>JAKZAO010000012.1:16283947-17483947 GCA_023053555.1 Branchinecta lindahli | reverse complement strand
CTTGAGACATTTCAAGTTTCATCCCAATTGCTAGACTCACTTGATCCCTAGGCACGCTACTCTCCTCCCCCCCTCAACTCCTGCCACCGTGGCCGAATCCGGTTCGGACACATACATCATCTAGCGCATCTTCTCTTACCATCCATCAAGTTTCACTCCAACAGGATTGCCCCCGGCACTTACGCATGCCAAGGTTCGAAACGCACCCCTCTTTCCCCCCCCCCACTGATGATCGGATCTGGAACACGAAATATTTTTGTATTATTGGATAGTATCCTTATTTGCATGCCAAGTTTCATCTTCACATCTTATGAATAAGAGCCAGAATCAGAAAAAAACTGACGGACGGACTTTACCCCGCTTTTTGCATTATCAAATATGATTCGCAGTCAGCTTAGGCCGAAGGAATATCGTGGTTTAGGATCTTGAACGGTGGTTTTTTTTTACGTCTGTTATATTATATTAGACAACCTTCTTTTATCTTTTCTCTGTTTTAAATTAATTTTTTTGTATCCCATCTTTACTTTTTAGTGTTATAATGTTAATAAATACGCAAATACATGAATTTGTAAGTAGGCATGTAAATAATTCAGTGGACATTTTTCCAGTTAGTAGCAAAACATCGGGAGGACCCAGTATAAAGTTATATTTTGAGTTTTTTTTCACCAGTGTTTGTTCTTATGTGTTGTTGTTACGATCAGTAGGCTTCTTGCAATATCATTTCACACCATATATGTGTATATTTAGCCTATTTATGTATAAATTAAGCCAAGTCTACATCCCCTCTCCCTTCGGGACACCTTCCAAGACAAGGACTGATTAGACATGTCGGTACCCCCCTGTTCCCTTTCCCAGCACAAAGGGCGAATTCGCATGGAAAGATGTTTCCTAGCACGATATCACCAAGCTGATGTCCTATAAAGCGCTTTTGTTTGCTAGGAATATCTCCTTTCAAAGCACACCTTCCCCACGGATTCCGATGGGATAATTCGTGACAACGCCAGAAAATTATTGAAGGAACGCAATATCCCCGGCAAGAAAATTGCTGCCCACGTTTTCCGATATTTCTGCCTTTTACTTACGAGCCTCGACAGACCAAGTCCTTGCAATCGAAACAAATAATGATGTACTGATGGCGATAAAAGGAATTGTCAGCTAAGATGTATTCTATCGATATTTTGGCTCTCCTTGGCAAAGGTTCTCTTCAGGCTCAAGCCAGAAAGATCGAAATGCGATATAGTAAAGGAAAATTCTAGCCACTATAAATAACCTATTTTGGGGAGTTAGTTTTTCAACAAGTTCGTTTTTCCAACTTGAGCGGCTTTGAGCCTGAACAGGACCCTTGCCAAGACTGGATGAAACATAACTCTAATAAAATTCAGCTGAAGTATCCGTTTTGTACTATCAAATACTCCTTAAAGTTTAACCGAAAACGATTGGGATAGGACAATCTAGTTACCCATCACTTGTTCACTTAAATTTGCTTGAAGACCCGCTGGAAAATGCGTTACTTGGTTGTTCCACTATTCAGGAATAATCGATTTTCAAATAGTGGAATTTCCTTGTGATTTGTGGTACCTCTAATTTGTTGTATGCCTTACAAGAAAGATTTATGACTTTTTTTTTGTTCAGGCACTAAGCAATCTTCACCAATATCGCCATTGCCCACTCAAAAGCCTTGTTTGTGTTTAGATAAAAATTTCCCGCGTCATAGAAGAATTTTCGCTGTGGGGACAGCCGCAGATATTCTGAACGTCATAACTAGAGCAGGTAGTGGAAAACAAAAAAAATCCCTTTGCAGAATCCAAATAATTCAGCGTATTCAACTAAATGACACACAAATAAGTTGGCTTTTCAGTTAAACTTTAAGAATTGCTGAATATGAAAGCTAGTGAATCCCTGGCTGGGTACTTTGTGTCTACTATATTCTCGATGGCCAATACCTGAATTGCTGAAAGTGGAGTTTGGGGAGTTCTTACGAATTGCTAAAGGGCTGGGATTTTGCTGTGGACACGGCTGCTACTTTTGCTGCCCGATTGGGTCATTGACATGTAGAGATTTTTAATAGTGAAGTGAATGACTAAAGTGCTCAGGCTGGATTTGAACTCACCACCTTCGGCTTACACGGCCTCTGCTCTACCACTACGCTACAGAGGAACAGTACATTATCGAAAAGTTCGTTTAATTACCATATCCTTTTCCATAAATACGGTCTACGACGCTAGTCTTTAAAAAAGGTTTACCAGCAGATACTGTTCTCGCTAAGAGGCATTTGTTATTCAAGCACGTTTTCAACGAAATCGAATTAACTTGTTTTCCGTGATTTCGAATAACAACCGCATTTTCGAATACAAAGTGTTCTTTCCGGATACCCTCCCTGCTGGCTCAATCCGAAAATCCATCCCTCTAGAACCACTCGGGAAGTAAATCGAGAATTGTTCGACGATGCGAACTTCCAAGTCTGAAATTATATATAAAAAAGGAGAACCGGGTCCACGAGGAAATTTAACACTTTCCCCCAGCAATTGCAGAAACGGATTAAAGAACTAAAGTTTCTGAACGGACTAAGATCTTCGTCAAATTAGCAAAAAAAACATGTACCAGCAAATATTCGTTGAAGTGGAAATTTTCATTCTACGTTTGCTAACACGACTGAGTTAGGGGTGGTACTGAACAAGCTAAGAAGCGCTCATTTCCCACATATGAGCGTTAATCAAGATCATGGAGACGTAGCAAATCGTGCCGAAGAGCATGTGCGGCATCAGCACTTTTTCCCACTAACTAGACGGGCGTGCAACGCCTCGGAATCGCAAGGGAAATCTCCGGGGATATCTCCCGAATTCTGAGATTATCCTGGCAAGAATAGAACGCTCGTTACATTAGATCCAGCGCTCGCAATAGGGGGCTATCGGCTGAATAAGCTGTTCTGTCTGTTCCTAGATCTTACACACCACAGCAAAAGATTGAATCGAAGCCCACAACGAACTTAAAGACAGTGAAGGTGGAAGGTTAAACAATTATGATATTTCTAGCCCGGTAGAACTTTAGTTAAAACAGCTACGGTGGAGTGAAGAAAAAAATGCCGCCCCAAAGTTGGTAGTGGCATATGCTAATTCCCTAAGCGTGGCTAACGTGTAGTCACCTTCAAGAAAGAAGTTGCACTATCTGATCCGAACTGCCCTCGGAGTTTCCCTCGGAGGATCTCCAAGATTGAAGCCATAGGTGTTGTGGCTTCAAGCCCACGTAGTATTTTTTTCTTCATCATTTCCAAGCCAGGTAAAAACACATATGTAGGTCATAGCCATAGGTCTAGGTAGTGGTATTTCATATTGCCACTAGATGGTGTGATTGTTCCTGATTGTGGCGGTTCCTGATTGGATGTTTCTGACCCGTTGTCAGAATCATCACTTCGGTTTACGGAATCCGCCATCTTGATTTGGGAGATCTGAGACTTTTTGTAACCGAATTGAGTACAAATTTTGGTTATTTTTTAGAGAGAAGAGCACGATGTGTTTGAGCCATAGGCTACCTAGGACATCTGTCCCCACCCCCCTCGTTTGCTGATTGGTTTTAAAGGTGGAATCTAAGGTCGGGCTCCGCCGGTCTGCATAGGAGTTTCTCCACATTATTCACAGGGTCCCAGTGACCCTATTTAAGACCTAGCCTTAACCACCACCCTCGAAATCACATCAATAGGCAAACAAGCTGCATGGCATACTCAACCGACTAAGAAAGTAATCAGCTGCGTGGCGCAGCATAACAGTTGAACCGAAAGTAAAGCCAACTGACTTTACTTCCGGTAAAGAAAATTCCTGAATTCAGGAACTGAGGCCATCCAACTGACCCAGGCAGAATTTCTCCAAAATACCTCAATCCATCAAGGAGTTGTCGTGAGCACATACAGACGACCGGATGAACCGAGGAGTCTAAGTATACCGAATAGTTCTGCTATCGAAAAAATTTCGAACAATTTCAGTAAATTTTCGGCCTCCGGCCCAAGATTTTTACCGAATCTCAAAAAGGTGGGGGGGTGCTGCATCCTCCCCCTTGCGACGCCCCTGAATATGGGGCAAAAACCACTCCTCCGCACTTGATGTACACCCTTTCCTGGCACCGATCTGGTAAAATTTAGGGGGTCTTAGGTGTTCCTTACTTTCGATTCCGATTGTTTCCGATTCTAAAAACTTGGTTCTGAACTCTTCTACGGGAACAATCTTTTTCATTTCTCAATCGCTTGAGATCAGTGAAATCAATAAATTTAATTTTGTCCCGACATCGCCCAAGAAATTGGTTTGCACTTCGATCACGGAGAACATCGTCAAGGATGATGAAGTTTGCCGAGGGACAGCTGGATGATTTATTACACATTTCCGAACACGTAGACGGGCGAAGCTGCGAAGCAAGCTTCGTGTTCTTCCCCTTCAGTCACGGGTCCTCGCGTCGAGCTGCTGGTGGTCCCGGTTCCTTTGCCAAGCTCATGTTTTTCTCTATTTTCTTTACTTTCTTCCTTTATTTTGTTGTAACGTATTAATGAATACTTCCACTGTCTACGATCAATGTTCCTTTCGAATGGAGTTTATTTACAGTGTAGCCTATATATTGATTGTATTTAAATACGTCAAACAGAACTGAACCGTCTGGACCGCAAATGTGTCTGTCTCAGCCTGTTTGGCGATGTTGGGTGAACAACTGTATTGTGGCTTCGACCCATCTTGATTAAGGCCTTACTGCTTTTATTGTTGGATGCGTCGCGCTTTCCATCTAGATTTTTTTTTCTCTCTCTTTTTGACTCGAACGAAGCCTTCAACAATAAAAGAGCAATTAAGGCCTCAATTAAGATGAGTCGAACCCACATTTCAGTCCCAACACAAAATCGCCACAAGCGGGAACAGAAGCAATTTTAATTTAGTTGTCCAAACCATGTGTATTTTTTGTACAGTATTTACGGTGTCATCGAATGGATCAGTTGACATAGGCATAGTTTTGTTTTATACATTATATTTTTTGCTCATTAGTTTTGAGGGAAATCACTGAACAAATAAATAAATTTACGGTCCAGATTGTTCAGTTCAGTTCAATTAGTTACGTAAACGCCCCCTCCTTGCCAGATTTTTTTTTTTTTTTACCAATTCCTTTCCTCTTTGAACCAGATCTTCTAGCTACATCCTTAAGCGAATTTCCAACTCTCGAACATCTGCCATCAAAGTACATTCAAAGCTGGGAAGTCTCAGAAGGGTTAGTTGATCCAAAGCGGATTTGGAATTCTCTTGTACAGCAACTTCAACTTTGTGTCTCCTAGCAGCGGATTCTTTTGGTCGGCGGAATAAATGTTGTCAAGTGCCCAGAGACTAAACCAATTCTTGGAGAAATGGTCGGAGGATTCAAGTGGAGTACGGATACAGGATCAGCCGATCAACGGTCGAGGTTAACAGAAAAACTCTTTATTTCCGTGGCCAAATAATTTATTTATCAAAAAAGCTACTACGTGTTTGCTGCTATGTGTCCAAGGACGAAATAACTGACCTTGGATCAACTAACCTTTGTAACAGTTAGTTGTACTAACTTTCAAGATTTGAAGGTAAATTGCATGGTAAATTCACCCAGATGAGGAGATTTGAGTACAAGAATCGCTCGTATGCATGGCGCAGAGCAAAGATGGTAGAATAGCAAACGAAGGCACACTTTACGAAAAGGAAGCAGAATATGGCGAACTGTCATTGTTAGAATATGGCGAATTGAACATAAAAGAACTTTAAAAGAACTTCTCTCTACCCCCTCTACCCCCCTGGATCCGGCCCTGTCTACATGTTCTACGCGGGAAGAAGGACCTACGACGCATACGCTCCACGTACTTCAAATACCTCCGTTTCCTGTTATACTTGCCCAACTATACGCGACACCACTACGACCCACTATGATAATGGAAGACCCTTCCTCAAATTATCTCTTCCGACTAGCCGTTTACCTGTTCGCTGCCCCGTTAAATTAGTTCTCATTTTTTGTTTTTACCCTAGTGGACTTTATTTGAGAGTTTTAAAGTTCAACTGAAAGGACAACTTATTTTTGGGTCATTTAACTGAATACACTGCATTATTTGGATTGTTTTTTTTTTTTTCAATATTTGCTCTAGTATTAAGTTCAGAATATCTACGGCCGTCCTCACAACGCAAAATTCTACTATGACTCGGAAAACTGGAATCTCAACACCAACGCGGCTTTTCGGCGGCCAGTGATCAGCTCGCGGAAGGTAGCTTACTGCGTGAACACTAATTTTTCGTAAATCGTTTTCGTCAAGCATACAACACAGGTACAAGCGCGTAGAGGTACCAAAAATCCGACAGGGAAATTCCACTATATGAACATCGATTATCATGAACAGCGAGCAACGAGGTAACGCAGTTTCATCGGGTCTTCAAGCCTGTTTAAGTGAACAAGTGATGGCTAACTAGATTGTCCTATCTGAGCCCTTTCAGCTAAACTTTAATACTTTCACTGTTTTTGCTGCACTTGTGCCCCCGGGCAATATATAATAAATTGTCCATTAATTCATTCATTATGGGATACAAGAGATTATAGCAAAAAGCTCGTAATCGTAGCACTTCCGGTGGTTGGAGGAGACAGCTGCCTCATAACCTCTTTTTCATTACATCGAGACAAACTATTTTCCTTCTGTCTTACGTCTTCCCAAATTGGGCAGTGCGCTACGGACCTCGTCACAAAAACCCGAAAAACGCCTCCGTTGACTCGGGGGAGGGAGGAAGCTGATGCAAGGATCATGGCCTCTTTTCCATTAAAAAGGAACAAACTCTCTTCCGGCTGTCCTACATTTCCCAAATTGGCAGTACGCTCCGGACTGCATGACGCAAAACTCTCTTCGGTTGACCTGGCAACGCCAATAATGGAAGAATGGTAAAGAATACCACCACAACCCTTGCAGAAAGATCAGAAATGAAACACAGTGACTGAATCGATTCGGCTAAGATCCATTCAGGGTGACAATACGGCAAACGGCTTCAACGGGATCATAAATGGGTTTTGTGGCGACTTTAGACAAACCTAAAGCTCCTCCCGTCTGTCGTAGAGGGTCTCACTGTTAGGCTACAATAGCGAATAATTACGAAAATTTTTCGAAAGTTTCAGATTCGAGTGAAACTTGATGTGTGGTAGAGCCAAATGCCCCACATAACTACGTTATTGAATCGGGTCCAACCTCACTGGGGGGAGTTGGAAGGGGATCCCGGAAATCCTGTGACAAACTCAAGGGCCCGACGGATGGAGGGATATTGATGGAACTTGGAAGGTACAAAGGCCCTGGGTCTCAGTATCAATCCGATCCTGCCAATATGCAGACAGACTTGGATTCCAGCCGAAATGCAATGCTGGGACTAAATTCTTCCCCAGCATGTTGTTTTACGCTGTACATGCTAACCCTCCAGGTCTCACTTGATTTAATTCTTTCCCAGTTTTTCCCCGGGTTCTTACCATCTTTCCTGACAAAAATTAGCAGGATCCCTTGATCAAACACATTTTTTTCCCACAAGGACCTCTTGTTTGCTTTCACAAGGAGATTGGATTGTCCTAATCTCCAATTTTTAACGGATTTCGACCCAAAGAGAGATTTCCGCTTGAAAGCAGTCGTGCACATCCGTGTTGTTTCTTGTTAAAGGAACATAAAACTTGACTCAAACTTGACTCGGGGAGCTAGCTAACATATCAAGAATGTACCCTGAGTCGATACTGAGAGTACGAAAAATTCTCGTTACGACCATTGCAGTTTCCGGGCAGTTTCCGAGAATTCGACTTTTGAGCAAAAGGTTTGCAAAAGCAAAAGGTTTGTGTGCCGCGACTAGGAATCGAACCCCGGCCGTCTTGTCGGGGAGGTCGTTAGTCTGTAGTCTACATGTAAAAAGGCGAACTTTTATAGTACATAAGTGCATAATTACAGTGCATAAGGGGCAAGGGCCTGCCAGCTAGCTTTGGGAACACTAAGGAGGGGGTTCGAGACGGTTCGAGATAACAAAGAAGGGGGGGGGGGCATGTCGACAAAGACCATGTATATTTATCTAAGTCACCCGGGCGATTCGATGGCCGAAAGTTGCGTAGTCAAGTTTACTGTTCTTTTAAACAAAGCAATATGCGAAACGAGATTCGTTACCAGTTTGCACTAGGTACAGTATGTATGAAATTGTGTGTATTTTGTGTGTATTTTGTGTGTTTTTGTTTAGTGTTTTCTTATGTTTCTTTTTTCTGTTGTCCTGCACTTACGCCCTAGGACAGTGCGTAATAAATTCAATCATTCAGACTAGGATTCAAAGAGGTTCATACATGACTTAGCATCGAAATCTTCACTTCTTAATCTTCTTATTTCTTTTTCTCAGTACGGAGCGTACCACTCGGTACCACTTCCTTTCGGAAAAAATCGATCAACGCTTCTACCCTGGATGGCTTCAAAAAGGTGTGGACGAAGACTGGAAACAAGGTGAAGGTCGGCTACACTGGGACGCCAGTGAGCCGATGTAACAACAACATCTACCAACGAAGCTACAAACCAGCGATAGACTCTACGGGAGGATCACTACACCTTATCTCGCTGGAAGTGCGATTTAAGGTAATTTAAGGTTAACAAAATGTTCAGCTTTTGCTTCATACAATTTCACCTCCTGGATTTCGTCCTAATAGGATACTCTGTTTTCTGTTTTTTTTCACTGATCCAGATTTTCAAGGGATAGGTATGTCAGGATTCGATCCATAAGTGTGTACTTTTTACTCATTATTTTATCTGTCTCGTCGTTTTGACGGATTAAAAGTCTTATTTAATTTTTTGTCATTAAAATATTATAAATATTTTTTAATGTGGTTCAGGTTATTGTCCGTCCGTAGCCGAATGGGTTGGAGCGCCGAACTCCCAAGCGAAGGGTTGCTGGTTCGAGTCTCGGTGGTGCCCACCGTTTGTATCAGGGCGAGGGTTAGTGGCGTTTCCCCGTAAGCATGCCAAAAGTCTACCCAGCTTCAAATGGGTACGTCCAGAAATCTGGGGAAAAGTACGGGAAGCGTCGGTGATTTGACCCCAACCATGCATCGCACTCCCGGCCGAGGGCTAAGTATCAGGAGATGGCCACCTGCGTTTGGCGAACTTTAACCGATTATGGTGCAATTTTTTTTTTTTTTTTAGGGTTAAGACAAGACAAGATTTCAGGAAAACATTCTTTTCCTAAAATTACAAATAATCTGGAGCAAGAAAGATAATAAGCAAGAAAATAAAAAGGTAGGCTACAGTGTTAGGCCGAAATTGTTTAATATTTAAAAAAGATTAGCCCATACAGGAGTATCTCTACGCTGATGAACCAAAAGTGACTGGATCTGTTGACGCTCCCTTCAAAAATAGCACCACTCCAGAAGGATTTGTAACCTCGGCAGTTTCATAACGACTGGAGTTCATCATTGCGAAGTGTACGACAATAAAGTTCGGTTTCAGCTGACAGTCATCATCAGTAGACCGCCGACAGACAGGAATACCTTGTCGCTAGCTACTGCGATTTCAGGTAAAAGGTAATAAAAATAGAAAATATTCTTATGGATGAACTGTGGACAAGCTGATTTATAAAGCACACAAATATGCCATTACTAATTATTCACAGATGATCCGTTACGCTAATAGAAGAAATTCGGGAATCCCGGCCATTTTTGGGAATCTACTATCTTCCGTGTCATGGGGATGTGGTGGTTCCTTCGGACAGGATCACTGTTCCTATGGCCGGCTTCTATATGACTACTGTAGTGGTTAACGAACTATGTTAACAACCCCCTTCGGCAGCGACTGCTCTAGCTAAGGCAGTCGCCTGGTAAACGAGGGTCCTAGGTTCAAATCTCGTGTCCTAGGTTCAAATCTCGGCTGAGGAGCTTTTTTCTTTCAGTTCACTTCTTACCTTAGTTTTACCCAGTTTTTACACAGTGGGCCTAGGCAATCCAAGTTTTGTATCTCCACCACCAACAATCCTCAGTAATATATCACGTTATCTGATTGCCTTAGACATCAGTACTTTCTTTCACCTCTGATTTTCAAACTATAACCTATGTTTATTATTTTATTTATTTATCTGAATCAAGGGCCAAATAAATCTAGAAACAACAACAAAGAACAAACTGTACATGATTTGAATTTTATTAAAGTTTAACCGAAAAGGGCTAGGATAGGACAATCTAGTTACCCATCACTTGTTCACTTAAATTGGCTTGAAGACCTGCTGAAAATGGGTTACTTCATTGTTCCGCTATTCACGAATAATCGATTGTCAAATAGTGGAATTTCCGTGTGATTTGTGGTGCCTTTTCGCGCCTATATTTTTGTTGTATCCCTTACGAGAAAGATTTATCATTTTTTCTGGTTCAGGCACCAAGCAATCGTCACCAGTCTCACCACTGCCCACTGAAAAGCCGCATTTGTGTTGAGATTAAAATTTCCCGCGTCATAGTAGAATTTACGCTGTGGGGACGGCCGGAGGTATTCTGAGCCTCATAACTAGAGCAGATAGTGGAAAATCTAAAAATCCCTTTGCTGAATCCAAATAGTTCAGTGAATCCAGTTAAATGACACACAAATAAGTTGGCTTTTCAGTTAAACTTTAAGATCGGATTCAAATCCGGAATCGAATCCTCAGCATAAAATGGTGGGTTCGGAATCGGATTCGTACCTAGCCCTGGATTCGGATTCGAATCCTTTCCTAATCGGATTCACCCATCTCTGCTTGTGTAGTGGTCTCATTGCGAACGAAACTTCGCAGGAAAAAAAATGCTTACACGTATCACAATACGGACAGTATCCTTGGTTTCGTCGTCTTTATGTCGTCTTTCAGTGGTGTTTACAACTGATGCTAACGAAGTGGTGTTTACATCTGGACAAATCCCTGGAGAGATTTATTCCAAAAAAACACCATTAAGGATGTTTTCCAATAGTCGAGAGAGGCAGTAAGCACGTCAGCCTTGACAAGCTCTAATTTAACCATGATGGAAAAGTTGCAGAAGTATTTCGCTGAACTGCGACCTCCATTCTCGGCAATTAAGAAAATGGACCAAGGGGCTAAATCTCCTGAAATGCGACAGCCTTGAGAAGCTCTAAGACTATGATAACGATGACAAAAGAATTGAACTAAAGTTCCGCCGATACGTGACTTTCATTTGTACACTTAAGAACACATATTCTGAAATGCCTCCAGATCTTGGACGCTGGAACTCGAGAGGACCTGAACGAAATCACACAAATCTCAAAATCACGAGAGTTTGAAGAAGATTGCCCGAGGCGAATCATGCTTAATACAGCATTGCTGATTTGATACATGATACATTTTATACATGATTTGATATCCTGAAATGCCTCCATATCTTGGACGCTGGAACTCGAGAGGACCTGAACGAAATCACACGAGTTTGAAGAAGATTGCTACCCAGCCCGAGGCAAATCATACTTAATACGGCATCGCTGATTTGATACACGATACATTTTATACATGATTTGATATCCTGATATGCCCCATATCTTTGACGCTGGAACTCGAGAGGACCTGAACGAAATCACACAAATAACGAAATCATAAGAATCTGAAGAAGATTGCTACCCAGCCCGAGACAAATCATGCTTAATACGGCATTGCTGATTTGATACATGTTTGTTGTGGTACGGTTAACACGAACGAGATGATAACAACATTAAAAAATAATGAGCCCCCGAAGTCTCGAAATACGTCAGCCTTGAGACGCTCGAAGATAACCATGACAGGAAAACTGAAGATAGTTTACGCCGACCTGTTGTGGCCTCCTTTTTTCAATAAAGAACATGAGCCTCGCCGCATAAACCTCTCTCAGTTTCTCTGTCAGTCTTTCCAGTGCTGATCTTTGGGAAACCACATTTCCTTTAACGATTCGTGCTGTACGTACGCACACAAATCCACCAGTGTAACCACAAAGACATGACACGACACATCTTTTCTAATTCCTCCAACTACGCGAAACTTCCAAAAAGCAAGAGGAGTTTCTAGCAGGTTAAGAGAAAGAGTTAAACAGTGAGGAGATTTTCTTGGCCCTCCTCGAAGAGTAGGTCTGTGATTCAGGGCTAGCCACCCAATTCCTCTCAGTTCTCCAAGCTCGTTCTGCAGTTGGTTCTTCAGCCAATTACTAGTAATTACCAGAGCAACATAAGACTAGGGAGTAGCGCCAAGACTTGAAAAAGGAACACGCACAGGAATAGCAGCGACACTAGCACCATATTTGACAGTGCAAAACGGATAAGTCAGCTGAAATTTATTGGAGCTATATTTCGGCCCTTCTATTGCAAGGGTCCTCTTAAGGCTCAAAGCCGCTCAAGATGGAAAAACGAAACTTGTGATTTGGTTATCACAAGTTTCGTTTTTCCATCTTGAGCGGCTTTGAGCCTGAAGAGGACCCTTGCCAAGAAGGGCCGAAATATAGCTCCAATAAATTTCAGCTGACTTATCCGTTCTCCAGAGTGACTGTGAACATAGTTCGCAAACCACTAAATAAACAGATAGAAGCGGATATAGGGATAGTGATACCGCCGACGGCACATCTTTCCAAACAGACTTTTACCGTGACTTGTGTAATGTTATTGTGGAAACACACCCTAATTTATTTCCGTAAATTCGTCGTGACCCCCCCTCCCCCGTTTTCAACCCATAAAACTGTCAGCGTTATAAAGACCATTCGTTGTCATACAGACGGTGACGTTTTCGCTCCCTTAGACCTGACATCCACTCTCTCCATCCGATATCTACATTCCTTTCAAGTCACTGCATATAAACCCTGACACCGGGGCTAAATTAGTCGTGACCCCCCCTCCCTTTTTCAACCCATAAAACTGTCAGCGTTAAAAAGACTATTCGTTGTCATACAGACAGTGACCTTTTCGCTTCCTTAGATCTGACATCCATTCTCTCCATCCGATATCTACATCCCTTTCAAGTAACTGCAGATAAACCCTGACAACGGGGCAACAGCCTTAGAATTGGCGGTTTAAGCAAGACGCGTGGTGACCTTTTCGGCAGCTTAAATCATCCTGCCGTCATCTAAATCCTTTTCAAGTTTATTCAGATGAATTCTAACGTCCGGGCAACAACCTTAGAAGTGGTGGTTCAAGTAACTAACCTAATTGAGCCAGTAGCCTATGTTCGGGCCTAGCCAGGACAGATATCCCAGGACAACCGTCAAACATATCCACTTTCCCCCCGATTATCTAAACTCCCTTCAGGCAAATTCCTATATCAAGAAAACAATACTGAAGTGATGTCAACCTACGAGATAAAGTAAACAATTAGTAGTGCTTAAACAAGGAAGTTGGGGGGGGGGTAGAGGAAGTTTAACCAGGTCTGCAGAGGGAAAGAAAACTAGTAAAGGTAAAATAGATGAAGGAAGTCCGTTTGTGTTCATGAATTTGCGAGAAATCAAGTTGAGCTTCCGAGAAAATGACGACCAGTTTAAAGTATCCAGCTTCCAAAGACGGGGGAGGGGGGTCTTTTTTCTGAAAATTTGTGCAACCAAATAGCTGTTCGACCAAAACGGAGAGATAGACCTTAGTACAAAAAAAATAATGTAAGCTGCACGTGTTCACGAAAACAAGCTTGTTCGATAGATAAGTTGGGCTTTCGAAAAAAGAAGACTACTTTTAAGCATCGACATTCTTGTTATAACCGACCTTGGTACTAATAAATTCATCCATTCTTGTTATTACCGATATGCAACATTCCTCCTTTTCCTACCCCATGGTACAACAAGACCAAACGTTCCGATGGGATCCCAAAAATTCAATATTTGATCCTGACAAATAGGTTTTGTCTTCGCCAGACTCCTTGAACATTTTTACTCTTAAAATTTAGAAACAGATTAAGGCCAAACGGCTAATCACTAAGAAAACCAAGTTCAGATATAGATTCAGCATGTGTGTGCCTTACTTCTGCGAATTTTCCGGTTCGACGAAATTCCAAGACTACTTGTCCGGCGAAAAAATAAAGCTCGAAACGAATTCAACGTATCTCCTTATCCCTATATCCAACATCTAATCAACTTCCAATAGAAATTTAACTTATAACAAATTTTCCGGTTTCAGCCGGATTCCGGACGAACTATATGTCCGGCTAAAAAATGATTGTCATATACGGATTCAGCATCTCTTCTTACCCATAAATCGGACACCTTATCAACTTCGAATAAAACTTTTACTTTTAACAAACTTTCCGGTTTTGGCCGGATTCCGGGCGAACTACTTGTCCGGCAAGAAAATGGTTTTCATATCCATGGTCAGCATGCCTTCTTACCCCTACATCGAACATCTAATCCAGTGGTTCCCAACCGGGGGTACGCGTACCATAAGGGGTACGCGAGACCCTTGCAAGGGGTACGCGAAGGAACCAAAATCGTTTTAATTCGTAACTTCAAAATCTCGCCTCACTCATTTTTTCATTGCCGAAAGCCTAATATTACCAGCAGAGCCATCACTAGCCAGAACGTTTTGAGGGGCAAGGTATTTTTACCGACTGTTTTTCAAAAAAAATAACTGTTTTTACGAAAAATCGCGGCGCTTCGCGCCGACTGGTTTCTTTTAACCGCTGGACGACCACTTTGGGGAAGGGGTGTTGCCAACAAGTGCGTGACACCCCTGACTACAGCTAGCCTACTGCCGTAAATTCTTTTCCTGTGTCTAACAATATTGTTTCAAGAAGAATCGATGACATAACGAGGGATATTGGTAGGTAGGTAGGTAGGTAAGTTTTATTTTATCCAAAATATAAACATAAATAAAAATTACACGCCTAATAATTATTGCAGCAAAAAGAAAGTCCTAAGGACTTGTGCTGCAAATTCCTGTTACTATTTATATCTTATAAATGCCATTCAGGTTACGAATTAAGCTAACGAAAACGTTTGCGATGCAGTTTTTTCATAAAATTTAGCTAAAAAGCAGCTTCAAGTGTCTCATTGATTTTGTATAGATTTCTAAACATGTATACCTTATCAGTATGATAATAAATCTTGCTGGTATGGACGCGGGGTACGCGGTACGGAAAAGGTTGGGAACCGCTGATCTAATCAACTTCAAATAAAACTTTTACTTTTAACAAACTTTTCGGTTTTGGCCGGATTCCGGGCGAACTTCTTGTCCGGCGAGAAAATGGTTTTCATATTCGTGCTCAGCTTGTCTTCTTACCCCGTAATCGACTATCGCATTAGCTGTTTAAAAATATTTT
Organism: Branchinecta lindahli; assembly: GCA_023053555.1. Classification (NCBI taxonomy): domain Eukaryota; kingdom Metazoa; phylum Arthropoda; class Branchiopoda; order Anostraca; family Branchinectidae; genus Branchinecta; species Branchinecta lindahli. The sequence goes on along the minus strand of JAKZAO010000012.1, from coordinate 17,468,696 downwards.
GCTTGTATTAAATATTCGAACCCCTTCCCCCACCCCTAAATGTAGGGCTACAGAGCCCATCTACAAACCGACCTTACTCCTGACCCAAAGAATCCTCATACCAAGTTTCGTCAAAATGTCTCATTCCCTTCGGAGTTATCGTGCTCACAGACGGACGGACGGACAGACGGACAACTTTTGCGATGTCATAGGTATCCCTCCACTTACGTTTTGGGATCCCAAAAACAGACATCTGATTTCGCGTCCCCGCACATCACGGCCTGTCCCTTCTTTTTTAAGTCAACTTTAGTATTTCTTAGTGTTCTGTTCAGTTTTTTTTTCTTTTTCACTGTTTGTACACTCGGTTATTCTGTCTTTTCAGCGGGTAATAAAAACAAATAAACAACATCTAATTCCTATCCTTGACGTCCAAACAGCTGTTTGGGTGCCCACTCGTTTTGCGCAGTAATTTGTGCCATGGCTGTTAATAGTATCTCCTCATCAACGAAGCAAAATACATCCAAAATACCAATACTTCCAAGGGGCTATGGAGCCTAACTACGTAATTGAATCCGTCTTCAGCGCTCAATCCACATAACCCCATATATTGATTATTACCCTTTCCGTGGTGCTTTTCAGAATATCGGGAAAAAGCTGATATTTAGCCTCTGGAATTGGCCCCTTAATTCCGAAAGCTCCGGGCATCGGTTAAGAAAATGGTCCATACTTTCCTCTCCACCAGATTTTATATGAATCCCACTCAGCTCGGGATGAAGGAGTATTTATTTATGGTCTTGATAGAAACACGCTGCTATTTGGCTGAAGGAATATTTATGTAGCTATGAGAATTGTTCAATTGTTCATGTATGAGAATTGTTCATGCCTTTTGGCCGGTTCTGACGCTGACCCACAAGATAGGACAGGCTTGTATCAAGCAGAAGTTAAAGGATCCCTCTGGCTTATTCTGCCTTTTATCTCATCCCTACTTCCATTAAGGAATCAGAAGTTCCTGATATCCCCGCCTTTCGCCGTTGTTTCGTTTTGTACCTGCGACTTCTTATCACTTTTTCGGCTTTGCCGAGTTTGGTCAATAACGCAACGCAAACTTCGCCGGAAGCTTTAAGGTCCGCAGACAACCCTTTCACACATGGGAACACAAAACTTTCTGGAAGACAAGGTAGGTGATCTTGGTATCTAGGTATCTTGTGTTTTGGACTTCTTTTCTATTGCTTGGTTTTCCCACTTTTTAAAGGAAACCTGACTGAAGAGTACCAAGTATCATCCCTATCGGTATGACTTCCGTTAAAGTTTAACTGAAAAGCCAACTTATTTTTGTGACATTTAGCTGAATACACTGAATTATTTGGATTCTGCAAAGGGATTTTTTTGTTTTCCACTATCTGCTCTATTTATGACGTTCAGAATATCTGCGGCCGTCCCCACAGCGAAAATTGGTGAAGATTGCTTAGTGCCTGAACAAAAAAAAAGTCACAAATCTTTCTTGTAAGGCATACAACAAATTAGAGGTACCACAAATCACACGGAAATTCCACTATTTGAAAATGGACTATTCCTGAATAGCGGAACAACCAAGTAACGCATTTTCAGCGGGTCTTCAAGCCAATTTAAGTGAATAAGTGATGGGTAACTAGATTGTCCTATCCCAGTCCTTTTCGGTTAAACTTTAACATTGCCTGCAGAAAACCCAATCCAAAGTTCAAGTTCAAGTTCAAATTTTATTTTCACATTCACAAATAAATAAATAAAAATATCACTTTCGCGCTGGAGGAAAAATCTATGAGGGTTTGCAATCGCGCGAAAGTCCACATAATTACTTACCTATAATAATAAATCCAATCTCTCTCACTCATCAAAACTCAACTCAAATACGAAATAGTGTTTCCAAGCTATGATTTTTGCTCCATTTTGCATCTGTTCTTATTTTAGTACCGAACGATTTTTAAAAATGAACAAATGTCTCCAATCAACCCTTCTTCTGGAATATTTTTTAACCAGTTAAGCACAAACGTATATCTAGAAGAAATTCCGATACGATCCGGCCGGCGCTGTACAAGATTTGAATGAATTGCGCTTTTTGGGATCCCAAAACGTAAGTGGAGGGATACCTATGACATCGCAAAAGTTGTCCGTCTGTCCGTCCGTCCGTCTGTGAGCGCGATAACTCTCGAAGGGAATGAGATATTTTGGTGAGACTTGGTGTGAGGATTCTTTGGGTCAAGAGTAAGGTCGAGTTCGTAGATGGGCTCTGTAGCCCTACATTTAGGGGTGGGGAAGGGGGTTCAAATTAAGGGGCAAGCAAAATATTTTAAACAGCTAATGTGATAGTCGATTATGGGGTAAGAAGACATGCTGAGCACGAATATGAAAACCATCTTCTCGCCGGACAAGTAGTTCGCCCGGAATCGGGCCGAAACCGGAAAGTTTGTTAAAAGTAAAAGTTTTATTTGAAGTTGATTAGATGTTCGATTTAGGGGTAAGAAGGCATGCTGAACACGAATATGAAAACCATTTTCTCGCTGGACAAGTAGTTCGCCCGGAATCCGGCCAAAACCGGCAAGTTTGTTAAAAGTAAAAGTTTTATTTGAAGTTGATTAGATGTTCGATGTAAGGCTAAGAAGACATGCTGAACATGAATATGAAAACCATTTTCTCGCCGGACAAGTAGTTCGCCCGGAATCCGGCCAAAACCGGAAAGTTTGTTAAAAGTAAAAGTTTTATTCGAAGTAGATAAGATGTCAAAATGAGGGGTAAGAAGAGATGCTGAATTCCGTATATGACAATCATTTTTTAGCTGGACATATAGTTCGTCCGGAATCCGACTGAAACCAGAAATTTTTTGTTTAAATTAAATTTTTATTGGAAGTTGATTAGATGTTGGATACAGGGATAAGGAGATACGCTGAATTCCTTTTGAGCTTTACTTTTTCGCCGGACAAGTAGTTCTGGAATTTCGCCGAAACCGGGAAATTCGCAGAAGTAAGGCACACATGCTGAATCCATATCTGAACTTGGTTTTCTTAATGATTAGCTGTTTGGCCTTAATCTGTTTCTAAATTTTAAGAGTAAAAATGTTCAAGGAGTCTGGCGAAGACAAAACCTATTTGTCTGGATCAGATACTGAATTTTTGGGATCCCATCGGAACCTTTGGTCTTGTTGTCATGTGCAAACCTCCAGAAACGAACATCCCTATTTTGAAAACGTCACGCTCAGGAGAAGAATGCTCTCCGTGGCCATGTCTGTAAATGCATTCTCCAAGGTGGGTTCAAGTATGGTTTCACTGTTCAGGTGTCCTTTAACCATGGCGCGTTTAGTTTTCAAATATTTTGTTTCCACCCGCCGCGTCAGGCTAACCGCGTCGCGCTAACAAGAAAATCGCTTATTTCACGTGGCAAGTAGTGGTATTTTCGAAGACAATGTTTCCAAGCCACTTCATCATGAAAAGATCATTTCTAGTAAGTGTTGTGCTTGAGACTGGATTAGGATTTTTACGTCCAGTTTTTTATACGGACTTTTAAGGCATTGCCTAGTACGGGGTGGAGACAGAGGAAACAGTAATGAAACAACTTACGCTAATGAGGAACTCCTTGACAAGTAGACCCCGCCTCCTTTCCCTTCTCGATCCGTCACTGACAGGGGGCGTTCCATTGCTAGTCGATGCATTCTGATCGACGTCCATTGAGTCCTGTTAGGAAAAAGAAAAATGACTCAGCAGTACAAGAAAAAAAGGTTCCAACACGTCCGAAACTAAAAGGGGGCACGAGATTAAGATGTATGAAGCAGAAAATACACGAGAGGTTTTTCTGTCATGCTTTCTAAGGTCTTAAGATGCCTCTCATCACATCCTGTTCCAAGAAATTGTATTATCGCATTTCATGTAATCGGGAAATCTCTTTTATTTCTCAGCATCTCTCGGTAAGTTTGATCGTGGTGCACGGATACGCCACTGCTATATATATATGCATTTAAAAACCCAAAGGCCATATACAGTATGAACAAACAACTCATAATAAACTAAGACAAAATAAGAAACTAAGAAACAGCACTTCTCAACTCGAGTGCTTTTTGCACAAAATTTCCAAAAGAAACTATCACTCTTGGTAACGTAGATCGTAGCGCTCCAAGCGGACTAGTTTCTTAAAGTCTCCCATTAGTTGCGTTTTTGCAGATGGGAGCGACTTAAAAATCGGGAATGGAACGGAATGACATGGTGCAGGAGGAACGGGTACTAAACACGGGAATAACGTACTAGAATCGGGAACGCTGCACCAGGAAGACACTACCTAAAGGGAGAATGATGCGCCGTCGTGCCTCCTTTTAGTAGCTTCTTTGGGCACGAGTTCCAGATTATTCCCGTGCACAATCCCTGTTCTCGTATTCCTGTTTCTTATTTTAGTATTGAAAAACAAGGAGCCTGTGATTCCCGTTTTTGGGATCCCAAAACGTAAGTGGAGGGTTACCTATTACTTCGCAAAAATTGTCCGTCTTTCCGTCTGTCTGTGAGCACGATAACTCTCGAAAGGAATGAGATATTTTGTTGAAACTTGGTGTGAGGATTCTTTGGGGAAAAGGTCGGGTTTTTAGATGGGCCTCATAGCTGTCATATTCAGAGGAGGGGGAGGGGTTTCAAATTAAGGGGCGAAAAAAATATTTTTTAAAGCTAATGAGATAGCCGATTTCGGGACAAGGAAACATGCTGAATCCGCTGAATCCGAATATGAAATTTATTTTCTCACCGGACAAGTAGTTCACCCGGAATGTGATCCCGGAATGCGGCAAAAACAGAAAAACTTGTAAAAAGTAAAAGCTGAAATAGCGGCGCTTCGCGCCGACTCGTGCTACTTTTACCGACTGGCCGACAACATTGGGGGGGGGGGGCGTCCCCCTCTCCCCCCATACGTGACGCCCGTGCATGAGTTTTTCCACAACCAAAAAGGTTTCTGTGATTCCAAAATGACGAACAACTATCAAGCTGATTTTCAATTTGGCAGGAAATTCAAAAATTTAGCAGCAAATTAAAGTCTAAATATAAAATTAGCTGCATTGTCAAGCAATAACGTTGAAAACGTGCTGTTATCTACCGCAAAAACAGGGGCGTTTTCCCCGGGCCACGATCCCACAAACAATTTGTGGCTCTAAAAGAGTGCTTCCGCGGTCGTTAGTGAGGCCCGCAAGTGTGTTTCCGCGATCAACAAGGTTTCTGAGACTCGAATATGACGAACAACTGTTGAGGTAATTTTCGATTTTGTGTGGGCCGAATTTGGCGGGAAATTCAGAAATCCAGCAGCAAATTAAAGTGTAAATATAAAATTAGCTGCATTATCAAGCATATAGATATAAAACCAGGGACCCATAAATTTCCTTTTCAGGGAGCTTGTCATCTCCTATGCTTCTATGTTGCTATGTTGCCCAACCCTTGCCTACTTTCCAAAAATCCCACTTGGGTCGAATCGGCATTCTTGTTTGCCTCATTGGACGTGCGCACCAAAGAGACTCCTCCCTCAAGGCGCCAGCAGCCAATCCCAAATTTTGTCTATCTGGCCTTGGACGTGATTGGACCGTGGGTATTTCTCGAACTATCTTCCGGTCGGTCAACACAGCATCAGAAATCTCTTATTGACAAGCCCCTTGAATGCATGGCGAGGCATTACAGGAAATGTATGGGTCCCTGTTAAAACTGAGGACCCTCCTTATACAGAATGTTAAAGACGTAAGCCTGTATCTGGCTTACTCGATTTTAAATTTAATTTCATCTGGATTTTTCACGAGTTTCAACTTGGGGGTCGAGCGCACACTTCTATTTCCGCGACAAAACACTTATAAGATGTGTGGCATGAAAATGTGCCGCAAAAACGCCTCAGGTTTCGTTCATGCTGACGTAACGCAACGAATGACGTAACATGTGAATGAGAACTGGATCGACCCTCTCCCTGAAAAAAACTCACATCTTCCTCATCCGAATCGGTTTCGCTCTCGCCACTATCACTATCGCCATCTTGCGGTAATTCCGGCGGGTTCCACTGTGGCACCCTGTCTTTAATATGGTAGTAGTACGTCCGTCCTTCGGGGTCTTTGGCAGAAGTCCATTTCGGCGGCAGTTTATAATCTGTCGGTTTCGGCTTCTCCTTCTCTTCTAGTGGCTGTTCGACGACACCAGTGACCGCAGAGCGCTGCTCCCTTACTATCTGCATATCCCCTAGAAATGAACAAGAACAATCAAACTGATGTCATTTTCTCACAACTTTCGTGGGCTTTAATATTTATTTATTATAAGTATCAGCTTCATATCTAGTAATCTCTTAGTTGTGCCATGAAGTTTGTACACAAAATCCTCCCTTCCAAAATCTACTTTGAAAACTTTAACATATACACCAATGTCCATCTTGGCCATTTTACTGACTTCTTTCCGCTCGAACCGCCCTGAACGGCCTTGAGCCTTCGACGGCTTCGACCAGCAACTAAATTGCCGATCGGCTCCCTACGGGTTCAGAATAGTCTATTATTTCGACGAAGTGACGTCGAAACCGTCGTTTCATGTCATAGCTTTCGAACGGAGCGTAGACAAGGTGAGAGCAGGGGATATGAGAGTTCATGCAACCATTTAGAAGTAGGTTGTCTTAGTAAGAAGGGAAACGCGGAACAGCGACATCAAACGCAGTAACAATGGCATGGCGCTGCAAGTCTTCAAAAGTCGATACTTCAAAATGCTCGACAGATCTTATTGTAAGATTATTTCTTTGTCCAAAACTAGACTGAAAACTTTACTGTGTTACACAGGATTAGTCTATCTTCCAAACGAACGTGCTTCCGCTTTGTTAGCATGCGACACAATTGCTGTCGGCAGAAACGAAGTATCACAGGAACGGAGTAGGCTTCTGGAAATAATTTTCTTCGTTATTCAGTGCCGAAATAAAATGATATAAAATAGGTAATATTCTCCCTTTTAATGTACATTAGTCTTGTAAAGGTCGAATGATGAAAACAGATTGGTATGCTCCACTGTTTAGTAGAGTTTCAGCTAAAATAAGGTCTTGTTCTATTTCAATTAAACTGAAACTTCATTACTAATAAAAAAAATATCAATTAATAAATTAGAAAAATTAACTGAAATAATTTAAACTGAAATTTGATGTTCACTTTCAATATTCGCGAATACATAAATATTCCTTGAGCCCAAGCTGACTTAAAGTCATATATTCATATAATATACAAAAACGGATTCGTCAGCTGTATTGCTTATGCTACATAAGCAATACAGCTGACGAATCCGTTTTTGTATATTATATGAATATATCGCGAATACATTTATTTGTTAGTCGCGTTTGTTACCTCTAGCTGTAATGACTTTCTCTGTTTTGACAGTCGGTGTTTGGCCTCTCACAATTTTTGCGCGGCGCGATTTTTGCTTTTGGCCGTCGCTGTTTTTGTTTCCGCGCTACTGACCGGATACCGGAAAGCATGGCAAGCTTGTGTCAAACCGCGCTTAGTTATGGTTCGAACAACCAATCAAGGTCGCGGCCTGGAATTCCTGTCAGGATTTGTCGGCACCCCCATGAATTCGGTACGGAAAAGTATTCCGTCAACTTTATGACGAAAGTGCAGCATATCCGGCGGGAAAAACCTGATCGTCTTTCCATACTGTGAGCGAAAACACTTATGAATTTATTACTAAAGTTTGAAATCTGAACAGCGCATTGGATTTATCTTGTCACAGTTCAAATAGCCCATACATGGACAAGTATCCATCTTTGCTGGAAAGAAAAAGAAGAAACAGGTGACTCCAAAACCAAAATGCAGAAGAATCTCCACCCTTTCGAAGACCCAATCGAGCAGCAAAAACAGCTGCCGTGTCCAAAGTGAAATCACAGCACCAGCTCTAACTCCAAGCAGTTTTCCGGCAAGAAGTTCACAGAATCAGATATTTAAGGAAGAATCTTTAAGTGTTTTTCTACATGTTCATTTTGGCTTAAGCCTGAAGAGGACCCTTGCCAAGAAGGGCCGAAATATAGCTCCAATAAAATGTAGTAGCTGACTTATCCATTTTGCTTTGTCAAATATGAGTATTTTATTACCATAATTCGACTGTAAGTATTATTTTATTTTATTACCGATATAAAGGAGATATTATGAATGAAAGAGAATGAAGGAATGAAAACAAATGAAATATATAACAGACTTACTTGTTTCTGAGTCATGATAAGTCAAGAAATTACAATTATTTATCAGGTAATTTATACAAAATGACTTTCTTAAGGAATAAAAAAATTTCAAATGTAAAATAACAAAGAGAAGATAAGAATAAAGAAACTCCGTTTATAGTAGCCAAAGCTACTAAATTGGAGTTTGGAAGGCAGCGAAAACCGCCTTAACCGTATTTCACCGAAAATAAATTGTGTAGGAATCGGCTGATTTCTGATGTTACATTGCATCCTAAGGGGTTGTAATATGACAACGTGATAGTTTGGTCAGTCCATTGAACTATAAAATAAAACACCTCAGACGGAATAGCCGATATGTGGTGCTCACACGACTAACAACTGAGAATTTAATGTGGAGCAAAAGGAATTGGGAAAACAAACAAGTGAACACACCTGCCCAGACTGCTAGAGAAAACCAACAAGGATACTGAACATAGCCTGATTATAAGCTTACGAAACATGAAGAATCCTAGCATGCGTGCTTGCATCTTTGCTTATCGCAAAATTATGGTCCGGGGAAAATCTCAAAAGCAACATTGCACACAACCTGTATCTCACCTATGCTACCCAGATACATTCTTGAAACAGTACTCCATTTTTATATGTGAAATTCCCGTCCTTAGCTCCCCTTCCCTGGAGTGAACATAAGTGGCTCAATCCCAGAATTCCGAGTACATGGACAACTTCCCCTAAGCGATGCAAAAAGCGATATCACTCGAGTCGACTGGAAATGGTAGTCTTGAGGAAGAATCATGTGCGGCGCAAAGAGATTACTTACAAATACAGATACGCACACGAAGGGTGTCCGGCAACCAGAGGCGTTACTAGCCAAAATGTTTGGGGGGGGGGGGCAAGGTTTGTACCGACTGGCTGAGCATTTTTACCGACTGTTTTTGCAGAAAAACTGACTGTTTTTTAGAAAATAGGACTGTTTTGATGAAAACATACTGTTCTGATGAAAAATCGACCGTTTTCATGAAAAACCAACTGTTTTACAGAACTATTTTTACGAAAAACCGTCTAAATCAACTGTTTCCAAGACAAAAATCGACTACTTTTTACCGACTGAATGACAACATTGAGGGGGTGTCCCCCCTACCCCCCACATATGTGACGCCCCTGCCGGCAACCTGATGCAAGTAAACATTCTGTGTATATATGGTGTATTTCATATCTTTTATATGTACAAGATTTTATTTTGTAAATCGACAACCGCGACCTTACACCTTTTTTATCCTAACCAAATAAAACAAAACACTATGGACGGCTAAATAAATACTGTATGTCAGATATTGAAATTGCCTTCTTTCCATAAAAGACTGCTTACATACTAAGGGCCACCTGGCAGTTCGACAAAAGGATTCACACACCCAAGCTTGACCAAAATGCCAAAAAGGTGACCGACAGATGTTCTAAAGTCTGTGTTGTTCACGAGACGTCCCCATGACAAAACGTTCCGGATATAAGACTAGACAAGATTTTTGTCACACCTAATTTTTACCTAAGCTAAAATTTAGAAGTGTTCAACGAAGGATACTTTTACTGCAGTATCGAGCGCTTCCCAAGTTAGTTTTCCTCTGCAGTTGGTTGTGGAAGTTTGTATAAATGGAAGCCCTCGAAACTTCTGAGGTACCCAAAATGGAGACAAGGACAATTTTCTAACCGCGGAAAGTAGTTATATATCGTTCATTCCTATTTTTGGGACACCAAAACATTAGTAATGGAATACCTATGACTTGGTAAAGTTTGTCCGTCCGACCGTCTGTTAGCACGATAACTCTCGACCAGGTTGAGGTAATTTGTTCAAACTTGGTGTGAGCAAAATGCGGAATGGACGTTTACGAATTAACTTAATTGTCTCACATTTTGTTTCGGTGAAAAGCTAACTGAAAACCTGATGTATCTGCTAAGGATACTGCAAGTTTAAGATTTCTGCAAACCTGATAGACCCGATAGTCTGTATCAGCAAATTGCAAAAGTATCCTTCTTTGGGATCCAGTCGAAAATTTAGGTCTTGTTTTGTTTGTACTTACCCGTCTCTAAGTTAAAAATCAACGTCCCAGGTGGGTAGCTCTCCTCATTCGGGTCAAAGTCCATATGCTTAACGGGGTAGTTTGCCATCAGGAATTCAGCAATACCCAACGGCTGAGTTGGGTCAAGCTGATATCCCGAGTTCGACTCTACCATCATACCCGTGTGGGAGTCATAAGAGAACCGTCCAATAGTAGATGGATCGTAGCCAGGGGGTAGCTGCATATGCTCTGTAAAAGAAGATATACTTAAAACTTAGCGTCTTTCAACCAAACATCAATACTCTCATTTAGTTTTTTTTCCAAAAAACGGTAAGCTCATTCCTTTCTGGGCCGTCAAATTACACGTAAAGCGTACTCTCGCCGTCCCCCCCCCCCCCGTGAATCCCACAAGGGAGTAACCGCGCTTGTTTGGTCCCAGACTCACTGCGAGTCCCAACGGATAGGTGGAGCAAAAAAGGATAGGTGGAGACCCCGATTATCATCAGCACCATCAAAAAGGAATGATTCGACAAGGGGTCGATCTGGGGAGTAGCTGGCGTTTGTTCTTTGAAAAACATCGTTAAAAGGAAAGGGTTTGTTAATGAATTCTCGAATGAACAGAACTATTTAATCAAATATGTACAGGCCTTATTGTTTTTGCAATGTACTACTATTGTTATTACATTTTTTTTTTTATTTTTTTTTTTTACACCAACCAAATTTGGCTCTATCCCCTTCCATAGCAAGGTCAACTATCAGGATTTCCCTTAGATAGCTTAAAAGGAACGGGTCCAGGGAGTTCAAAATCTTTAGTTTTTAAGTGAATCCAGTCTGTTCGCGACTTATTTTATATTTGTTGTTGATTGCATAATATCATTTCCGGAAAAATTCCGGTACCCCCTCCAACTCTACATTTACTCCATATTTGAAAAAAAAAAGAAATCTAGAGCTGTTTTCGCCTTCGACACTATCTATGCCCTTCACGAACAGCACCTCTTACCTGGCATGTATACTGTCCACTGTCCTGTCAACGGGTCTATGTAATAGGTAAGACTGGAGGGATCCACCCCTGGGTCAGGCGGAGGAGGAGGTTGGGTAACAGGTTCTCCGGTCTGTGGGTCAATGAACAGTGGGACGGCACTTGAATCGATTCCGAGCGCTTTGCACTGCGCTTCGTGGTTGCGTGCTAGCTCTTCACGGCGCTTTCTTTTGCGCGTTTCTTCTTCCTCTCGCTGTACTTGCAACATGAAGCGCTGACGACGCTCATCTTTTGAAAGACTGAAAAGAAACGAATATTTGAAAAAAAATTTAAAGGATTTCTGACCAGCCTACCTGATCTTACAATACCCCCCCCCCCTGACTATCCTCTTACTTCATCTACAGTACAGGTTTGCGTCTTTGAAAACTTCTTCATATTTCAGACCCGCTTGGTTTTGATTTCCGCTCAGTCAAATGGGAATTGCAAAAAAAAAGGGTAAAGGTATCAGCATGATCAGCCTATATGGGCCTAACTGGCGGTGCTGATCTCCGATTCTCAGACCTCAGCCAGGAACTCCAATGGGTGGTTGGGGGCCTGTCATCCTGGTGCTTTCGCACACCCTTCCTGTCATATTCCCCCTATTTCCAGGCACCCATTTGAAGCTGGGTGGAGTTTGGCTTGTCTTACAGGGTTACGCCACAAACCCCCGCCCCAAACCAAACGTAAGCACAACTGAGACTCAAACCAGCGGCCCTTCTATTGGGAGTTAGGCGTTCTAACCCTTAGGTCACGGACGGATGGGAACGATATGTGTTCAAGTGTTTCCGCTATCTTTTGACACAAATAATTAAATCAAAATCCTTTGGTGCGGTTTTTTTTTTCTTTTTTAATATTCTTTTTCTTGTTGGGAGATTTCGGAGGGCTATGAAAGTACTACAACACGCCGGACAAACATACAGAAAAGCGAGTTTGGGCTCGCGGCGGATAAGACCACCAGAATCGCCCTTAAAGTTTAACTGAAAAGCCAACTTATTTTCGTGTCATTTATTTGAATACACTGAATTATTTGGATTCTGCAAAGGGATTTTTTTGTCCACTAGCTGCTCTAGTTACGACGTTTAGAATATCTGCGGCCGTCCCCACAGCGAAAATTCTACTATGACGCGGGGAATTTTTATCTTAACACAAACAAGGCTTTTCAGTTGGCAGTGTCGACATTGGTGAAGTTGCTTAGTGCCTGAAGAAAAAAAAGTCATAAATCCCCGGCATACAACAAATTAGAGGTAGCCTACCACAAATCAAACGGAAATTCCACTATTTGAAAATCGATTATTCCTAAATAGTGGAACAACCAAGTAAAACATTTTCAGCGGGTCTTCAAGCCAATTTAAGGGGACATTTTCGCGTGAATGGCGTTGTTCAACAGGACAAGCCATCATCATGATATGCGTTTTCTCGTGGATGGCATCCTCATGATAGTCATTTTCGCGTGAATAGCTGAACGTGTGACGTCAGAGTTGAGCTCAAGACCGTCGGTTTGTTCAACAGTGGTCCGGGAGCACTGTTGAACAAAACTGCGCGTAATTGTTGAGCTCAACAAATTGTTGTGAAGATGGCATCATCCAATGACATTTTCGCGTGGATGGCACCTTCTGTCGAGCTCAACAGCTATTCACGCGAAAATGTCCCCTAAGTGAAAAAGTGATGGGTAACTAGATTGTCCTATTCCAGTCCTTTTCGGTTAAACTTTAACTCTCGCAGCCTATCCGGATGTTCTAGTAACGGAGCATCGCGATCCCCGCCGTCTTCCTCCAGTTTAGGTTCAGGTTCAGATTCTTTGAATAATAAACTAAATAACAAAAGGTCCAGAGCCCGGCTGAGACGACAATTTCGTTAGGCACGGGATGGAAAAAACCCAGCATTTATAATTCAGTGCATGCTATTCATACTAATGGAATTCGTGTTCTCCCGTATGCACCCGTCCTCAACACCACCCGGTGACACGTCCAGCGAAACCAACAATAAAAAAAAAAGAACACTAAAAGATAACAAGTACTTTTCTTTCTAACCCACAGCCCCAACTCGGAAAACAAATCGCTTCCCAGGTTAAGTTGGGTCTTCACCTTCCGGACATTAAGTTGGGTCTTCACCTTATTATATGTTAAATAAATTTGTTCTTTTATTGTACCGGGTTTTGGTCAATCGACCTTGTGTCTCCGGCTTAACCCTATGTATGGTAATTTTATAATGAAGCGTAAATTAAAACCTTGAACCTTAGAATCTGGGTTCCCAGATTTTCCGAGCTTTTTTTTTAATTTCTTCGGCGATACTTAAAATTCCGGAAATCTGGAAGTTCAAAATCCCCTTTTTTCCGGATTATTTTGATATACTTTCGGACCGGTTCATATCCCAGATGCAATTCGCCTTATTCCAGTTCAGCGCTACAAGCGGACTAGTTTCTGTCAGTCCCCCAATCGACTCAAAATCGCCATTTGTGTAGACATAGTAAAAAGTCCGATCATTCAGGTAGTGGACAACTTTCACTTCCTATCACCAAGTCATATGCAAAACCTCCATTACCTGGGAAGCAGATTGCAGATTTTTACTCACCAACCGGTGGATCTATTTTACTATGTCTGTCAATAAGTGCTGACGGTGAGGCATTGGGGGATTAACAGAAAGTAGTCCGCTTGGAAGCGCTGAACAGGAATATGGCCAATTTACAGAAGACGTCAAAGAATAATCTGGAAGCACAGATTCCGGAAGTTCCGGGAGGTGAAGACCAGACTTTACTCCTCCGTCTTCGATATCATGCCTTTCGTCCACAGTGACCGTGGCGTTCACCGGTCCTGGCAAACAAAGCGGTGCCTTTCCCGGAAACACAGATATTCTTGACGGGAAAAATGTTCTCAAGAGAGACACTAAAAGCAGAAGCGAGCATACTTGATGTCCCGGGAACGCTAATTCGCAACCAACTTGTTTTCATCTTCAATAAAAGAAAGGGGCTCATCAATCCGCTGTAGCGGAAGCTATTTTGAACAAGAAAAGCCGTTCTCATTCGTTCCCAAAGGACAAGTGAAATTTATGAGAACCGAGCTGATTGTTATGTCCTTAGGATGTTTTTATTGTCTGATGCATGGAAGCTTTTTAAAGTTTAACTGAAAAGCAGATTATATTTTTAAACCTTGGATTAGAATCCATGAATTATTTTGACTCTGCTAAGTCATTTTTATTTATTTCAACTAGGCCTCTAATAGTGACGTTCAAAGTATGCACTGTTGGCTCAACCAGACAAAGTTCATCTCGACGCAGAGAATTTGAATTTCAACAAAAGCGTGCATTGCAATAGCTGATGATGCGAAGCTCAGAAAATTTTCAACTCTAGACAGTAAGGTCACTTGTGAAGGTTGCCAGCTTAACGCGAGATCCAAAAAAGGTTTATTTTTGGCAATCGTTCACCTTTGTAGTTGGTCAATATTTCAACCAACGAGGTACCACAAATCCGAAAGAAAAAATTCATTCGATGAAAATCGACTATACTGAACTCAGACGGGGATTCAGATTATTTATTAACACAAAATAATAATATAATTCCCGGAACAAACTGCATGTCCGCCTAAAAAAAAGCCATGCGGCCTATGGGAATAGCGGAGCAACGATAACGCACTTTCATCGGGTCTTCAAGCCTCAGTAGCTAGACTGTCGTATCTCAGCCCTATTCAGTTGAACTTTAAGAATGACTTCTCCGGGATGTGTTTCCTAGCTAAACAGAGGCGAACTTCTTCCTAGTTTCAGTTTCATTTTTTTTTTTTCAGTTTCATTTGACTATATTTAAACACAAAAAATACATCAGTAACACTCCTGCCAGGAAAGCACAAAAGGAGTGCTTGGCTAGGGCAGGGATATAACCTGTATTAATCAATCAACAAACAGCATCAACTAACTGAATACCCTATACAAAAAGGAAACACCTGTGCTTTCAACTTTGAAAACAAACAAACAAGAGAAACAAGGAACAATAAAGAAACAAGACCAAAGGTTTCGATGGGATCCCAAAAATTTCATACTTGATCCAGACAACTAGGTCTTGTCTTCGCCAGATCCAGTCTTCGCCAGGCTAATCATCTGAGAAAACCAAGTTCAGATATACCTGTATAAGCCATATCCATTTTGACGATACTGATCGAAACTCCCTGCTTTATTTCTGCCAAATTTCCGGTTTCGGCCGAATTCCAAGCGAACTATATACCCGGGTGAAAAAAGATTGTCACATACAGATTCAGCGTCTCTTCTTACCCTTAAACCTATCATCTAATCAACTTCAAATAAAAATTTTGCTTTTAACAAATTTTCCGGTTTTGCCCGGAATCCGGGCGAACTACTGGTCCGGCGAGAAAATGGTTTTCACTATCGTGTTCAGCATGTCTTCTTACCCCTGAATCGAACATCTAATCAACTTCAAATAAAACTTTTGCTTGTAAAAAATTTCCGGTTTTGGCCGGATTCCGGGCGAACTACTTGTCCGGCAAGAAAATGGTTTTCACCATCGTGTTCAGCGTGTCTTCTTACTCCTAAATCGAACATCTAATCAACTTCAAATAAAACTTTTACTTTTAACAAACTTTCCGGTTTTGGCCGGATTCCGGGCGAACTACTTGTCCGGCGAGAAAATGGTTTTCACCATCGTGTGCAGCATGTCTTCTTACCCCATAATCGACTATCACATTAGCTGTTTCATAATATTTTGTTTGCCCCTTAATTTGAAACCCCTCCCCCACCGTCAAATATAGAGCTACAGAGCCCATCTTCGAACCTGACTTGTACTTTGAGCCAAAGGATCCTCCCACCAAGTGTCATCAAAATATCTCAATCCCTTCGAAAGTTATCGTGCGTACAGACGGACGGACGGACGGACAACTTTTGCGATGTCATAGGTATCCCTCCACTTACGTTTTGGGATCCCAAAAACGAATACAAAAACGGGGGGGGTCTAAAGGAGGAAAACACTAAACAATTTTCCTGAAATGACCTTTCGCTGCTCGCTTGAATGAAATAAGGTTATTAGAATTGGCAAACTAGGTATCTGCCTAAGACCACAACCTAGGAAGGGCCAGGATCAAATGCAGAAATTGTAATGCGCAAAAAGGACAGTTAGTACTTGTCTATTTCAGTTCCAAGTCTGCTTGTCTATTTTCTAAAAGTCAAAGTACGTTAAATAAATAAATAAAAGTAAAGTTTTTTATCCGATAAATTACCAAAAAGGGGTCCCCGATTCTGTTCAAGTACCCGTTGTACCAGCAATGCCAATGCAACCTAATTCCGTAATTTCATTCATTAATATCTAAACCCGGAGACCCAAATTTCATATGTTACATTCCTATCCCACTAACGACACCTCACTAATCTTTGCCCTTGCCACGACTAACTATTTTCCATGCGCATTGTACTCCCAACTAGTGTTCGCGTATCATGCTTATTGATGTAAGACCATTTTTTTGTGGATAATTTGTTAAAAGCAGAGATAAGTTTTACAGTATTCGAATATTGGAACTACCTAGAGGCCCTGGATCTGGGACTGTAGTCCCAGGATCTAGACTGTGAGGATCTAGACTGTATGTTCGGGACTGCAGCTGAAGCTGATGCAAAAAACCATCTAATGGTTGATTTAAGACTGATACTCTTTTCTCCCGATGTGTCGACGCCAGAATATCTAAACACTTTCCGTGAGCCTAACAAATTTCTGTGAATAATTAGCGTTAGAATATTAATGAGTTCTTATGTCAACTTGCAAATAGCTAATCCATGCAAATATTTTAAACATGTTTTTCATTTCATTTCCTTTCTTGCTTGAAATAAGTTTAACACTTTAAAACTAGGCTCGACTTTGTAACAAATTGCCGACGGCTCTGGCTGTTTTAAGCCTTTCTCCATGCCCACTGGAGTCTAGCAAAAACACGGACAAATTTACATAACCGTGTATCTGACGATATCAGCTTCTCGCAAACACTAGTCGGGAGCATCATACGCATCAAAATTAGCGAAACATGGAAAGTGTTAAAATCAGTGTGGTGTCGGGGGGGGGGCGTGACCCCTACGGTGATCCCAGTTTTCTCTTGCTGTGCTCATCCATATCTATCACGCCCCCTCCATTATCCTTATTTCATTCAAATCTTGGCACAGACAAGACTTTTCCTAAGTTCCTACGTTCCAACGTCCATTTCCAACAAAATCCCTAAAAAGCATAACTTCCCCATTTCCTGAAGTTGTATGGGACGGCTTCCAAGTTTCATTACTCTGAGAGCAAAGTGTCACAACTTTATATTAGCTCGAATATACATTTGTCAGCTGAAAAGCGCGAGCTCTTTATCGACAGAAAAGCGTCACTCCCTGCCTCGCCCTACCATCCGGAAAGAAGAGATAAGGGATCCCAACTTATAACACCAGTACACTGTGCAGTCCCATGATACCAGTCCTATCCTACCCAGTGCCAAAATTTTCTGGTATTCCCCTGATGTTAAAAGAAAAAAGTTCCAACCGTGCGATAATAAAGGTTAACTTCAGACATCGAGGTTGATATCGGAAAATAACACTGAAACGGCCACTGAAAACAACCTATCCGAGCCGAAGGCGAGGGCCGTCGAGGTTGTTATTCTGATATGAACCGAGATGGAGGTATGTTAACTATTATAACTTTTTCGAACACAATATTTTTCACAGGTAGGACTTATTCTTCTTTTGTTGTACTCTTTCGCTAACGGGGTAGAAAATTTTATTTTAGTGAAGTAGCTACCCAAGCCTACTGTAGACCTACTAAAATGACTATTGCTGGGACCCAAGCACTTCAGTTTCTACCAATAGTCTTTCACTTTTTTCGTGATTCAGATGCCATCTAGCGGCCGTGAAATCTACTACAGATCTTCTAAAACGACTCCGCTAGGGGTCGTGGAAAAACGTAAACAAACAAAACCACGTGTTGACAAGAAATTCCAGAAAAATTCCAGACAAAGAAAGTGTTCAGTGCTGAATAACTAGCTTTTGGAAAGCAAGGGATAGCAGTATGTTGTTTCAGTTGACAAGCTGTATTTTCAGTGGAACTCTGATTGTGACAAGGTATGACCTAGGGCATAGGTTAAAGTCTAAGAGAGTAAGATGTTCTGTCATTTTTTCAATGCTTAATAACTAGCTTTTGGAACGCAAGGGATAGTAGGATGTTGTTTTAGTTGACAAGCTGTATTTTCAGTGGAAATCTGATTGTGACAAGGTATGACCTAGGGCATAGGCTGGTTTTCTAAGAGAGTAAGATGTTCTGTCATTTTTTATACTTCTAATTTTATTTTTATTTTATTTTTTATACAATTAATAATTATTTTTTATGTTTTTGCTGAAAGTATTGTTTTTTAATTAATTTTTTAGAGTTCAGCTTCTACTTTTCAATATTTGAGGAAAAGTGCTCGATAAATTCAGTATTTGAGGAAAAGTGCTCGATGAACTTCTGCGGAGGCTGATACGGCTTCGTATCATCCTCTGTGGAGGCTGATACGATATCGTATCATCCTCTGTGGAAAATATTTATTGTCATAATATAACTAGGTCATAATATAGGAAGATATACATTACATATCTGTTCGAGAAAGGTTATTAAAGGTTAACTTCAGACATCGAGGCTGATATCGGAAAATAACAGCGAGATGGACATTGAAAATAACCTGTCCGAGCCGAAGGCGAGGCAGGTTATGGAAAATATCAGCCGAGCCGAAGGCGAGGTTGATATTTTGAAATGGCCGTCGAGCTTGTGATTCCGATATCAGTCGAGATGGAGGTATGTTAACTATTATAACTTTTTCGAACAGAATTTCCGCTTTTCGGGGCTGAAAATAATCCAGCCAATCACGTTTCAGAATTAGTCATAACAACCTCCGGGGAGGTTGATATGACAAATAACAACCTCTCCAGCAGGTTGTTATGACTAATTCTGAAATGTGATTGGCTGGATTTTCCGTTGCGTTTTCATTGTGAAGTTTATCGTGATATAACTGACCGTGGGTCATAGGAAGATATACATTACACACCTGTTCGAGAAAAGTTATTAAAGGTTAACTTCAGACATCGAGGTTGATATCGAAAATAACAACGAGACGGCCATTGAAAATAACCTGTCCGAGCCGAAGGCCAATGGCTGTCGAGCCAATGGCTGTCGAGATTGTTATTCCGATATCAACCGAGATGGAGGTATGTTAACTATTATAACTTTAAAGAACAGTTATTGACAGTTACAATATGCTTTATAACTTTTTTGAACATGTTTTTCTATTCCTACTGACGCAGTATTCCCTAAGATCATGGTCAAACTACACTAGGCTTTTGTCTGCGCAAAATAGGGCGCACCGAATTGTCTATAGACAAGTAGATAAAAAAAAAAGCTTTTCGGGGCTGCAAAAAAAAGGAAGAAAATTTACCAAATTCTGAATACTGGTGTTCCTCACGGGCGACCGCACAACGTTTTGCGAATGTGCGCAAAACAGTAGACTCTGTTCCTCAAATCTATGCCGTTTATGAGCCTAGTGCTGGCCTAGTGTGACCAAGGGTCTAAATACAATCCGACTGTGTTCACACGCGTTTAGTATATTTGATACCAGGCAGAAACCTTGATAGCTTCGCGCGAAAAGTTTGAAATCCAGCGAGAACGTGCATTACGATAATCACGTGGTGTTTGAAAATAATAATAGATCTTTCCTCACTCAAAGACAGAGTGAAGTGCTCATTAACTACCATTTTGGAAAGTAGGATGTTGTTTCAGTTGACAAGCTGTATTTTCAATGGAAATCTGAACGTAAAAAGGTATGATATAAGGCATAGGCTGGTTTTCTAAGAGAGTAAAATGTTCTGTCATTTTTTCAGTGCTTGATAACTGGCTTTTGGAAATCAAGGGATAGTAGGATGGTGTTTCAGTTGACAAGCTGTATTTTAAGTGGAATCTGATTGTGACAAGGTATGACCTGGGCCATAGGCTTGTTGTCTAATAGAGTAAGAAATTCTGTAATTTTTCAAAATTTATTTTAGTTCTTATTTTATCTTTTATATATTTTTGAAGTATTTTTTTTAGTGAAAGTATTGTTTTTAATTTATTTTTTGGAGGTCAGCTTCTACTTTTTCATATTTGAGGTAAAGTGCTCGATGAATTCAGTATTTGAGGAAAAGTGTTCGATGAACATCTGCGGAGGCTGTTACGGCTTCGTATCATCCTCTCTGGAGGCTGATACGATATCTCATCCAACCTATTGAACCTCCCTGAAATTTATTGTCAAAATATAACAACCTGTGGGGCATAGGAAGATATGCATTGCATACCTGTTCGAGAAAAGTTATCAATTGTTATCGCACAGCCAGCCATACGATAACAAGTGATATCGCACGGTTGGAACTTTTTTCTTTTAACGTCAGGGAAATACCAGAAAATTTAAACAAGTGTACTATAGTGTTATAATCATTATCGCCCTTGCTTTTCTTCCGGCGATAATATATAGTAACACAAAAAATCCGTGCAGCCGGTGCTTATTCGTAATTATTATTCGTCGTAGATTTATGTATAAAAATACTCAAAACGGGTAAGTCAGCTAGGGTATTCTTCAGCGATATATCGGCCCTTTTTGGAAACGGTACTCTTCAGGCTATCGCTGAAAGAAATCTCACCTGCAATCTCCCAGCTACATATTCATAATAGGTACAGCCTGAAGTGTCAAAACCAACAAGGTCCGAAACAATGGCTGAAGAATATCCAAGCTCGCATAACCTTTTCGGATCATTTTATCTATGCGATTCCTAGTGGATTTCGGAGTGAACGGTCTATCTTCAGATAATCACACTTACCCGCATCATTCGTTATCACGATTGCTTCGGAATAAAAAGGGTTGCTCGTAGTAACCAAGACTGATTATCTACACTAGCGGCGTTCGTTGCACTCCGGGCTGTCTCTGGTTTTTGGGATCCCAAAACGTAAGTGGAGGGATACCTATGACATCGCAAAAGTTGTCCGTCTGTCCGTCCGTCCGTCTGTCTGTCCGTCTGTCTGTAAGCACGATAACTCTCGAAGGCAGTGAGATATTTTGATGAAACTTGGTGTGGGGATTCTTTGGGTCAAGAGTAAGGTCGAGTTCGTAGATGGGCCCTGTAGCTTTACATTTAGGGGTGGGGGAGGGGGTTTAAATTAAGGGGCAAGCAAATTTTTTTTAAACAGCTAATGTGATAGTCGATTATGGGGTAAGAAGACACGCTGAACACAAATAAGAAAACTATTTTCTCGCCGGACAAGTAGTTCGTCCGGAATCCGGCCAAAACCGGAAAGTTTGTTAAAAGTAGAATTCTTATTTGAAGTTGATTAGATGTTTGATATAGGGGTAAGAAGACATGCTGAACAAGAATATGAAAACCGTCTTCTCGCCGGACAAGTAGTTCGTCCGGAATCCGGCCAAAACTGGTAAGTTTGTTAGAAGTTAAAGTTTTATCTGAAGTTGATTAGATGTTTGATGTAGGAGTAAGAAGGCATGCTGAACAAGAATACGAAAACCGTTTTGCCGCCGGACAAGTAGTTCGCCCGGAATCCGGCCAAAACTGGAAAAATTGTTAAAAGTAAAATTTTTATTTCAAGTTGATTAGATGTTGGATATAGGGGTAAGGAGATACGGAGAATCCGTTTTTGAGCTTTAGTTTTTCGTCGGACAAGTAGTTCTTGAATTTCGCCAGAACCGCAAAATTCACAGAACTAAGCTAGGATCGTTTCGATCGGCTTATAGAGGTAAACGCACATGCTGAATCCATATCTGAGCTTGGATTTCATAATGATTAGCTGTTTGGCCTGGCGAAGACTGGATCTGGCGCAGACAAAACCTAACTGTCTGGATCAAATATTGAATTTTTGGGATCCCATCGGAACCTTTGGTCTTGTTATTCCCCAGTGTTCGGATCTTGTCCTACTGCGCGTTTTTAGTCTCACCGGCGACGTCACCAGCACCTGCCCTCCCGAGCGGTTCTGGTTAGTCCGCATCGGTGAGCACTAACCAGACACTGGTTAGTCCAAAAACGGGTCACAAGATCGGGGAGCAGTCACAGGTGAATGCAAAAACGCGTAAGAGTCCCCGGACAGCGCTCTCAGACTCGGGCAATAACGGTATGTCCACACACTGTCCGACTTTTGCAACTGGATGCAAATTTTCTCATTCGCTCCAATCAAGAACAAATAATCTGACAGAACCTCCGTCTCCCTATTTCTGTAATATGACTATGACTAACCAGAACTGGTTAGTCCGAAAACGGGTTATACGATCGGGGAGCAGTCAAAGGTGAATGCAAGAACGCGTAAGAAAGAGGCACCGGACAGCGCCCTCAGACTCCGGCAATAACGGTACGTCCACACACTGTCCAACTTTAGCAACCGGATGCGAATTTTCTCATTCGCTCCAATCAAGAACAAATAATCTGACAGAACCTCCGTCTCCCTATCTCTGTAATATGACTATGCGGAGTCGAATATTTCCCCATACCCTGTCCGCTACGAACGAGCGGAGGTAAGTAGCTTCGCGCCAATCGCGTTTCGTTACCTGTACAAATAGCTAAATCGCTGTGAGCCCGCCGGTGAAGAAAAGTAGAAGTCAAAGCTGATTGGTTCTATGGACGCGCTCCAGAGCGGGTCAGCGCGCGGAGTACGCCTCCTGCCAGCCTCCTGCACTATTTTGTCTGCGAAATGCAACGGCGAAGACGGAAGATGAGTAAACGGGTATCAACATCAGCTCAAAGCAAGAGTAAATACCTCGAGGTCCGCACAGTTTTGTCGAGGCATTCATAGTCGCTGCATGGGACTAAAGACAGAGGTTCTATCAGCTTATTTGTTCTTGCTCCAATGTTTTGACGCATCAAATGCAGGTATCCTTATAATAACACAAAATTCAAAATCTTATTGGACTGTGTGGGCGCACGTAGCTTAAAGTTTAACCGAAAAGGGCTAGGATAGGACAATCTAGTTACCCATCACTTATTCCCTTAAATTGGCTTGAAGACCCGCTGAATATGAGTTACTTCGTTGTTCCGCTATTCACGAATAATCGATTTTCAAATAGTGGAATTTCCGTGTGATTTGTGGTAGCCTACTCTATGCGCTTGTATTTTTCTTGTATGCTTTACGAGAAAGTTTTACGATTTTTTTTTGTTCAGGCACTAAGCAATCTTCACCAATCTCACCACTGCCCACTGAAAAGCCGCAGCTATGTTGAGATTAAAATTTCCCGCGTCATAGTAGAATTTATGCTGTGGGGACGGCTGGAGATATTTTGAGCCTTATAACTAGAGCAGATAGTGGAAAATCGAAAAATCCCTTTGCAGAATCCAAATAATTCAGTGCATCCAATTAAATGACAGACAAATGAGTTGGCTTTTCAGTTAAACTTTAAAGGAGGGCGCGCGATGATCGAACTGTTGTCAAACGGGCATTTAGGTGCACTTGCTGGACGGACCAGACTAGAACGAACTTCTACGGAGAAAGTAATCAAGGAGAAAACGTGGTTTGATAATGTGAAATTTTTCCAAGAGCTCTGTGAAGTAAGAACAGAGTTTCCCCACATACTAAATGGTTATGATGATTGGCTGCATGTTCGTTTTTCTTGCTCGAGTCTGAAGAGGACCGTTGCCAAGAAAGGCCGAAATAACGCTAGAATAAATCTCGACTGACTTATGGATTTATCGCGGTCATATTTCACGGTGCTTTTCAAAAAAGTTTTAGGCGACATTTTCCTCAAAACTGAGTTATCAGCAGTACTCTGTCCTGCATGTCTGGCAAACATTTCAGTCAAATCGGAGCAACAGCTACGGAGTGTACGGAGATATAGATGTGTCTTTCTGGGGCTGAGAAGGTTCCCAAACTGACCCCAATCTACTGTAACACTATGCGTTACAGTAGAAGCTTTGTGCCGAGCTTCGTAAAGCAGTATAATGATCTTTAGCATTTTTCTGCTTTGTTGACAACTAATGTTTGACAACTTTGTTTATGACTAAAAAACATCGTATTCGGGCTCTGCCCACGAGAGATGTGTTTTGTTTTATTATTAAATGAAATGACAAAATGACTATTAGGCGCTTCCTGGCCCGGATGTGAAAGGTTTTTCGCTGTTTCTGTGAAACTTGAAAAATGTCGCTTGTAACCTTTTGGAAAAATACCATCGATACGAATTTCTGTCACTTGTTTCACTTGCATTAATAGATGAATGCGTTTTCGCGACCTTGCTACAACAGGGAAGCCCGGAGGGGCATCTTTGTTTCTCCCCTGCAAATCAAACGAACTGCAGTACATGATGGTTCCCTCTCATCCACGATCCATTTCATGTAAGTGGTCTGAAAACTAACCTGTCTCCGTATTCCCTTCTCCGCCAGTCCGGTGATAGATGGTCTCGTCGTCGATACTCCCTCTCGTGTCTGTCAGAATATGCCCAACGATCACTGCGGCTGAAACACGAAACAATTAGATATTTCTTCGTAGCGGATGACTGATCCCCAAAATCCATCACGTTTACAGGGGGGACAAAAATGATAAAACGGAGTAACTTATAGGTACGGCAAATTCGAAAGAAAAGGGACCCCTCTTGCTTATTCTGCCTTTTATATTACGGCCAGCTCCCTTGTGGAACTATAAGCTTCACAAAGCCCCACTTTTCGCCGTTGTTTCGTTTTGTGCCTACGACTTTTTCGCGATTTTTCGGCCGAGCCAAGTTTTGCCAGTCGTACAATGCAAAATTCGCCGAAAGCTTCAAGGTCCGCCGACAACTCTTTCACACAGAAGGACATGAGAAGCTTCAAAGTGTTGTTGTTCATCTCGGAGGACATGATAAGGCCATCAGGTCTATTCTTCTGCTTTGTTTTTCCCACTTTTTAACCACGGCGTCTTCAGTTTTCAAATATTCTGCGTCCGCCCATCGCGTCGGAGATCGGAAGGCTGGATAGAGTCGACAAGCGCTAATAAGAGAATAGCTAATTTCACGTGGCAAGTAATGATCTTTCGAAAGGCGATTTCTGAGCAATTTCATCGTGAAAAGATCAGTTCTAGTAAAAATATGCTTTACGTAATACACAACGAACTGCTGAGCAGATTGACAAAGTTATGGCAAGGGAACGAGTGGTTACATAGAGCAATACTAGGCGAGTTGGTGATGGTTCTGGGCACCCGAAACGGTGAAACGCCATAGGTTTTAAGCTCTCCTCAAAAGCACCACAAAACCTACTGCCTTCGAGATAGTATTCTGGGGCAACCACCTTCTTGTTATCAACTGGGACTAGGCGAACTGATGAAGATGTTGCTTGCTCATTTTACGCTGCAACGCAAGAGGGTCTGGGTTTCCGTGTAAGGACTAATTTCCTACCGCGGGTCCAGGAGGTTTTTTGAGACGCTGGTTTTGGGGGCGCTCAACCAACTTGAGTGGTCACAACTCTTTTCCTTCGCTGTTGAGATTCAGTGCGTATAAATAAGAAAAGTCTATATTTTTACACCAGTGATAGTCTTATGTTACACTACATATAACATGGTTAGTTATAGTTGCCCTATCAGTTTTATTCCACACACTGGGGAAAGTAGTATTATTTCCCCGAAACCGAAGATCCGCTCGTCTCGGCCTACACTGCCATATAGGTCTCGATGGGTTACTCAACACCCCCAGTTAACAAATGCTTGGAAATACCCATCTAACATTTTTTTTATTTAGTTATTTATTTGTTGAAATTTAGCAAATGTGGGAGATCAGCGTGGACCTGGAGGTGAACTTTGAGGACGGAGCGGTAAGTAAAAATAAAACAAATTCTCCAATTATCCTTTCCTTATTTTACTGTAACAGTGAAGAGACTCGTTTATTTGTTGATTATTTTGGTATTAACCCCTATGTAACGCGCCATGGAGCTTTATAGGGGCCGAAGCTTATTTTGTTCATTTATTTTGGATTTAATAAAACTGAACTGAACTGAGCTGAACATTCAGAAAAAAATAATGATAATATAACACGCATCCACGAAATTAATTCGTTTTCCTGTTTGTTTTCCAGGCTAACTAATTTCCCGTCTGGTGCCCTATGCATCCAAATGCTGTTGGAGGTTAAGGTTTGTCCCCCCTCACTATCCCTGGCTTTCCCCAAAAGTCGTTTGCGAGTCCTCGGCCCAAGTTGACTGCGAATCATATTTGACTGAGCTGAGTTTAAAGCACAACTCTTACTTGAAATGATCTTTTCACGATTAAATCGTTAGAAATATCGATTTCGAAGATGCCATTACTTGCTACGTGAAATTAGCGATTTTCTTGCTAGCGCTTGTCGATTCTATCCAGCCCTCCGGTTCTCCGACGCGGCGGCTGGATGCAAAATATTTGAAAAGTGAACGCGCCGTGGTTAACAAGACCAAAGGTTCCGATGGGATCCCAAAACTTCGATATCTGATCCAGACCATTAGGTTTTGTCTTCGTCAGATCCGGTCTTCGCCAGACTCCATGAACATTTATACTCTTAAAATTTAGAAACAGATTAAGGCCAAACAGCTAGTCATTAAGAAAACCAAGTTCTGATATGGATTCAGCTTGTGTGTTTACCCCTATAAGTCGATTGAAACGATCCTGGCTTACTTCTGCGAATTTTCTGGTTTCTGGCGGAATTCCAGAACTACTTGTCCAACGAAAAACTAAAGCTCAAAAACGAATTCAGCGTATCTAGTTACCCCTATTTCCAACATCTAGTAAACTTCAAATAAAAATTTAACTTATCACAAATTTCAACCGGATTCCGGACGAACTATGTCAGGCAAAAAAATGATTGTCATATACGGATTCAGCATCTCGTCTTACCCCGAAATCGGACATCTATTCAACTTCAAATAAAACTTTTACTTTTAACAAACTTTCCGGTTTTGGCCGGATTCCGGGCGAACTACTTGTCTGGCGAAAAAACAGTTTTCATATTCTTGTTCAGCACGCCTTCATACCCCTATATCAAACGTCTAATCAACTTCAAATAAGACTTCCACTTTTAACAAACTTTCCGATTTTGGCCGGATTCCGGGCGAACTACTTGTCGGGCAAGAAAATGGTTTTCATATTCGTGTTCAGCATGTCTTCTTACCCCTAAATCAAACATCTAATCAACTTCAAACAAAACTTCTACTTTTAACAAACAATCCGGTTTTGGCCGGATTCCGGACGAACTACTTGTCCGGCGAGAAAATGGTTTTCATATTCGTGTTCAGCGTGTCTTCTTACCCCATAATCGACTATCACATTAGCTGTTTAAAAATATTTTGCTTGCCCCTTAATTTGAACCCCTCCCCCACCCCTAAATGTAGGGCTACAGGGCCCATCTACGAGCTCGACCTTACTCTTGACCCAGAGAATGCTCACACCAAGTTTCATCAAAATATCTCATTCCCTTTGAGAGTTATCGTGCTTACAGACGGACGGACGGACGGACGGACGGACAACTTTTGCGATGTCATAGGTATCCCTCCACTTACGTTTTGGGATCCCAAAAAGTAGGAAAATCAAGCAAAACAAAAGAAGTCTTAAAGTTTAACTGAAAAGCCAACTTATCTTTGTATCATTTGACTGAATACAGTGCATTATTTAGATTGTGTTAAGGGATATTTTTTATTTTTCACTATTTGCTCTAGAATGACGTTCAGAACATCTACAGTCGTCCTCACAACGCAAATTTCTACTATGACGCAGAAAAATCGAATCTCAATACATACGCGGCTTTTCAATGGCCAGTGATCAGCTTACGGAAGGTAGCTCACTGCGTGAACACTTATTTTTCGTAAATCGTTTTCGTTGAGCATACAACTCAGATACAAGCACGTAGAGCATACAAATCAGACAAGGAATTTCACTATTTGAAAATCGATTTTTCGTGAATAGCGGAGCAACGAAGTAACGCATTTTCACCCGGTTTTCAAGCTTCTTTAAGTAAATAAGTAATGGGTAATTAGATTATCCTATCTGAGCCCTTTCAGTTCAGGTCAGGTCTACCATGTCTTCCAAAATGAAAACAACACTGTAAGCTTCTCATTTCCTTATGTTTGAAAGAGTATCGGCGCCAACATTGAAGCTTTCGGCCAAGTTTGCGCTGCGTGACAGACAAAACTCGGCACGGCCGAAAAGGCGCTAAAAAGACGAAGGAACAAAACGGAACAATGGCGAAAGGCGCAAATTTCAGAAGCATATAATTCCATAAGGTACACTGTCAGAAGTTTCATAACAAATAGCGCATAACATTTCAAGAATAGCACCTTTTCACTTAGAAATGAAGTGTTATGACCAATTAAGTTTACACTATTTCGTGCCTAGATCTCCAACAACACCTTCAATTGGTAAAAATAGTAACGGGAACGAAAAAGCATAACAGATAACATCCCAAAGTGTTATCTTTTGAAACCGGGCATCCTTCTGTTGTCGTTATGTAACTTCTGACAGTGTAGTATTTTACCAATTGAAGGTGTTGTTGGAGATCTAGGCACGAAATAGTGTAAACTTAATTGGTTATAACCCTTTATTTCTAAGTGAGAAGGTGTTTTCTTGAAAGTGTTGTGAGCGATCTGTTATGAAACTTCTGACAGTGTAGTTAGGGATAATATAAAAGGCAGAATAAGTAAGAGGAGTCAGCTTTAACAAGAAACTAACCAGAATCAGATACTTATCAATCAATCAATCACATTTATTTTTTCCAAATAGCTCCAAATAAAGCTAGAATAGGAATAAAAATATAGTACAAAATATATATATAGTATACTTATAGTTGCTAGGATCTTTATTTATTTTACAACAGGTTCATTTTCCTAACCTGAGCCTGAATAGGCTCAGGTTATTATTAGTTATCAGGCCTGCACCGTCTTTGCAAGCTTGATCTACACGTCCACGAGTTCAAACTTAGCTTTCCCGATTCAAGATGTCGGCAGGTAGAAAAATCTGTGAAGTCTTGGAACCAACTTCCGTCCCACGTCGCTGACAGCCCATCAGTCGACGCTTTCAAAAATGCACTTGATATGTTGGAACCGACAAGTATTATATTGATAAATTTCGTCGAATTTTTTTAGAGGCTTGCGCCATTTTAGGCTATAATAGTGATCGACAGTGCTAAACCGATACGTCAGCTAAATTTTATTTGAGCGATATTCGGCCCATCTTGGCAAGGGTCCTCTTCAAGTTCAAGCAGCTCAAGTCGGAAAATGAACTTCACGTTCACGTCAAGTTCACTTGACGTGTCCGTTTAGCACTGTCAATTATGATTCGCAGTCAGCTTGGGCTGAAGGCATATTTATTAATAATAATAATAACAGTAACAAGAAGTCGCCTTTGACTAGACACAAAAGTGTGTTATGTTCCCCTAGTCTGTCTGACACACAAGTATGGAAGAGGAAAAGCTGTGAACTGAATCCTAGGTAGCGTTCCAGCGACGTAATATTAGTTACGATCGTTACTATTCTTGTTATTATTGCCGTTCCAGAGGCCGCCGTAATAATTAAATTGGCTCCTCCCACTTATTATTTTCGTTCCAGGACTGTTACGATCGTTACGATTTACTTATGATGGTCGCGAGCATCATAAGTGATATTAACTATCGGTTCTGCAGGAACTCCCGTAAGAGTGATGACGTATGTACGCGTTGTTATTATTTGCGTTCCAGAGAGCGTGATAACTACCACAATACGACGATCGCCCCTCCTCTTATCATCGTAACTTGTAATAACTTCACTGGAACGCTACCCTATAGTGTTCCAGCATCCTTCCCCGAGCGTAGAATTTGAAACCTTGACATCGAAGGCACGTGATTTCTAGTGACCTTTACGCTTGAACGAAACGATTGACCGATAATCTCAAAATCGACCACTGCGAGATGTTGATTCCCACGTCAACCAAGTCTACGGCTACAATTGCGCGGGATAAGGAGAAAAGACCCTTTGAAATGAATATTTCTTAATATCATGGTATTTGGTAAGCGATGAGCAGATTAGAAATTCCTCTCTTTGTTGTGAAACCACCTCTTAGGAACGGAAGAAGCGGCTCTAGAACTCGCTTCCATTTTGAAGAATGGGAATTCCAAAGTCTCCATTTTTTGTATTTCTAGGGTAGATAGGATAAAGACAGGATAAAAACAACCGTCTTATAGGGAAGATTACAGTCCAACTCATGAATTTAAAACAGAGATGCATGGGCGTCAAACTCCTGCAGGCTTGATTAGCATTCAACGGAAACAGTCCCTTCTTGACGGGGAGATTATAATCCATGGATTTATTTTTTTATTTTTTTTTCCCACGTAGCTTCTTTTTCTTTCTCCCTCACAATCGAGTGAACCAATACGAGTGGCTGCGTCTTCATCTCCGCTGAGTGACGGTTAAAATAATTATCAAAACATCAAAAATTCTTACTTAACGTCACTTACACTAATTATTTCACAAAACTTAAATTCATTAAACGAAGAAATTTTTATTTACTATTTCTATTTATATCATTTTCACTTTTGCCTTGTACTTTAAAGGAACAGTAAACTTGACTAGGCAACTTTCGGCCATCAAACCGGCCTGGGGGGCTTAGATAAATGTACAGGGACTTATTGTCGACAGGACCCCCCATCTTTGTTATCTCGAAACCCCTCCTTATTGTTCCCAGAGCTAGCTGGCAGTGCCTTGCCCCTTATGCACTGTAGTTACGCACTCATGCACTGTAAAAGTTCGCGATTGTCTGTGTTATCAACATACAGGGTTGCCACTTTACTAAAATAAATTCACTATGCAAAAGGAAAAAAGTAAAATCAAACAAGAAAAGTACTCAGAACGTGTTGCTGGGTCATAGTCACCCTGGAAATAAAACCTGACAACTACTTTTTTCTTAAAATCTGCTGTCAAAGTAAAAAAAAAGTTCTATAATTAGCACAATTGTACTACCGGTGGCAACCCTGTTGAAATACATTGTATTACTTTGTTTCAAAAGGCTATTGAGGCAAAGATCGTGGGTTCGAGTCCTACTCCCGGCACACAAACCTTTTGCTTTTTTTTTGTTTTTTGTTTTACTAACTCAAAAGTCGAACTCTCGGAAACTGCCCGGAAACTGCAATGGTCGTGACAAGAATTTTTCTAACTCTCAATATCGACTCAGGGTACATTCTTGATATGTCAGCTAGCTCCCTGAGCCAAGTTTGAGTGAAGTTTACTGTTCCTTTAACATCCGTATTATTTTGAATTTAAATTATAGTAGCCAAAAAGTATACTTCCCAACCAGGTATCCTACAAACAATAAAATAATGGCGAATAATATAATTGCAACTCCCGCAAGATCGGTGCCCTTATGCCCTAGGGAACCCCTCCTTGCGGTGGCTTTCTTTACATTTTCTTCAACCTTTCAACCTAATTTTCGAGTCTACTTAAGAAACAAAAACAAAAAACTCTATATCTGAATGAAACATGGATTTAAGCGACAACCCTTCCCGATAAAGAAAAATTCCGAAAAGCCTTGCGGAAGTTTGAAAGGTCTGGATAAAGCAGGACCGACATGAAGTTACTTATCTTCTTTGAATCTGTTCAAATTGCGCATCCTTGTGTAAATATTGTGAAACTTTTTACAGTGTAATATTTATATAATATTTATATTGCTAATAATAGTCGATTCACCAGTACTACTGAGTTGACACAACACACAACTACTATAGCTGACACACTGTAAAAAAAAAAACATTCCCCGCTTCCAGATAACTTAATCTGCCGTATTTTTTATTCTAACATTTCAATCGTCCATCTGATTTTCACTCTCCGAACTCGGAACAAAAAATCAACGAATCCGGTGATGCACAATTACTAAAGTCAGATTTAGGAGAGACTTTCTACAGTGTAATCCACCTACCGACCCAGGATCTTCCAGATTTTGCATTAAAGGGTACTTTATAGATATCCCATCGACTGCACAAAATATCGCTTACTTTTCAAAGCTGCGTCTGTTAGGCCAACTTCTCGGATCTAGTTTCGGCTCATTTCGGTCAGCCTCTCTCTCGTGCTCTTTCATCGCTTCGATCCTCTCTCTCTTCGGAATGCGGAAAACTTCCTTCAAAGCCGACCATGACTCCAAAAGCTGCTCGGAAAGAGATCGGATTTCAGACCGGATTTCGGCGGTATCGGGATCAACGGTTGGGGAATCGTTATCCAGTGGAGTTCCGGAATCGCTTGTCGGCTTCTTCCTGAAGAAAAAAAAACAGATGATAACAATAACATTAGACAGCTGGACTGAGTCTAAACAAATCTGACTTCAGATGAGCAGAAGAATGTTCACTGAATTCAATTTCGCAACCGATTTTAATTCCAAATATTCAGACGAATTTCTACTTCGTTCGTACGGGGAAGTCGGACGGCCTGTGGTAGGTCTGAATTTCAGGAAGAAGGAATAATTTCGATTGCGGAAGCATTTATTTACGCAATCTGTAAAATTCCGCAAAATTTCCGGAAATTAATGGGGGAACAGTTTTGGGGAAAGCTGGCGTGTTGTCCCCATTGTGCCGTTTGTTCCTTCCCCTCCTATGTCATCCGTTCGTCGGTCTGAGCAGAAGCGTCATTTGGGGGGGGGCAGGGGGGGCAGCTGCCACCCTCTGACCCCCAGAGCTACCCAGGAAAAAAAAGGAAAATAACCTGAAAAAGTCAGTTTTTCATCACAATTGTGACATCTCGTTGCGCCATACCAGTGGATCTTAAGTCACTGACCAAAATCGAACCTTTTTTAATCCGAGATAATGACCCATTGTTCGAGGATCGAATGTCTTCAAGGCGCGTTTGAGGCTGGATCAGTTGTGTGTCTGAACTCTGAACATGAAGAGCGAGACATTATTTTTGTAACACGGCATTCAGTATCATACTGTGATTTGTTCCTGGATAGCTGAGGGCCCCCTTGGAAATTCAGGTGGGGGCACTTTTCCGACGGAGCACAAAATGTAAGAGTAGGAAGGGGAGAGGGTCATCAAACACTAAGTGCCTTTTCACTTAACCCCAGCTTGTTTATTTTGTAAAATGGTAAAAAGAGTTTTAAATCTGCGTTTACCGTGTGTTGCAGCAAAGGCTAACCTGTTTCAGTTTTTTTTTTTGGAAGGTCATTTTATTTGGAAAGGGTCGAGTTGAAGCACCAACATGTACTAGTTTTCAGTTTAATGTCTCACATTGTTTGAAATGTGTCGTGACCAAACATTATGAGTCGTGAACCGTGCTTTCATTTGTGATCCAAAAAGGCCCTCTGATCATAAAGAAATCCAAAACTTTCGCCTGCGCCGCTTGTATTATGCTCTGTTTACTTTGAGGTTTGGACTTACAATTTGGGGGAGGGCCATTTTAGAACCTAAAATTTGTTCAGGAAGTAGTTAAATTTTGTTAGAAAACATGCAAATTCAACAAACTTTTCTGGCAAAAAAGTCGTTAGAAGCTAGCTCTCCAGCGAGTTCTAGTTAGTTTTCCGCTCTTCAGCCGTGCTGGATTTCCAACAAGTATATTTTGCGACATTCACCCCTCGCCCAGGCACTTCAAAGCGCCCGTGCGTCACGGGTCCTCGAAGGGGGCCCGGAGCGCCGCCACTGCACCCCTTAGGTTTCAGCGAAATGACGCCTCTCTGGTCTTACCTATGTAGTTCCGAACATGAAAATGACAAGGGGGGCCCAGAAGGATGTCACTGCCACCCGCTAGATTTGTCACTGCCACCCCCTAGATTTTCGCGAAATGACGCCTCTGGGTCTGAGAGGAACGCTGGCAATCTTTGTACCATATCCTGCGCACTCGCCTCGTCAGTCTTTGCTATTCCTATAACAGCAATTATCTGGAAAATGTTCAAAAGAGAGCAGCGAGAACCATTCTGGGTGATCATAACATTTCATTTGAAGAGGCTTTCAAGTTTTTTCATTTTTACACAAAAATACAAATACACTAACAACAAGAGCTGTAAGCTCATATGGCACTTGCATGGGTTGAGATGTATTATTTGATCAAAAGTAATTTTCGACTGTGCGGTTCACATGCGCACTTCAAGGGAGCTAGAGAAAAAGTATTTTATCGTTGAACTTGGCTGTGATGATGCGCACTTTAAAGGCACTAGAAATTCATCTGTAAGCAAGACCCTTGAGGCAAAAACGATAGCAGGCTCTTAGGGATCATTGATATATACGTATGATCAAAAGTATTTTTTTTTCCACTAATGCGGGTAAAATGCGCACTTTAAGGGTGCAAGAAATTATTTTTTTTTTTGCAAAACCCTTGTGGGACAACTGACCATGGGTTGAGATGTATCGTTTGATAAAAAGTACTTTTCGACCTTGCGGTTAAGATGCACACTTTAAGGGAGCTAGAACTTCATTTGTAAGCAAAACCCTTGAGGCAAAAATGATCATGAGCTCATTTGGACGATGGAAATGCATATTTTGCTTAAAAGTATTTTTCTTAATTTGCGGTCATGATTGGTACTTTAAGGAATGGTCGGATTTGAAAAGTGGCGATTTCTAAGCCAATCTTGTCGAATTTCTAATATTCCAGCCAAATTTCATCGTCCTAGCACATCTGGAAGTACCTTAACTCGCGATCACCGGAATTCCGGACCCGCCCCTCAAACTCCCCCCACAGTCGCCGGAGCCAATCCGGTTCAGTTTTGGACTTGTTTGTTATTCCCACAAAGTTCCATCCCGATCTCTCCAGTCCAATCCGGTCACGTGTTCCCCCCCCCCAATTGTTGTCGGATCCGGTCCGGACATGAAAAAGATCACCACATGCACGCCCTCTGTTCAGTTATTAAATTTCACTCGAATCCGATCACCCGTTCCAAAGTTACGCATGGCTAAATATTCCGGATTCCCCCTCCCTCCGATCCCCCCACGACTATCGGATCGAGTGAATTTTTATTTACAAGTCAGTTTGATCGGGTCCCTGATACGCCTCCCAAGTTTCGTCGTGAAAATCCCAAAAACCGTCATCACCAGAATTCCGGGAAACTCCCCTCCACCCCCCCCCCAAGTGTCCGGGTCCAGTCCAAACGTGTAAACGATTTATCTGGAGCAGATTCTTGTTCTTCCCAGCAAGTTTTACTCCGATCCCTCCATTATAACCGTTTCTCGAGATTTTCGGTCTTCCCCCACTCCAACTCCCCCATAGCTGTCGAATCCGGTTCGGACTTCAAATGGAACATTAGAGATATGTCATTCATTCAGGTATTAAGTTTCGTCCCAATCCGATCACCCGTTCGAAAGTTACACAACACTCAATTTGCCATATTCCCCCGCACTGCACCACATATAGAAACCCCTTTGACCCTCGAATGCACTAGCTCTTTCCAATGTTAACAGAGTGATCCGATGCAAAGAGTGACGTCACGCCGCGCGCAGACCTACTAGTGTGTAGAAAGGGGTAGGGGTTTTACAAAAACTACTAAATTCTCAGGATTCCCCCGCCCTCTACTCCCTCCACGGTGGTCGGATCGGGGAAGTGACTATTTGCAAGTTAGTTTGGTCGGGTCCCTGATATGCCTGCCAAGTTTCATCGTCCTAGCACTTCTGGAAGTACCCTAACTCGAGAACAGTGGACCGCCCGACCGACCGACAGACCGACAGACCGACCGACCGACAGACCGAAAAGTGATCGATATATGGCACTTGAGCGAAGCTGCAAGTGCCATAAAAATATAATATAACTTAATTTATCTGACCTGTATAAAATGACCAGCTATCTACCAAATAAATATTTTAATTAACGCCCATTAAACTGGGCGTTCCTAAATTAATTGACCGCAGAAATACCCTTTCAAAAAATTTCGGAGCCAAAGATACTGTGTTGTCCACAGATGAGCCGTCTATTCCCCCCTCCCGCCGTCCGTACGTCGGTCCGAGAGGACCAACTTTTACACAGTTCCATTGCAACATTTATTTCAGGTCATACCTTGTAACGTGTATTAGTTAATTTGTTGGTGTATTTCGTAAATATTTTCTTCACCTCTTCTAGCTTTAAGCTATTTGGAAGTAAATTTGATTGACTGATTACCCGGACATCTTTCGTAAAGTGTATTATTGTATTTTTTGTCCCCCATATTAACCTACTTGACTAAATTACCTGATGTCATTTCATTTATTCAGTAGCCTACTAAAAATACATTAACATAACAAGATGATCGACGATTGCCAGCACTGAGCTGGTCCGAGTTTTTGCGGGATCCGACTTTACAGAAATCACTTCTTCTTTCAATTCTCCGCCACATTTTCAACGACCACTTCATTTAATTCTGCTATCGATTTCCGCCTCTTGGGACGAAAATTAAGTGCAAAGTCGTGTTTCCCGCCACCATAATCGACAAGCGAGCGCGGGAAAATCATCAAAAGAAAATTTAAGGTGATAGAGCGGGACGGGTCTCGACATTGGACAAAGCGGATTGAAAGAAACGAACTAGACCATGGCGTCTTTTCCCTGCACTTCAAAGGAACTTGGATGGAAGATGAATTTTGCAACAGAGTCCAGGCAACCGTAATCACTAGTACACCGTCCAGGTACCGGCGTGTTGCAAGCAGAGCTGGGCAAATCCGATCATGAAAGGATTCTAATCCAATTCCAGGGCGAGGTACGAATCCGATTCCAAATCAACATTGTCTTACTGAGGATTCAAATCCGGAATCGAATCCGGATACCGACCTTAACAAAAGTTTAAATCGTGTAATAGGTTACAGTTTAAAAATCAGAGGTAATAAAACCGCACTAAATCACAGTGTGTAAAAAAATGAGAAAAGATTGGAAATCGGTGCGGATTCGTAAGATTCGGAGATCAGAATCCCGAGTCCGAATCCGAATCCAGCCTGACAAACAAAAGATTCGAATCCGGATTCGCCCATCTCTGGTCACAAGGGCAAACGGACTCATTTGGTGATGATGACGAAATTTTATCAGGCATTGGAGAAGAAAGGGAAATGGGGCAAAGAAAAGGAAAACAATTATACTAAGCTATCGGTAACAAGGCGAATGTGCAAGATCGGAGGACAAAAGAGAGAAGAGAGAAAAGGAATAAAAGACTTTTTGCTGTCACCTTTTGTCCCTTTGTCGCCGTTCTTCCTCCTACATTCTTTCAGAATAGGGGTACAAAACTACGAATAATCCTTGAGTCTACGCTGACTGGGAAACATATATTAAAACAATGGCCAAAAACTAAAAGTCAGCTACGATGTTTAACAGCAATATTTCAGCCCTTCTTGGCAAGGGTCCTCTCCAGGCTCAAATCGCTCAAGTTGGAGAAACTAACTTGTGGAAAAACACAAGTCGTTTTTCCAACTTGACCGGTTTTGAGCCTGAAGAGGACCCTTGTCAAGAACGGTTGAAATATAGCTCCAATAAAATTTAGCTGACGTATCCGTTTTGCACTGTCCAAATATGATTCGCAGTCAGCTTGGGCTGAAGGATATTGTTTTAATACTTGTTCCTTAATCGCTTTTATATGGCTAGACGCGACTACCCGAGCGTCATCTATTTATCAGGGTAGAGTATTGTTAATTTTCAGGACTAACCAGACAAATCGACCCACTAACTAAGTACGGCCATGCACCATCACCGACGGAAACAACCTTTCTAACCCTTCAACCTTTCAAATTCATCCAGACAATACGGATGGCTACTATCGGGGAGGAGTCCCCCCCCCCCACCCACTCCCTCAATTATGCTCCCTGCCAACTCAACAGAGACATGTTTTTACAAAGTTCTAGTCAGTACTCTATCGTCTAGAATAGCGTATCAGGAAGTAGCGATCGCTTGACATTTTTCCCTCACTTCTAGATATCCTTTCGGTCATAAAGCCCATCTCCCAGTAAATAATGGAGCTGGAAGCGTGTCGTTGTGACATTAATTTCGCTCGTTTCTATAGTAGCTGTACGTTATTTTCACTTGGCTTGGCGCGATGGGAGTAAACGACTAAGATAAATGATATACAGTTTTATGTTCACAACGTTCTCTTTTTCTGGTAAGGGGGTAAGATGCCATTCTACTAATTGTTGCTGTCTGTCTTTTTCTTTAGGTCTTGTACTTTCACCTCAGAACGAAAAGGGTAAAGACGGGAATATACCATCATTAATTTATCTAGTAAAACCCCAAACGCGGCAAATTTTTCGGACCTACAAAAAAAAGTACAGGTCTTGACTCTTTTTCTGGAAAGGGGGTAAGATGGCATTCTACTAATTGTTGCTGTCTTTTTATTTAGGTCTTGTACTTTCACCTCAGAACGAAAAAGGTACGGACGGGAATATTTATCTATTATAACCCCCAACGCGGAAACGTTTTCGGACCGATAAAGTACAGGGCTTGACTCTTTTTCTGGTAAGGGGGTAAGATGCCATTCTACTAATTGTTCCTGTCTTTTTATTTAGGTCTTGCACTTTCAAATCAGAACGAAAAGGACGGGAATACACCATCATTAATTTATCTATTAAAACCCCCAACGCGGCAAGGTTTTCGAACCTATAAAAGTACAGCCAGAGCTTGACCCGTCATAAAATTTGTATTTAAAAAAAACAATTTAGACGGATCGGTCATCTATTTCGCACGCTAGAGTATTGTTAGTTTTCGGAATTAACCAGAAGAATCGATCAAATCATTAAGAACGGCCATGCACCACCACCGACCGAATGAACCTTTCTCTCAACCTGTCAATCTTGAGTGTCCGCGCCTGGTAAGGTTTACCGTGCCAACTCAAATTAAGTCTCTACTCTTGGTGGTGCCCTTCGCCCCTTCCAGAAATTCCTCGAAGTTTCGGCTTTGCATTTCCAGCAAGCTGCACGTACTGATTCTGAATGCCTTTTTAGCTGTAAGCTATTTGACAGATAGGCACTGATTGATTTTATACCATCGATAAATCAAGTGCCTCGTCGGTGTTTGAGATCCGGACAAACATCTATCACAGTTAGTACATCAAACGTTAGCCCTTCAGTGACTACAGATAACAAGTTAGTAGAAAATCGGTCTCCCCGATGATAAATTTGCAGCCCGTGTACGCTGTGTCCGCCGTTTCCGTGAAGCCGTAAGAAAAGGATTTATTTAACTGTGCTTCAGACCAGAGATGGGTGACTACGAATCCGGATTCGTATTCGAATCCAGGATTCTTCCCTTTGGCCGGATTCGAATCTTGCGCGTGTCAGGCTGGAGGATTCCAAACCTTCAATCTTGCGAATCCGCTCAAATTACTAGTCTATATCCTTCCAGTTTCCGTTTCCCAATTTGTACACAGTGGGCTTAGGCAATCCAACTTTTTGATCCCACCACCAACCATTATAATAATCTATCACGCGATCTGATTACCTCAGATATCAGTGCTTTTCTCACCTCTGAATTTCAAACTATAACCTATGTATATGATTTGATTTTTGGTAAAATCCAATTTTCCGAATTAGATTTTTGTTAAAGTCGGATTCAAATCCTTAGCATGAAATGGTGGATCCGGATTCTGAATCGGATTCGCACATAGCCCTGGATTCGGATTCAAATCCTTTCATTATCGGATTCGCCCATCTTCGCCATCCACCAAGTGGTAACAGTTACTGACGTATGCTGCTAAAACTTACAACTTCATATAACTAATTTCCGAAAATTTGCATCGGGTCTGTCCTGCTTACCCCCAAATATCAAACAGAAAGGAACCCCATGAGAAATTACATTCGCTGAATCACTCACCTGTCTTGCTCCATTGAATCTTCGTCATTGGCCCATTTTTCAACCAATGAGTAAACTTTGCTATCCTTAATCAGTGTCCTGTTTGGAATTGGCAAGCTTCCAACTGCCCTCAGGATCTACAAGAGACGGGAAGTCGTTAACCCTCGCTTCATTTAATCCCAAAATCGCAAGCGTCGGCTTAATCGAGAGTCAATTTATCTACGTCCCCCCAATCAACCGCCCACGACAACAATTTAGATCCATAGACTGAAATTCATTAAAGAATAACTAAAGCCTTAAGATTATTTTTCAATAACCAGCGTTATCATCAGCCCGCCCTGTGACAATCCTCTTCCTTTCTTCAGCCAATTTGCATTTTTTGTTCTAAAGTAGGAGCCGGGTTCGTTGAAATGTCTCAAAGTCCCGTTGATGAATTAAACACTGGAGAAAGGAGTCGGGCT
Source organism: Branchinecta lindahli (assembly GCA_023053555.1). Lineage (NCBI taxonomy): Eukaryota > Metazoa > Arthropoda > Branchiopoda > Anostraca > Branchinectidae > Branchinecta > Branchinecta lindahli. The sequence goes on along the minus strand of JAKZAO010000012.1, from coordinate 17,428,365 downwards.
CGTTGACTGAAATCAAAACAGGGATCCTGCCTCAGAACAGGGACACTGGCATTAAGGAAGAAGAAGAAATCCGAAAGAACAGGGATCCTGACTCTTTCGTTTTTCGTGGCGGCTTGTCAGCTTATCTACATCCCCCCCAACCGCCCACGACTTTTTCGTCGACTGAAATTCATTAAAGACGAACTAAAGCATTAAGATTCGTCCGAATCTTTCACAAGAGCTGGCGCTATCATCAGCCAACCCTCTTAGTTTCTTCAGTCGTTTTCTTTAATCCACATTCTTATTCGGGTGAACTCTTATGTCCTGGAAGTCGGAGGAGCACGGATCGATCACGCTATTTTCACACATTGGGGGGGGGGGGGGGCAGTCAAAGGAAGATAATTTTTCTTCCCCAAAACGGATAGACCGTATCTTCACTGAAGGGAAAGATCCGAAGACATAAACTTCCACGAATGGTTAGTCTGTACAAGCACTCTCCTTAGACGCGCTGTAGACTTCTTTATTTATTTATTGGGATCCCGAAACGCACGTGGAGGGATACCTATGATTTCACAAAAGTTGTCCGTCTGTCTGTCCGTCTTTCAGCACGATAACTCTCGAAGGGGTAGAGATATTTTTTTTAAAACTTGGTACGAGGATCCATTGGGTCAAGGTACAGGTCAAATTCGTATATGAGCCCTGTAGCCCCATACTTAGGGGTGGGGTTTAAAATTAAGGGACGAATTTTTTTTAAAGCCAATGAGATAGTCGATATAGGGGTAAGGAGGCATGCTGAATCCATATCTGAAACTTATTTTCTCACCAGACAATTAGTTCGTCCAGAATCCGGGCAAAACCGGAAAATTTGTTAAAAGTAAAAGTTATATTTGAAGTTGATTAAACGCTCAATTTAAGGGTAAGAAGACATGCTGAATCTGTATATGACAATTGTTGTCTACCCAGACAAGTAGTTCGCCCGGAATCCGGCCAAAACCGGAAAAAAAATGTTTAAGTAAAAGTTTTATTTGAAGTTGATTAAATAATCGATTTAGGGATAAGAAGACATGCTGAATCTGTATATGACAATTGTTGTCTACCCAGACAAGTAGTTCGCCCGGAATCCGGCCAAAACCGGAAAAAAAAATGTTTAACCCTTTCGAACCCGAATTATTTTCCTTCGAGCTAAAAAAAATTTTCGAATTGATTTTGAGTGTTAAGGGGTTCAATATGAACTTGTGTAAGTTTCATTCACTTAGGTCAACGGATTCTTAGAAATCTAGGGGTCTGTCAATTGACGTGGCCGGGCGTGAAGAGTAAAAACCAGAGCTCTGGCAAATGACGGACTGAGGGTGTTGAGGTCACAGGTTTAGTCATAGTACCATGACACGAAACAAAGGAAATTTATGCAAAATGGAAGTTTACCGACAAAGGTACTTTTATTGGGGCAAAAGACACCATCCCACTTTGAACACTTGATGTTTGACCCTTTTTTGGTCGTTTTGGACCTTTCTTGGACCTGGAGATTGCATCCCGGCTGTCAGTGTGGATCTGGAGGCAATTCGACTTATTATATCTTATGTTTTGGTTCCCCAAAGTTTGCATTGCTGTTGTTGTTGACGTAGCGGGTAAGGAGATCCCATCATGTCGTGACAAATGGCATCATTTGTGCATGGACGACCACGCCGTCGTCATGCAGTACCTTCATATTCACTGTGGGCAACTTGAAAAGAAAGGCGGGCTTCTAGGAACGGTCTCGATGCTCGAAACGTCGCCCCGAATTATCAGCATGATATATAATCACGTCAATGACGTGAAAGAATGTCTTCCGTTTCTACTTTCTGGTTTTCGTTTCGACCCAGCACGAAGCGGTAAGGTAATCGAATTGTCCGCACCCACATGTTACGCTTGTAGTCTCCAGCGACATCGGGACGTAGACCTTCGACGTACATTTGTGTCTCAGCGTCTTACAACTTCTCCATGGCCCAACTTTGTTTGAAGCCAGAGTGAGTATGCTGTTGTCGTGACAGCGAACCAAGCCAATTCCTTCGTCCGACTCGCTCATCTCGGTCCCGCATGCACCACTCCATTTCTGCTTTATCTCGCTTTCTTCTAACAGCTTTGCTTTACCGATCCTTTCTTTTCGTATTATACTATCTGGATGAAGACAGTCTGTTTGATGAGTTAGGGGAGTGGCAGGGTGGGGAAACAAAATATAGTAGGCTAGTAACATGCTTCTGTATTTGTTTGACAAGCCTGGGGACGATAGCATCTCCAAGTCCACTCTAGCTTCGTTACAAGCTTTACCGATGCGGGTTGTTTTTCCATGGTGAACCTCAAAAGTCATACGTAATTCCAGACGCCTCAAGGGGGACAAGTTTCTACTAGCCCCAAGGGTGAGGGTTTTATCGAATAGGCAGATGTTATTCCATCTTTGTCTGCCTTTTGAATGATATCATCTGCTCGTCAACGCGTACATTCAGCTCTTTCTCCAGCTTCACGAGTTTTGATATTTCGAGTTAGCTTCGTAGTTCAGTTCCTGCTGCAACTCTTCTTCCACATGCTCTAAAATTTATTAGCCCAACCGAAATGCTTTCCCAATCGGTTCGCAGCCTTCTTCTGGGATCTACTAGGTCGCTAAGTACGGAGTCGTCACCGAAACTGAGAAAAAAACGTCAGTCGCCTCTTCTGCTCTAAGCTTCTTGCAACTAGTATTTGCACGTTGGGGCCTTCTCGGATTCGAGGACCCCACTTTTGGTTGATCAGTATCCATCAGAACAAAGCCTAGCTTTTCCAGTTGGAAGATATGGTCAATTAGTAGGTATACCCATCCACCCGTTTCTCAAAAGTAAGAACATAAGATATAAGTACCAGTGTCAGTAGTCTTCATAGAAGCCACACTCTGTCATTTGACGAGAACCCCAATTTTACCTGTCTGTCCTGGGTCCGTCATTTGCCATGGTCCATGTTTGAAAAATTCCTACGGTGGACCTATTGGAGATAACAGTCTCGCTATAGTCTTGGCGTGTTGTTCTCCTAAATGAATGAACGATACGTCGATCGAACCGTAAAGACCTCTAGTTTTAAAATCAGGTCCCATATTTGGAGTTTTCAATGCCAGATGGCAGCTAAGTAACGAAAAAGAGTGGACTGGTAAATAACGGCGATAGGGTCGAAAGGGTTAAGTAAAAGTTTTATTTGAAGTTGATTAAATAATCGATTTAGGGATAAGACGATATGCTAAATCAATATATGACAATTATTTTCTTCCCGGACATATAGTTCGCCCGGAATCCGGTCGAAACCAGAAAATTTTAAAATTCTTATCTGAAGTTGACAAGAGGTTCGATGTAGTAGTAAAGAGACATGCTGAATACGTATATGAAAATTATTTTCTTGTCGGGCAAATAGTTAGCTCGGAATCCGGCCAAAATCTGAAATTGTTTTAAAAGTAAAAGTTTATCTGAAGTTGATTAGAGGTTCGACATAAGAATTCATCTTGAGCTTTAGTTTTTGCTGGACAGGTAGTTGTACCGGAATCCGGCAGAAGTAAGGCAAGAAGTTTTAATCAACTTCGTCAAAGTAGATATGATCTATAGGGTAAACAAATATGCTGAATCCATACCTGAACTTTGTTTTCTCAGAAGACTAGTCACTGGTCAAATTTAATAGTAAACATATTCAAGGAGTCTGGAGAAGACCGGATCTACAAGACGCAATTGTCTGGATCAAATATTAAATTTCTGGAATCCCATCAAAACCTTTGGTCTTGTTTTACCACTACATCGAACCTCAAATCAACTTCAGATAAAATTTTTACCTTTAACAAATCTTTTTTGTAAGTCGAGAAAATAATTATCATGTACGGATTCAGCATGAGTCCTTACTTCTACATCGAGCCTATAATCAAGTTTTGGCCGGATTCCGGGCGAAGTGTCTGTCCGGCGAGAAAATAATTTTCATACGTGGAATCAGCATGTCTCTGCAACTCGAACCTCTAATAAACTTGGGATAAAATTTGTCGGGCGAGAAAAAAAAATTCAAACAGGGATTCAGCATGTCTCCTTACCCCTAAACAGATTACCTCATTAGCTTTTAAAAAATATTTTTTTTTCCGCCCCTTAATCTGAACCCCCACCCCTAAATATAGAGCTACGGAGCCCATCTACCAACTTGACCTGTCCTTTGACCCAAAGAATTCTCACACCAAGTTTAAAACAAAATATATCATTCCCTTCGAGAGTTATCGTGCTTACGGACATCCGCACGGACGGACAACTTTTACGAAGTCATAGGTATCCCATCACTTACGTTTGGGATTCCAAAACTAGTTGCTTAAAGTGATTTGATTTGGGTGATTAACCCTGACAATCAACGCTCTCTCTCTCTTCCAGACTCAGTTGCTGAAACTGACAGTTTCGTACCCCTCTGAAACAGAAATCCCTCAAATCCAAGCATCATTCAAGTATCCCCAGAGAACCGCTGAAACTAATGGTCGGCAGAGATAAGAGTCTATAAAACCCTGATGGACATTTTGAACTTCTGACAACACAGCCAAGGACTTCTTTCTGCCATGAACGAATAAAGCTAGGCTAAAGGAAAACTTGTTTTCACTTCGTATTAGGAGAATGATAAAGATTTTATTCAAATAGACTGAGCTAGATATTTAGGATGCAAGTGACGGGGAAGACATTTTGATTAGAAAGTACAGCAAAGATTTTGACTGAAATCTAATGGTCATGTTTTTGGGAATATTCCGGCAAAATGTGGGGTCAGGCAAGGAGGTGTCCTTTCGCCGTTATTCAATGCTTGTAGTGCAAGTGTTCCGACTAAGATCCCATCGAGTTGCATTTTTGGGTTTAGTGAACTTTCTTATTTGGCATATGTTGATGACTTCCTTCTAATTAGTCTCTCTAAAAGCGCACTTCAGCGAACTGTTCCTCTGGTTGGATCTCTGTTTAAAGATATTGGCCTTAAATATTGCCAAGTGTGAATATATACCCTTTAATAACGATGAATCTCTGAGTTCATCATTCTGCTATGTCTAGAGTAAAGATCTAAATATCTAGAGTAAAGATAGAGTAAAGAGTTCTGCTATATCTAGAGTAAAGACGTTTAAGTGGTTGGGTATATCTGTTTGTGATTCTCTTGCTGGTATCTGAAGGAAGTTTTTATCTGACATTAGAGATAAGTTAAGAATCGGGTACGCGTCGCTAATCGTGGTCGGTTCAGCAGACGTGGACTGGCTAAGCTTTATCCTAGCTTCTGCAACCCTGCCGTTTTGTCTGCGTCTAGATTATACGGCGATTCTGGCGGTCTGAAAAGCTCGGCGAGCTTATGCGCCGGCTGTTTTGCAACTTCGGCTAAAACTCGCTTCGCTTTCCAGAGCTGTTCTCGCGCTACGCTAGTTTCTGCGAGCACTTGGAAAGCGATTTCGCGAGTGGAAAGTGATTTCGGCAAGTCAGCGAGAAGTTGTAAAGGTGCAACTGAGGCGCAGCGGCTTTCTGTTTGTTCTTGCGCTCGACGGATTCTCGCTTTGCTTTTCGATTATTTGATTATTTCCGTTATTGCAAATACCTTTTGTACCTACCCAGATCGGACCGAAACAGACGCCTTGTAGATCGTTACGGAGCTACTGAAATTTTATGTTCGCTGGAAAATCAACAGACCAATATGATACGATATGATATTTATTGCTTAAAACCCGAGGGCTATATATATAATGTTATATAAAATTCTAATATTATAAGTATTATAAATTATTTAATTATATAAATATTTAATAATATAAATAATACTGGTGCTGACGCGTGTTTCCGACTTGGTGCGCACCACAGCCTCATCCGGCTTTTTCACTGCGTGCTTTTCTGTTGTTGTGTGTGATATGTTGTATTCTCTTTATTTATTTATTTGATTACTTCACTATCTTAAATCTGTATAGTGGGTCAAAAATAAATATTATTATTTATTATTATTTTCAGTTATACTATGAACAAATAAAGCTATTCTTTAGGCAAAAACCTGAGCGGCTCCTGCCTGTCTAGAAGGAAAAAGCCTGAACAACTTGGTAGGGAATTATATAAGAATTTATCGATCTTAAAATTATGGAAGAACTAACATCTTAAAGAAGCAACTGATGGGGTGGAAATTTTAAACCTTGACACCACAGCAACGAACTTTACTTTTATTAGAAACGAATATAGCTAGACTAAAAGGAACAACACCAAAGGTTTCGATGGGATCCCAAAAGGGGAATATTTTTTCGTTGGAGAAATACTGATTGTTCTCTCCTCGGATTTCGGATGGACAATAAAGTCAAAGGGGACCCCATCTTCAGGATCGAGAAGATGGATAGGCGCCGCTCTACTGACAGATCGAAGCGATCCATCCAAAACGCACTTCTTGATTACTCGTTGATTAGCGAAATATATGGCGTTGTTTAAAAACCGTTAGTGTCAGTGTCAAAATTGTAAGTGTATTAAGTGTCTTTTAAAGTGTATGTGAAGATTGCAGCCATGTTTATTCATTTTGTTTTGTTCAGTGTTTTAATATGTAAGATTATTTTGTTAAATTTAATATGGCGTTGTTGATCCACACAGGGCCGTCCAAAATCAGTTTTCTTAGTAAGGAAAACCTCCTGTAGCCTATAGTGCGATGGTGCTTTAATCTTGCTTTTAGTATAATTCTAGTTTCTTATTTTCCCTGTATCTTTTTGTATTTCTTCTTTTCCTTTTCTATACCATTTTGTTTACCACGTCAGTATGGTGACCTTGGCGGGTTAATAAAAAGCATTCATTTGCTATGGTAGCGTTCGAGTGAAGTTATTACAAGTTACGATGATAAGAGGAGGGGCGAGCGCCGTATTGTGGTAGTTATCACGCTCTCTGGAACGAAAATAATAACAACGCGAACATACGTCATCACTCTTACTGGAGCTCCTGCGGAATTGATAGTTATTATCACTTATGATGCTCACGACCATCATAAGTAAGTTATAACGATCGTAACATTCGCGGAACGAAAATAATAAGTGGGAGAAGCCAATTTACTTATTCCGGCGGGCTCTGGAACGGCAATATAAGGGTATAGCGGTCCATGTATGTATGTTATCTGCGGTCCGATCTCTCTTTGCCAAGTAACAGGATCGGATTTTTTAAGTGTCAATGTAATTTTATTACAGCAATAATAACAAGAATAGTAACGATCGTAACTAACAATACGTCGCTGGAACGCTACCTATATTGGGTTGGACGGACTTTAGCTTGTCTTACAGGGAAACAGCACCAAACCTCGCCCTAACCTAATCGTGGGCACCACCGAGGCTCGAACCAACGACCCGCCGCTTGTGAGTCCGGCGTGCTAACCATTTGGACAGGATGAATAACCATACCGAAAAATTCAAAGACCAAAATACGAAATCAAATCTGTCACAAATTTGACCTCAAATTCTAGCTCATTTCACGAAATTGACTTAATTTGTGTCTAGTACTCCTTCCAGAGGTCACAAAAGGATTCACTCACCTCTAATTTCATCTCCTCACTTGTCCAGGGATCGGCAAGCCAGCATCCAAGTAGTTTCAAGCCATGGTAGTCCAGGAGAAGTCTGCGGCAAGCTGGGTCACTTCTATCTTCGGCAAGGAGCGACAGCAGTGACCTCTTCGATTCCAATCTCTCCGCGCGGACCAGAAGTCTGCAGAAAGTAAGAGTCTGCGTTTTGTTCTTTAGCCCAGTTTTCAGAAGTTGTGCGATCTGGAAGTCCAGCTAAGACAGAAAATAACATTATTTCAGTTCGTTTTAGTGTTTTCTAATTAATGATATGTTCTTCAGTGAAAAATCTCGTTCTGGTGAAGTTGATGGCAGACGGTGGGGGGGGGGGGGGTTGCGGATAGAGGTGTGTAACGCCTGCTAACAACTCCAATTTTTTTTTTACTTGTAGGCTCTGTCCAAAATTGTCTTGTGTGTGTACAATATATATACCAGTACGTTTACTCCCAATTCTACCCACTATACTTAATCCCAACTTCCCAGAGTTATTTGGAGGTGTGCAGTTGCATTATTACATTATAAATTTTGTTGCATTATCATATTAATTAATAATGTGCTAAACAAGTTGTAAACCAAGCACCCACAATCTGATGCAAACAACTAAGCGCTACAGGAGGCACCAAGGTCTTACGAAAAGGATTGTATTCAGAACCTGTGCGATCGATTACAGACAGCCCCCCCCCCCCCACTGCCAAGACTCAAAACCGACTGTTAATCTAACCTCAACCTTATTTACCAGACTAATCACACATATCCATTTTGTAGCCAGAGAGGAGCCAGCCAGGGGTTTCCACCTGAAATGGCTCTTTTGCTACCGGGAAATACTGAGCCGCGGGACCACTTTAACTCGATGGTAACGAGATTTAGTTACTACGGCAACACAGCCGCATCCACTTTACCATTAACCTACCGCATTTCTTTGAACCATTGAATCGCATTCAGTCAAGAAAAGATTAAGTGTCGATTGTACAACTAGACGAGGTTTTTGGGAGCACCGTCCATTTGAGTGGATAATAGTACCTTTCTTGTTTCCGAGCAGCGGAAGCAATTATCCCCTACTTTCCAGTGCCCGAGAACCTATTGTAGAGAATGCGTCCTTCAGGAGAAACCACTTACATGGTAACGTCATATCAGTCAACCTTTCAGCTCCAAGAAAGGTATAAGAGCTCACGAAGCAGAGATACAGACCCAGCGACCTGCCACAAATAAATTACTGGGTTGATCTATGGTAGCCTAGACCGAAAAACTAGACATCGTTGAGGAACAGCGGTGTTTTTTTTAATATATTCCAACTAGTCTGATTCCTGTGTTGAAATCGGTTGGTCAAGCAACTAAATATTTTTACACACATCGCAATTCACAAACTTTGATTTTTACGAAATTCTACGCACTAACTGTTTGCGAGTTCTATGAGCTTCTTATTTATTTATTTTTGGGGATTTCCCTCCCAGGTCTTCGAAGCTACCACTACTAGCATGCTCCGGAGCATTCTAAGATCTGTCTAGCCTATATTTTTGCTTCACTCTATACCCGTTCTCGTTCTATCCGTTTTAATTTCTGAGAAAACGAACTTCTCATGTCATTTGTGTCGATCAGTCACTATGTCAGCCAGCCACGCTAATATTTGCACTTGTTTGACTCTTTTCGAGGCGGATCAGGCTCCCGTTTATTGTTTCAGAGGAGCTCGTTGGTCAGAAATACCAGCTATGCAAGTTTTTGTCCATGTTTTTCATCTAACCGAGGCGGGCGAGCGAGGCTGAAAACAGCCGGATGGATTTATAATCTTTACGAACCCAGCAGAATTTGGGACTACTGCGAGTTCTCCTTTAAGGTTAAAAGTCGCAAGAATTCGTATATAGAAGGTTCAAACAGTTTATATATTTTTCTAACCCAAACAGAATTTGGGACTACTGTGAGTGACTTCTGCTTTAAGATTAACAGTCGCAAGAATTCCTAGAAGGTTCAAACAGTTTCTGTACTTTTCTAACCCGAACGGAATTTGGGACTACTGCGAGTTCTGCTTTATACCAGTCGCAAGAATTCGTAGAAGGTTCAAACAGTTTCTATAATTTTCTAACCCAAACAGATTTTGGGACTAATGCGACTTCTGCTTTAAGGTTAGCAGTCGCAAGAATTCGTAGAAGGATTGACGATGGTAGCCTTTGGCAGCAAACACCGGAAGGAGATCGGAATACATTCATAGCCTATAGGTTAATCTGATCACTTACGTCATCTTCTTCCTGGAATACCCTCAAAGTCCGGCTTCGTCTCTTCCTGGGTTTGGGCTTTTCGACTATCTCTTTCTTCTCATTTTCTTCTTTTTCGACTTCCATCTTTTCACTTTCCGCTTCTGGCTTTGCCTCCTCCTCCTCCTTTTCCTCGACCTTCACAGCCTTCTCGCTGACATCAGCTGATGCGGGCACTTCGGATTCGGTCTTTGGAGACTCAGGGTGAACAGTGGGGGATTCTTCGTCAGAGATTTCAGATTCGGATTCTTCTTCGTCCGACGGAACGTCTCCGATCCATCCTCGGCAATTAGCTGACTCGCAATAGCATCTCTGGGCCTCTTTCCTAAAAAAAAAAAAAAAAATAAGAAATAAACAAATAAATAAATGAAACAATTGCTGATTGGAAAATGTTTATAGCCTATGTAAGAATGTGACGCACGGGGGGGACCAATTTTGGGGTGTGGAAAGGAATGAGATTACGAACAAATCGAACCATTTTCCTAATACTATTTTCATTTCTTTATTTTTGTTAGAAAAGTTTACTGCTTCTTTACTTTCTCTTATAGCCGAAAGCACGGTCCCTTGATATTATAGGCTAGTGATCTTGTTCCACTTCAAGGTAGTGATCCTCCATAAAAGATGTCTTTTCCAGAAAAGAGTGATGGACTGTAGGTACGCCCTTCCATCTGACACTAGTAATGAGCGTTTCTACGAATGCTTTGAAGAATTCCTTTGACAATTTTTACGCCAAAAGAATCTACAATGTTACCCTGCATCAGACGAACTCAGGAGAGGCCAATGGCTAATTTTTTGCATTTTATTCTTGTTCTGCATGAATGATCATCATTAGCAGGCTGCGCTGTCAAGGCATTTTTGTCCTAGCTAAAATGCACAACAGCACAAGACTGCCATAGCGTAGCTTCTCCCATAACAATCACATAAGCAGAGTCGACCACTTCTGCGACCGTCAGTAGAAGGATGGGCGGTAAACCTCTTCTGCCGAGAAAGGGTAAATTCCGGAGCAGATTTACGAGTTGCACTAGCCTACAGCTCCAACTGCACCTGCCTACGTTCGCCTAGAGGGATTCCGAGTTCCAAGGTTGGCAGTGAGACTAGCTATCCTTTGCCCTTTGTTCGGAAGCCGAGCGCGTTCACACCCCAAGGTTCCAAAATGTTCTTACAGATCCATATTGCCCCATAAACCACGCCTACTCAGAACAAAATCAAGAAAATTTCCAACTCTCGCCCGTGGTAAGAGGCGTGAAAGCCTTTCTCAGCATTATATTATTTATTTTATTTATTTATACTTGCAAAAACAGAAAAGTTTTATTACGTTTGTAGACGTTTGTAAGACCAGTTTTTAAGACGTTTAGGACGCTCCTCTCTCATCAGTTGTCCATAACAAATTAAAAACGGGAGATGGATTGTTCCATCCCCAGACTTGAGAGAGGAACGTCTAAAACCTCCAAAAATTTGTCTTAAAACGTCTGTTCGTGTTCGTGAACAACAGATTATTCTAGTTTTGTTGTAGTGTTTTTGCATATTTTTTACCTGATGAGTTTTGGCCCAGGTGTTTTTTTTTATTATTCACTTTATGCACATGACGTTTTAACGTTTCAAATAATGAATCATCATAACCGTCACGTAACAAACGAACGAATTTGTGAAATGGTGGAGGAGGAAGAATTGGTTAATATTACTGGATAGACCTTCGTTGACTAAGGGAGATTCGTCAGGCAGGCTATGGAGCATCGAGATCGTTGTTTGGAGTAAGGGTTTTCTCTTTTTGGGGTTATATCTTGGTTTATGTTGATTTTTTTAGTGTCATTTTTCCTTTTATTTTTGTTTTCCTGTCATTGCCTCTCGGGCTTTTTGGAATAAATTCATTAATCCATTATGTCTAGGATTGAAAGAGGTTCCGTTTGTGACAGCGATGGTAGCAAGTGAAAATACTACAACTGAGAACAATACATATTTGAAAAAAATCGGACCAACGGACGTCTGCACTCCACGACTACGAGGAGCGTGAAAATATTACTTCCTCGCGGCATGAGGAGGAGAGTGGCATAGGGGAGAGGATGAAGTACCTCAAGAGTCAATCCAGCAAGCTGTATTAGCTGTATTACTTACCCATAACGCTCGTACTGATAGTCAAACGTTAGTTCTTCGCCTGCTTTCACTGGAGATTTCGTGAAAAATCCAATTCGAAGTTCCCCGTTAACGGTCCATTTCTGGGTCTCGGAATTGGGATCGCAGCTGTGGTTAATGAAACGGGAGATATTCCCTGAGAAAAAATTTAAATTAAATAAAGTCACAAATTCAATATGCGGCTCCTGAATGAGTAGATACGAGTCAGCAGACTCGTAAAAAGATACAGATATAGCCTACATAGAAGACTCAAGATATTTTGGATTTCGGGAGGACTTTATAGACATGGAAAATCTTTGTCTCAATACATATTCGCGTAGAAGGCACCATCCGGTGACATTTTCAAAGGACTGCAGCAACGGTTGAACTCAACAGTCATCCACGCAAAAACCGTCCCCTGGGACTGTCAAGATCTGCTGTGTAGGAGCTTAATAGATGATGATGATGATGATGAAATTTTATTTACGCACTAGACGAGAAGAAAGAAATAGTGCAGTACAGATAAGAAAAGGAAAAACTACACTGAGCTTTCAATAACGGAGTAAATTCACAGGTTCAGAAAATAAACATAGAAAGAGCTGGCTCCTCCAAAGACAACTGAACACTTCAAGCAGTAAGAAAAAGTGACATGCGATAGTAGCCTATTGTGTCTCTATGCCAAGCGCTTAACTAACTCTATGTACATAGCGAAGCTAGTATGATCCTCCATTATTTCTAGATTTCAAATCGCGCAAGACAAGCTCGTCTTTTTCTTAGTCTGATATCATTCCTTGTTTACTCGTCACTCGTTGTTTATCATCCAGTTGTTTTATTGAATATGTCAGTGTTTTGAGACTGCTTTATTCACATTTACCCGGATTGGGATATATCTTGTACAGTGTAAGTCATAAATAAACCTTATATACGTTAACGTAAAACCTAGTCCACTGCCACCCTTATTCACCCTAAGCCTACAGGCTACAGCGTACGGTCCATTTTTCTATTACAACAACAGGAATGAACAAGCCCCCGCGCGAAACATCAAGCTGCCGGGTCTTACCTTTCAAAGTTGCATCTATAATGCTATCTGACTTCAAAGCCATGAAGTAGTAATGTGTGCTGCTATCTTTTGCATAGATTTTCTTCCTCTTTTCAAACTGTTTCAAGTTTATGACCTCCCCAACGTATTCCATGAGGAAAGTGCCAGCTTCCAAATCCTCTCCAGCGCGAAGTCCAAATCCCTTTTTGGACGTTTTGAACACATCGATGTTCGCGTTCATCCGTTCTTGGAAGCGTTTGTTCATACAGTTCGTTCCAAGGAAGCAGTCCGGTCCACTGCAAATAATTGGTAAAATGTGAGATACTGAAGAAGAATAACTGAAGAACAATACCCAAAGAAGACAGAATACCCCTCTCATTTGCACTTTAAAGGACACCTGAACAATTAAACCATACTTGAACACACCATGGAGAATGCATTTGCAGACATGGCCACGGAGAGCATTCTTCTCCTAAGCGTGACGTTTTAAAAATAGGGATGTTCGTTTCTGGAGGTTTGCACATGCAGACTCCAAGACAAAAAGCGCAATTTATTCAAATCTTGTACAGCGCTGGCCGGATCGTATCGGAATTTCTTCTAGATATACGTTTGGGCTTAACTGGTTAAAAAATATTCCAGAAGAAGGGTTGATTGGAGGCATTTGTTCATTTCTAAAATTGTTCGGTACTGAAATAAGGACAGATGCAAAATGGAGCAAAAATAATAGCTTGGAAACACTCTTTCGTATTTCGATTGGGTTTTCTGCAGGCAATGTTAACGGAAGTCATACAGATAGGGATGATGCTCGGTACTCTTCATTCAGGTGTCCTTTAAGCCATAAGCTTTGCCCAAAGACTGTGAATCTCATGTGTGCAAATGAACCCTGGGGCCTTCCTTTTATCATGATACTGTTCTGAGTAGCCTAGGTTGTTTAAGTCGTTTCTTGCTTCTATTTCTTTGTTATTTACCATACTCCATACTTAGTGTTAACTACTTTTGCGGGAAATGAAGAGCGTGTTCCACCCTACTTACCGTAGTTACTACGCTAGTTACCGTAGTTACTACGCTAGGATGGAACGCTTTTTTAATTTTTCGGTCAAATATCAGGCCGCGGGCTGACCGGACCAATCACGTTGCAGAGCTGCGTAGTTACAACGCTAAGTACGCTCCAGAGCGTGGTAGGCAAATAGTTACTATTAGTTACTATTTTAAGAAGGTTGGAACGGTCAGCGTAGTAACTTTTCGTGAGGCTGGAACGGAAATAGTAACTAATAGTTACTATTGGTAGAGGGGTGGAACACGCTCGAAGTTCAATCAACCAACTATCTCCTCCTGATATTGTTCCTGCATCACCATAAGTAGTCTTGACCCCAGTCCGCCACGCAAGGAGAAAGAACTCAAGTAAAGCCGTTCCGCCTATACACCTTTCCGAGCTCACTTTCCACTCTCGTCGTGGTTTCGCTTTCGAGAAGAACTCTCTTCGCTTTTCAAAATTAGCGGAGCCCCAAAACAACTCTTGAAAGCGAAGGGAGTTTTAGCCGAAGTCGCAAAACCAGCCGGCGCATGAACTAGCGGAGCTTTCCTGTTCGCCAGAATCGCTCTCTACGCAGATGGTCCACAAGCTATCGTGTGCAAGTAGCCGCTCAATCAATATTCACGGAACATAATCGTTGGCTTTGCAGGGGGCATCGGCTGCAGAAGTTCTCCTTATTAGCCTGCCAGTTCTTGAAGGCAACCGACCACTACCCTGATCAGAGCACCCAAGCCTATCGTCCCTGCTTGCGGCAAAGCTGTGCATTCGTCAGCGCTCCCGATAACGAACAAAGTTCAATCTCTGTTGACTCACTGATTTAGTAGGGGGGGGTGGTGGATAAACAGTCCACCAAAAATATGCTTATGCCTATGCCCAACCCCGGTTAGGGTACTTCAACAGCATCGTGGCTCATTAAAAATAATTTTGGATGGTTATTTTTCAAGTTCAATCCAAATAACCACTATTTCGAAGGTGCCACAGATCTGGGCATACCTTAGCAGATGACATAGCCTATGCAAAAAAATCAGATATTTGTGTTATATGGCCTAGTGGGTAAACAGACCAACCGAAAACTTACCATTCTATCATCAGCAACCGATTTAGACAGTCCTCTAAACATCCTTTTTCTCCATTTGCAATCTCCTCTTTACTTAGTGTGCAGTCGCAATGCATCTTTTCTTTGCTAATTGACTTCTTAGTCAGAAAGCTATTTGCTTCGATTTGCTCAAATTCTTTCAGTCTCTGTTTGAGCTCAGTCTCCTCCTCTTCTGTTAGCTGACGTCTTTCAGAAGGCACAGGAGCACCTGGGGAGTCTTGAACGGTGCTGTCACTGTCACTATCGTGGAACTCAAGTTCACTCGACCTTCTCCATCTTGATTTAACTTTCACAGCTACTGGTGTTGCTGGTGCTGAACGAGAGACACCTGGTCGATGTTGGCCCACTTGAAAAGAGCCATCTTCCAATTTTTCCCGAACGCTGAGATCTTTCAGTGCTGCAGCAACCTGCTTATCAAAATCAGCAGTAGGTGAGCCAGAACTACTTTCAGCATCATCTGAGCTGGCAAGATATTTGAATTTCCCAACAGTTTTGTGAATGCTTCTTAACAGAGGAGCTGCTGGATCACTGCCAAGCTGTTCACCCGAAGATGCCAATAAATTTGTGTCACTTTTTGATTTCTTTTTATCCAGTTTAACTTTCAGCTTTGAGTCATATTGCTTTGCAACAGCCTTTGTCTTTACTTCTGCTTTCTTTGGTTCTTTACTTGTTTGAGGTTTGCCATAATCAACCTCTCTAGGTCCAATTTTCTTAATGACTCTTGAAGTCCGGCGAAGACTAGTAGGAGTCTCTGGCTCACTCACCTCCATAGAGTCCTTCCTTGACTTGCGCTTGGCATTTTTCTTTTTTATTGACTGCAAGGGCGAAACAGGTTTTGAACTTTCTTCTTCAGCCTCCAAAGGCTGGTCAATTACATCTTTTGTTTCAATCATGGAGATATCCTCTACCGTTTCCATGCTCTGTACTTCATCTGAATTTTCCATGGCCAAATCTTTCACAAGGCTATTTGTATTTTCTTTTAGTTCTATTTCAACTGAAGCAGAAGACACACTACACTCTTCTGATGCCGAAATACATATGGGTTTGCCCTTTACAGCATCAGCTTCAAGTTCCTGCTCTTCCATTATCTCACTTTCTCCTTCTTCATGTTCAGTACTTAGGTCCACTGTTGTCTTCTCATGTGACGAGGAAAGAGCTGGAAGATCTTCAGTCTCAATATCATCCTGAGCTGTTGCTGAACTTCCGTATGCTGACACTACCTCATCAACATCAGACTTCGCCTCTGATTCGCTCTTCCCTCCTTCAGACTCGCTTGGAACCTCGGAGTCACTCCTTCCTCCAGAGCTTTTGGACCTCGATCGCCTTGCATAAGTTCGCACAACTGGCCTGACGACGAACTCCGGAGATGGTGAGCGTCCTTCTAGGTCCATTATCCAAAGTCGTTCCTGCAAGAAAATTAGCCTTGAGGGAACCCAAAATACTACCATAGATGTTAATCGAGTGCCAAGGGGACTGGTAGGAGAGTTTCAAGACAACTTTAGGGTTACAAGAACATAATAAACAAGATCTAGAACTACTAGCAGTCTGGTACTCCAATAAAATGCTGAGGTCAAGCTGACATGTCATCTAGCTTTGTTCAGTTTTAGACGGGCGAACCATCACTGCATCAACAGATGTCAGTTTTTTTTATTATTTTTTATGTTGCAAGAGCAACACTTTGGTTTTGCCGTGTTTTTTTCCTAGTCTTCCGATTTCATCTTATTACTAGAGGAAGGTAAGGTTCTAACGTGTGTGGTTTTTACGGAAAGTGTGGTCCTCTGGCCGGATTGATGAATATCACATTATATTTTGGAAAGCTTCATAGAGCTCTTGCCTGGGGCCAAAAAGGATGTTTTTTGCTTGTAATCGAGCCAGAGCCTATGGCGTGTGAAGTGAAGTGGAGTTGTATAGCCTATGTCAGAGATGCTGTTCAGATGCTGTTTCCTTACACTTGCTGAGTGTTAAACAGGTAAGCTATACCTATTCATAGTCCAAATTATGCTGGTTATAACATAACATATGACTTGATGGTTTGTCATTCAAATATTTGATTACAGTCAGCACTTGAGTCAACTGCGCATTAACATCATTATAACTGGGCGGCAGGTGATGCACTTAAAACTGGTTGTAGCCAAAGCTACTTTTTGAATTGTATACAAAAAGTTTTCTTTGGAAATAAAAGATTATATAGACATGTGGTGCACTGATCTACTTTGTCTGATCTGACCAAGAGCTAGGTCAGACGATATGCTTTTCAAATTATTTAGGCTATCATCAATTTTGTTTGAAGATGCAACTTAAGCCTACACATACTTGGTCAACTGGCCTTGCAAATCTGAAAGCATAGCCTAGGGATGGACTAGGCTTGGACAAACAATTTGAACTGCACAAATAATTCTGGATACAACTCGTTACAAAGAACTCCAATGGGAAAAAGGTAGGTAGGTCAGGAATGAGTAGGTTTATAGCACAAAAAATCTACCAAGATCAAAAACTAATCATGGTCTATTTAAACTATGAAGCTAGTGAATATTTTGAGTTCAATTATGAAACAAGACCAAAGGTTCCGATGGGATCCCAAAAATTCAATATTTGATCCAGACAAACAGGATTTGTCTTCGCCAGATCCAGTCTTCGCCAGACTCCTTGAACATTTGTACTCTTAAAATTTAGAAATAGATTAGGGCCAAACAGCTAATCATTAAGAAAACCAAGTTCAGATATGGATTCAGCATGAATATGCCTTACTTCTGCGAATTTTCCGGTTTCGACAAAATTCCAGAACTACCAGTCCGGCGAAAAAATAATGCTCAAAAACGAATTCAGCGTATCTCCTTATCCCTATATCCAACATCTAATCAACTTCCAATAAAAATTTAACTTATAACAAATTTTCCGATTTCAGCCGAACTCCGGACAAACTATATGTCCGGCTAAAAACTGATTGTCATGTACAGATTCAGGCGATTCAGCATCTCTTCTTTCCCCTAAATCGGACATCTTATCAACTTCGAATAAAACTTTTACTTTTAACAAACTTTCCGGTTTTGGCCGGATTCCGGGCGAACTAGGTACTTGTCCGGCGAGAAAATGGTTTTCATATTCATGTTCAGCATGCCTTCTTACCTCTAAATCGAACATCTAATAAACTCCAAATAAAACTTTTACTTTTAACAAACATTCCGGTTTTTGCCGGATTCCGGGCGAACTACTTGTCAGGCGAGAAAATGGTTTTCATATGTGTATATATACAACTCCTTACAAAGAACTCCAATGGGAAAAAGGTAGGTAGGTCAGGAATGAGTAGGTTTATAGCACAAAAAATCTACCAAGATCAAAAACTAATCATGGTCTATTTAAACTGAAGCTAGAGAATATTTTGCTCAATTATGAAACAAGACCAAAGGTTCCGCTGGGATCCCAAAAATTCAATATTTGATCCTGACAAATATGCTAGGTTTTGTCTTCGCCAGATCCAGTCTTCGCCAGACTCCTTGAACACTTTTACTCTTAAAATTTAGAAATAGATTAAGGCCAAACAGCTAATCGTTAAGAAAACCAAGTTCAGATATGGATTCAGCATGAATGTGCCTTACTTCTGCGAATTTTCAGGTTTCGGCAAAATTCCAGAACTAAATATTCCTTCAGCCCAAGCTGACTGCGAATCATATTTGACGGTGCGAAAACGTATAAGTCAGCTGAAATTTATTGGAGCTATATTTCGGCCCTTCTTGGCAAGGCCAAGGCCAAAGGGTCCTCTTCAGGCTCAAAGCCGCTCAAGGTGGAAAAAAATGAAACTTGTGATAACCAATCACAAGTTCAAGTTTAATATAATTTTAAAACAAAAGAAACCTCTCACATTCGAAAAGAAACACCAACATATTACATGCTGATATTGAAAAAAAAAAAAAATTATAAAACTGTTTTTACCTCCCAGGACAAGCAGCAGATAGAAAGAAGAGACTGCTAGCAGATTAGCAGATAGAATGAAGAGAGGGAGTCACTGCACCAGTGTTGTCCTGCAAAACTGGCGTGATTTGTCGGTCACTGTCCGGAAATTTGTGCAACTCGCTTTTCGTTTAAACTTTCAATTACATGGGTGTCGCAAGGGGGGTGAGGGGGTGCAATACCCCCCTCCCATCGTTTGGAGATTCTGTAAAATTTTTGGGTCGAATGTGCAAATATTACTCAAATTATTTGGTATTTTTTCGATAACAGAATTATTCGGTATAATTAACGGGATTCGGTAGTTATCCTTATTACTGAGTCGTGGATCGATTCACAACTATCCAGTATAATTGTTGGTGTTTGGTAATGTATTTGGTGTAATTACCCGGATTCGGTAGTTATCACTCCAGTTCTGGTCCAATTTCGACGAAATTACACCGAATCCCAGTCCAGTTCATAATTATTTGGTACAATAAACGTATTATTCGTTTTTTAGTTATTCCGAATCAAGAATATCCGTCCGAAATTATTTGGTGTGAGTATGCCGATCCCCGAATATTGGTTCGCAATTATTCGGTATAAATGTCGAGATTCGGTATTCATACGGAATCCCGAATATCAGTCCATATTTAAATATTCCTTGAGCCCAAGGTGACTTAGAATCTATAATTTTATATAGAGTCTCTGACTTCGAGTAGTCTATATATTATATGAATATAGTCCATATTTATGCGATATATATACTTATATCGAACTCTGGCCAAATTCAACGTCAATCCTAAAATCCGGTAGGCCTAGAGATATCAGAAGTCCGAAATTCAGTTTTAGAATTCCTAATTTCGCTGGGGGTCTTGAAATGTTATGTTAAAACGGCTAAATCCTCGAAAAAATAGAAGGATCTCTGGCAGTTGCGAACTGCAAGGGCGGTCCGCAAGAGGACGGGGGGGGGGGGGTGACTCTTGACCTTCACAATCGGGTTTTGCACCAAATCTCTGTCGGAAAAGAGGCAAAATCTCTTTGATTGAAAAAACAAAAGCGATGAGCTGATATGGCACTTGTTCTGAGTAGATGGTACAAGAAAGTAGACGAGAACATCACAAAATACCCCCTTTTAACTGCCCTTCCCCCCACCGTCAACAAATGCGGTTCGGACCTAAAAATGGGATATCTGGTTTCATTCGAGTCGAGTATTTCCGGACAATTTCCGTCATCGCCTCGGATCATCTAGGACAAAGGACTGTTCTACTTTCCAAGTTTCAGTCCAATAGATCCACTCGTTTGATCCCAAGCAGTGCCAGACGATTTCCGGCACCACACCTCCACCACCACCCCCTTCCGCGGTCGAATCTGGTTTAGAGACATAAAGGGATCATTTAAAGCGCCTACTCTTACCACCCATCAAGTATCACTCGTATCCGAGCATTTTCGGGAAATTCCGATACCCCCCCCCCCCCCCCCACACACACACTGTGGTCAGATGATCAGATCCGGTCCGGACCTTAGAATATATCATCTAGGGCATAATATGATATCTATAAAATTCCAAGTTTCATTCAAATCGCTCTACTCGTTCGGATACATACACGTCACATCTCTGACATCTCTTCTTCCCGTCCATCAAGTTTGACTCGAATCGGAACATATCTGCAAATTTCTGGTTCCCGCTTCATCCTCGTCCTATCGTGGCCGGATCTGGTCCGGACGCCAAATAACAAATCTAGGCCGCATAAACTCGGTACTGTCCAACTTGCACCCCATTCAGTCCATCCGTTTGGTTTTTGTGCATGTCACAAAGTTTCCGGACCCCCCCCCCCTACAACTCCCCCAACCGTGGCGTGGCCACGTTTGGTTCGGACACATGTTTTGCATATCTAGGTCATCAGTTCTTATCTCCCACAAAGTTTCACTCGAATCGGGACAAACAAAAATGCGAAGACTCCTCAAAAAGAGTCTTCGGGGAACGGCGAGAATAGGCCTGCGCCTTTTGTAACGGGTCCTTGAGTCAATTTGGTCAGGTCACTAATATGCCTGCCAATTTTCATTGTCCTTGGCACATCTGGAAGAATATCTGGAATATTCCTTCAGCCCAAGCTGACTGCAAATCATACTTGAGAGGACCCTTACCAAGAAGGGCCGGAATATAGCTCTAATAAAATTCAGCTGAAACAAAAGTTACCTTTGCTAAACTACAAATCCATCGTCCCAATTTACAGATCCAAAACAACAATGCGTCCCTCAGTTCTGTTGTTGTCTGGTTGCTGCGAACCCTTTAGGGAAAAGTGAGTATTTCATCGGTCTCGCCTGATTTTGCAAAAATCCAGGGTATGTTTTTCAGAGGGCGCGTATTCCCAGAATAAAACCAAGATAAAACGCAATGTCTTGCAGTGGCAACGCTGCTTCAAGCTTTTAATGTTTTGAGTTGGCTTTCAAAAATGCATGAGCTTCCAATAGTTACTGGTATTTCACCCATACAAGGACCACCAGGAACCAAAGTTACAATTCGTGGAGAAAACCTTGGACATGGGCCAAAAGATCTCATTGGTAAGGAGGAGTCAAGTACTCAAGTCGTAGGCCTACTATGTGATGTCTTCTTTTTCTCAAATCTCAATAAATTGATGTGTTGCAGGTCATTGAGTTCTTAAATAAATGTGTTTTTCAGATGTTCGTTGGTTCGTACACCAATAATTTCAAAAAGTAGCCAATGGGAGTAAGGCCCTGGCAAGCCCTGTAATCCTGTAATGCATAAACTGATGCTTATTAAAGTTACAGCGGAGTTATATATTTGTTATAGTATAGTGCCAAATTGATAAATCAGATGAAGTTTACCGTATTCTAATAATATTTCATTAGGACATTGATTCTAGCTTCAGCCAGAAGATAGCCAGAAAAGGACCTTTCCAATAAGGGAAAGAATATTGCTAAAATAAATCTCACCTGACTCATACTCATGGTCACATGGAATGACTCTAGGTCTGTTGAATGTGATTTGCAGATCTGGTGCAGTTAGCTTGGGCTTGGCTTGGGCTAAAGGAGGATTATTTATTTATGCTATAGCCTAGGGTACACCTGAAACTCTGGCCGAAAATTAGGCCACAATAGGCCCATTGGCATTGTCTGAATCCTCCAAACTGCAAGTGATCACTCTGCACACAGTAACTAAAACACCACTTGTTAGAACACTTCTTATTGGGTTCTTCAGAATTTAAAAACTGTTCAGTCTTCCTGTTTACATTATCTTCTGATTTATGGCATGTGTATGCTCAGTGCAGCAGCTCAGTGCAGCAGTGCCTGCAGCTCAGTGCAGCATGGATTTGTGGCCCCTAAAAGCCATCATAGTCCTTTTTAGCTATGCTCCTCTGATGGAAAGGGGGGGGGGGATGTTAGCAGTATCTATGTTTTTTTTTGTTATAGGCTGTATCAGTTCCATAAATGCAAAGCATCTGTGGATAACTCTACCACTTCTTCTCAACTTTCTTTGAAGAAACCTCTTAAGTCATTATAAGATAGTGAACAGTTTCAAGATATTAAAGGCTATTGCTGTTGTTTTTTTATAAAAAAAAATGAGAGCCCAACACCTTCTCAGTTGCTCTTTCATCTCGAGCGTGACTGTCTTTGCAGTAATTGTAGTGTTACCAAGAACACTTCCACTTTTTCTGATAGACAATCATCTTGGTGACAGATCTGTGGAGGTGGCCATGGGATCCTAAAATGTCCCAGGCCATAAGCTGGCTAGATCTTCATCTTCTGCAGTAACCCCTAAATCACCAGCATCCACTTCTAACTGCAAAATATTAGTCTATGGTTGCCTTGGTTGCAAGACGAAAATTATTGCTTGGTTTTTAATTGTGCTTCTGTTCCTGTTCTTACTTTATTTATAATAATAAGCCATCCAGTTCCTTCGGTAAATAAAATTATCATCTGCATTGTTATAAAGGAACAATAAAAATTGAAACATAAAAATAATTGTAAGTTCCAAAACTGATGACCAACTTTGTGCCTGTTGGGCATGGCTCTTGCCAGCCCTGTTCCATCAAGGCGGAAGAAAGAGAAGAAAATGTGGCACTGGATAGCACCATGGGGAGTGGATGGTCAAAAGAACAGTATCCTTATCTTGATCTAAAGGGCATATTGCCTACTCGGTTCTGAAAAATAAGTGCTAATACTTAATCTTGTTTTAGACCTGCATATTTGTGACTGCGACTGCTTACTATCTGCTGAATGGCAATCCCCCAACAAAATCATAGCACGTTCTGGTGCGTCATTTAAAACTGGCGATATTCTTGTGACTACAAGGTCAGGTGGAAGAGGAACGTGCACTGTTCAGTTCACAGGTAAAAAGACCGTACCATCTTTAGTTAACTTGCTAATGGAGTAGAAAAGTGACATGTCTGGTTTTGACCTGATGAGGATCCCCAACATGGGACCAAAGCAAAGTCTTGTTACAGCATCCAAGACTCCAGTGTTTCTACCCTGCTGGTGGTGAATCCTATTGTCTCTATGCAGGAGATCATAGGTCAAAGCCTATAAAAAACGAGTATATTTTGCAAGTTTCGGGGGGGGGGGTTGACAACTCTTTTTCTGGTAGAGCGAGCAGCGAGCTTTTCTGGTAGATGGAGTTTCTGATGTTTAGGCAGACGACCGAAAACCAGCTATCTTAGTGTGAATGCAAAAGTTCTGTCTCTGGATTGTCACATCAGCTAATAATTGGCTGCTGATTTGGTGCGTGGATGACTATAAACGTGTGCCCTCGTAGCTTGTTCATTAGTACGTTATCCTGATGAGAATCTTCTGAAAAGAGCTCGCCACATGCTAAAACTGGTTAAAAATAATAATGACAAGAATAAAGATCAAGTTTTGATTCAGATTTCGTGGTTAAATGTACAGTTGTGGTCGTAGGGGTCAGGGATGCAGCTGTAAGCCGAGTGGCCGAAGTTCAACAGTTCAATTTGACCCCTTTGCCAATTAGTCAGTTTCGGCTGCCGCTATGGATATCCTATGAAACGATTCGACTTGTATGTTGCTCTTTCTTTAGGAATTGAAGAAACTACTGGACCACTCAAAGAAAGTGCTGTATGGGTCAGTGATGTGTCTATGACAATATCGAGAAACTGGCATAGGCCATTGCTGCCTTCTTCATTGCATCAAGATGACCCGTTAGGTTTGTCATCAGAAGCTGACGATTCTTTGTCACACACTCAACTGCAGGAGCTTTGCCCAGATGGAGTTTCTGATGTTGGCCAGTCGGAATTTTCAGTTTCTAGATTTCTTCTTGAGAATCATTATGCAACTTCGTTTGAGGATCTGAAATCCGGTACAAAGTTCCTGAAGCGGAGAGTCAATTCTGAAAAAGAGGGCCAGATTATATTTCTTAAAGGAAATCTTGGGGCCATATTTGATCAACTGCAAACGGAAGTGACTTTGAAAAATGTTATTTCTAAGAAGGGATTGCCATCGACGAAGTCCCTTGAAAAGCAAATCACTGATGTCAAGATTGAAGCGAATACTCTCTTTGATAAAGTGTTAGATCGAGAGAAACGAGCCGAGGAGATCCGAAATGCCTTGAAAGTTGTGAACAAGTATAAGTTTCTCTTTGATCTTCCAGTAATGATAGAGAAAAACATGAAGAAGGGAAACTATGACTCTGTTGTGAGCGACTACTCGAGAGCCAAGATGTTTTTTGGCTTAACCAA
Organism: Branchinecta lindahli; assembly: GCA_023053555.1. NCBI lineage: Eukaryota > Metazoa > Arthropoda > Branchiopoda > Anostraca > Branchinectidae > Branchinecta > Branchinecta lindahli. The sequence continues at coordinate 17,403,683 of JAKZAO010000012.1, read as the reverse complement.
GATCTCTGCTTTGAAGAAAGTTATAGATGGAGTTGATGTCAAAATGATGGACATACGAAGCCAGTTAATGGACAAGTTGAAACATTTCCCATCTAGCATGGACGAACAAAAGGGCCTTATCCGGCATTTGGTGAATCTTGAATATCCAGGGGATGTGGCGTGGGAATTCTTGGTCAGTTACTTCGACTATATAACGAAGGTCATGTACAAGTGTATGGAAGAGCATCTACTGAAAGCGAAAGGAGACAGTGATAAAGGGCAGAACCATCTAAAACTGGTGGACAAGGAGTATCAGGTAGGCATGACTGAGACTAGTTAAAATTTAACCAAATAGGAGTGAAATCCGACAGTCTAATTACGCCTGAAAACTCCATAAAAATGCGTTACCGGTAGGTACTTCGTTTGTTCGCTATCCACAGATAATCGATTTCATCGAATGAACTTATTCTTTCGGATTTGTGGTGCCTCTTAAGGGCTTGTCCCTCTATGCGTGAAATATTTAGTAACTACTAGTGTAAGCCATTGCCGAAAAATACTAGGAGTTGCTTCATCCAATTTTCCACCTTAGCGTCCGTAACACGTGAAAATGCAGGCTTTTGTTGAAATTAAAATTCTCCATGAGTGAATTGTGGGTTGCCGTGCAAGAAGTGCACGTTCTGGACGTTATTAGTAGAGCCCCGTGTGATAAATACAAAATCGCTTAGATGAGTCAAAATAATTCAGTATACTTAGAAGAGTCATAAGAATTCTGCGCGTTTAAAGTATTTTGGACAATTTGAAGGCACTCTTTTCGAGAAAAAGAATGGTTTCGCGAATATTAGCTCCCCGAGTAAGAGCGATTTGGAACCTTTTACTATTTATGAGTTTTTGTTGGACTGAAAAAAAAGAACCGGATTTTGTGGGCGCCAGAATATCACAGATTTTTGCGGCCAAATATCACGGGTTGCGTCTGAAAAAAGTGGCAACACTGCTGCTGAGTCCGTCCTGGTGAGGTAAACCAGAAAACTGGTGAGTAAAAAAACGGCTTATAGAAAAAAGAGAAACCACTAGTGAATACTCCAGCGGTAAAGAACGGATCTGTTCTTTTTAAGCGCTTTCTTTCCTCCCTTTTTCTTCTCTTTCAGCCCATATGGACTCATCTGAGTTTGTTCAGGCTAGAAATCAGTCCTTCAGTTTTATTTAGCCCTTACAGCACTCGGCTAACATGGGCAGAAATTAGAGAAACACTGCCGAATAATAAAAATACACAAACAAACAAATATAGAGTATGAATTGAAAATAATATTAAGTAGGCTAGAGTTAAAATGCCTAATAAAAATGACAAGAATGACGATTTTGTAGGAGGAAGGATTTTCAGTCACTTATCAATCTTGCTTCGCGTGCTGGGCCCAGAGAATGTGTACTATAGTCTGGAAGGACGGTTCTATAATGTTGAGAATTTGAGATTTGCCTAGCCTAAGGTGAAAATAATTGTATTCCCTTTCAGCGGGAAAATGCTCCACGCCTCGTCTTCTTGGAAGAACTAACGGACATCCTATCCGCAACGTTTCCTGACTTCTGGCGACTGGGACAAAGCTATTTCAAGGGAGAGTTGACGCCGAAGATTGATTCGAGCAAGCAAGCCTCATTTAAGGTAAAGGAACCTTTGCAGTAGTTTGTAGGACGAGTTGTAGGAAGTTTGTAGTAGTAGCAGGCAGGCCAGTTCCTATGAACGCCACTGATTCAGTGTCGGCGGTCTCTTTTGGCCTTGCGGCTGGTGAGTCTTCTCTTACCCGCGTTTTGTTGATTTTCATTTGTATGATATAGGTCTAGTACAGCTGCTTCTGACAATACGGTTGCTTCTCCGTCAGGACGTTGATTATCGCTCCTTAGATCTGGTTTCTTTCTTCTTGAGAGTTTTTTTTTGCTGTCGGAACTTGCCGTTCGACCTCGCGATTATTGGTTTGCTGTTGGAACTTGCAGTTCGACCTCACGCTTTTGGAATAGACGAGATGCCAGCTTTCAGCAGCTCGGTCCACGAACTATTCAAAGAGATACAGTATAATAGCAAGAAGGAGTAATGAACCCCTTGGAGAAAGTTGAACCTGTTCTCAGAGCAGCTTGACCGCTAACTCGACACCGTTCTCCAAGGCATAAACGTTCCCCCGCTGGCGGATATACAGTATATGAGTTATGATGTAAATTGCCTGTCGCAAATCTTCAGAAAGACCTGCGACATATGCCGTTTCCCGCAAATCTCCATGAGAGAACAGAGGATGCTCCAGTCATCGTCACCTTCAAGGCACTCCGTTTGAGAGTTGATGGGGAGTAGATTTGGGGAGTTGCTGGTAATGTTGGTTCTTTGAAAAACAGAAACCATAGCTATAGGTAGTGCTGAATTACCAAATTGGCAGAGTAAGCACCTGCTTATGAGCCCGCTCCTTTTAGGGGCCCCGTGACAACGGATCGAAATAATATTGATTTGATCTTGAAAGAAAGTTACAATAAAGCTTTCTGAATTATACTATTTATTCACAACTGCGTATGTTTGATGTACAGCAGTGATCCATGTCTAATGCTCGACGTGACGTGAAAATTCGCAAGGGTGCCCTGGAATTTTGACTGCCTAGGCTAGGAAGGAGCCTCAGTAGGGTTTAATCCGGCACTGAAGGTGGTGTAAGTTCTAGAAATATACTAATTGCTGCTCTGCTCTGACTGAGAGTCCTGAGACAGAATGCGTGCGGGGGCATTCTCTGCTTTATCTTGGGGAATTCCCAAAAAGTTACTCCCCCAATCTCCGTCGTCACCCTCGACCGAGGGGTTGCCCACTCTCGATTTCAATGTAGCCTACAGCAATTGCCCGGTGCCGGCACGGCCGGCAGCGGTTGCCATATGTTAAAACATTAAAATAAGCATGTTTAAAAATGTTTGAAAGATGAATCGCCTAATTTATGGACAGACCGGTGCCTGCATCGCTGATTTCGGTCGGTGCCGGGAAGGCGTGTACAGCCGGTGCCGGGGAGTGGCTAACCCCTCGCCCTCGACATCCCAAGGACCCCACTGTGAATGGCGGAAGTAGTCTACGTCTTTGAAATCGCTAAGCAGCGACCCCTGTCTTTCTTCTAGCAAAAAGTACTAGACATCGTGGTTATCTACAACCAACTCGTCCGCGCTGCCTTACTCCCAACTACCCTAGACAGCGGATCCGACCATCGAAAAAAGTTTGGATTCTGGCCCGAACTCAGCAAACCCTCTGCCTTTACTGATACTGCCGCCTGGCTCTCCGAATGCCTTCAAAGCCTGCGATCTTGTCGAAGTTTCCTGGAGGTCTTAGATTTGCCGAAGGATGTCATCAAATTTGCGGAAAATTTGGTACTGGACTTCCGGAAGTTGACTCTAAGGCTACTGTTCGAGTCGGCAGTAGAGGAAATCCGCGGACTCAAGGGAAAGGAAACGTGGGTGGTGACATACCGAGATTCCCTTGGAGGGATAACTTACTTGGTAAGTCGATCATACTTGTTTCTTATTTGTGGGTGGGGGGGGTCTTGGTGAGTTTGGTATGGGGGAGGTGCCTCCGTAAAAATAGTAGTATTAACAACGATCAGGTTCTTGGAAAATTTACCCGGAAGGATTGGACGGATAACAGTTCAGCGCTCCAAGCGGATTGTTCTCTGTCGGTCCCTCCTTGCTGCATTATCAATATCCGTCACACAGAGATAGTACCATAGATTTGTAAGTTAGTGAACAGAACACTATCTATGACTGTTCGTCACGGAGTCAGGGAATAAGACTCATCGTCAGGGAGCAACGTTTTTATGTTGGAAGAATATAAGGATACTCATATCCAACCAGGGTTAAACGTTGATGATGGTGATGCCCATTGGGGGACTAAAATTCCCTCCCCCGGTAATGTCCCGACAGAGAATTTTCTTTAGAAGTAAATTGTATTATCTGTTTTCTGACATACTTTGCGCAAATGTTTGATAGCTTGTCGTCTTGAGTGATGTAAATCTCAGGCTTCAGCACATTTGACAGTGCAAAACGGATACGTCAGCAAAATTTTATTAGAGCTATATTTCGGCCATTCTTGTCAAGGGTCCTCTTCAGGCTCAAGCTTACGGAAAAATTCGCAGTCAGCTTGGGCTGAGGATTCTTCTGCACATTCCCGTGAAATCCTATGAAGAATACTAGAATAACTGGCCCGTTAACCATGATAAACCGGGCTGTCTTGGGGGGGGGGGGGAGCTACAGTTGTGCCGGGGGAAGACTAGGGAAGGTTAGCTGAACCCAGTTTTATGTAGAATATGCGGCGGGGCTTGACTACGCCATTTTTACGAAGAGAACCGTTTTGGATTTAGGAAAAGCCGATTAGAGACTGAAAGTGTAAATAATGCCCCTTTCTTGATCATCAGACGAACTTGTTGAGATAGGAGAATCCCTCCACCCCTCAAGGACAAGTTCCTGAGTTTCACGCAATTCTTTTATTTGCAGCCTTCCCAGTTTGAAAAAATCGCCCGAAGTGTTTTAACAACCGTTACCGAACTAAGCATCCGAGGTGACGAGGGCGAGACCTCATTGATCGCGAACTCAGGTGCGAACGATCTCAAAAGCTGCTGTAAGCGAACATTCATTGAATTCTCAAACCTGCTTAAATCCTTCTACAAGAAAGACTCCGACCCCCGGTCGCGTCGCATAAGCCACGAGCAGCGGATCCTCATAGCTCGCAGCAACTGCCAGTACACCAAAGTAATTGTGCTGCCGAAACTGCAGCAGTTATGTTTGAAACTCGAACTTACAAACGTGAATTTAAGTGAAGTCACAGAGGAGTACGAAAAGGTGTGTCAGGTTCTCTACGAGTGTTATGTGAACAATATCTGTGACCAAGACCATGACGACTCCTTAGTGAATCTGATTGAACCTCACATGTACCCTGGGAATTTCAAATGGAGTCAGTGTGATGTCATACCAAAGGATGTGAGTCCCTATGCCCATGAGATTGTCCTGAATGTGGTGAAAGTAGTCAAAGATGTAAGTAATCAATCTCTTATTCGATACATTTTAAGCGGTAGTTGCGTTTTTCGGTCGTCTTTCTTTTTTTTCTCCACCTCTCTTCTTGTTTTTAGCTTCCCTTGTTATTGGCTAACAAACAAAATCTTCAAAATTTGAGAACCTCAAGAGAATCCAAACCCCTTTCTGCATTTTCACGGAAACAGGAAAATGGAGAATGGCTTTAAGCTCCGGCTCAGAAAAGCGGAAGAAAATGGCAAAAATGCTGAGTCAGCGTCGAACAAAAGCGCACCTTTTTGTGTGCAAGGTTTATGTGCACAATTTGTATCGATTAAATAAAGAAAGTGAAATCACTAACACGAAATCGGAAAAAGTGCTGACACGACATCTACCGAACTCGGTAAAAGTCAATAAAAAAAAAAAAGTACCAGCCAGTCGGTAAAAGACCTTGGTCCTCCGAAACATTTAGTTAAGAGCTCCTCAGGCGTCGACAGAAAGAGGGAAAATGAGCTTCTTCTGAAACGGGGCTCTGTAATCTCATCTGTCGTCAAAAAGCGAATACCGGACTCCTTTTAGTGTTCTGAAAACATGGGAAGGCTGCAACGGTTTCGAGAGCGCGAAAATTCTGCCTAAACAAAAACGGAAACCAGCCGAAAATTATTCCAACTTGCGTCAAGGTGCTTTCGCATTGAATCCGTAAGGTCGTACGTTAAGTAAGCTAAGGTTACGTTAAGTATCTTACGTTACGTGGATCCTTCACACCTTACGCAAACCTTTCACATTCAAACTAAGCTCCACCTGATCCAGAGGCGCATTTTTTTTTTTAAATGCTTTGAGAATCGCACGATAATCTGGTTAGCAAACGTGCTGTGGAACGGAAAGACTGGCAAGCAATGCTACGGTCAGAAAAGCATCTGGATCAGATCTGGATGCTTGCAGCCACTTACTGGCACATACTGGTAGCAATTTTTCTGCAAGTGAAGCCATGGGGCTGAGTGACAAACTTGCTGATTACTTTCTTAGTCCACTAGGGTCTGTGTTCGGCAGAAAGAGAAGGCTTTGCAGGGATCTTTTTGAGACTGGTGTGGTTTAGAATAAGTTTGATGTTTAAATATTCCTTCAGCCCAAGCTGACTGCGGATCATGTTTGACAGTGCAAAACGGATACGTCAGCTGAATTTTTTTAGAGCTATATTTCGGCCCCTCTTGGCAAGGGTCCTATTCAGGCTCAAAACCGCTCAAGTTGTTTTTATGTTTCCACAAGTTCGTTTTCCAACTTGAGCGGTTTTGAGCCTGAAGAAGAACCATGCCAAGAAGGGCCGAATATTGCTCTACTGAAATTCAGCTGACGTAGGCTATACGTTTTGCACTGTCAAATATGACTTTGATGTTTTTTTTTAATACAAAATACTGTAAATGAAAACCAGTTTTCTTTACACTCCTGTGGTAGGCTACTACCTGGTGAATTACTCCCAGGCATTTATCTTCATATTTTTATTCTTGTAATCTGCATGTTTGGAGTTGTACGAGTAAGCCCTTTTCTCGCGCAAAGTGAGTGAGTTTCTCACCTAGAAATTCCATGTTTCTGAAGGTTTCATACGTGCGCAAGTCCTTAAGTAGAGGTGAAGTCTACTTACGAAATTTGTCTTATGTAATAAGTAACGTCATCACGTTCTTACGTTACGGAAAGAAATCGACCTAAGGCCCAGGCCAGTGTGAAGGGGCCACGTAACCACTCAAGCCAGTGTGAAAGGAATGTGAAAGCACCTTGTTAGAAAGAAGACATCCACAACGTACGCTAGGATTAACTGTTTACAAGATCGTGTCTAAACTCACAAACATGCCATTGCTAATATTCCCAGATTATCCATTCTGCTCATGGCAGGAATTTAGGAATCCCGACATCGCCGAATTGGTAGAAAGGCAAACGATGAGCAAAGGGGGGGTTAGAGACTCTGCAGTTGGCCAGGATTGCCATTTCACTAAAATAAAATTCACTACCCCAAGTAGCAAAAAAGTACTGCCTATGAAGGGAGTGAACGCATGTGCAGTTTAGTCACACTGTTATGACACTTAGATTAAAGGAAAATGACTGGTGCCGGGAAATAGACAGTAAAGTTTGTTTTAAGCAGAAATAGCATATTTTGATAGTAACTTTAAAGAAATTACTCCTTGTATGAAAGGAAAAATTGGTTTGGTTTTTATTTTATTTCAAACAGAAATAACATATTTCGAGACCGTCTTCGCTTGTTCCCACCGGATTTTGATCTGTTTCAGACTGGTTCGCTCTGTGAGCAAATCATCGACGACGTTTTGAGGCGTGTGGTGGAAGTGGTTGCAAACGAACTGCACAGATTGTTTTCAACCGATTCCAAATTCTCCAGATATGGGACGATCCAAGCGAGAGCAGACATTATGCTGTTGAAGGAAATGCTGAGGCCTTACTTGACTGAGAAATCCAGGTCTGTATTTTTCTTAAATCGCTTTTGCTTACTTGTAGCAATGGCCCATAACAGTTGTTCATACCTTAGTTGTTCACTCTTCCGCTCCTTACAGTCTAAAATACAGGCTTCACCTTCAAGATTCCCAGACGTCCGGGGATTCCGCATAGTCAAGCCAACCCTTCCAGATTTTCATGATAATGATGAGAGCTAACTTTGCTGATCTTCGACACTTCTTAGATGTCCCCTTTATATTTCAGATACCTCTTGCTTCCCAATCACAAATGTCAATCACTTTCCTTTTTATTCCTTCATTTGCATATTTTGTTCTGTCTTTCGAACGGGTTACCTCTATGCCGCCTTCCAGACATCCGGAACCTGGGGTGTCCAACACCCCGGACTTCCAGACGTTTTTGGCCTGGCTTCACCTTCCAAATACGTTTTGACGAAAACGGCTGTCGGGGGTCCGGAAGAAAAATCTGGAAGGTGAAGCCTGGCTTTAACACAGCTACGTTCTACCACCTTACCTTTAACCGAAAGGGCTGAGATTCGACAATCGAATTATCCATCCTTGTTCACTTAAATAGGCTTGAAGACCCGACGAAAATGCGTTACTTCGGTACTTCGGTGCTTCAGAATAATCGATTTTATCAAATGAAATTATTCTTATATTCTTATGGACTTGTCGTACCTCTACTCTGTGTCGTTGTACCTCTTTGCCCGAAATACTTTAAGTCGGGTCTTCACCTTCCGGAATCTGGGTTCCCAGATTTTCCGAGAATTTTTTTGAATTTCTTCTGCGATACTTAAACATTCCGGGAATCTGGAAGTTCAAAAGCCCCTTTTTTCCGGATTGTTTTGATGTACCTTCGGACCGGTTCATATTCCAGATGCAATTTACAGAAGAATTCAAAGAATAATCTGGAAGCCCAGATTCCGGAAGTTCCGGGAGGTGAAGACCAGACTTTACTTTCAGTCCTCAGACGGAGACGCCGTCACCTCTCGCCTTCATCGTCTCTCAGCTTCCCTCTGTTGGCTATTGAAATCCACACTTTTGATGACATGCAAGTTCGCCGTGGCTGGATGAATTTTGACTTGTCGTGTAACCAGCAGATATTGCGAACCTCACTACAGGAGCCCGAGATGAAAAAATAAAAATCTATTAGAAGAGTCAAAATAACTCAGCGAATACGGATTCAGGATATAACAAGAGCTACGAGCTCATATGGCACTTGTTACGAGTAGTGGTACGAGAAAGTAGAAGAGAACTTCACAATAAACACCCCGCCATTCAAAAATGCGGTTCGTACCTAGAATTAGGATATCTAGGTTCATTCAATCTGAAAGCTCTAGATGACATATTTAGAACTTATGCTTGTTCTTCCCACCAAGTTTCATCCCGATCCCTCCACTCTAAGTGATTACAAAGATTTCCGGTTCGCCCCTGCCAACTCCTCCCAATGTCACCGGATCTGGTCCGGATTTAAAATGGGATGTCTGAGGCACGAGACCTTTCTAAATATCAAGTTTCGGTTAAATCCGATAACCCGTTCAATAGCTGAGCTTGCCACTGGATTCCGGATTCCCCTTTTGTACACTCCCCCTCGACGGTCGGATCGGGGAAACGACATTCTCAAGTCAATAGTTCGGGTACCTGACAAGCATGCCAAGTTCATTGTCCTTGCACATCAGGAAGTACCGAACTCGTGGGATTACTACAAACTCGGATCCCCTCCAACTCGCCCACAGTGACCGGATCCATTTCGGTTATGCTATTCACTTGCTCTTCCCGCCAACTTTCATCCCAAACCCTCCACTCTAAGCGTTTCCCAAGATTTCCGGTTCCCCCGTCCGACTCCCCCCAATATCACCGGATCCGGTTCGGATTTAAAATGGGGGGTCTGAGACACGAGATCTTTCTATACGTCAAGTTTCATCAAGATCCGGTCACCCGTTCGCAAGTTAAAAACACCTCACTTTTCGGATTCCCCCTCTCTCCACCCCCACCCCCCAGATGGTCGGATCCAGGAAACGACTATTCTCAAGTCAACCTATTCGGGTCCCATACACGCCTGCCAAGTTTCATTGTCTTAGCGCATCCGGAAGTACCGAACTCGCGGGATCACTAGAAATTCGGATCCCCCCACCCCCACTGTGAACGGATCCGGTCCGGTTATGTCAATCACGTATCTAGGGCTTGTGCTTGTTCTTTCCACCAACTTTCACATCCCGATCTCTCTACTCAAAGCGTTTCCCAAGATTTCCGGTTCCCCCCTCCAGTTCCCCCCATGTCACCGGATCCGGTCCGGATTTAAACTGGGATGTCTGAGACACAAGGTACTTCTATATATCAAGTTTCATTAAGATCCGATCACCCGTTCGTAAGTTAAAAATACCTCATTTTTCCGGATTCCCCTCCCTCCAGCCCCCCGGATGGTCGGATCCGGGAAACGACTATTATCAAGTCAATCTGTTCGGGTCCTTGACATGCCTGCCAATTTTCATCGTCCTAGCACATCAGGAAGCACCGAACTCGCGGGATCACTGGAAATCCGGATCCCCCCCTAACTCCCCCAAAGTGAGTGGATCCGGTCCGCTTATGTCAATCCCGTATCTAGGACTTGTGCTTGTTCTTTCCTCCAACTTTCATCCAGATCTCTCCACTCTAAGCGATCTTCAAGATTTCCGGTTTCCCCCTCCAACTACCCCCCATGTCACCGGATCCGGTCTGGATTTAAAATGGGAGGTCTGAGGCACGAGGTACTTCCATATATCAAGTTTCATTAAGATCCGATCACCCGTTCGTAAGTTAAAAATACCTCATTTTCCGGATTCCCCTCCCTCCAGCCCCCCCCCCCCCCGGATGGTCGGATTGGAGAAACGGCTATTATCAAGTCAATCTGTTCGTGTCCCTGACATGCCTGCCAATTTTCATCGTCCTAGCACATCAGGAAGCACCGAACTCGCGGGATCACTAAAAATCCGGATTCCCCCCCCCCCCCAACTCCCCCAAAGTGAGCGGATCCGGTCCGGTTATGTCAATCCTGTATCTAGGACTTGTGCTTGTTCTTTCCACCAACTTTCATCCAGATCTCTCCACTCTAAGCGATTTTCAAGATTTCCGGTTTCCCCCTCCAACTACCACCCATGTCACCGGATCCGGTCTGGGTTTAAAATGGAAGGTCTGAGACAAGTGGTCCTTCCATATATCAAGTTTCATTAAGATCCGATCACCCGTTCGTAAGTTAAAAATAAGTCATTTTTCCTATTTTTTCCGGATTCCCCTTCCCTCCACTCCCCCTCAGGTGGTCGGATCGGGGAAGCGACTATTTCTAATTTAAGCTGGTCCGGTCCCTGATATGCCTGCCAAGTTTCATCGTCCTAGCTTATCTGGAAGTACCCGAACTAGCAAAACCCGGACAGACAGACCGACAGACCGACCGACGGACGGACAGAAATTGCGATCGCTATATGGCACTTGACCGAAGGGCAAGTGCCATAAAAATAAGTTGGCCTTTCAGTTAAACTTTATAGGGTTACTGTTTCCAGTGTCTGGTATGTCACTGACCTTAGACCATTCTTGTGCCACCAGAGGCACTCAGGGCATCCACGAATAGGCGCCAGTCCTTTCTCTGATGGGCTGCTGCCCAGGGTTGCCACATTGAAAAATTTTACAGAGTGATTTTTGGTCGAAAAAAGAGAGTGAATCGGGAGTGAAATTTTATTTTGATGAAAAAATGTGAAATGGCAACTTTTGGTCGGAATCACTGCTGCAAAATGACACATCTTAATTTTATTTTCATGAAAATAATAGACACTTTTAGTCGGAATCAATGCTGGAAAATGACACATCTGGACGTTTTCTGAAATAGAGGGAATTTTGTGTCCTACGTAGGACAAGAGTGACAAAAACAAAATAGAGTGACAATTCACACTATCGCGCGACATGTGGCAACCCTGCTGCTGCCGTGGTGGGCTGCTCCTCTCAGGTTGGAGACTTTAGAAGGTCCCTTTAAATCGTGCTAGCGGAATGCCCTTCTGATTAACCGTGCACTAGAAATATTAGCCTGAAGTAATCCGTCTCCGCCTCTGATGGAGCCTTATCTGTCATTAGTAAGACAATCGGATACTCAACCAGTGGTGCACAAATCGTCAAATTTTGGGCATGGTGCCCTAACGTCTGAGCATGCCCCAATGTACGGGCATAGTGCTCAGACGTTGGGGCACCATGCCCTGCAGCAAGTTCATGGTATCCCCATACAAATCTGTTGTGAGCTGTTGAGTTGAGAATCTGAATTGGAAATTCGCATTTTCAAAGAGACTTTTAAGAGGGTACCATGCCTTTGCTGCAGGGCATGGTGCCCTAACGCATAAGCATCATGTCCAGACGTTGGGGCCCCATGCCCAAAAATTGAGGATTTGTGTATGTCGACTGTACCGAACTGGCTGTAAACTAGGGATTTTTTTTTCAGAGGATTCTTCGAAGAGGCAATGAATGTGGTGCCTCATGTGACTGAACAAAGCGACAATGAGTAAGTTTCTTTTGTTATTGTTTCCGGGAAAGCCGCCTCGGGTTCCAGAGCGCGAAAACTGGTGCAGAAATCCCAGCTATTTTCCTCACCGGCGTACAGCGGTTCCGGCTTTGCTTTCGAGCTCTCGTTTGGTTTTACTGGGATGTTAAGATGGGTTCACGAAAGGGTTCCGAACAACCTGGAAAAGACACCTTAGCCGGTTTAATATTTATTTCAGTGAATTTTTTGAACTGTTATTATTAATTCAGGTCGTGATGCATGCAACAGCATAGTGTGGATACACCGCGCTCAGATAGAGAACGAGCCTAAAATAATCATTTTTGTCTATGCTTAAGTGGAGTATCCGATCAGGGCCGAGCCTTGGAGATTTCGTTTCTATCCGCGCCATTTAATGATCCTGCCGAAAGGACACACAAGCGGAGAGATTTGACTGGAAGAAATTAGACCACACGCTCAAATTGATCACCGTTTGCTTCACTTTTTTCAGTAATGAATCATATCATTCTCTTTTACCACTCCACATTTTAGAAATATCAAGTATGACGTAAAATGTATAATTTGGGGCGGTCCATCGCCAGTCGTGGTTTTAAGGGTAAGCCGTCTGTTGAAAGTGGTTTTTGAAGCGCCATCGTGGCCGAAGAAGCTAACACAGTTGACGGTTGGCCGTTAGATGGCAGGTTATGCTAAAGAATAGCTCCACTATCAGAAGTTTTCATGGTACAAAGAACAGATAATCACAAGAACCTCCGTCTCCCTACCTCTGTAATACGATCATGCAGAGTCGAATATATTCTCGATATCCTACCCGATGCAAACGAGCGGAGGATAGAAGCTACGCGGTACATCATAATTCGTAAATATTCGTTCAGCCCAAGGTGACTGCGAAACATATTTGACAGTGCAAAACGGATACGTCAGCTGAAATTTCAGCAAATTTCAGCATTTTTCAATAAATTTCAGCTGACGTATCCGTTTTAAACTGTCAAATAGCATGATTCGTTACCTCTACAAACAGCTATATCACAGTAGAGCCCCGAAGAGATGTTTGCCGTCTGAGTCTGTTCCGAGTAGTCCTTTACAGATGATTGGTTGTTCACCACTGTGACGTCACGTCTGACTCGCTGCAGACCGTTCTCTCCACGCTTGCAGGCAGGCTACAGTTTTTCGTGTGGTATGCGCCGTGGCGAAGAGGGAAGTAGACGGGTATCACCTCAAAGCTCACAGCAAGTACCTCTAACTCCGTTCAGTTTTGTCGAGGTATCCATAGTCGCTGCATGGGACTAACGACGGAGGTTCTATTGGATTATGTGATCTTGATAATAGGTAACATAAGGATGCGCGGTTTCAACTCATAACATTAAGGACGTTACTTTAGCTGGTTTTGATTTTGCAAAAGTTACGCAGAAGAGCCGAAACACCGTCGGAAAAATAATTGCTGGCTTCTCTGTTTATCATCATGCTATCGAAATAGTCAGTAGATGCTTTTTCGGCGGGGGTCCCCAAAACCACGACGATCTTATTGCCCACTCTCACAATGGCCACGTTCAGAATGCCCACGATCAAAATGCCCACGGTTCAAAATACCCGCAAGTGTGGTCAAAGACCCCGAAATCGAAATCGTCAAAAATGCCGACAGTCCCAAATGCCCACAGGGGAGGCCAAAATGATCCTGGGACAACGACAACGAGATTATAAGGGACAGAGTTACCATAGAAAGGGTACTGAAATGAATTATTTATTGTTTGCTGATCAGTTCAGAACTGTACAGAAGAAATGCCGTATAAAATTTTTCTAACCCAGAAAGCGAAACTAGGCGATCCAAATCCTCCAGTCAACTTGTTCCGTGAAGATAAGGATTGTTCCTCAATTAAAAATAACAGTTTTAAGATCGCTGTTTGGGGACAGTTTTTTTAGAATTCGGCAGAGTCTTATAGTATTATATTATACCAGGACAACATACGACTATCGCCATTCTGATACTCGGTCTACTCCTTCCGTTGCCCTCGCACCCCTAATTCCAGTTTACTGCGGACTGAGCACCTCAAATAATTCAATTATGGGCATTGTGAACCGTGCGTATTTTGAGTCGTAGGCATTTTTAGTCATGGCCATTTTGAACCGTGGGCATTTTGAGCCGTGGGCATTATGAGTCGTGGTCATTTATAGTGGGCATGGTGATCGTGGGCATTATGAGTGTCAGCCTTATGTGTTAAAACGCCCTTCTGTTTTGCGAACGACGTGTTTTCTTCGTCTGCCGCCTGGTTTCGATACACAGTTTTTCGACCTGGTAGTATTGTTGTCAGTAGTATTTACCGTGGCAAGATTGCTCAAAATGAAACACCTAATCGTCTACGCTAACCTCCCGGCTGAGAACCGGTTGAGTTAAAAAAGATAAGCGGCTGAGTGACAACATTTAAAACGGTTCATACTAACTTCCAAAGACGTCAGCCGTAGGGATTTGGGAACAGACTGCTGGCATTCCGTGGAATTCTCGTGCCAGGAAATAGCAAATAATTTATTTCATTCATAGGATTATCGTAAGCATCGTTCGTGGTTATATGAAAAACTCACATCTGATCCAGCTTAGCTTACAGAAGAAAAAATGATTGTATTTATATTTTTGTTATTCCATTTGTTGTTCGTTCTACTGCCGTTTTGCTTATGCTTGTTATTTTATTGATACACTTAAAAAACAGACGTTATTCAAACTATCGACTTATCACAATTCAGATTCCAAATCCAGTCCAATAAACTTCTGGCTCCTGGGCTCCGACCCTTCGGAACCCTTTCGACCTGGGGTAGGTTGCTGTTACAGGACGTCGATGCTACGAAGAAACTCGATGATTTTCTTGAATATTCCCTTATTTTTCGATTAGGCGTTTGTGAAGCGACCGTATAAGCTGGTCAATCTGAACTGAGCAGTACCTTCTGATGGTGTAGTTCCTCCCAAAGGGAGGGGACAAAGAAACCTGTCACTCGTGACTCCTCTCTCAAAGCGGAGACCTAAAAGTACATTCACAGCGGGTTTCATGCCGTAGACAGACGATCGGGATTTCCCGGACGGATTGCCTGCATTTTCATCATAAAGTCAAAATAAATCTCAACTTTTATGGGATTGATGGTAGTACAAAAATTCTGGCAGGAATTCGTGCCCGCGACCGCCTGACCCTGGTCGGCTATCCGCGGCATTAGCTAAGACCCGGTCCCAGCCGGTTCAGAAAAGCGTGAAAGATCGAGGCATTGCTGGGTTTCTGCCGGATGGCAGTGGAGACTGTCGCCAGTTACGAGCTAATGGGCGACCTGGAAAGCTCTGCTAGTGGATGCGCCGGCTGTTCTTGTGCTCCGCTAGTTTCCGCCAGTGACGTGGAAAGTAAATCCACTACGTGCGTGGAAAGTTACCATGGCAAGTCAAAAGAAGTTGTAATTCGCACTTCGGAGCGATTAAGGTCCAGTGGATCAGTGTTGGCACAACGACTTTCCGTTTGTTCTTACGCTCGGCGCAATTCCGCAAAATGATGCAATTATCTATTACCCTTGAAATTTGAATTTATTGAGTTGAACTTTGGTCTCAGGCAGGCCCAGGTGACACCATCACGTAGGCCAGTTCCCAACTGGCGGTTCCCAACCTCCAGTTCCCAACTCCGGTTGTCGGTGTTTAGGATCATTTTAATTTGTCAATGTTTGAGATTGTTGGAAGATTCTACCCCTTTATACTCCAAGTCGAATTTTGTTCGTGTCGCGGAAAAGATTCGCGTTCTGTGGGCACCAGGCTTAAAACTTATGGAGCGTGTTCCACCCTACTTACCGTAGTTACTACGCGTGACATCAAGGATCCTGGCTTCAAGGCTGGAACGAATTTTCTTATTTTCGGCAAAATATCTTGCCGTGGGCTGATCGGGGCCAGTCACGTCACAGAGATTCGTAATTACCAGGATTACTACGCTCCCGAGCGTGGTACGCATCTTACGAACATTGAAAACAGTTACACCCTCAACACAGTTCGTTAACAGTAAAAATATAGCGATGCTTAATTGTGTCTTCAAAACCAACTTTGAGTAATTTTCTTTCTTATTCTCCATCGTTAGCAGATTTTTGTAGTTTTATAGGGAACCATATCATTTAGCTGTAGACTAATAGATTTGTTAAGGTATTTGGCTGGCAGCGTCACACTTTACTCTAGGATTAGAATCACAACTAAGCCTGAGATCAATATTTTGATCGTCTGGGAATGGAGCTTAAGAAACTGAGATAAAGCTAGGAGGTTGTGATTCCAGATCCTGAAACTGTGTAAACTGATTGCGTCAGGCTTTTGATAATTTGCTAGGATTTCTTAGAAATAATTCTGGCAAAGCTGATTGTTTGCGGTTGATATTGACGTACATCCATTCTATGCCTTGTTGAGTTAGGCCATCACCGGAAATGAATCGCATGGCGAAAATAATAATTATAAATAATAGTAAAGTAATATAATATAAATAGATATTAAGCCATAGGCGGAGCAGCGGAACAGTGATCACGCCAAATTCCTATGGCTCGCTTCTATCTGACTATTTTAGTGGTTTGCGAACCTTATGCACAAGCCCATATGTAGCATTGTAGTTCATTGGAAGAGCAGTAGCCTAGAAAGCCGCGAAGGTCCTGGGTGAAGAGAAAACCCGGCGGAGGAGCATTTTTTTCTTCAGTTAACTGCTTAATACAGTCGTAAGAAAAAATAAATAATTGCGGGGACTGGCCTGACTATGACTAAACGACAATCCAGTAAGGGATAGGGCTTCAGAGCCCTAGAATACTATACAGTATTTCCACTAGGAGTGATACGCGCGCGGTCATGGCGACGGCCTTCACCGTCAACCGGACGCGTTTACATTTATAAACCGTCTTAGGAACAATTAAATCCCATTTTAGCTCTAATTGTTCGGCATTTCTTCGTAAATTGCCATGTACATAGTTCGGAATTGTATCGTGCGTCGGGTTGGTGTGATTGGTCGGACTTTATGCTCTAGTTTGGGACTCCAATGCGTCCCATTTCAGCCTCCGTTCCTTCTTGCTCCACTACTTGTCATCCATTTTGGATTGAAGACGATTGTGAGCATAGGGAGCCCTTTGGATCTGATCAACTATCGCCAGACAATGGGCCCTTGGTTTACGTTGGATCGTGTGTCGATGCATCAGGTGTCAATCCGACTCGTGTGGGCTACTGAATGACGAATGGAAAATTTGGGAAACATCCACTTGTAGACTTCAGTCTGAGATAACGTACAGTCGGCCAGTAAATTACCAAGATGAGACGTGATTATGATCGCTTGTCTCAACTAAGCAAACACATATGTCTAAGCTTATTTTCTATCTGCTAAGTGCGTTTAGTCATAGGGGTTGAACACTCTCGAACACCGGAGGTACCTGGGTATCTGTGAAATTATTTGGTTCCACTGATTTAGCCTCCCACCCCCCCTGCTGAGGTAACTGACGAGGGATTTCCCACTCTCGATTTTAGTGTACAGCAAGTGCCCGCTGCCGCAGTCCCCAGTCAGTGCCGGCACCGGCTGAAACCAGCTGGCACCGGTTGCCACGTGTTCAAACATCGTTTAGAAGCATTTGAAAGATGAATCGCCAAATTTACGTCCAGCGCCGGTGCCGGTGCCGCCGATCTCGGTCGGTGTCGGGAAAGGGTGTACAGCAGATGCCGGGGAGTGGGTAACCCCTTGATAACTGATAATTACAGATGTTTGCGGCAAATTAGAAACCTACGTCGTTGACAGTGGAAGTTCACTTCGTCCGAGTCCTTGTCATCGTGGAATAGATAACAAACAACAGAAACTTAATATCAATAATACATTTAAAAAGTCCTGTTAATTGGCACGTCATGTGCTACCGCGTGTAATAACATCTATGACAAGGACTTACACTTCTATGGCTGTACTCTTATGGACTCAAATGAAGCGACATTTAGGCCGTGAATGGTAATTATATGATTAATTACATGGAAATTGCTATATCTTCGATAACTAAACTTAATGATAATTATAAGATTAATTACATGGAAATTGCTATATCTTCGATAACTAAACTTAATTAAGTTCTCGTACTCCATATTTGGGCACTTGTTGTCTATAGAGATAACTGATAATTACAGAGACTTTTGACTATATAGAAGCATAAATTGTCGGCAGTTTCATCGAACAATAGATAACAAATGACAGAAATTTACTATAGGGCTGGTCAGTGTGACGTCAGGAGAGAGTCAAGACGCGGAAATTTTAAAAGTTGGGTGAATCGTGCTTGCGAACTCTGTGGGATTTTTTGAAAAATACGACCTGTTCAGGAAAAATTCGAGTTGTTGAGGAAGGTAAGAGCAAATTTGTAATCTTCGTCACTTTAGCAGTATTTTAAGGTATAATGGGTTGGGCTGTTTTATTCCTGCACTGACTAACTAAGTTGAAAGAATGTGTGTTGAAAATTAGTAAGGCTTTTAGGCATATCAGTTTATTTACCTGGCTGAAGCTGATGACTGACACTAGTCAGATCTGTGCAGTAGACATAGTCTTGAGCCAAATATCCTACCTGAATCATGAATTCACTCCTCTCGAAAGCCTGTTTACTTTCACTGCAAACCAGAATGCCAATTTTGTACTCGAAAGCACAGTACCCCCATAAAAATCTGCTGCGTTGATCAAATGTTCCAACGTCAGCTTGGTCTTATATCCTATTTACATGCATGTTTTCTTTTTCCTGTCCCCCCCCCCATATTTTGCCTATGACCAGAACCTCCTTCTTTTCAGGATCAAAATGGCTTTGTCCTTCTATGCTCTTGTACAGTTCTTCGGTGACGAACACTCATTAATTGAAAGAGGAGAGAAAGCTCTGAAAGCCAGCCATCTTCAGTCCTTCTCTTATTCGGGCGAGATAGGAATGGCAAAAGCTACAGTCAAAGCATCCATGAAACAAAAAACGTATGCAGTGGAAGTGAGTCTCAATGACAGTGGCGTTCCCAGTGGGAAATGTGGCTGCCCTCGAGGCCAATATAGATGCCATCATATGGCATCAGTGATGCTTCATATGGTCAAGAACTTGACCTGTACAGATACTGTGTGCACCTGGAAAAGCAAAGGACAAACTTCATCTGAAAAAAAAAGTGCTAGTGAAATATTTATAGGTGAAAAAACTAATTTAAGTATTAGTCTACCTGACAGTTTCATGGAAAAAGTTTCTGAGCGAATCAAACCTTTAGGCTCAAAAGTTTTTTTGAACTTTTTGCTAAATACTCCAGAACCTGCACTGGAGGTGAGCAAACTTGAACTGATGAGCGTGATCAAGGAAGCCAAAGCTTCAGCTTCAAATCAGGACAAAGATGCTCTGTTGAAATATGTTCTGGAAAAGCTTGAGGTTGATCACGAGACAATTCTTAGTGTGGCTGCCAGTACAAAAGGACAATCGAAAAATAATCTCTGGTGCCGTTTACGTGAAGGGCGGGTAACTGCTAGCCTGTTCAGTGAAATCCTGTCTTGTTACAGCGAAAAATCAAGAAAGTCCAGAAAACTGTTGGTAGAACAGATCGTTGGAAATAAACGCCCAAAATCAACCATCGTATCTCTTGAGTGGGGACGGACCCATGAATCGATCGCGTTTACTGCCTATTGCTCTGCACAAAAGTCCAATGTTTCAGAGACAGGTTTGTGGCTCCATAGTTCTGGCATCATTGGCGCCTCTCCTGATGGCCTTGTCGGCGATGACGGTGTTCTTGAAATTAAGTGCCCCTTCTCAGCTAAGGACAGCTCTGTTATGAGTTTAATTGAATCTGACAAGTTTTATATTTGTAAAGACAGCAGTGGTCGTTTTTGCTTCAGAGAAAACAATGCGACTGCTCGCAAATACTACCACCAAATTCAGGGGCAGATGTACATGACAAATAGAAAGTTTTGTGATTTTTTTGTTTGGTCACCGGCTGATTCTGTTGCCATGCACATAGACCGAGATGATTCTTGGTGCATGTTTGTACCGTTGCTTGAGGATTTTTTTCAAAATGAGGTCTTGCCTTCTTTGATTGAATGATTAATTGCAGTGTCTCTAAATTTTACTTCGTTTTTTTTTAACTGTTTACTAGAATAAATTGTCGTAGTTCACTTTATAAAACAAATAGTAACTGAGAAAAATTGGTTCCACAATCCCCCTATCGTCCCAGTAAGTGCAATTTCACAAAATGTCCAATCCCTTAGAGCTGTGTTGCTGGTAATACACAGCCTACAGAAGCACAGATAGTCTGGTTAGGTGTTGATTTTGGGAACTGATATTACACGAAGAGACCGATATCATGGATCTTGTTGTTTATGCAGTACCTTCCTGACGCTTGTTCAGAAGTGAAGAATTTTCACTCAGAAGGGAGAGTTGTAAACAAATATTCACTTTTGATTCTGCATAAAGAAATACGGAGTAAGAGTTGCGGTATCAGTCCACTTACTAGGATGTATAGCACACTAGCAATACTCTTAGTGCAATACCCTAGTGATTATGTTGAATGAACAAAACCGTTCAAAGATCCTTGCTAAAACAATAATTTGTGAATACTGGCAATGGTCACGAATCAACACTCTGTTCCAGTTTTTCAAGAAATCTGTTCATTTTCTGTTTCCGCTTTGAAACTTCTGCTTGTTCAACACTAGATGCACTGTTAGGATTTATGGTCGGTGACTGCATGTTTACTAAACTAGCGCAGAGCTGAAATATCAATGATGCATCACAACGTAGCTGGTAAGGGACATTAGAAAGAATTTCAAAGATTTTTATTCTTTGTATCACTCTCTCAACATGAACTCGAGCTCTAGCTATTTTGGTGGTCAGCCTAATCTGTTCCTCTGAAAACTGTCCACCAAACAAAAATGGAGGTATATTAAGGTTCACACCACTGGGTAGCAAATCGTGGATGGTGAACCCTTTATCTGCAAGGATCAGGTCTCCGCTTGAAACTTTTTCTAACACTTTTGACTGGCGTGTGAGTTCCTTGTCACTGACAGACCCAGGAAAAAGTTCGCTGACAAAAATCACTGCGTTGGAAGGGGCTATTCCAACAAGCCCTTTGAATGTATTACGCTGCTTGTAGTTCGAAAAAGTCATTTTGTTTTGATCAAGGTCTTTTGGGATATCAATCTCTACCTCTGTTGCATCCAGTATAATACGGCAATGTGGAAATGGTCTGAAACATTCTGGAAGCTGCAAGTTATTTTTGGCAACTGACGGCAATTTCCTTTTCTCAATGGCTTCCACATAGAAGACCCTGTGTAACACAACCATCAGTGATTTAAATATATTCTTACAGGTTGTGGCAGACACCCCAAAGCGGACAGCCAGATCCAAAAATTTAAAATTCTGCCTCAACTTCACTAAAGTTAGTAACAGCTGGTCTTCAATCTTAAGTGCTAAGACGTTCCAGTCCATAATATACTTGAACTTTACAAGCTTCACAATGTCAAGAATTACAATGAATACTTCTGCTGATGGTAGTCCTGTATAAAAACTTACAAGCTTCTCATCATGCTTGATTTCATCAAAAGTCATGTGGCGGGACTTGTATTCTAACTGCTTCGTCAGCTCAGTATTTTTCATCTTCAACTGGTCTAGTTCATGCTGTAAGATATGATTTTGCACTCTTAGCTTCAATTTTCTTGGAGACGGGCCCGGGTTCGTCCCCTCTACTCTTGGACTACCAGCTGAAGGTGAGGGAGAAGCTGCAGGAGCTGCCATTTCAACTGATTCTGTGTCAATGGCTTCATTGAGATTAAAGACTGCATTAACTGTTTCTGACTCCTCCTTTTTTCTCTTACTTTTTCTTCCAAGATCAGGAAAGTTCAACTCAAATCTCTTGTTCAAGTTCCACTCAAATACTGTAGGGCCATTACTTCTCTTGGCATCAACAAAATGACAGGAGCACAACCTGGACTCTCGATTTGGTTTGACACCTTCGCGTCGTGTAGCACGTTCCCACAGCTTGTAAGAAGCATCATCCTCTTTGGGGAATCGGAAAAAGCTGCAGCTGTAATATCTGGAGTGGTGCGTGCATTTAGGGGCAAAACAGTGTGGCATCCTGAAAAAAAAGGCTAATTAGAATCCAATAATCTATTTTTCAAGCGTCTGACAGATTATGAAAACAGCACAATACCGGATGTGTGTTTCCAGGAATATATTATGTGGGACAGAATGGCTAACTCCCTATACCATATGTTGTTACCGCCTCTGCCCCCTTTGATCGACAATCTGTGTTTCCTTGACTACTGGCAAGCGAGTGAGGTAAAAAAAAAAAAAATCCTGCCGTCGAAAAATTTTTCCCACTGCGTCTGCTGCATGAAGTCGAAGGCGGCCGGGGGTCTCCGGACCAAAATTTTTTTTAACACCCTCTAGGTGTTGCTAGGTGTTGGAGTATGCTCACCGACAAGGAACCCTTCTATACCTCAGACACCTGTTCAACACCCCTTTAGACAGTAGGCTAGTCTAGTAATCTTACCTAGCATAGGCTGCTTTATTGTCAGTCATCACCCTCAGTTGCCCTCAGTCAGGCAAACAATAAATAGGCGTAGGCCTAAGCCAAAAAGTCTTACCAATTTTTAACACACATTGTTTCAACTTAAGTTACTCAGTCCAGGAATAAAACTGCCCAATCCCTTATACCTTAAAATATTGCTGAAGTGATGGAGATTAAAAAAATTCTCTTACCTTCATCAACAACTCCAATCTTTCCTGAAAGGGTCGTATTTTCCGAAAAGTCCCATACAATTCGCAAGCACGGTTCACCCAACTTTTAAAATCTCCGCGCCGTGACATTCTCGTGACGTCACGACTGACCAGCCCTATTTCTATAAAATTTGATGCTACTTCGCTAGAACTGTACTGTGGGGCATGCTTGGGATTTTACTCGTTATCTAGGATGCTAAAGTTCATGAAAAATAATTTTATCTGAAGTACAACGTGATTAAAAACGCAAATATTTGTTTTTCTGTCGATTCGTAGTGGTTTCAGCTAAAAGGAAGCTTAGTGTCTGTCTTCTATCTCACCTGTTACGATGTCGAACCGATCATCGGTGTCGTCGGCATCTGGGAAGGAGGAGAAAGGGGACGTACCACCTCCGTACACTGAAAAACGTAAGTAATCTATGTGCCAATAAAATTGTAAGTTATCTTTGAAGTTTTGACTGAAACGGCAGCTTATTTTTGTACCTTGTATTTTACTACACTGAAATATTTTGAGTCTACTTAGGGACTTCTATTTTCTGAAAACAAGCAGCCTAGCAAGTTTGTTTGTTGTCATATTACATATAAACTTTTACATTTCCTCACTATTCGGTGAACCTTTAACAGCATTCGGCTTAAAGTTTAACTGAAAAGCCAACTTTTGTGTGTATCATTTAGTTTATCACACTAAATTATTTGGATTCTTCTAAGTTTTTTTATTTTATTTTCCACTACCTGCTCCAGTGGGGACGTTCAGAATATCCTACGGCCGTCCCCACACCAGAAATTCTACCATGACGCGAACAAATTCAAATCTCAACACAAAGGTGGCTTTTCAGAGGGCAGTGGTGAGCTTGGCGAAGACTGCTTAATGCTTTAACACAAATTTTTCGTGAATCTTTTTGGTCAAGCGTA
This sequence comes from Branchinecta lindahli, assembly GCA_023053555.1. Classification (NCBI taxonomy): domain Eukaryota; kingdom Metazoa; phylum Arthropoda; class Branchiopoda; order Anostraca; family Branchinectidae; genus Branchinecta; species Branchinecta lindahli. Next base: position 17,380,095 of record JAKZAO010000012.1, on the reverse strand, counting down.
CAACCTTGGTACAACACAGGTACAAGCGCATAAAGGTACCACAAATCCGACTGGGAAAGTCCACTACTCGAATATCGATTACTCTTGAATAGCGGAACAACGAGTAACGCATTTTCATCGCGTCAAACATCGCATCAAACAGATTAACATTCTCAGCCTTTTTTCGGTTAAACTTTAAGTGCCACCATCGGGGAATTAAAGCTTGGTATACTCTGGGTCGGTCTGGAACTAACGGATCAAGCTTCTGGTTGTTGCTTCTGAGGAGCTAAGTGGACAGAAATACGGGATCTAGAGAGGGATTGTAATCTTTCGACAAACCCGACAAATAAACATCTAACAAAATTGACAAATAGTTTTAAAGTAGTAATGTATGTTGGAACAGAAAATGCATCCAATGCGAATTGGAATGTATGTTGGAACAGAAAATGTATCGAATGCGAATTTAAAGATATGTGCCGTTGAAAATGAGTCAATCTTTTCCAGGTCTTAAAAATAGTTAAATACCGTTGAGATTGACAGAACATATCGTACAAAATTCGAAATTTCGTTTAGAAGAATAGTACTAGAAATACTGCATTTCCTTTAAACTATACTTCCAGTATATGATCCCATCTTGTTCTCTCCAAAGAAATCTGCGGTTTTGTTTCCCAATCAGTGCTAAACCACAGGAATAGGCTGGCTCACGTGGTCGAGAAGAGGGCATCTGACCCAAATTGCTGAATGTTTATTCTTTGCGTACTGGAACACGCGTGAACATGATTCAGTGTGGGATGTGATCCGGTTTTGCGCAATTGTGGGACAGATTGGAAAGAAGTGACGGAACTCCTAAACCTGCATGTATCTGGATTAGATCGTTTTGAATTTTGACGAACAAAAGTTTGATAATTTTGAATGTACAAGGATGAAGAAGAAATCGACGAAGGTAGGTTCGTCAGAGAAATTAGGTCAGATAACGAGAGGAATATTAATTCATTAATACTTGTTTTAAACATATTGAGCCAGAATTTTGAGGTACAGTACAGATATGTTCCTTCATACAATCCTCTAAATTTTAGACCACCTTGGTTTGTGTCGGTGAAGTAGGCCAACAAATCTGGACGAAACTAAGGCAATTGTCTCAATCCCCCTAATTACGATTGATGGCCTATAAAACAGCCTTAACTAAAACAGCAGTTAAGAATCAAATAATTCGGCGTCCTTTTTTGGTGCGATAAGTTTTTCCATTTTGAACCTTATTTTTCTTCTGTTGGGATATTTCGGTCGGTCATGAAAGTAATGCAAAACTCTTGCAGTACCTTTGACGATGGAACCTGGCCGTCAGAGGGCGCAAAAACTAACCGAGCGAAAGATTCAACAAAATTACAGCGTTTGAATTTAATTCGACTGAATTCATTTTAATTAGTTGCGTTTTTGCAGATACCATGGTATCTGATATACGGTCTAAAGTCGTTTTTGCAGTTATCGTGGTATCTGATACCACGGTCAAAAAGCGTTTTTGCAGTTGTCGTGGTATCTGGCCAGTTACCGTGGTAACAGATATTCAGATATCACGGTCCGACCGTGGTATCTGGTCGTGGTACTCACTTTCTTCAAATTTTGTCAGATTGGTGAGAAAGAAGTTCAGCACTTAGTGATGTAACTGGATATCAGTTTTTCTTTTGGGATGACTTCAAAAAGTGCAATTTCGGCCTGATTTCGGCAATAGTCGTTTTTGCAGTGGACCGTATATCAGATACCACGGTAACTGCAAAAAACGACTAATTGTAGACCCAGTTACCGTGGTAACAGATACCGTGGTAACAGATACCATGGTATCCGCAAAAACGCTGCTATTGTCCTTCGCGCTTACTGTGCATAAAACATTTATTATCAATTTTAGAAACTCCTCTGGTCAACAAGGATGCCGAGAGTGTGGAACTCGAACCGGTAAGTTGAAATCCTACCATCTATTATTGCACATTCATTAGTTTGCACACCAATTCCTCCAATCAGAGACCCATGAATTTCCTTTACAGCGGGCTTGTCAATAAGAGATTCTGATGCTATGTTGACCGCACGGAAGATAGTTCGAGAAATACCCACGGTCCAATCACGTCCAAGACCAGATAGACAAAGTTTGGGATTGGCTGCTGGCGCCTGGAGGGAGGAGTCTCTTTGGTGCACACGTCCAATGAGGCAAACAAGAATGCAGATTCGACCCAAGTGGGATTTTTGGAAAGTAGGACTGGTTCGGTCAACATAGCAACATAGGAAATGACAAGCCCCCTGTAAAGGAAATTTGTGGGTCCCTGCTCCAATCTTAGAGGTGTACCCCAACCCCAGTGCTTCAGGTATGTTTGTTGGTGAAGGTCTGCCATCTTTCGGTGACGTGAGGCGGGCATCGGCTCTATCGCTCCATACACGAATTCTGCTTGCTGAGAATACTCTTGATGAGTAACTCCCCTTGCCGATGCAAAATCGCCGTGTATCTAGCGGAAGAGCCGGAAGCGGCATCGCAGCTGTGCCCAACGATCGCCGTGATTGGTTGACACAGGATTTGAGCTGTTGAGTTTGAGTCGCTAGTGAGACGTTTTCTCGTTCTTCCTGAGGATCACAGGCGTGTTTTGGACTTAGTCGTATAGAGTATTCTCTCCTTCTGGTGATGGCGAGTTCCCATGTGCGACTGAGTTTGCCAATTTGGCTGTCGTGGGATAACCTACTATATTGTGGGTTCTCTCCAGGTTGATGTATTCAAATTTTGTTTTTCTATTGTTGTTGTTTATATTTATGCCAGTGTTTATTATTTATTTTGTCATTGCTTGACCCCAGTTGGTCGTCTCCTAGTTTAAATAAATAAATTAAATTCAAGCAGCGAAAGGTCATTTCAGGAAAATTGTTTAGTGTTTTCCTCCGACCCCCCCGTTTTTTCTTTTTTTTCTTTATTGTTCATTGATTCTCTTGTTTGTTTGTTTTTTCAAAGTTGAAAACACAGGTTTTTCCTTCTTTTTTTTTTTTTTTGTATAGGGTATTCAGTTAGTTGATGCAGTTTGTTGAATAATTAATACAGGTTATTTGCCTGCCCTAGCCAAGCACTCCTTTTGTGCTTTCCTGGCAGGAGTGTTAATGATGTATTTTTTTGTGTTTAAATATAGTCAAATGAAACTGAAATGAAACTGACAAGATCCTATTTTCGGACACCGTGGTAACCGTACTAATAATACGGACTCCATTTTGTAACCCAGTAATTTAAGCTACAATAAATGCAATTGCAACTATAAACGTATAAAATATGTACTCGTATAAATATGTAACATATAACATAAACGTATAAAATAACTCATGGCTAAATTAACTTCGGCTCAGTTCCATTTCCCTGCCGTATTAAAATATGCTACAAGATGTCTGTTCAGGAAATACATCGACCCGACGATTTTTCTTACGTTGTCGAACTGAAGACTGAAGAAGAAAAAGTTAATTCTTTTTGCTGTATCGTCAGGAAGTGTCATTGCGGCGGGGAGTCAATTTGTCACATCAATGTTTTTGGGGTCCTTCTTATTTTTACTAGACATTCATTCCGAACCGCCACACAGTTGCTATACAAACCGTCAGAGGCCGTACTAGCCAAAATGCTTGGGGGAGGGGGTATTTTACCGTTTTCACCTGTAATTAATTCGGTAGATGTCATTTAATTTAGCCGAGTAGAAAATTGTTGCGCTGCGAGAAAAATCGCTGGAAGTCGTTCCCGTTCCAACCCACTGGAAACTGATACCAACGATGAAATTCTACCTATGATGCCCCGGAGCACGATAGGTGGTGGCTGGTTAGAATCTGAGAGCGAAATCTGGATAACCTGAAAACAATTTATTTTGCAGATTCCGTAGTAATGAGTTTTGTAAGCTGCGATTAGTTATCATTTATTTGCTCGATTGACCACATTATAACACGTGAATCACATATTCGAAGTAAATTCCTTTCGAGTTTTCAGTTAAAGTAAGTAAGTAAGCGAGTAAATTCTGTTACCCATCAGGATTCAGAAGAACATACGATCGAGTCCATAGAAAGGTTAGAAATTTTAATAGCATACAAACTGCTGACCAAAATTACAAAAGAAAAAAAATTAAAAAAATCATAGATTTCAAAGGCTGATTTGATGACTTGACTACTTCTTGAGTAGTTTACCCTCGGCTGCATAAAGGGGCTCCTGAGCAGCAGCCATTTTCTAGGTTATGTTTTCTTATTAGTATTCTTAACTACATTGCAAGGTGAGACAACGGCCCTCAGGCTACCTATTTGCCCCAAGCCAAAAAATTACCAAAACAAAATAACGCGACGTCACAAACGCGCCTTGCATATAAATCACTAAGCAAGCATCTTGCCTTCGTCGACACCAGCTTGTAGCTCAGGTGTTTATTTTTGAATGATAGAGTTAGTTCAACTTCAGCTTTCACTCTGCGCTGATAGCTTGATCGCAAATCCCAGTGCCATTTTTGAGAAAAAAGTGATGGAATAAGCTTACAGCGAAGTTTTAAATAGTTTTGACAAAATGAAGCACAAGTGGAATGTTCGGCAGATGGAGGCTGAGGCGGGAAAGGAAGAAGGCGAGGAGGTTAGACTGTTCATGACATATTGATAAATGCTCTGATAAAATGCAGCTGACGTATCCGTTTAAGACTGTCAATTGTGATTCGTAGTCAGCTTGGGCTGAAAGCATATTTATATTTGGACATACCAGAATTTGCTGTTTAATAAAAATTTATAGCTCCATAGGAGGCGTTAGTGTTAGGAGCCCTTAAATGTGACGTTTACCACCGAAGAGGTCATAACGGAAACGTCAGCCTTTGTTGTGTCCTGAAACTTCTTGACAATGTGGTCATTAGCAAGAGCGACAAGAATCCGCGAAAACCAACTTTATAATCGGAGCTTGGCTACAGCCGACATGCCCTAGCCTAAGGCTCATTGTCAGCAATTGACTTTATGAATGAATGAATGAAAGATTTCTGAATGAATAATTTATTTGCATTTTGAAGCCGTAAGTCCATCATGCAACAAAAACGATACGAAAACAGTAAGCTAACGACTATTAAAATCGCTTTACGTGTTTTAATTTAGGCTAAGTAACTAATTCTAGCGATTTGGGTCCCTTTTGTTTGGATCGATAGCTGAGGTAAGGTATCTCAGCTTTCTGTTGTAGCATTAAATCGTCTAGGGAAATCCTCAGCTCCTTGCCATACTCGTTCAGATTCTCGTGAATCTCTGCTGAGAAACGAGCACAGCCTTTTTTTCTTTTTCCGTTGGGTAGTCAGGGTCACCCAGTCAACCAGAAACTGATATTGTGGTAAAGACTCTAATTTTCTTTTATTTTCAGAAACTCAAATACCCGAAGTCCGTTTTCTTCATTGTTACTAATGAGTTCTGCGAACGATTTTCCTACTATGGCATGCGAAGTAAGTAGATTAACTTTAACTTGGCTTGTTCGCAAAGGATGATTGCCAGATATCCACCGTAAATAGCCTTGGTCAAGGTCTTTTTGTTTCACTTACGCTTCCGCGTCATTGCAAACTGATGAATTGGCATGTTAGCAGCCCGTGTTCATCTTTGTAAGCATAAACGGTCTATTGTAGTCTCGATTGTATAAAAGAAAAAAAAAGTTGCTGTTTAGCAGCAGACAGACGATTCTGCGTTCGACAACTTTCATTTTAAAACTACCGCTGGTCACTGAATGCGCCTGCGGTACAGTGTCTTGAATTCAGAGTCGTAAAGAAAACTGTCAATTTCAGTGTACACAACACAGTTAGTCTACAGTCACATGTCTTACACTCAATAACTAGTACAGAACTCTACTAAAAATAATCACACCACCCATCAGAAAAGTTGCTCTCTCGTAAACCTGTTGATTTCACTACTTTCCTAGAACCCGAGTCTAAAAATTTCTCCCGGTACATGAAAGTAAACCTGCCACTAACTAACTAAGGGGTGGCAAATCACTTAAACAGTCGATACTTCCCACTAGATGCATCATCCTGAAGTTCGATTTGATGGTTAAAGTCCGTATCAGCAAGAACAAATAATCAGATAGAACTACTGTGTTCAGTCACATGCAGCGACTATGAATACCCCGAAAAAAATGAGCAGACATAGAGGTATATACTCTAGCTGTGAGCTGATGTTGATTCCCGTTTACTTCTCTTCGTCTTCGCCGTTGCATCTTGCAGAAAAAATAGTAAAAGATTGCTTGCAGGAGGAGTACTCCTCGCGCTGACCCGCTCTGGAGCACGTCCTTAGAGCCAATCAGGTTTGAATGCTACTTTTCCTCATCGGGCGCTTCACGGCGATTTGGCTATTTGTAGAGGTAACGAAACGTGATGTGGCGCGAAGCTAGTAAACTCCGCTCATTTGCGTCGGGAGTCGGCCGTATTTTACTCGACTCAGCATGTTTGTATGACCGATATAGGGAGACAGCAGTTCTGTCTCGTTATTTGTTCTTGGTATCAGAACCTGGACTGCCTGGTTACCAGATAGGCAGAGTTGGCACCTGTCTATGGGCTCCGCTCTTGTTCAAACTTAGCAAGAGTGATAATCAGTGTAATGCCAATAAAAGAGATAGGATACATTTCTGAAGTGTAGAATCTCGAGAACGAGAATGGAATGAAATACTACTGGAGTAGAGGGACTTAGTATCATAAGTACGACGTATCCTTTAAAGGAGAGTCATTAAAAATATTCGCATGGACGTGCTTCTCACATGCTGCTAGTTCCGACCTCAAGCACGTGTGTACTTTTTAGACTGTTCTATCCGCTTTGTTGTGCTGTAGAGAAATGGCGTAAGTGTGTCAAACAATAAATAATTATAATCAGACTTGTATATAATAGTTGCATTTCTGCAGATACCATTGTATCTGATACCACGGTCTAAAGTCGTTTTCGCAGTTATCGTGGTATCTGATACCACGGTCAAAAGGCGTTTTTGCAGTTATCGTGGTATCTGGCCAGTTATCATGTTATCTGATATTCAGATACCACGGTCCGACCGTGGTAACTCATCGTGGTATCTGGAAAAGTCATCTCACTTTCATCATCACCAATAGTAGAGCCTAGGATTTTGTCAAATTTGTGGGAAAGAAGTTTGGCACTTGGTGATATGACTGGATATCAGTTTTTCTTTTGGGATGACTTCGAAAAGCGCAATTTCGGCAATTATCGTTTTTGCAAAGCAACCGTAGTATCAGATACCACGGTAACTGCAAAAACAACAAAATGCAGATCCAGTTACCGTGGTGATACCATGGTATCTGCAAAAACGAAACTAATATTTCTTGTATCTTTGAACGGCGTCGAGACTTCCGGGCCCGAAAGTGAAATTCCCAAGTAGTAAAACAAAAAGAAAAGCCCTTTGAGGTCACCGTGGTTGTATGCTGATAGGAAATGTTCCTCCTTTAATACCTTTCACACACTCATAAAATGGCAGAAATCATGTTTTGTTGGCATATTACCAAATATTTCAACGGATAATATTTCGTATTACTTGGCAAGTTTGACTTACGTGTTCAAAGCCTGGTACGGACGGGGATTGAGAAAAGCTGTGTAAACGTTAACCAGCGGTTTTGTTTGATACAGCCCTTGCCGTGGTGAAAGGCCAGAATGTTGCCAAAAGTTTTTTTTTTAGCCGAGTAGAACATTTAACAAACAAATAAACAAAAATAAATTCACAGTGCATATTTTCAGTCGTTGCCGAGTCCGAAATGAAAAGCAGGTTATTGTTATCTTGGATCTAAACACACTGAAATATTCTGACCCTGTTCAGGGATTTTTGATTGTTTCATCTAGTGACGTGTCAGAATATGCACTGCTGGCCCGACAAGAAAAGTTCATCCCGACAAGGAGAATTTGAATTTAAAAAAAAGCGTGCTTTTCAGTGGTAAATGTTCAATTCCAGCCGGCAATCGTCTTCCGTTGTAGTTGCTAAATATATCCAGCATAGAGGTACAAGCACATAGAGGTGCCACAAATTCGTAAGGAAAAGTTCATTCGATGAAAATCGATTATATGAATAGCGGAGCAACGAAGTAACGCATCTTCATCGGGCGTCAAGCCTATTTAGGTGAACAAGTGAGGTGTAACTAGACAATCGTTTCTCAGTCCTATTTGGTTAAACTTTAAGCGTTCGCCCTTTTCCGCAGAGAGAACTTCGAAGCAAACCATTTCGGGAGCAAAACTTTAAACTTTAATTAAATCGTTCTGTCAAATGCCAATTAAGAAGCATGGCCGTATAATTACTACACTTTATTCAGTATGCACTTACCGAAACCAATTTGGAAGAAAGCCAGACTGAGCAAACGGTAAAGTATTGACACTGGAAAGCTGGTTGTTGATTCTCAGAAATTACATAAATGACGTGTGTGTATAACCGTCTTCGTGGAATTAATAATAATTAATATGTTTTTTCTCTTTTTTAGCAATTCTTTCGTTGTACCTGAACAAAGCACTTGGATTCCCGGAAGATACAGCCACAGTACTCTACCATGTTTTCGTTATGCTTTGTTACTTCACACCCATTCTTGGAGCCATTATCGCCGATACATTCCTTGGAAAATACAAGTAAGAAACAAAACCCTTTTCTATCGACAGTAGCTTATTTGTAATTAAAGGAATGCCGAAGATGGGGAAGAAACCATTACCACTCTGCAGGAATGATTATTGCGAACACAACGGTACCTTTTTCTGCGATATCCAATCACCAGCCAACTGTTGGCAAATTACACAAAGCGAACTAAACCTTCAGTGAAACGGATCCATCCCCTTGATGGCTCATTGGTTATTTATTGAGCTTGTTAGGATTAATTGAGCTTAGTGGACACACCTTTTCTTACTGAAAATATGAAATATGACAGAAATTTAAGAAGAAAAAAAAAGTACTTAAAGAAACATACATGTTAGTACCAAATATTTAGCTTTTTATTTTTTCAGACTAAATTTTTTAGCTTCCTCTTCGGTTTTTCTGTTGGGATCTATTTTGACAGCACCGAGCCGTGTACTCTCGAATCGCGCCTCCAGATAATCCCACGGTCGTACCAAGTCATGGTTTGACTAGCGATTTGAATGTGGGTGATCTAGCCGTTAAATTATAAAAAATTAAATATAATAAGTTAAATTAATAATGATCCGCTTGACCTAGCGGATCGAGTATAATTGGAAACGGTGCTCTTAAGGCATTTCTCCGCAGCACAGTTTTGGGCCACACACTTCTGAGTTTTTGTCGCGGAAACACGATTGTGTGCCACATTGTCGAGCCACAAGTTGAAGCTCAGGGAAACGCCATTTTGTCTGGGTTTTTTTTGCGGTAACTTCCAATGTCTGAAAATAAAAATATGATGCAGATGAAATCTCAATAGATTGAACTGTTCTTACCATTCTGTGGAAAAAGGATCCTCAATTTATGTATATTTAGTAGTTAAGGTTATTATTTAGACTTTATTTTGGTGCTAAGTTCGAATTTCCCGCCGAATCCGAGCTACAAAATTGAAAATCACCTCGCCAGTTGTGTGTCGAATTCGAGCCACACAAATCTTGTTGGTCGCGGAAACACACTTGTGGGCCAAAAAAACGACTGCGTAAACACCTTTTTCGAGCCACAGACACTTTGTGGGTCACGGAGAAACGCCTTTATTTTTATTTATTTATTTATTCATTTGTTTCCCTCAAAACTGAGGAGTACAATATATAAATTATAAAACAAAACCATTCCTAAATCAACTATGATCCTTTCAGTAAAATACTGTGATATACTATAAAAATACACATTATTTCAGCAACTAACTTACAATTACTTACGTATCACAAAAATCACTTGTTAAAGAATGGGTACAGGTTGTGGGTTATGAGGGCTTCCGATGCTTTTTTATAAAAGTTTGTCAGCTTTTTCTTCAAAATTAAAACTGGGTCTTTTACCTTAAAATCAGAAACTAACTGCGAATTACCCAAGGAGAAATTTGGAAAATTTGAAATAGGATATTTTTATAGCAGAAATGTCGCAAATTCGAAAATTTTCTACAACTGTTCGTAGCTATTACGATGAGCATTCCATAGCTTTCTTTTATTTAGCTTTTATTTACCAATCATCTAGGCTGATTCTTGAGTGTTCAATCTTGTTTTGGTGACAAGTTTTACGCGTCAACCCGGAGTAGTGTTTCCAATCATACTTGAATCCGATAGGAGCGCTGATCTGGCTAAGGGCGAATTAACCCCTTAAAATCTTATGAATGTACGTGGACCAGAACTATTTGTTTACGTATTATGCTGCCGTATCCTACGCTTCATAGAAAGCTCTTGGCAAGCTATACTCTTCCTTCTGTGACCATTCTATTCTTTTTCTATCTGGTGTTTATCCTGTTTTAAAGAAAAAGGATATTAAAGCTATGCGATCATCTTACTTTCGTTTTTGTAAATTTCTTCTTTTTCTCCCTCCTTGGCAAAGAAATTCAAAAACTATCTCTCTACCGGATATTACGAAGAAATTGTCTTTTCTCCACAGAAAACTGTTCGAAACGGCGTACGGGCGTCTGTCGCCCTCTCATGGGCTTATTGTCTGTTTGACTCTTCAGTAGATTTTGTTTGTATGTGTTGTGTTTTCCTAATTATGTTTTCCGTTTTTCTTTTGTACTCCACTGTTTCGTCTTGTACGATTTGCGGCTTAAAAATTAATTATTAGTATTATTATAGTCTGGACATGGGCGCTCATTTTGAAGTCGACTGGAAGCACGATTTATTTTGTCTTTATTTACTAAGCTGCTTTGACGCCAGCTTGTTCAGAACTTCCGTTTCTTTTCCAGTGGAGTAATGATGATCCTCAAAAATGCGTGACAAATTAAATTAAATTTTATTCGTAACCTGAGTCTAGTAGAGAATGAAAATGAAAGGAGCAACACTACAACAACAATCAAAATAATTAGTTAATAAACCGCTTGACCTTTAAATAGCTCGGAGAAAGCAATGGTTTTAATTAATTTTTTCCGTGTCGAAATTGTCCACGAGTTCTTTAGGACATTGACTGAATCACTAAACACTATCTGCAACGGAAGGGCATTCCAAAAAAAATCGTAGGCACGTACTGGAAGGACCATCTTCTTCCGCCCTTGTTTGAGCGCTTTACACCCAAAGTAATGGAATAATACCCCGCTATACCAAGAACAAATAATGACTTCTATTCTAAAGAAGAACTTCTATTCTGTCTTTAGTCGCATGCAGCGACTATGAAAACCCCGACAAATTTGGGCGGACCTGGAGGTATTTACTCTAGCTTTGAGCTGATGTTGATACCCGTTTACTCCTCTTCCGTCTTCACCGTTGCCTATCGCACAAGAAATATCGAAAGAGGCGAGCAGGAGGCGTCCTCCGCGCGCTGATCCGCTCTGGAGCGCGTCCATAGAACCAGTCAGCGTTGACTCCTAGATTTCCTCTTTAGCAACTTACCGGTGATCTAGCTAATTGTAGAGGTAACGGAACGTGCTGTGGCGCGAAGCCGCTCGTTTGCATCGGGAGTCGGTCGTATTTTACTCGACTCAGCATGTTTGTATGACCGAGATAGGGAGACAGCAGTTCTGTCTCGTTATTTGTTCTTGGTTGTACAGTGGAGGTATGCTTCTTTGAACACAAAATTTTAGACTGTAGGCTACTCGTTTGTTTTTTCGCCTCGATAACAGTCAAAACAATAAATTAAGAACTCAATACCGGCTAACGGCCAATTGTTTCAGCGTTGTTTCGACATGAAGAACGAAATCAAACTCTCCAAACCTTCTTTCTTGTTTCTTTTTTAATCCTCTTTTCTTCTGTTAGATAAAGTTTAACAACCGAGAAGATAACGCACGCCGTCACCTAACGGGTAAAGGGTTGAGTTAAAAAGAGCAAAATATTCAAAAGCTTAGCAACGTGTTGCTTTAATTTGACAGTGGTTCCGTTTTCGATCGAAGTCTGAAGTTGCCTTCAAACTCAAAGCTCTCTTTCTAAATACCGTTTTTGGTCGCCGGTTACACATTTGTCGGTTGTCCTTCAAACTCTGACCGTCGAACTTTGTGAGCTAGCAAGTTCGAAGTTTGCCTGCAGTATTGATGAAACGGCGACCGGGCAAGGATCGCCGGAGTCGTAAAAACACTAATTAAGCAAACGGTTAACTTCGCGGCGTTTGAAAGTGGAAATAAAGCAACCGACTAAGCCAACGGCGAACAAATCTTCGATAAATTCGCAACTATAGTTGAGTAAAGTAAAATGCTTACAGTATTTTACTTTCAGAGTATTATTTGCGTACAGTACCTACTGTTCATAGATATTTGCTAGTTTTGGATTTCGTCATATTCTTCGGCACCGTTCAGAGTTAGTCAACGTCCAAAGTAACATACCCACGTACCACGAAAATAGTTCCTAAATAATTTTGGAGTTATGGAAAATAACAGGTTGCAAGCAGGTACTTACCAGTTTTATTTGTTTCCAGAACGATCCTCTACGTCAGTATTCTCTACGCCATTGGTAACGTCGTACTGAGTGTAGGAGCCATCCCGAACACTGAATGGAGTCCCGGCAGCGCTGTGGAGGATGCCTATGGAGTTCCACAAACGTAAGTTGACACATCGTGGGAGGGGCATGATTGGCTCGGCTAAAAGTAACAGATTGAATGCAACAGTATGCCAGTGAATGAATAAACACGTTATTTCAGCAATGCTGCCAAATAAACAAGGTTGGTCAAAGAAAGCGTCAATAAAAAGAGAAAAATGCAGACTATTCCTTCAAGAACCTGCCGCAAATTTTTGCAGCAGCAGCAGCGCGTATTTTAAATATAAAGATAAATAAGCACTCCATTTGTGGCACTATACTAGTATACAAGGAAGCAATAACGGTCCGGATTCATTCATTCATTCATTCATTTATTTGATTCCTTCAAAACTGAAGAGTATATAAAAAAAGAGAACTACATGTCACAAACACTTCAGAGATAGTACACAAACAATTAACTGACCGTTAAAAACAAACTATCATTCTATATCTACAATAAAATACAAATGATAACACAAAATCAAAATAAATAAACTAATCATGGCACTTTTTTAGTGAAGAAAGGAAAAAGGTTGTGATGGACAAGAATGTTTTCAGCCTTTTTATGAAAGTTCTGAATTTTTCTGTTCAGAGTTTCCAGAGGATTCTTCACTTTAAAACTGGAAGTTAGGTGAGAATTACTCGCAGAAATAGGGAAACCAAGAAGGAATTTTGAAAATTTGTAATAAGTAACTTTTAACGCAGAAAGTTCAGACGGACGGAAAGAAGAAAAGAAAGCAGACGGAAAAAGAATATGAGGGAGTGCAACAGCCGTATAAATCGAACCGAGAACATCTCTACGATACATACCCCGTAAACGAATAACAGCACCAAATGCTCTTCTTATTTTATCTTGCACATGTTGAATAAGGATAAGTTTCCATTCCCTGGTATTGGAAGAATAAGGGATTCCAAGATACGTAACTTTCTCAACAGGGCTGAAAACAATCCCCCCAAAATGACCACACTATCAAGACGTTTGCTCGTCCTTTTGTTAAATGATTTAAAAATCCGTCATTTTCACAAATATAACACTCACAACCGTTTTATGGCACTTGAAACGTTTGTTGAAACGGAAATGGTTTTGGAAAGATAAGACGTAGTAAAATTATAACGTCAGTATTGTAGACATCAACAATGAAGTTTAACATGGGTCAAATGTTATAAAACACCTTGTCGTCTTTTCGTAAATTACGAAAATAATTACAGTGCATAAGGGGCAAGGGCGTGCCAGCTAGCTTTGGGGACACTACGGAGGGGGTTCGAGATAACAAAGAAGGGGGTCGTGTCGACAATAAGTCCCTGTATATTTATCTAAGCCGGTTTGATGGCCGAAAGTTACGTAGTCAAGTTTTCTGTGCCTTTAACAACAAGAGCTGTAAGCTCATATGGCACTTGCAAGAGTTGAGATGTATTATTTGATCAAAAGTAATTTTCGACTGTGCGGTTAAGATGCGCACTTTAAGGGAGCTAGAGAAAAAGTATATTATCGTTGAACTTGGCTGTAATGATGCGCACTTTAAAGGCACTAGAAATTCATCTGTAAGGAAGACCCTTGGGGCAAAAACGATAGCAGGCTCTTAGGGATCATTGATATATACGTATGATCAGTTTTTTTTTCCCACTAATTTGCGCACTTTAAGGGTGCAAGAAATTATTTTTTTTGCAAAACCCTTGTGGGACAACTGATCATGGGTTGACATGTATCGTTTGATAAAAAGTACTTTTCGACCTTGCGGTTAAGATGCACACTTTAAGGGAGCTAGAACTTCATTTGTAAGCAAAACCCTTGAGGCAAAAATGATCATGAGCTCATGGGGATCATGGAAATGCATATTTTGCTTAAAAGTATTTTTCTTAATTTGCGGTCATGATTGGTACTTTAGGGAATGGTCGGATTTGAAAAGTGGCGATTTCTAAGCCAATCTTGTCGAATTTCTATATTCTAGCCAAATTTCATCGTCCTAGCACATCTGGAAGTACCTTAACTCGCGATCACCGGAATTCCGGACCCGCCCCTCAAACCCCCCCCCCCCCACAGTCGCCGGAGCCAATCCGGTTCAGTTTGGACTTTGGACTATTAAATTTCACTCGAATCCGATCACCCGTTCCAAAGTTACGCATGGCTAAATATTCCGGATTCCCCTTCCCTCCGACCCCCCCACGACTATCGAATCGAGTGAATTTTTATTTACAAGTCAGTTTGATCGGATCCCTGATACGCCTCCCAAGTTTCGTCGTGAAATCATAAAAGCTGTCATCACCAGAATTCCGTGAAACTCCCCTCCACCTCCCCCCCCCAAGTGTCCGGGTCCAGTCCAAACGTGTAAACAAATTATCTGGAGCAGATTATTGTTCTTCCCAGCAAGTTTTACTCCGATCCCTCCATTATAACCGTTTCTCGAGATTTCCGGTCTTCCCCCACCCCAATTCCCCCATAGCTGTCGAATCCGGTTCGGACTTCAAATGGAACATCAGAGATATGTCATTCATTCAGATATTAAGTTTCGTCCCAATCCGATCACCCGTTCGAAAGTTACACAACACTCAATTTTCCATATTCCCCCGCACTGCACCACAGATACAAACCCCTTTGACCCTCGAATGCACTAGCTCTTTCCAATGTTAACACAGTGATCCAATGCAAAGAGTGACGTCACGGCGCGCGCAGACCTACTAGTGTAAAGAAAGGGGTAGGGGTTTTACAAAAACTACTAAATTTTCCGGATTCCCCCGCCGTCTACTCGCTCCACGGTGGTCGGATCGGGGAAGTGATTATTTGCAAGTTAGTTTGGTCGGGTCCCTGATATGCCTGCCAAGTTTCATCGTCCTAGCACATCTGCAAGTACCCTAACTCGTGATCACCGGACCGACCGACCGACCGACCGACCGACCGACCGACCGACCGACCGACCGACAGACCGACCGACAGACCGACCGACGGAAAAGTGATCGGTATATGGCACTTGAGCGAAGCTGCAAGTGCCATAAAAAGAAAGAAAAAAACATCTTCAGGTAACAATTTACAGACAGGTAAATAGTAAATTGTAAATTGCGAGGCGTCCTTAAAGAAGTCCATATACAAACATTCTGGACACGGGGGGGGACAGTCCGTGTCCTTGCATATTTTCTTAAAATATCGGTTTTGTAACCATTGTTTTCACTGTTATGTTTTTACGAAAAGATCACATTCCAGGTGCATAAAAAGCTCTGTACGCCGTCGATAGAATTTAACACCGGGATGCGCACCCACGTATTCAATGTTATCAGATTTTTTACAGCGCATCCCTCTTTTCACCTAGTGCCGTTTCCCTCATCGGTCTCTTCATCATTGCAATGGGCACTGGAGGCATCAAGCCCTGTGTCGCTGCCTTTGGTGGTGACCAGTTCGTGCGCCCTCAGCAGGAAAAGCAACTGGCGTCCTTCTTCTCCATCTTCTACTTCTCCATCAACGCTGGAAGCCTGCTCTCGACTGTCGTTACTCCCATCTTACGAGACGAAGTAGAGTGCGCTGGCGTGGAGACCTGCTATCCTCTCGCGTTCGGTGTCCCAGCAGTTTTGTTCGTCGTTGCTCTGAGTAAGTTGTTATATTTTGTTCGAAGGGGAAAGACGAAGAAGGCCACAGGTTTCATGGGGTCCCAGAGGGAAATATTTATTCTTCATCAAGACAATCGTACCTTGTAGATTTCCGGTCTTCCCCAGTACAGATTACCCAGTCTGGCCAAATTACTACCTGAACACCAATGCTAGTCGAAAATCCATGGCATACTCTGATCCAGTGTTCTTTATCTATATATACACCACCTTATAAATTTTATCGGAGGATTTGGTTCTTTCCGAAATTTCCGGTTTACGTCCGATTCTGATCATACCATTCACCCTGTAGAAAATAATGATAGGCCTCTTTACGTTTTCTAGACTTACTGGATCTTGCCAGGCCTTATAAAACCCTCTCTCAGTCAAAGTCTCGAGTCGTCGAACAAAATCTTAAAGGACATGTTTGTCCTGTGTTAGCAATAGCCTACACTGATTATCACGCTTGCGGCGTTTATTCTCTTATTGTTATTCGTCCGGAGACCGGTTATGCACATTTTGCCTAGATTGTCATCCAAGGCAAGGGACTTGGAAAGAGGCTTAAACAGGCGAAGCCCTGTGTGATTTTCTATAGGCCTAAGCATAGCTTAGTTGTAAAGTGGTCAACTATCTCAGAACATCTGAGCAGAAACTTTATGTAGTGCGAGGTGTCGTGTAAGAGATCAACGAGCAACTACTTTTCATTTGCTTACTTCCTTATCTTCAGAACGCCCAGGCTTAAAGTGCATGTTTGAGTTTATACTGTTTTTGTTGGCAGAAAATAATGAAACATAATTAACAAGATAAGGTCTGGAGCTGCGTCGCGCTTTCCTCATCCACGTGTGAGAATCCGGCGTGCGCAGTCACTTATTCCGGACAAAATTACGCTCTGTAGTAAATATAGTGTGAACAGTTATTTTACAGCCGCTTCAGCTATCTTGGGGAGTATTTTCTCAATACACTTGATGACTATCTCTCCTTGACGATGCAAAATTCCGGCCTCTCCGGATACCTAGCGGAAGAAAGGCAGGAGTGGTATCACAGCTGCTCCCAAAGATTGCCATGATTGGTTGAGACAGGGTGTGAGTTGTTTAGTTTGAGTCGTCACGGAGACGTTTACTCCTTCTTCCTGAGGATCACTGGCGTGTTTTGGACTTGGTCATGTAGAGGATAATACCGCCCAGGACCTCGTATAGTGTCTTGGCTGAAAACTGGTCTATCATTAACTTGAGTGTTCGTTTCCGGCTGCAAACGGAGAGATCATGTCAGAGCCTGGTCAGAGCTGAGTCACACGGGGTAGGGGTGTATGCGAGTTGTTCATTCTAACGAATCTGTTATAAGTTCTTATTTGTAGTCATCTTCGTTCTTGGATCACCGTTGTACAAAAAAAATCCACCCGAAAGTGAAAACATTCTTCTGAAAACCGGCGCGTGCTGTGGAGTAAGTCGCGTCAGGAACTCATGATCTGTTCTTCGTAGCTTAATTGTCACAAGGGCATTCTACTACACATCTTTGAACAGAGCCATCTTCTTTCCCCCTCGTTTATGGTCACTCCCGGTACGGCGCCGAAGGGCACCCATTCTCCTCAGTTAGAATTAAATACTTACCTTAAAACACTTTAAATCGCGGTCTTATTTAAATCAGTGCGGAATTTCATATAAGCGTGACGTCACAACAATTTAAGCTTTTTAACCTCTATTACACAAAAAATTGTAATTTATTCCTATAGTTGAATATATATTTCAATCTATATATATGGAGCCGAGCGGCCAGCGAGACACCGGACGCGTTTACATTTATAAACCGTCTTAAGAACAATTAAATCCCATTTTAGCTCCTGAATCACGTGACGTCACGCACCAAAAACCTTACAAAGCTTATTGAAGGATTTTCCATAAATTGCCATGTTCATAGTTCGGAATTGTATCGGGCGTCGGGTTGGTGTGATTGGCCGGACGTTATGCTCTAGTTTTGGACTCTAGTGCGTCCCATTCCAGCCTCCGTTCCTTCTTGCTCCACTATTTGTCAAGTGAGACTAATTCTCCATAAGGTCTTCACTTTCAACGATGGAAGTCCATTTTGTTTTCCTAAGCAGAGCGAACTGCGCTCCTTCTGATTTGTATCGTAGCTGCTCGTCATCTAGTGGAAACCAAAGGAACTTAAAAGGGTGAAGAAAGTCGCCGAGAAAACCGTGCTCGTGGAAAGCCCTTGTGAATAACTATGAACAACACATCATGGGACGCATGACCTCAGCTGATACTAACTTTGGTGACGGACTAACGCTCCTTCTCTTTCGCCAGAACATATAAGCCTCTTGAGAACAACGTTTTTTCCTTCCTCTTAATGAACAGGTCTACCACAAACCCCTGATTTTGGGATACCATATGCCAAATGCTGGATACCCTAACGCAATAAAATATTGATGATCTGACTGAAGTTCCGAAATCAACCGATCAAAATTCCGCTATAGTGGACTAGGTCAGGGCTGGGTCAGGGTTAGGGTACCAACAAGTACACAGCGTTTAAAGTAGGGTCTCCGGCGTTATGCATAAGGTATGCCAAATGATAGATATACCCAGCGTTTGGCATAGGTTGTCCCAAAATCAGGGATTTGTGGTAGACTCAATGCACCCATGCAGAGCAGTTCAGCAAGCAGCTTAGGGTATCTGGTCGTACTGCGATAGTACTGCTATTTTTGCTGCAGAAAAACCCTGTGGATGGGCTCCGCCTTGAAGAAAATGCAGTACTACTTACTTTTTCTTTTCCAATAATCTGATACATTTTCTTCCGTCTTAAACGTTACCTAATTCCATAAATTCGGAAATTTTGTTAGCTCGTTTTTCACGTCCCGTGTCTCGCCCAGCCATCTAGATCAGAGACAAGCCACGGTATCCCGTCATCACATCAGGAACAAGAGGACGCAGAAAAGGCAAAATCCTTAAAAAAAATCCTAAATATTGTTGACATTTCGAACATGCGCGAATGAGATGGACTGCACTGTCAAAAGTTTGATAATGTCCAACACAAGGCAGTTTTAGCAGACTGTACGGGTGTCACAGAAAAATTCCGTTTTGACATTTTTTTTATTTTTTTTTTTACCCGCGTTGCATCTTTTCAATTTTTTTCATATTTCTTACTTTTTGGGCCACGACTCGTCCGACTCTCGGTGGCATTAACATTTTTAACCAATTCAGGTCATCTACTTTAGATCAAAATTTAAGTTACATCAAGTTTTGAAGTTAATATTTTATTTTTGATTTCATCACTGACGTTGTGAATTTTAAGTTTTATTTTTCGTTAAAGTAAAATTGCAAACAAACTATGTATAGTGTTATGTTACACAGAAACGTCACAGTTCACAATATTTCTGTAACATTAATAGATAATGTTTTATGGGATCATTTAGGTGGAAGTATGGATCGGTCCTAGAAGTACTGCATTTTCTTCAGCTTTGTGCTACCGCAAATCGCGCAGAATACCAGATGAACTGATGGGTTTGTTCTTTTAAGAGGCTTTCTTGTTCATGCTTCCACTAATTATGCTTCACTCTCTTTACCTCGCCATTTGCGCCTTTTTCAATGCTCAATTTTCTTAGAATACTTACAAAATTCATCAGGACACGGATTTTAATTTTTTTTTTTAATTTTTCTGTTTGTTATTTCTACAGCTAGCTGTGCGTCAAACTTCATTCTTTCATTTCCAGTCAAAACTTCAAATGGAATTTGACATGCTTGTCCTTCACAGGCCTCAGTCTTCGCGCAAAAACTCAGTAACGCGAACTGAGCCTGGAAGAAGCGCTAGCGAATTATCTCAGAAAAGTTAGAGCACTGGAAAACGGGGAATAAAATGAAACGAAATGTCGTTTAGGTTCTTTTCTGTAGCAAAAATAAGGCCTGTCCCGAAAACGGTCTTAAACCGAGTACTTCACTACACAATCTACTATTTCAGTTTGATACTTTGTGAACGCAGGCTAGTAGTTTTGCTTTGGAAAAGGGTCGAACTTATTTTTCGTGTTTTGTCGTATACCTTTCCTTTCGCAGCTAACGCCATCAATTGCTTACTTTCTCCGCTTTCTTTCAGTTATTTTCGTTGTTGGAAAGCCTTTGTACACAATCAAGCCACCTGAGGGCAATATTATCGTTAACACCACGAAGTGCATGGGGGTTAGTACTTATCTTCAATGAACCTCGGGTTTGTCTGTTGTTTTCATTGTCTATCCGTTCTGTGTCGAGAAGCGCTTGAAAAAATAAATTTTTCAAGTGGGATTTTCTTTTTTTTACTTTTTAGATCGTGAACATAAAATCCGCGTTTGTTTGCTTAAGTTGTGACGTCACTATTTCTGTTTCATTAAGTTCGTTTTATCCGTCAGTCACCTTTTTAGATCGTGAATATATAATCCGCGTTTTATTTGCTTGAGCTGCGACGTCACTATTCTTGTTTCATTAACGTCGTTTTATTTGCCGGTCTTGTTTGCTTAAACTCGTTTTATTTATTCAGTTTTCATAATGGTCTCCTATTCCTGTACGGATAGGAACTTCATCGGAGGGCAAGTTTTCAGTCCTGTTTGTTAATACGTTAATACTATGCTGAATTGAGGTTATTTTCAGCGAACTTCAAAACGGACCAGCGTTAACACTCGGTAAAAATTATGTTTCCTAACTCTGGAGATTCTTTTATACAAGATTTTTACCAACTCACTTTAACAGAGAAGTATAGCGAATTTTTCGTGGCTTCGTGAACGGTGGGTTTTTCTTTTTAAATTAAATATCGGGATCTTGTTTAGACTTAAATCAAATTTATTTTATCCTACGTCACCTCATAAAAAGTTCCCCTAAACTGTTCCCCTAAATTTAGGATTTTTTTTAATTCTGTATGTCGTAGTGCGCAGAATCCAAACACAGCCGATGTAATGGTATATACCGTATATATTGGTAATCTTTCAGTTCGTTTAGAAATCGATCTGGCTCTTTCTATACAAATTTGTGTGCTTACCGCTTTGACTTTTTTCAATATCAATATCGGACATAAACCAGTTAATAATTCTTTCGCATTCTTTTCTTTTTAGCACGCCATCTCCAAAAAATGGAAGTCCAAGAAAGAAGACAAAAAGAGGGATCACTGGCTTGATTACGCTGATGACAAATATGACAAAAGCCTGATCAGTGATGTTAAAGGTGTCCTTAGCATTCTTCTTCTATATATTCCAGTGCCTTTCTTCTGGGCTCTCTTCGATCAGCAAGTAAGTAGACACCCTCTCAAGCTATAATCCCGCTCCACCGAAATTATAAATATTATTGTGATTATATTATAACTGTTCTCGAACAGGCATGTAGTGCCTATCTTTCTACGTTCCCCAGGTATTTAGTTATATTACGACAATCTTTAACATATAACTATGACTGATGACTTAAATTCAGGCTGATACGAAGTTGTATCCACCTCCGCAGAGGTGCATTTAGTGGTTTTCCTCAAATACTGAAAGGTAGAAGTTGGCTAGAAATTATTTTAGTATTCAGCGGTTATTTTGTATTTCTTTTTTTTTTTTTTACTGCACTTGCGCCATTGGCAATGCGTCATAGATCGTTCATTCCTTCCATCAGAACACTCTGGCGTACGAATCCCCCACCCACAGTCTATCAGAGGGGATACCCACCGTAAATAAGTAAATAATTAAAGTATATGACAATGTTTGATGGAAAAATGAAAAGTTTAAAACAGTTAGTTTTTTTTATTAGAGTTTGAAAAGTATAAAAAGGAAATTAGGTTTTTAAGAATGAAAGTGTAAGTGACATTGAAGCGGGGTAAAAGCAGGTTTAGGAATATATGAAAGAAACAAAAAGAAACCGAAACCCGGGCAAAACTACAGAAAGTGCTCTCTGTGCGACACTCCCGGACCAGGATTTTCAAATCCTAGAAAAGGTCTGCGTACGCTTTACCGGATTCTAGCTACCCCCCTCCTCCCATGCCGCCTAGCCTCCTCCCAATCCTGAAATGACACAGCCCAAGCCCTGCGCCGCGGAAGGAACAACAAGGCATTCGGTTCGTTAGATACTCTACGGACGGAAAACCTACAACCAATACTAGCAAAGAGCAAGCCCAAGCTGAACTAGAGGGAATTACCATGGCAGGCTTAACAACTGATGTGGCTCTATTGAAAACCATAATATGATGCTCTCCACTTTTCCTAGCCCAAGTCCTTTATAAGGACAACTCGTACTATATAGTGCTGCTGCTAAGCTAAGATGTTCCGAGTTCTGAGGTGGTTGACCATCTTAAAACTTAGCTATGCTTGCAGAAAATTACACAAGGCTTCGGCTGTTTTTAGCCTGTTTCCCATGTCCCTTGCCTTGGATGACAATCTCGGCAAAATTTGCATAACCGGTCTTCTGACCAATAAGCTTCTCGGAAACACTGATCAGGAGCCAGATACGTCACTTAAAGAGAACAAACGTGGCAAGCGTGATAACCAGTGTAATGCAAATAGAGGAGATAGGGTACACTTATGACGTGTAGAATTTATGGAAATACTATAGAAGTTGAATGAATTACTGAAATCAGAACGACGTGTCCTTTAAGAACATTCAATCTTCGTCACTCATCGATACTTACATTTTTCCTATTTTTCAGGGATCCCGGTGGACCTTCCAAGCCACCCGCATGGACGGCGCCCTTGGTGGTGGACTGTACATCAAACCCGACCAGATGCAAGTCGTCAACCCGTTGTTGATTCTCCTCTTCGTGCCAATCTTCGAAGCTGTTTTCTACCCACTTTTCGCCAAGATTGGGGTTCTTCATCGACCCCTTCAGAAGATGGTCTTCGGTGGAACTCTTGCTGGCATTGCTTTCGTCATCTCTGGAATAATTGAGGTTCAACTTGAGGTAAGAATTAACCAGACCCGAGCTGAGTGATCGAAGACAGATTTGGTATCCCTAAAAGCAAAACAGGCAGTGAACGATAAACTACCTTCCCTTAGTTCTCCCAGAGCCATCGGTGGCGCATAGGGTGTCGACAAAGCCTCTCCATTCGTCCCGCATTGATGCCGCAGCGGTGACGTCTTCCCATTCAGGTTCTAGCGAGGTACAAGCCTTCCTCAGATCTCTGATCAAAACGAATTTGAGGACCGAAGGATTTGAGGTCCAGAATCCCAAGGAGGGCAATTTAACATCAGTAACGCCTTGCAAAGGTGTCAAGCTGAAACCTATGATAAGGCCAACAGCACTTTAGTATCGGAGCCGTTGGCCTTATCTTTGGAAACCTACTACAGAATAGGATAGAACTTATTCATCAAAAGCAACTATCGCAGCGTTACCGCCAAATTTTACCTTTTCGTCTCAATAAATAGAAAAACTACACCTGATCACTTTCTTTTGTCTTAAAAGACGCTTAAAAGGATTAGCTTATCGGTAGTTGTACAACCCAAAAAATGTTGGAATAAAACTCCTTCTTTATCTTTCGTGTAAAGGGGCCACGGGTGTTAGTTTGGGGACATTAAAGGCGCAGTGAAGCCTGACCACCCATCTCTTTTCCAGCCCTCCAATCTGTTTCAGCCGGACGTCTAGAAAGTCATACACAAACCCTCATTTTTTTGGCATGGTGCTCCAACATCAGGACATGCCCCAACATATAGGCATAGTGTTCACACGTTGGGGCACGATGCCCTGGAGCAAGAGCAAGGTACCCCCATACAAAATCTGTTTGAAAAGCAAATTTCATTTTCAGTTCAACTCAATTCAGGCTCCAACTGACGTTGAAGCCCCATGCCCCAAACTTGAGGATTTGTGTATGACTATACGTCTACACTACCGTTTCAACGACTCTGATACTGAGACACAACCAGCAATCCAATATTTGCTAACTCAAAAGGCGCTGAAATCTGAAATCCACTTTTCTTCCAGCCCACCTACGCCAAGATCCCTCCTTCCGATCTGTTCCAACTGAACGTTTATAACACCGCCCCCTGCAACTTGGATCTCACTTTTACATCCCTTGGTCAAGCGGAGACGCAATTTTCTGTTCGAGCTCAAGAATCCATGGACTTCAACGAAGCTTACATCAAGAAAGGAATTTGGAATGTGAAGACAGCAGTTAGCAACTGCACACTAGCTGCACCAGCCGATAAACAAATAGACTTCAACTACCACCCGGTAAGGAACTACACATAGGGCCTGTGATTTTCCAATCCCCGCTTGCGATTCTCAAGGGCATGTCATCCAAGGATTTCTTTACGCTGTTCTAAAAGAGTATTAGTATCCTGTGAGCGGTGTTTACCTTCCGAATGTGCCGTGGGGGAACTAACAGACTGATAAAAACCGTTGGGAAAGTGATGTTTAGGGGCCACCTCGCGGGCACACTTTCTCTACGAGTATCTGTCGTCATTTAATACTAGAATATAATAGCCGCGTCGTATACAATAGTGGTATGCTTCTTTGAACAGTTACTTAACTTCGAGCAGTGCCATTTATTGCGATAACATTAAAAGTTGGTCAGTCAAAATAGCCCCTTAACCTTTTCGATTGGAGATCATTTCAATGTTGGACACAGTGAGCGTGTTCAACCCTTCTAACAATAGTAACTGTAAGTTACTATTTTCGTTCCAACCTCGTGTAAAGTTACTACGCTGGCCGTGCCAGCCTTCTCGAAATAGTAACTAACAGTTTCTATTTGCTTACCACGTTCGGGAGCTTGGTAACTACGTTGTACGCGTGGTAACTATGATTTCTGTGACGTGATTGGCCTGATTAGCCCATGGCACGAGATTTTGCCGAAAATAGAACAATTCGTTCCAGCTTTGAGGCGAAGAAGCAAGAATCCATGACGTCGTACGTAGTACCTACGGTAGGTAGGAACACGCTCAATATATGGATGTGCTTACTGTGATGAGAGAAAAGTTAGCTCCACTAGGCTACCTTTCTTACCGCTGGCCGAGCATGGGTAGGCTAACTACGCGCAACTCCGCGCTTTCGACTGACTAGGCTATCAGAAGAGTAAAACACACAATTTTTAACCACATTAAGACTATCTGCCCAATGACAAATTTTCGAGAATTAGTCGTATGGAGTCACTACGCAGTAGTGACTGTTGCCACTACATGCTACTACTAGCAAACTGGATGCTATAAGAGCAAGACTGGATGCTATCGGATACTACTACTTAAGATTAACCCAGTCAGAGGCAGGTTAAATCAAAGTATACTACATATCAATACAAGCAACTTTTGTCGTACAACTACCATACAACTAGGTGCCGATACGAGTAATTTTCCATTTCGTGATGCTGTCAGAAGAAGGCCGCTCGGAATGGAATTCCTGCCAGGGTTTCATCGCATCATCATTGTTTCCTTTTTCCCCCCATAAAAATGAAGATTGGGCCGGAGGGGCCCTAATATTCGGTCCACATCATTGAAGTAATCTTTCTGAATGGTGAAGCCTATCTTGCTTGGCATTATGAAGTATTTATACATTTCTTTTAGAGTGCTTCAGTGATGTACACGCACGATGGCACCACAGTTATGGCAAAAGAGGCCCACGAAATGGCACTGGAAAAGACTAGCAACGGAAACCCACTTTTTAGGTGAGACAAATCACTTAAAGTTTAACCGTGTGGCTGAGATACGACAGTCTATTTATCCATCACTCCTTCACTTAAATAGGCTTGAAGACCCGATGAAAATACGTTACTTCGTTGTTCCGCTCTGCACATAATCGACAGCGAATGAACTTTTTCTTTCGGATTTGTGGCCCCTTTATGTGCTTGTACCTCTATGCTTGAAATATTTAGCAACTACAGCGGTGAACGATTGGCCCGTTGCACGATATTTTGCCGAAAACAGAAAAATTTGTTCCAGCCCTGAAACATCCATGACGTCATGCGTCGTAACTACGGTAAGTAGGGTGGAACATTCTCATAGTGACCTTACAATTTAGAATGGAGCATTTCCTGAGCTTCGCCTTATTATCCATTGGCGCTTTAGTTGAACTTTCGGTTTTTAGCCATTGTTAAATATATGTCATATGTTTATCGTACATGTATTTCAGTCAGCTTGGGGCTGACGAGAAAGCATGCTCTCGTAATCATCCCTATATTTTTCTAGATTCATCCATGACGTCGCTGGACTAGTTGGCAATGCAGGAAGCATTACATACAAAGTCGGCGGAGTGACCATTAGAGTGAACAACACCGATGGTGTTTCAGCATACAATGACAAACTCGACCCAGGACAGTATGACATAATGTACGGAATCGGAGACAATGAGCCTACCAACCCACTGACGACGGTAAGTCTAATTGGATAAAGCCTTTGTCAAAACCGGGACTGCATAAACCTAATGCAGTCTTAAGTTTTTGCTTCAGACAAACTCACCTTTGGTCTTGTTGTCTACGAAGACAAACGAGGCAAGGTTTCATGCATCCAATATTCCCACACGGCAAACCAACTCCTATGGAGTTAGAAAGACAGTAAAAACACTATTCACAGAGATGAAATGATTACGAGCGTGTTCCACCCATCTAATAATAGTAACTATTAGTTACTATTTCCGTTCCGACCTCACGAAACGTTACTACGCTGACCGTTCCAACCTTCTCGAAATAGTAACTATTTGCTTACCATGCTCGGGAGCGTAGTAAGCGTGGTAACTACGGATCTCTGTAACGTGATTGGGTTGATAACCCGTGGAGTGATATTTTGACGAAAATAGAAAAATGCGTTCCATACTTGACGCCAAGAAGCCAAAATCTGTGACGTCATGCGTAGTAACTACTGTAAGTAGGATGAAACACGTTCTACAAGGGCAAATCCATACTCACGAATATAAAGCCGCGTTACTAAACGGCAAAGAACCAAAGGGGTTGTTTTATCTACAATTAAAGTTTAACTGAAAAGCCAACTTATTTTTGTGTCATTTAGTTGAATACACTGAATTATTTGGATTCTGCAAAGGGATTTTTTTGTTTTCCACTATCTGCTCTAGTTATGACGTTCAGAATATCTGCGGCTGTCCCCACAGCGAAAATTCTACTATGACGCGGGAAATTTTTATCTAAACACAAACAAGGCTTTTCAGTGGGCCGTGTCGATATTGGTGAAGATTGCCTAGTGCCTGAAC
Source organism: Branchinecta lindahli (assembly GCA_023053555.1). NCBI lineage: Eukaryota > Metazoa > Arthropoda > Branchiopoda > Anostraca > Branchinectidae > Branchinecta > Branchinecta lindahli. Next base: position 17,352,858 of record JAKZAO010000012.1, on the reverse strand, counting down.
AAAAAAAAGTCATAAATCTTTCTTGTAGGCATACAACAAATTAGAGGTACTACAAATCACACGAAATTCAAATATTTGAAAATCGATTATTCCTGAATAGCGGAACAACCAAGTAACGCAATTTCAGCGGGTCTTCAAGCCAATTTAAGTGAATAAGTGATGGGTAACTAGATTGTCCTATCCCAGTCCTTTTCGGTTAAACTTTAATCTATTGCAGATACTTTATCTGCAAAATACTCCACTTGTATGGATCGTTTTCCGGCTGATTTGGATACTTCGTAGTCGCTGTGCAGCTACCAGTCATGTTGTAAAGTAACGTAAGGTTCAGTTTTAATGAAACGGCTAAAAACACAAATGGCATAAACAGTGGCATTTATAAATGTAATATGTTTTCCTTTAGAGTTGTACCTGTGTTTATTGTTGGCTTTACAACCTTTTCTTTTCTTTTACTCCATTCACGACAGTGTCTTGTCATGTGAATACTCTCTATATCGTCTGCACAGCTACTCTTTAACTTAAAAGGTGGTATGAGTGTATTTTGTGATGGCTTTCATCTTTTTACTTCATTTATTTTCACATCCATTTTAAACGATGCATCAGCCATCTATAGTTCCAGAAATTATACATTGCATGTGTTTTGGATCACTATAGACGACCCCGCTAAACAACGGAAAGTAAATAATTATCATCGTAAGTGAATAACCTCTTTTATCCTCGCCACAACAAATTTAAGCTGGCTTGTCGATTTGTTGTCGTCCAAAATTTTTATTTTTTTAGTGTAGTGTTCTGTGATTATTTTATATTTTTTTGTCCTTCTTTACTGCGCCCTTGGGCACTGCGTCATAAATTCTTCATTCATTCAAATATAATACGCAGTCAGATTGGGCTGATGGAATTTTAATTGCAAAATCCTTTTCAGGTTACCTTCAAGTCAGGCGCCGTTTACGAAATTGCAGTCCGTGCTAACGTCGGCGATGAAACCAAGCCATACGTCTCCATACTTCAGCTCACAAGTGCTAACACACTTTCAATGTTGTTGCTTATTCCACAGTATGTGCTGATCACTATGGGTGAAGTTATGTTTTCTCCGATCGGTCTCCAGTTCTCTTTCACACAGGTAGGTGGCTCTTGCATCTGGAAATATTTAATTATTTATTTAAACACTACTTTAGGTCTCATTTGAATCTCGGTGGAATTTCATACAAGCGCGACGTCACCAGGCTACTATTTAACCTCTGAAAACAAAAGATTGTAACTTGTTACTATAGTTGAATAGACATTTAAATCAAAATATGTAAAGCCGAGCGCGTTACATTTATAAACCGTGTATACGATATAACGGGTACGTCAGCTGAAATTTATTAGAGCTATATTTTGGCCCTTCTTGGCCAGGGTCCTCTTCAGGCTCAAAGCCGCTCAAGATGGAAAAAAAAACCTATGTTAGCTCCTCAATCACCTGATGTCACAGTGTACTACCTCACGACTGTATGGTATTGCGCCCAGATTTATACGATGCCCTCCTTTAGGCTGAGCTTCGCTCCAAGCGAGGGGATACTCACTCTCTGGCACCCGGCGTACACTCATTCCCGGGGCCCTTCCGGCACCCGGTGTACATGGGTTAGGGGAGTGAGTATCCCTTCGGTCCAAGCTGACTGGGAATCAAGTATAAAAAATGACTCAAACGGATAAGTCAGGATTTTTCTCAGCAGGTCCTCTTCTAGCTATTGCCTGACGAGGACCCTTGCCAAGATGGGAAGAAATATCGCTGAAGAAAATCCCAGCTGAATTATCCAACTAAATAAATAAAAATATAAATTATTTACAGTAGAGGTATGCTTATGTGAACAGTTACTTTAATGTGAACACTGCAGTTTTAGGCTAAATGGTAGACTGAAGATCCAACATATCTGTACAGGAGTCTTCAGCTGCCCTTCTTACCTACTTTGGCTAACTGGTAGTTAGCTTTCGACACAGCCAGTACATGGAAATGGCAAACTCCGAAGTCAACAGACGTTCACATAAGCATACCTCTACTGTATATACCTGCCAATAAAAATAGGTTTAAGGTTGCGCTTGTAACTTAACTTAGTTACAAGTTTCCATGTGTTTCTGACAAAGACAGACACATTCTGGACCTCGAAAAGTCCATTTGGGCCTAAATGGTAAAATGGAAGACCCATAATACCCATTCAGGCTTTCTTAGGAGTGCTAAACTAGCTACTGTTCTAAGTTGAAAAATCGCACATGCATTCACTAAACTTTGGGTCGCCCCAGGATGCGACTGGGTGACTCCGGGGTTCTTAATTTATTTAAATTAGCATCACAAATCATCATTGTAATAATTTGCAAAATCTGCGATTTTTCTTTATAAGCATGTACAAGTAAGTTCATTCTTGAGAACAGTTTCAGTGTCTCCTTTCATTTTTATTTCAGTTCTTGCTCGAAAGTGGTTGCTATGTAGGACTGAATTCTTGGCTGACACTGACGGTGACCCAAAGGGAGGATAGAGTTTTGTCAAGCAGAAGCTGGAGATAGGATATGTGTTCCACCCCTTACCAATAGTAACTATTAGTTACTATTTCCGTTCCAGCCTCACGAAAAGTTACTACGCTGACCGTTCCAGCCTTCTAATAGTAACTATTTGCTTACCACGCTCGGGAGCGTAGTAAGCGTAGTAACTACGCATCTCTGCAACGTGATTGGTCGGACCAGCCCGCGGACTGATATTTGACCGAAAAAATAAAAAGCATTCCAGCCTAGCGTATAGTAACTACGGCGACTAGCGTAGTAACTACGATAAATAGGGTGGAACACGCCTAATATGACTAAGTCGAAAACACGCCAGTAATCCTCAGGAAGAAGGAGTAAACGTTTCCGTAATGACTCAAACTCAATGACTCAAATCCTGCGTCAAACAATCACGGCGCTCTTTGGGAGCAGCTGTGACACCGTTTCTTTCTTTCTTCCACTGGTACCCGGAGATTTAGCATCGGCAAGGAGAGATAGTCATAAAGAGTATTGGGACAAGTCCAGGTTTTCATACGGGCTTTAATGCCAGTCATCCTTCTGCCAGTGTATGTGTGAACATTTTTCTTTAGCATTCTAATTATGTCTCGTTACAGGCTCCAGAAAGTATGAAGTCCCTGATCCAAGGTATCTGGCAGTTGACCGTTGCCTTTGGCAACCTCATTGTCATCATTATCGCTGAGGCCAAATTTTTCCCGAAACAGGTATTTCAAATATTTTCATATTTTTTTGTACTAGAGTATTCAGCTGGAGTTTTTTAGCCGCAATTAAAACCCGAACCTGGGATGTTCGGGAGTTAACTTTTAGGAAATGCGAATTTAGCAGAATTCTAAAGGAAAAGCATTTTCGCTGGGACTAATTAGACGTTACATAGGAAATCTCAGAAATGAGAATGGATGAAACGATTGGGGACGAAGAACTAATCTTTAATATAGGTAGGCCTACGACCGGTCCTTGAGGTGTCCGAACAAAGTCGGCCGCTGTCGTCCCGCCAAAACGAGTACAGATAGGACCTACGTTCTTCTGGTTTTCTTCTTCCTGAAGACAGGATCCCTGTTTTGCGTGACAGTGAAAGGGCAATAACCCTGTTTTAGTAATGTCTCCCAACTCCTAACCACGCACCAGATGCCAAGTCTAAGGCTGACGAATTGCCGCCTGCCATTCAACACCCGTGTGAATTTGACCTCTATGCCAAATTGTTTTTAAAGTTGATTTTGTTCGTGTTTCAGTCTGACGAGTTCTTCCTCTTCGCTGGTCTTATGGGCCTCGACATGATCCTTCTTGCCTTCCTTGCCTATCGATACAAGTACAAAGAAGTTCCTAGTGACGACGACGACAAGAAATCCATATCAAGTGCCGGAAGTGGAAAACAGAACACCGGCTTCGAAAAGGAGTCCGGATTATAAAGTTTGACGTGCCATATACTATATTTTTACAAGATTTTATTGAACTTTTGACGTAAAGTAACGACAGTAAAAAAAAAAAAAAGTCGGGTTCAGACAGGTTACGAATCAAACCACAATTTTCAATAAGTAGCTTAAAGCCAGACTCCACCGCCTAGCAACCATCGCTAAAGGCAGGCCCCCGTTCTTCTTTTTTTTTTATTATTACATTTGGTGTTGAGCTTTTAGCTTGTTTACTTTCTTTCTTTTATTTTCTTTGGATTTGATAGACAGGGCTCCTGTTTTGGTGTAATTATTCTCCTTCTTCTTTGAGAGCCTTGTTCTATAAACGTTGACCTCATTTTGAAGATGGACTGGATTTCACAACGTTCTAGTGTAATTCTTCTCCTTTACACGAATAGTTGCAAGCGAACTTTCATAGGCCCTTAATATCATGCCCTTTCGAGTTCTACCCAAAAAGCACTTCTCCTCCACGACAAGTTGTGATCTAACAGTGAAACAGGCTTGGTTCCTGCTGACGCCACGCCTTGATTTACCGCGGCCTGCAGATAAATGAACAATCTCTACTGCCGAGGATTTGAAATAATGCGATTTCTCCAAGTTCCGGTGGAGTTCTGAATATAGGATAGAATAGAATAGAATTTTATTGTTTCAAAAGTACCTGTCACAGCGTTGCCGCCGAATTTGACCTTTTCGTCATACAAAAATGAATAAAATAACACTCTCTCACTCTATAGTCTTGTTACAAAAGAGAAAAAAAAACACTAAAAGGAAAACTTATCGGTTATTGTACAACTCAACAAATGCCGGAACAAAATTCCTTCTAGATCTTTCATGAAGAGGGGCCACAGGTGCTAGTTTGGGGATTTTCTGGGATTTCTCTCGCTGGGGTCTAATACGTATAGGAGAATAGGGGGGAGGGAGAATATTACGTAGTCGGGGAACAGAGAGGGTTTTTATACCGAAATCGATGCTAAGGTGGGTTCGTCTCTCTTCCAGGGTAGCCAGCTTGAACCTTTTTAGTAGGTAACTGTAGGGCACTTTACCCTCCCCGTTAATAATCATGAGGGCCCTTTTTTGAATATTCTCGATACGGTATGTGTGCTCTGAAGAGAGCCCGAAGTGCCAAACAGGACAAGCGCATTCAAGAATAGGTCTGATAAAACTAACAAAAATTTGGAGGAGGTCTTTAGAAGGGCAAGAAAATTTCATAAGTAGTTTCAGGACAGCAATACATGGGGAGGCTTGTTTTAAAATATTTTTGATGTGGGCATCCCATTTTAGATCATTGGTTAAAGTAACTCCGAGAAGTTTAATTTTTTTGACAGAGATTTCTGGGGGAATGGGGTCAAGAAAAGCTGGGGTGGATTTTAAAAAGTTAATTGTCATGATTGAAGATTTCTTGGAGTTGACTTTCATTTGTGACAGAGCAGCTTCTTGGGTAATGTCATCCAGAATGGTCATTGCGGAGCTCTTAATATTTCGCCGACAAACCTCAAGAGCTGAGAGGTCGTCAACATATTTCCATCGGTCAGGGTAATCAGAAATAAGACTATTTATCATAATTAAAAATAAAATTGGACCTAGTAAAGTACCTTGGGGAACACCACAAAAAATAGGGAGTGGTTCAGAAAAAACATTATTATATTTGACAATTTGAGATCGGTTTGTCAAAAAAGAAGCTATAATTTTAATCAAAAAAGGACTAACTTTCTGAAGCTTTTGCCAAAAAGGCAGACCCTGTCACGAAATGTCCAAAACAAAAATACCAAAAATACTTCAAATACTCAAAATACAAAAAATACTTCCAAAACAAAAATGTTTTGGAAGACCCTGTCTTCCAAAACCACGTCACAATCTGGACAATAGTACACCAAAAGATAGGTAAGATTCATACCTATACCCTGTGAAAGTGAGGAACCACGGCTGCTTGTCGTTTAGCCAAGGCAAGTGCCAAAAGTGAGAAACTTAGTGGAAAGTTTGGCTGGTACCCCATATAGGGGGTAGTGATACCCCACATGTGGGGAGTACTCCCCCATATTTGGGTAGTACTCCCCAAATTGGTAGTACCCCTCATATGGGGTATCAGTACCCCAAAATTGAGCTAGTGTCCATGACTGATACCGGGTAGCAGACGAGCTGTCAAATTAGTGTTTTTGTCAAAAGCGAGAATGGAGAAGCCAGAGGAGCAAAAACGGTAATTTTGTACGAGAATCGAGAATTCAGAATCGAGAATTCAGAATCGAGAATTCAGAACGGAGAATTCGGATCAAAAACGCAGCTATTGTCTACCGGGCCCGTAATGAAAAGGCTTCCCCGTAAGGTGCTTACATCTTACATCCGTGACTTAACTTCAGCTAGTCCGGTACTCCCTTCAGAGGTACAATAAGTGGCGTTTTTGATTGCCGATTAGTTCGGCGATAGCGTAGCTGTTTGACTTTTTGGCGTTTTTGACGTTCGCTGTTTCTTCTAACTTCTGTTTTTGTGCTCAACGGCTAACGTCTATCGCCTAAATTCCTGTCCATCGCCTATCGGCCTAGGACTCGTCGATAGGCGATGGACGTTGCCTCCAACGGCTATCGGCTATCGAAAACAGTAAATAAGCACGAATCGGCAAACTCCCTTCTTCTACCGGGGAAATTTCATCGGCGATCAAAAACGCCACTACTGTCAGAAGTTTGATAACAGATAACACGTTTGCGCATCCTTGTGTGTTAAAGTTTAACCGAAAAGGGCTGGGATAGGACAATCTATAGTTATCCATCACTTATTCACTTAAATTGGCTTGAAGACCCGCTGAAAATGCGTTACTTCAACCAATAATCGATTTTCAAATAGTGGAATTTCCTTGTAATTTATGGTACTGAATTTTTGTTGTATGCTTTACGAGAAAGATTTATGATTTTTTTCTGTTCAGGCTCTAAGCAATCTTCACCAGTCTCACCACTGCCCACTGAAAAGCTGCGTTTGTGTTGAGATTAAAATTTCCCGCGTCATAGTAGAATTTACGTTGTGGGGACGGCCGCAGATATTCTGAATGTCACAACTGGAGCAGATAGTGGAAATTAAAAAAAAATCCCTTTGCGGAATCCAAATAATTCAATGTATTCAATTAGATGACACAAAATTAATCGGCCTTTCAGTTAAACTTTAAACATTATGTCCGTTCGGATCCTAACATCTGTTAGGATCCTTTGCTGTCAATTCGAGACATAACTTCTGTTATGACCCTTACAAGTGTTAAAGTTCGCGAATTTACAAGGGTCATAACATTTAACACAAGGATGCGCAAATATGTGTTTACCTGTTATCAAAATTTTTACAGTGTAGGTATGTCGTATTCCATCGACTGTTTCCGCTATTAACAACGCCCGAGGGGGTACAAACTGTCGGGCACACTGTGTACCGGGAAGTCGGGCACAGTCAATTGTCGGGCAAGCTGTACTCCAATTTGTACGAAACTGACGACTTCGAAAGCGCAATTGGCCACAGTCGGGCACACTCAATTGTCGGGCACACTGTACCCCAATCTATGGAGTTGTTACCCCTTCGACTAAAGCCTCGGTTGATTTTAACGTGAAAATACGGGGGTATGCTCCAACCTCTCCATAGCGTTTATAAGTTTATCAAGCCAATGACACGACTGTTCAAATAAAACTGATATCTCGGCCAGGCTTTCTTCAATGATTAGTCTTCTTCTTCTGCTTCTGAAGGCAAATAAGAACTATTTTCTTGTCAACTAAGACAGCCCTGCGAACGGGAAACAGAGCACGCTGCACCAGGAAATATGTGTATGATTATATATGTAATATGTGAAATATGTATCTCATATGTGTATCACTATGTTTGTTGATGAAATTCTCAAATAATCTTGACACAAGTCGGGATAACATAAAAGGATTTATCCATCATAAAAACTCAAACAGATTATTATAAGGGCAAAACCAAACGATTACAACGATTATTAACATGTGGTTCTCGCTACAAGCTCTCATACGAGCGAGATGCATTAGGCTTCGCAAATTACGTGCAGATCTGATACGTTTCAGAAAAGTAAAACTCATGTCAAATTAGTAACTGCAGTAATTTTTTACAGTTAGTTGCCCATCTTAACTTCGTGCCACAAAATCTGGCCCATGCCATCTGTTCGATGCATAGAGCTTATATGGGACGAGAAGAAGATAGACCAGCGAAACACCTCTGACGAATAAGATGAAATGAATGGAAATACAAAATTGACTTCAGGTAAAAAACAAGAGCTGTAAGCTCATATGGCACTTGCAAGGGTTGAGATGTAGTGTTTGATCAAAGGTACTTTTAAGGTTACCTTTGCGGTTCAGATGCGCACTTTAAGGGAGCTAGAGAAAAAGTATTTTGTTTTAGAACTTGGCTGTAATGATACGCAATTTACAGGCGCTAGAAATGCATCTGTAAGAAAAACTATTGAGACAAAACGATCACAGGGCCTTATGGATCATTGATATATACCGTTTGGTAAAAACAAAAATTTCACTTTACGGTTAAAATGTGCACTTTAAGGGTGATAAAATTTTAAGCAAAACCCTTGTGGCACAAATGATCATGGGTTGAGATGTAGCTTATCGTTTGATAAAAAAAAAAGTAGTTTTCGACCTTGCGGTTCAGATGTGCACTTTAAGGGAGCTAGAACTTCATTTGTAAGCAAAACCCTTGAGGCAAAAATGACAATGGGCTCATGGAGATCATAAAAATGTATAATTTGCTTAAAAGTATTTTTCTAAATTTACGGTCAAGATTGGTACTTTAAGGAATGTCGGATTTGGGAAGTGGCGATTTCTGAGCCAATCTTGTCGAATCTCTAATATTCCAGCCTAGTTCCATCGTCCTAGCACATCGGGAAGTACCTTAAATCGCGATCACCGGAATTCCGGACCCCCCCCCAAACTCCCCCACAGTCGCCGGAGCCAATCCGGTTCTGTAAGTGATTTATCCAGAGCATCTCTCTATTATTCCCATAAAGTTCCATCCCGATCTCCCCAATCCGAGCCGGTCACGTATTCCCCCCCCAATCCCCCCCCCCCATTGTTGTCAAATCCGGTCCAGACATGACAAAGATCACCAGAGACATGTCCTCTGATGAATTATCAAATTTCACTCAAATCCGATCAACCGTTCCAAAGTTACACATGACTCAATATTCCGGATTCCCCCTCCCGCTACTCCCCCCACGACTATCGGATCATATAAATTTTTATTTATAAGTCAGTTTGATCGGGTCCCTGACTCGCCTCCCAAGTTTCATCGTGAAAATCCCCAAAACCGCCATTACCGGAATTCCGGGAAACCCCCCTCCACCCCCCCTCTATTCTCCGGATCCAGTCCAAATGTATAAACGATTTATCTGGAGCAGATGATTGTTCTTCCCAGCAAGTTTCACTCCGATCCCTCCATTCTAACCGTTTCTCGAGATTTCCGGTCTCCCCCCCCAAACTCCCCCATAGCTGTCGAATCCGGTCCGGACTTCAAATGGGACCTCAGAGGTATGCAATTTATTCAGTTATTAAGTTTCATTCCGATCCGATCACCCGTTCGAAAGTTACACATTACTCCAGTTTTCCGGATTCCCCAGCCCTCCACTCCCCCCCAGGTGGTCGGATTGGGAAACTGATTATTTCCAGGTTAATCCGGTCGGGTCCCTGATGCTCCTGCCAAGTTTCATCGTCCTAGCACATCTGGAAGTACCCCAACTCGAAAAAGTGTGACAAAAACTACTTAATTCTCAGAATTCCCCGGCCCACCACTCCCCCCCAGATGGTCGGATCGGGAAACTGATTATTTCCAGGTTAGTTTGGTCGGGTCCCTGATTTTCCTGCCAAGTTTCATCGTCCTAACACATCTGGAAGTACCCTAACTCGAACATGTGGGACAAAATAATTCGGACCGACCGACCGACCGACCGACCGACCGACCGACCGACCGACCGACCGACCGACCGACCGACCGACGGACGGAATTGCGATCGGTATATGGCACTTGAGCCAGAGGCTGCAAGTGCCATAAAAACACATAAAAAGTTGCCATAGGAAACGTGGCAACCAGAACATCGAAATACAACAAGACTACAGTTTTGATGGGATTCCAAATGGGAGCATTTATTGGACTTGTTCATCCATACAATCGGGTCTTGTAGAATACTCTATTTGAGTCCGAAACACGCCAGTGACCCTCGGGAAGAACAAGAAACGTCACTCAAACGAACCCTCAAAAGTTATTCGAATCCTGTGTAAACCAATCAACAACGTTTGTTGTCGTGATGTTTCTGGCTCTACATCGGGCACACGGTGATTCACTGGAACGAAGAGTTAGTCATCAAGAGTATTCCGATCTTCGACAAACCCCTTAAAGGCGTTGTCTCCCCCTAATCAACCCCTTGGCCAGACCTATTAGTTAATCCATTTCTGTCTTTATTTTCCGGTCTAGAACTGATTATACCGGACCGGAATTTCAGTGCTTGTCGAAACTAATAGAAGTAGTAATCCAACATGTTCTTCTCATCCATATAACCTTATAATACCGCCTTCTACATTTTACCGGAGTATTTTGCTCTTTCCGAGAATCCGACAGAATTCCGAGAACCCGGTACTAAAACAAAGCAGACATGCAGATTCAGTATTATTTTCCCTGCATCGAGACGATCAGTTGGACAAAGAACTTATTCGGGCGGATCCCGGCTGATCCATCCGAACTATTGACTTCGTAGGAAAACGAAGCTGGAAGCTTTACCCCTGGATCGATACTCAGAGCACCCTATAAGGGCATAACACGATGTCTACCGAGCTTCCAGTTTTCGACGACAGACAGATCGATTCCTCATGTGCGCTCACGCTCACTCAAAACCGCTTTATCAAGAATTTAAAAGTAGCCTACTACTTTTTGACGGATTCCGGCCAATTATCGATCCGGCAGGTAAGTAAAGTACACTGATCCAGTGTGTTTCCTCGCCCCTATTTTGATACTCTAACAACCCGAGACAAAATGTTTACTTTTCAGAAATTTTCTTTTCTTGCTCGATTCCGGGTAAGCTACCAGTCCGACGCGATGAACGTTCTTAGAGCCTGGTAAATATTCAGCTGATATCCATGAACCCTCTTTCAAAATAAAACTCCAAATTTCTCGCGCAACGCGATCACATTCAGACGACTTGCTTCCGCCCATTCCATTGATGTAAGCCCTTGCAGTAGTATTATCAATTCTAATCCGTATGTGTTTTCCCTGTACTATTTCTCGGAAACTCAACAACCCGAACAAAACAGCTTTCATTTCTAATACATTTATATGAAAACCTTTCTCTTCGTATGTCCCTTACCCCTAATTCGACAATATCTTTAGCTTGAAACAAATATATGTTCACCCCTTAATTTGAAACCCCCTCTCCACCTCTAAATAGGGCTACGAGCACATCTCAAACTTGATCTGCACCATGTCACGAGCATTCTCTTCGATGGCTGGGTATTACAGTAACGAGCTCCTTTCCATCTTTCTGCAGTGCTGCACTGATCGACATTTAGCGTAAGCTACAAATAGGGTACGCAAAAATTGTAGCAAACCGGGGCAAGTACAGAAGAACAGCTTTAGCAAAACTTAACGCCTCTTTTTGCGACCCGGCTGTGCTTTTCTCGGCTGGTCTGTTTGGTATTTTTGGTAAACGCGATCTATCCAGAATAAGGATGGATTATTTCCGTTACTGTTTCTTCTGTATCTGTCTCGATCCCATAGTAACTCTATTATCATTAAATCTTACGGAGCTACCGACATTTTGTCGCGGCTACAAGAATTACACACTGATTTCCATCAGAAATCTAATTTACGTATTTTGCCGCATCACCGACTGATTAGACTTTTTTGATTTGGTTGGTTGTATCTTGGTTGTATGTATGTTGTTGGCCTAATGTATGTTCTGTAGGTTATTTTTCTCGTCTTTTTGGTTTTTTTCTTTATTATCTCTACTCCACTTTCTTTTGTTGTAAAACATTATGTGGGTTACAAATATACTTACTTACTTACTTATAATACACCGCTCCTTCGAGAGTCAACGTGCAACAGACAGACAGACAGACGGACGGAATAACATCGCTACGTTTTGGAATCCCAAAACGATGACCCAGGTTTCAGAAAGCTCAGGTCTTCTTGTTTTGTATCATTCTGACGTATGAATTTTCTCCTCGTCAGACAATTTTTTAAACTTCCGCTGAACCCCTTTCACCGTGAAAGAAATATCTCTGATTCGTCAAGTGTGGGCATCTTCAAGCCAACGGTATATGGCAATAAGTCAGAGTGTAGACAGGTGGCTGTGCTATCTTTTTTTACGCGCCAAATTTGAACTAAAAAGAGAGCTACTGACTTGGCCAAAATGGATCTGCTCCAATCGGTGGCAGGATGCTGCGTATCAGAATATAAAGGATGACGGTCAGTGTGAGAATCCAAGTAAAAAATAAACGACTACTTTGAAGTTGCTCTAGAGATCAAGCTTCTTATGTTCTTACACCACTTTATCTACTCGTTTGTGAACCCGAAGCGAAGGGCTCCACATTCGACTGTTACCGGAACTTCAGTGATGTCTTTGGTCTTTTTCTTTCTTTTTTTCCTTTTTCTTGTCTTTTTTTTCCGCGGACAGTATTTTATTTTTTCTTCTGGTTATCCAATGACGTTTCTCGATCGCCACATGAGGGAAGAACGATTCCCCTGCTTTGTACTATATACGTTTATTAAAGCTTCAGTATTTTCCCCAGTCGTCCCATCCCTTCTCATTTCCGAGATTTCGAACTTTCTGTATCGATTTATTTATTATTACATTTGGGGTTAAGCATTTAGCTTATGCCCCCTAACGGCATTACGTTTGCTTTTTCATTCACCGCCTTTGACTCTTTTATGCAGATCAGGCTCCCGATTATTGTTTCCGGGGTGCTCCTTGGCCAGAAATATCGGTTATGTATGTTTTCCGCGTTTTTCATCAAAACCAAGGGGTCCGCGCAAGGCTGAAAACAGCCGGGATGGGTTTGTAAAGTGTGAGAAGCAGCAAAGTTTTAACGGAGTCACGTATGTTAAAATTCTAGAATAGAAACTGCATCTAATACGACTTGTGATTTAAAGGACCCGTCGTGTCTATAATGCGAATGCAATCTGCTTTGTTATAGCACTCATTAATTCTTAAGCCCGGAGACTCAAATCTTATGTTACATTCCAAGCCCGCTAACGATACCTCACTAATCTGTGCACTTGCCACAATTCACTATTTTCCATGCGCATTATGCTCCCGACGAGTGTTCGCGTATCAATTTATTGTTGAGTAAAACTGGATCTGAATTTTGCCGAGTTTTTGCTAGAAGTCAATCGGCCTGGGAAAAGGCTTAAAACAACTAAAGCCGTGGATAGTTTTTTAAAAGCAGAGCGTAGTTTTACAATCTTCAAACAGTTTTGAATATTGGAACATTAACAGTAAATAGTGCAAGGTATGCTTTTAGGAAATACTGTCGAGTCGATCACACGCAGTGGCCCACAAATAGGTGTCCATGGCCACCAGTGGGTATCCAACAGTTTAAACCGCTGGTGTCCGGTCTCATGTACATCCTGTACCCGGGAACGCCAAACCCCTCTCCCAGAAGTTCTGTTTTACTACTGAAGAAAACATTCAATTATATGCCGTAAAATGATGAGGACGAGCTCGCGTCAGCCTACGTCTGGAAATCCTTAGCCACGTCATGTGATACCGAGGGGTTGTCCACTCTCGATTTTAGTGTACAGCAAGTGCCCGGTGCCGGTATCGGCTGACACTAGCCGGCACTTGTTGCAACTTGTTCGAACAGCAGCATGTTTAGAAGCGGAATCGCCTAATTTATGGCACCGCTGGTTTCTTCCAGTGTCAGTTGGTGCCGGACAGGGTGCACAGCAGGTGCCGGGGAGTGGCTAGCCCCTCGTGTGATACCCCTTAAAAGGTTATTTGAAGGGTTTAGCGTGTGTCTTCCTCAAGTAACAATGCCAGAACTCCAGCCTGGTTTGCTGACAAGACCGAGAGATACCGACTGACCAATGGGTACAAGAGACGCTTCTTTGCCATAAGGTGTAGTAACCCAGTTCCGAGTCGCGACCCCTCGCGAATACTCTTTATTTGTTCTTCCAAGGCCTGAAGCCTGCCCCCCTAACGATGGCCAACGCCCAGTCTTCAACTTGTTAGGAAAACCCGATCAGCGGAACCATTATCGACAAAAAGATGGTGTGTTTCTAATATGGCATGATGAGTCTTGGCAACTTAATGTATGTTTTACATGTGTACATACGTGATGGTAAATTGCGCAAATGATATGACTTTACATGCCGACGTTGGCTAGAGAGTACTGAAGAGTCACGCAGACTGTACAAATGGTTGAAGGAAGTCAATTTATTCACTGTCTCTAGCGAGGTCTCTATAGGACTTCAAGAGCAAATTTTTCCAACAGAGTCTGGACAACACAAACAGAATAGAGAATTCGAAGTAGGGACCAAATTTAATGGTAAAAATACTAATTTTCGGGAACCGGTCAATTGGCTTTGCAACTTTTTCTGACAGTTTGCACACCCGTCACCTCTCCCACCCACAAACTGGACAAGTTCGCAGACGCTCAAACACGGAGTGCAGACGTATGAATCACGTTCAGGTATCAAAGCCCAAAGGTATGCCATAGAAAATCAATCACTTAATTGCATAACTGTCGCTTCACTTGTTTATTCTCCTATTACACATCCTTTATATATCCTCCTACTGCATGATGTGGACTCTTGCCAAGCAGGGCCGAAACAAACCGAACAAACCGACTGATCCGTTTCAATTCATTTTTTTTTTTTAAGTAGCACTTTTTTCCAGAAAAGAACACTTTTTCTGGTTTCCAATAGCACGAAAAATTTCAATGGAGTGGCAACCCTGCATCCAGACTTCCGGGCAGGGGCGCCACACCCCCCTCCCCCCAATGTTGTCGGCCAGTCGGTAAAAGGGAAACGAGTTTCCGCGAAGCGCATCTTTAAACAATTTCAAATTTTTTCTGAAAAATGTTCGTTTTTTCTTAAAAACGTTCCATTTTTCTGCAAATAAGAAGGCTTACGCAGTCAGCTTGGGCTAAAGAAATACATATCTTTTGTACTGCTTAAAGCTCGTGTTTTCCTAAAGCTCATGTTGACAACCAAGCTCAATAGCCTATTGACCCTTGTATTCTACACCCCCATTAGATCACTTTCTTTCTTGGGCAACCTGATTAGATTCTAAATACGTCTACAGGTAGAGCGGCTGCTCTTTTTCATCACTTTTTTCATCGAACTTCATGAGCTGTTTGTAATGAGTTTCATTTTTTTGCAGAACAACTGAACCGTAAACTGCTATTCAATTTGGACAATCGGAGGTTACATGGCTAACAGGGAAGGGGGCTCTGAAAGGATGTGAATTGGAGGTAAATCTGAAACTTGGGTGTATTTTTCCTCTCAACTGGATGATTTTTGGAGTGGTTCAGACGTATTTGTAAATGAATGATCGTTGTGATTCTCTGCGGGGTTTGACAGCACAAAATGTTATTAGGATATAACACCAGTACACTGTGCAGTCCCATGATACCAGTCCTATCCTACCCAGTGCCAAAATTTTCTGGTATTCCCCTGATGTTAAAAGAAAAAAGTTCCAACCGTGCGATATATCGCCTTCGCTGCGCTCGGGCGATATCAGCCCATCATGCTACCCGCGGGCCAAATTTTTCCGCTATCACCATCAGGAAGGGTGATTATATATAGTATTGTATATACTGTATATACTATTGGCCTACTACGATTTGTTTTGGTTCTCTACGGGGTATGACATCACACAATGTTATTGGGGTGTAGTGTAGAGACCATCTATAATAGGATATGTGTATATAGCATTACAGGAAATGCTATATATAATATAATTTTATTTTTACCCATCAGAAAACTCATCGCATAGAGGCAGGTCCGTATCCAGGAATTTATTTCGGAGGGTGTTTTCCCCGCGGGTCGGACCTAGACCGTAGCAAAAAGTACTAAAAAGATATAGAGAAGAGGTTCAAGTCGAGAAAAAACATAATTTTTGTACGTTTCGGAGGAGGTTTGAATCCCCTCTCTGGATACGGCCCTGCACAGAGGCATAGACATTTCTCAAAATAAACTTACTCCTATTTAATCCCTCATTTATCCTTTTACAATATTCAAAATTATAAGTTTTAGCTCTCCCCACGCCGGTGCTACCCCAGCGAAAATCACACAGCAACTTGTTGCTCCCCAGCCTCCTCAAATCATATCATTATCCCACCATAGAAATTTCTATCCCACGGTTCCGGTCACCTTTATAATTCCTCCGCATCTAATGACTTATCCCACGGCATCCCCAACCCAATTGCTACCCTGATCGCACATTCCTATGTCAATCCCTTTAGACGCCGGAGACGCCATACAATAGGCGTCGTTCCAACCCGAGATGTTCCCAGGGATGCTGCGCAGAGGCATTCCCACGTTGGATCCCCTTTTGGGGGGACTGGGTAGTGATGTGTCCACTTGGTATGAATGGAGTTTGAATCATCTGTCGTAATAGGAGATTGATGGTACCCTTATGATGGCGGTATCGGAATTTCAGATCGCTGAGATTGTTTAGAGTAAAAAGTTGTGGATGGGTGGCTAATTTAACTCTTGTCTTGTTCTGTTGGAAGATTGTTTGACAAAAAAATTCTAAAGGGTGACGTGTGTTTTTGAGGCTCTGGTTCTGTAAAGTGTTTATTCTTTTATTTGTTTAGACTGTAAGACGAAGAACAGAATAGAGGAAGCTAAAACGAATACAAAGATGGTAACAAAATTAATTGCGAGAGTCAAAACTCGAGCGATCCCGCGGCTTGGTTGTGTGCCCATCCAGGACCGTATTCATGGGGGGTAGGGGGTTCGACCCCCAAAAAAAAATCGTTTTTTATAGGCTTTACCCTCTGATCTATGTCTTTTTGTACTTTTTGGTCCAACCCGATGGCACCCCCCCAAACAAAAAATTTCCTGGATACGGACCTGGGCCCACCAGTCTGTTTCTGTGACCAACAAGGTTTGTGTGACTCGCACTACGTTTTGCACGCGATGGCCCTCGGACTTTAAGTAAAATTTAGAATTAAGGTAATTAATTAAGGTAATATCATATTACTGTTCTTATCCCTCACTCTAAAGCCTGAGCCCTCTTAGTATTCGTGCCTCTTGTAGTACTCGTGCCTCCTTCCTCGATGAAAAATTTCCGAGAATTAGTCGTATGGAGTATGGAGTAGTACGAAAAAGTAGCATGCAGTAGTAACTGTTGCTACTACATGCTACTACTAGCAAACTGGATGCTATCGGATACTACTACATAAGATTAACCCAGTCGGAGGCATGTTTATCAAAGTACTCCATGCTACTACATATCACTAATCAAACTATTCCATACTACTACATATCATTCCATGCAAACTACACAGCTACACAGTCAAAGAACTTTTCATCGGGTCACCATGTCATGCCGTGACGTGGCGTGCCTCTTTTTAGTCGATCCCTATGCCTTCGAGTCCAGTAGCCTAACCCATAAACTCGGCAAAACTTTTTTCCGAATAGTCGTCGCAGGAAAAAAATACGATTGTGAGCGACCATTGCCAGGGGACTGACAGTCGTTCCTAATAAATTCCCAGGAATCTTCGTTTTAGAATACCATGGATGCATTCCGGCAGTTCATTTACGACGATGTCCTCCTCCAATTCCACGTGGAATGAATAAAGTGTGCTGAGACAAGGAAAGATTAGTCGTAGACACACTACCCACACGCCAGATTTAGAGTGGGATATTTCGCGTTTATAAAATAAGCGACTTGACCAAGATACAAGGCCGTATCCGGGGGGGGGGGTCAACCCTCCCGAAATATACAAAAATCGTTTTTTATAGGCTTTAACCTCTGATCTATGTCTTTTTTGTACTTTTTCAAACACGCCGGCAAAAAATTTCTGGATACGGACCTGCCAGGATACCACACTTCCTTTCCACATCTCCGGATCAGGCACTGACTTATAAGCATATATTATTTTCGTTTGGAATTATTCAAAACACATACCCATGGTGGGAAAAAAATATCAAGCATTCAAAGAAAGAAAAGCAAAAACAAACTGAAATAACAGCTACACTACAGAAATACTTTAGCGTTCAGTCATACCAGCGTTCAGGAATCAACCCAATCTTCGGAGGTCATCAAAACATTTACGTCCCATGCTTGGGCTAAGGTCGTGTAGTGTTTTATTGGATTTCCGTAACATGTTAAAGGTTCACTGTTTTGCTGTATATGACTTTGATGCGTTATTTTGTTTTGGATAGTTAGCAGTGATTCTGGTTGACATTTTTTTATGGCACTTGCAGCCTCTGGCTCAAGTGCCATATACCGATCGCAATTCCGTCCGTCGGTCGGTCTGTCGGTCTGTCGGTCTGTCGGTCGGTCTGTCCGAATTTTTTTGTCCCACATGTTCGAGTTAGGGTACTTCCAGATGTTCTAGGACGATGAAACTTGGCAGGAAAATCAGGGACCCGACCAAACTAACCTAGAAGTAATCAGTTTCCCGATCCGACCATCTGGGGGGGAGTGGTGGGCCGGGGAAATTCTGAAAATTAAGGAGTTTTGTCACTCTTTTTCGAATTGGAGTACTTCCAGATGTGCTAGGACGATGAAACTTGGCAGGAGCATCAGGGACCCGATCGGACTAACTTGGAAACATTCAGTTTCCCAATCCGACCACCCGGGGGGGGAGTGGAGGGCTGGGGAATCCGGAAAATCGGAGTAGTGTGTAACTTTAGAACGGGTGATCGGATTGGAATGAAACTTAATAACTGAATAGATGGCATACTTCTAATGTCCCGTTTGAATTCCGGACCGGATTCGACAGCTATGGGGGAGTTTGGGGGGGGGGGGAGACCGGAAATTTCGAGAAACGGTTAGAATAGAGGGATCGGAGTGAAACTTGCTGGGAAGAACAAGCATCTGCTCCAGATAAATTGTTTATACATTTGGACTGGATCCGACCACCCGGGGGGGGGGGAGGGCTGGGGAATCCGGAAAATTGGAGTAGTGTGTAACTTCCGAACGGGTGATCGGATTGGAATGAAACTTAATAACTGAATAAATGGCACACTACTGATGTTCCGTTTGAAGTCCGGACCGGATTCGACAGCTATGGGGGAGTTGGGGGGGGAGACCGGAAATTTCGAGAAACGGTTAGAATAGAGGGATCGGAGTGAAACTTGCTGGGAGGAACTAGAATTTGCTCCAGATAAATCGTTTATACATTTGGACTGGATCCGACCACCCGGGGGGAGTGGAGGGCTGGGGAATCCGGAAAATTGGAGTAGTGTGTAACTTCCGAACGGGTGATCGGATTGGAATGAAACTTAATAACTGAATAAATGGCACACTACTGATGTCCCGTTTGAAGTCCGGACCGGATTCGACAGCTATGGGGGAGTTGGGGGGGGGAGACCGGAAATGTTGAGAAACGGTTAGAATAGAGGGATCGGAGTGAAACTTGCTGGGAGGAACAAGAATCTGCTCCAGATAAATCGTTTATACATTTGGACTGGATCCGGACACTAGCGGGGTGGAGGGCTGGGGAATCCGGAAAATTTGAGTACTGTGTAACTTTCGAGCGGGTGGTCGGATTGGAATGAAACTTAATAACTGAATAAATGAAATACCTCTGATGTCCCATTTGAAGTCCGGACCGGATTTAACAGCTATGGGGGAGTTGGGGGGGAGACCGGAAATATCGGGAAACGGTTAGAATGGAGGGATTGGATTAAAACTTGCTGGGAAGAACAAGCATCTGCTCCAGATAAATCGTTTATACATTTCGGATGGATCATGACATTAGGGGGGGGGGTGGAGGGGAGTTTCCCGAAATTCCGGTTATGGCGGTTTTGGGGATTTGCACGACGAATCTTGGGAGGCGAATCAGGGACCCGATCAAAGTGACTTATAAAGAAAAATTTACATGATCTGATAGCCGTGGGGGGAGTAACGGGAGGGGGAATCCGGAATATTGAGTCATGCGTAACTTTGAAACGGCTGATCGGATTTGAGTGAAATTTGGTAATTGAAGAGAGGACATGTTTCTGTTGACGGACAGATCCGACAGCAATTGGGGGGGGGGGGGGCGAAAATACGTGACCGACTTAGACTGGTGAGATCGGAATGGAACTTTGTGGGAATAACAAACAGATGCTCTGGATAAACACTTACGGAACCGGATTGGCTCCGGCGACTGTGGGGAAGTTTGAGGGGGGGGGGAGGTCCGGGATTCCGGTGATCACGATTTAAGGTACTTCCAGATAATCGAGGACGATGGAACTTGGCTGTAATATTAGAGATTTGACAAGATTGACTAAAAAATGTACCAAGTACTAATCTTGACTGCAAATTTCAAAAAATACTTTTAAACCAAATTCATATTTTCATGATCCCCATGAGCCCATTATCATTTTTGCCTCAAGGGTTTTGTTTACAAATGACGTTCTAGCTCCCTTAAAGTGTGAATCTGAACGGCCAGGTCGAAAAGCACTTTATTTGAAACAATACATCTCAACCCATGATCATTTGTGCCACAAGGGTTTTGCTTAAACATTTATTTCTGTTACCCTTAAAGTGCGCATTTGAAATGAAAAGCGAAAAAAAACTTTTGACGAAACGGTATACATCAAGGATCCCTAAGGGCCTGTGATCGTTTTTGGCTCAAGGGTTTTGCATACAGACGCATTTCTAGCGCCTTTAAAGTGCGCATCATTACACCCAAGTTCAAAAATAAAATACTTTTTATCTAGCTCCCTTAAAGTGCGCATTTTAACCACAGTCGAAAAATACTTTTGATCAAACAAAACATCTCAACACATGCAAGTGCCATATGAGCTTACAGCTCTTGTTTTTGGTACTTGTCGTTTTTTGGTTGGGCGACCCAGACCAGGTAAGTCGAGCTCCTTTCTTTCTATTTTTTGTCTTTATTTCTGTTATTTTTGATGTTTTGTTGTTAGGGTAATTAGTCCCTTACAGGTTGCCTCTGGGCATTGCAGATTCATTTTTTTTTATGAACCCTTCATTCTCTCTCAGAAATAAAATCCATTTCCTCCTGACTAAACTACCTTTCTTAAATCTATCAACTCTTCACAATAACGAACATTTTCTCTAGTCTTTTTGGCGCCACAAGTCAGAACAATTATATATTGTTCTAGATAAAGCATGCTTCGTTCTCTGCTATGAACGTGATCATGGTTGACTTTTATCTAAAGGTACGTTTTGCACCTACATACCAAATCGGTTTAAGTAGGCTACTAAATTGATTAGAAAGCCGAAAATTTGTCCGGCAGATTTTTATTTCAACACATAGCTTGCCTTCCAGCCATGGAATTTCAATTTACGAATTTGGTAACTTTTACTACGGCCTTAAAGAAAATTCTTGGCAAAAAGGACCGCATATCGCCGAAAAAAAAACAGCAGACAACTCCGTTCCATGGAAAGCCGAGTGATTAAGGTGTTGGACTTTCAATTGATAGCCCCCCCCCCCACGCACCATACTCCCGACCGAGGGGAGTGAAACAGGATATTGGCACCTGGGCTACGCGAACCTTCAATGGTTTCCTTGTGATTTTTTCTTTCTTTCTTTCTTCTTTTATTTATTAATGCATTTGGCGTTAAGCTTTTAGCTTTTCGCAATTTTTAACCCGTTTTTCATCACTAAACATGATTTTCGAACAGCTTGTGGGTGTCATCAGCAACCGACGTAACAACTATGAAAATAAGAAATATGCAATAAGAGACAAACATAAGAAATAAGACAATAAACACAAAAAATTTGAAAATAAAAATGAGTTTTTTTTTTAAACCGTCTGTTTACTTACATCGACGCTCCTGAAGAAAATGACGAAATATCGCCGAAAAAAATGTAAGCGGATTAATTTATTAAAATAAATTAATTTAGCACCTCCAAACTAGATTCACAGCAAGCTTAGGCCGAAGGAAATAACTGACAACAGTGACCAAACAATAAAGTCTACTCTTTCCAGACCGTCTGTACACTGACATTACCTACAACATCTCGACGTTAACCCCTAACCCCGCCAGAACACCACTTCTTGGTTCGCGAGGATCGTTAGCATACGAATACTGCTTAGCTTAGCAGTTGGCCCATTAGAAACTGAAAGAAAGACGACGCCACATGCACATCCTGATGTTCCCTAACTCCACTTCTTGTTCTAGCCGTCGGGACAATCCTCAAATGCGTCAGTGTCAATTTACTTCTAGCAATTTTCTCATTAGAAACATAATTTTTGTTAATGTTTGGATGATTATCATACTTGCGGAATTCTCCCTACTCATTCCTTCGAACACCGGTGTCACAATAAATGTGTTCGCGATAAGGTATCAATTACGTCGATCATTAGACAAATTCCTCGGCTTTTTGGAAATTTTAAGAAAAGCAATTCGACAGGTGCAAAGCTATTTCCGAGGGAAAAGGAAAACGGAAGACATAAGAACCATAAATAATAAGACATATAGAACATCAAAAAAGGCTTCGGTCTCTATACGTGCTCGAGAAACTGGGAATAATCAGGAGAGCGTCGCCAAATAAATTCTCATATATTCTCTATCCAAATAAAGCCTCTAAGCAGCTGGTAAAAAAATGGTCATGAAACTGTTGCCCTGTAGAAGCTCCTCACTGAGTTCTTTAGCAGAGGCGTCATTTGGGGGGGGGGCAGAGCTACCCAGAAAAAAGCCCGAAAAAGTCAGTTTCTCATGTGACATCTGGCTGCGCCATATCAGTTGACCAAGGTCACTCATAAAAATTGAACCCTTTTTAATCCGAGATAATGGCCCATTGTTCGAGGATCGAATTTCTTCAAAAATTTTGCCTGCGGCGCCTTCTGTAGTCCGCTCTGTTTATTCTGGGCTCACAGTTTTTGAGGATGGGCCCTTTTCGGAAAGTAGTTAGAGCCTGGGTCTGTTCATTTAGTTGAGGGCCCCCTTGGAAATTCAAGTGGGGGCACCACCCCGAAGGAGCTTAAAACACAAGAGTAGGAAGGGGAGAGAGTTGGCCCAGGTGACCAAGGTCATTCATAAAAACTGAACCCTTTTTAATCAGAGATAATGACCCATTGTTCGAGGATCGAATTTCTTCAAAATTGTTGCCTGCGGCGCCTTTTGTAGTACGCTCTGTTTACTCTGTACTTACAGTTTTTAGGATGGGCCCTTTTCGGGAAGTAGTCAGAGCCTGGGTCAGTTCATTTAGTTGAGGGTCCCCTTGGAAATTCAAGTGGGAGCACCGCCCCGAAGGAGCTTAAAATACAAGAGTAGGAAGGGGAGAGGGTTAGCAAACACTCAGTGCCTTTTCCAGTTAACCCCAGCGTGTTTATTTAAAACGGTAAGAAAAGTTTTAAACCTGTGTTTAACGTGAGTACAGCAAAGGTTTAGACACTGTCATGTACTAGTTTTCAGTTAAATGTCTCACACTGATTGAAACGTGTCCTGACCAACCACTATCAGCTAATTTATGATGGCCCTTGCTTTGATTTGTGATCCAAAAAGACACTCTGATCATAAGGAATTCCAAAATGTTCGCCTGCGGCGCCTTTTGTAGTACGCTCTGTTTACTCTAGGCTTACAGTTTTGGGGATGGGCCCTTTCAAAACCTAAAATTTGTTCGGCAAGTAGTTAAATTTTGTTAGAAAACATGCAGATCCCCCAAAAATTCATAAGCCTGTTCGGAATAACCCACAGAATTTTGAGTGTAACCTAGACCATTCTAGATAGTCGTCACGTCAAGCTTTCAATGTGAAATCCAACAAAGCCTTCGCAGACTTTGCAGGAACATATTTTGTTCCTCAATAGACTAGCCAAAGAAGACCATTCCAACACCCCTTCAAGCATGTGATATTCTAAATTGGGTGATTTGGGGGGAAATTTGGTGACCAATACGCCATTTTTAATGAGAAAATCACTAATCTGTGATTGTTTAGTACAACGATTACCATATTCAAAACATTCTAATTTATAAATGCTTATAAAATATAGCATTTTAAACGAAAATATGTAAAATAAGACTTCTCTTAGATTGTGTAAGGACAAATACATGGGTTAACTAATGCCTGCCAAGACTTTCGGATTTCTTGTTATATAGTAAATGCGGTAAAGTCACCAATTTCAGGAAAAAACGCTAGTTCTTTGGGTAAATAGCCAAACCAACAAACAGAAAAAAAAATGGCGTTACATCACCACTTGTGGCAAATTAGCGAAAAACAACACCCAGCGCAAACGACGGTCGAGGGGTTACCCATTCCCGGCACCTGCTGTACACCCTTTCCCGGCATCGGCCGAGACCACACTGTCAGAAGTTTCATAACAGATAGCGCATAACACTTTCAAGAATAACACCTTTTCACTTAGAAATAAAGTGTTATGACCAATTAAGTTTACACTATTTTGTGCCTAGATCTCCAACAACACCTTCAATTGGTAAAAATACTA
Organism: Branchinecta lindahli; assembly: GCA_023053555.1. Classification (NCBI taxonomy): domain Eukaryota; kingdom Metazoa; phylum Arthropoda; class Branchiopoda; order Anostraca; family Branchinectidae; genus Branchinecta; species Branchinecta lindahli. The sequence goes on along the minus strand of JAKZAO010000012.1, from coordinate 17,328,369 downwards.
ACGGGAACGAAAGAAACATAACAGATAACATCCCAAAGTGTTATCTGTTGAAACCGGGCATCCTTCTGTTGTCGTTATGTAACTTCTGACAGTGTAGTATTTTTACCAATTGAAGGTGTTGTTGGAGATCTAGGCACGAGATAGTGTAAACTTAATTGGTCATAGAACTTTATTTCTAAGTGAAAAGGTGTTATTCTTGAAAGTGTTATGCGCTATCTGTTATGAAACTTCTGACAGTGCAGCGGTGCCGGCCGTAAATTAGGTGACTCATCTTTCAAACCTTCTAAACAGCTGAGTTTGATGTTGTAACCTCAATTCCAACACGTGGCGACCGGTGTTGGCTTGTGTCAGCCGATGCCGGCACCGTAGCACCGGGTACTTAGTGCTGGTACACTTAGTACACCAAAATCGAAGGTGGCAACGCCTCGAAATCCAACGATGCTCTGGCAGAATTTGCAATCCCCTCAATCACAATACCGAAAGACACAACCACCCAGCGGGAATGACAATTTGAAATTCAACGACGCCTTCGCAGACTTCACAGAAAAAGCTCCACAAGACAAAGAATTCCAAAGTGTCACCTGTGTTTCCAGAGATTCCAGGGAAGATAGGAAAACTATGCCGGGTATCAATGCAGTAAACAATGTCAATCCAGCATTCTTGTTTCGAAATGCTGCGGGCGTAGAATTGACAAAAATAAAACAGGTTCAATTTCAGACACCAAATTGGGTGGGGGAGTTAAAACGCGCAAGCATACTGACATGCCACAGCCGTCCTGGCAAAAAGTCGCATGGATGCATAACAATAGAGCGTGAAGTAAAGTGACACAACTAAGGGTCACGCAGTGCAGACGAAAGGGCATTTCTTTCGGAATTGTATCTCCATTTATTCGTTCATACTAGTACACATGATCTAGCTTTGAAGGACCTGATCCAGGTGAGATCGGAACAGCAAGATAAACGCCCGTTCAATTATGTTGGCCACCATTGGCCATCAGGAGGAAGAGTGGTTAAAACGAATTTTTAAGGACGAGTGTTTTGCTGGTAAAGAAAATGGGGCGATTTTTGAGGCTAGCGATGGAACACAAAAGTAGATATTTGTAATAAGTAAAACAATTAAACGGATGGCCCTCGGGCTGCTTATAGCAATAGTCTAGGCATTCTTAAGTTCTTGCCCTACTTAAAATTTACTTTCTTCATTATTGTTTACATTTTTTTTTTATTAACCGTTCATTTTATTTCTATGTTCTAGAGTTCTTTGGTGCTAACATCAGGAAACATCGGGACTGAATCGTATGCGTATAACCTTCCTACATATTTTTGTATGTCTCGTAATTTCAGCGGAAGCAGAGCCTACGCTGTTCGGAGAAGACTAAAGTTTTCGATCGGATCCCAAAGGGCGATATTTACTGAGCTTCTTCAGCCAGTAGCCAGACAATCGGTTCTTGTGGAGTCTTGATTTTCGACCGACTCATAAGAATGTTATTTATCCCTACTGAACCGCCTAACCAGATCCATTAGAAAATTCCTCCGTCTTTAATTTAAGAACGGAATATCAATGATAGTCGGAAAGCCCATAGAATATTCTGATCCAACCTGTTCTTACCCAAAACCTTTTAAATTTAACAGGAGGCTTTTGTTCTTTCTGTCATTCTCCAAAAATCAGATTCTGGTCATACCAATTACCCGGAATCCAAAAAGGGGATTCACCGAGAGAAACAGTTTGAAAAAGAGATTTATTAGGGCTAATGAATTTCTCGTTTTCGCAGGATTCCGGCGAAAATGGCCAAACTGTCGACTTCGTAGGAAAACGAAGCTCAAAGATCAATTTTCATGTCTCCTTCCCCTTGGTCGAAACCCCGACTTCCCGGGTTTTCGCCAGATTCCTTCCAAAGTACAAACCAAGCAGGAAAACATGAACCAGTTGATAAAGAAATTATAATAACTACCAAAATTCCGGTTTTGCCGGGTTCGGGTCGAACATCAGTACACCCTGGTACAGCCTATATCAGGAAATTAAAACGAGGTTCCTTACCTCTATATGGACACTGAAACCGACTTCAAAATTTTTTTTCGCTTCTCACTAATATCCGCTTTTTGCAAAATTCCGATCGAACTAATAATAGTGTCTGGCGCCAAAACAAAGCTCAAAGCGAGGGGCTGCCCACTCTCCGCCACTTGGTGTACACCACGTTGCGCCACCCATCCGCCGCACGCGCCACTCTTCCGCCACGCGCGCCACCCTTCCGCCACGCGCGCCACTCATCCGCCACGCGCGCCACTCTTCCGTCAGTCATCCGCCACGCGTGCCACTCATCCGCCACCCATCCGCCACGCACGCCACCCTTCCGCCACTCATCCGCCACGCGCGCCATTCATCCGCCACCCTTCCACCACACGCGCCACTCATCCGCCACGCGTGCCACTCATCCACCACCCATCCGCCACGCACGCCACCCTTCCGCCACTCATCCGCCACGCTCGCCACTCCTCCGCCATCGTTCCGCCACGCGCGCCACCCGCCACCGGGTGAACACCGATTTTGAGAGTCGGCAACCCCTCGGCTCAAAGATGGATTCAACATGTCTTTTTACCTACAAATCGACACTTGAAGACGACAATGAGATCATTTTAACGACACAGGCATCTGTTGTTACTGACTTGCTGATATTTTGCTATCATACTGCCAAATGTGGCACACGACCAGGATGGAAAGTAATATTTCAATCATTCCGGAAAAAGGTATTTGACGAATTTGGTACTTAGTCACCTAGGACGAAAAGACGAGTGTAAACAAGAAGGACACACTTCTTTGTTTCTACTGGGAAATGACAACCTACGGCACGTGCCAGACATCGCAGTGCAGAACTAGGCAGTACAGACTGAGAAATACCGAAGTTCCAAAATTCGGAAGGGTGTTGAACACTGAATGAAAGAACTAATGAACATCATAACAACAAACAACACGATCGGATATAAGGGACAAGGAAAATGGAGCATGGATACATATCATACACCAAACCTTACACACAGAACAGATTAATTTTCTACGAGTGAGGAGAAAGCTGGTTATAGTAAACCAGAATCGACGAACAAGCGAGGGGTTGTCCACTCTCGATTTTAGTGTACAACAAGTGCCCGGTTCCCGGCACCGGTTGACACGTGTTGGGAAAAAAAAACATGTTTAGAAGCTTGCACCGCCTGACGTATGGCCCGACACCGAGGGTTTCACCCAGTGCCGGGAAAGGGTGTACAGAAGCCAAAGGTGCCGGGGACAGAGTAATCCCGAATCGACGGACAAGATATTTATATGATATGATATATTTTGCTTAAACCCCGAGGGTCATTGCATACAAAACAAAAAACAAACAAACACATATCTCTTCTAATAAATCCTAATTACAAAAACTCTTCCCTGTGTTTCCAACCTATCCACAAAAACTTCCAAGTTGCCTAGCCCCAAACAGACTTTTCTCCTAACATCTGCGGATCATTGTGGAAGTTAAAAGTAACACTTAAAGCACACCTGAATGAGGAGTACCAAGTATCATCCCTACCTGTATGACTTCCGTTAACATTGCCTGCAGAAAACCCAATCCAAATACGAAACAGTGTTTCCAAGCTATGATTTTTGCTCCATTTTGCATTTGTCCTTATTTCAGTACCGAACAATTTTAGAAATGAACAAATGTCTCCAATCAACCCTTCTTTTGAAATATTTTTTAACCAGTTAAGCCCAAACGTATATTTAGAAGAAATAACAATACGATCCGGGCAGCGCTGTACAAGATTTGAATGAATTGCACTTTTTGTCTTGGAGTCTGCATGTGCAAACCTCCAGAAACGAACATCCCTATTTTGAAAACGTCACGCTCAGGAGAAGAATGCTCTCCGTGGCCATGTCTGTAAATGCATTCTCCATGGTGTGTTCAAGTATGGTTTCATTGTTCAGGTGTCCTTAAAGAACGCCTCGCACTATTTACTTTTTATGTTCCGGAATTCCAAAATAGTTGAAAACATTAGAACTAGGCTCTGCTTTTAACAAATGACAAGACTAGCGCTGTTTTTGCGTCTCTTCAGGCAGCTCGACCTCTAGGAAAAGGAAACATTTAGATGACCGTTTTTTCTGATGAAGAAACTTTTCGGAAACAATCGTCGGGAGAATGATTGCATGGAAAATAGCAAAACGCCGCAAGTGTGAAAATCAGTCGGGTGCTGTGGGGGCGGTTAGAATATACCGTGCGAAATCCTGAGTTGCGTTTTATTTGAAGTTCATATTACAGCGGACTGTTTGTTGTCGTTTTATTCGCCAGCATTGACTGTATGCTGGGAAGACGTGGGGTACCCAAGCTCAGTTCAGCGTACTTCTGACGTAGTCCGCCAGGAATAAAAAGGCTACTTACAGTTCGCCATCCGCTCCCGCTGTACTATGAACTCCAAATAAAACGCAACTCTGGTCTCCGGGCTTTAAATGGGTGGAGTGATCACGGAAGGTTGTCTTAGCATAGTAGGTTGGACGTGTCCTTTAAAATGTCAAAAATGGAGATATTCCGTAACAATTGTTTAGAATTCACTAACAGTGTTTTCAGTTAAATTTGCGCATCCTTGTGTTCAGGGCCGTATCCTCCAATGGGGGGGGGGGGGCAACCCCGCCCCCCGAAAAATATAAAAATACTCGTTTTTGTAAAGGCTTTAACCTCTGATTTATGTTTTTTTTGTACTTTTTGGTCCGACCCGCGGGCAACCCCCCCCCCCCCAGAAATAAATTCCTGGATACGGACCTGCTTGTGTTAACTGTTATCAAACTTGTGAAAGAAAATCGCCGTGATGTAAAACATGAAGTGACGGAATATAGTTTGTGCAGAGTTTCAGAGCAGCTGATTACTAAGGTACCACGTGCTGTAAAATGGAACAAAATGGAAAAGTTTGTGATAATGTCCTAACTTGACGTTGCGTTTGAAAGGAACATAAACGAGCAAATCTATACCTGTATTTTGGCGGAACAGAACACGAGAGTTCCAGCCTGAAAGTGCGTCGAACAACAAGCACTCCAACCATCAAGTTTCAGTCAATATGTTGTACAAAGGGAAGGAAATTATGTCAATATCAAAGTACTTCAGTTTGGAGATCTATTCTAAGACGCTATTAGGATCGAGGTACTGTACTTAGGGATTCGGAGACAAAGCATGAAAAGTAAGAGCGAAGAGAAATCAAAACAGGAAATCTCCAAAAAGATCCTTTTATTGGTAGTTGGAGAGCTTAGCTGGTATCTTCCAAATGATTCATAAAATGTTATATACGATAATTTGTTTGATAATATTATCCAGAATACAAAATTCATGCACCAAACAGAAATTTCCTGATGGCAACTTATTTTTTTTTCAGAACACATTTCCAAGTTTTGAAGTAGATGCACTGTCAGAAGTTTCATAACAGATAGCGCATAACACTTTCAAGAACAACACCTTTTCACTTAGAAATAAAGTGTTATGACCAATTAAGTTTAGGCTACACTATTTCGTGCCTAGATCTCCAACACCTTCAATTGGTAAAAATACTAACGGGAACGAAAGAAACATAACAGATAACATCCCAAAGTGTTATCTGTTGAACCCGGGCATCCAATTGAAGGTGTTGTTGGAGATCTAGGCACGAAATAGTGTAAACTTAATTGGTCATAACACTTTATTTCTAAGTGAAAAGGTGTTATTCTTGAAAGTGTTATGCGCAATCTGTTATGAAACTTCTGACAGTGTGGAGTTCAAATTAAAATTCTTTTCTATACGAATCAAAACAATTACGAAAGCAGTGTTGACGAAAGCAGTCTTGCCATATTGGCATAATTTAGGTAAAAGTGGCATAGTTTGTCGGAGACTGGCGTTAACTGGCGTGTAGCATCAATGGTATGATTTTTCCAGAAGAATCTATTTAATCCTCAAGAACACCTGCAAACCTCTGTTGTATTGTTGTGGGTGTTGTGGCGTATTTTTTCACAGCCTGCGGCTTGTTTCTTGGATTACGATCGAGAAGGATCCAATTTGGCCAAAGACTAATCTCGATTAACGAAAGACAGGGACAGCGAGGACAATCGCGCATTTTTTAGCACCCTAGAAATATAGGAATCCATGGGACATACCAACCCTCCTCTTCTAAAGAGACAAAAGTTGCGTTTTTGCTGATACCATGGTATCTGATATACGGTCTAAAGTCGTTTTTGCAGTTATTGTAGTATCTGATACCACGGTCAAAAGGCGTTTTTGCAGTTGTCGTGGTATCTGGCCAGTTACCGTGGTAACAGATATTCAGATATCACGGTCCGACCGTGATATCTGGTCGTGGTATCTGGAAAACGCGTCTCACTTCAATCAATTTTTGTCAAATTGGTGAGAAAGAAGTTCAGCACTTGGTGATGTAACTGGATATCAGTTTTTCTTTTGGGATGACTTCGGAAAGTGCAATTTCGGTAATAGTCGTTTTTGCAGTGGACCGTATATCAAATACCACGGTAACTGCAAAAACGACTAATTGCAGATCCAGTTACCGTGGTAATAGATACCATGGTATGCGCAAAAACGCAACTAAAATACTGCGAAATGACTGATAGTCGCAACTCGCAACTTTGTAGTGCTACAATGAATGACAATTTTAGCCTATGCAAATTTTTCTCCTTCTTGGCCAGAAAATACATTATCTTTGCTTACGTTTCACTCTTTTCTTTTCATTTTTTAATCGTCCATTTTATTAAGCTTACCAACAATATGAAGGCTAGTGGAATGCCCCCCCCCCCCCCATCAGGACACAAATACTGCTGGGAAGTTCAATGATCTGTATATTTTGAGAAATTACTGGTGCTGCAGAGGACGCTCTCCAAAAATCAGCCTATTCGCATATTTTGCCATGCTACCCCCTTACTCCCTGATCGTTTTCAATTTATTAGTATAGCTAGTCTTTCTTCCGTACTTTTTTCTTCTTTTCCTCTGTGCAATTAAGGGTATAAAGAAACTGCTAATATTATAATACAACATGCCGGAACAGATGTTAGATTAACAATTACGGTGCATAACACTACTTACCTCACGTAAAGTAGAGGTGTCACCCAGCTTTGAACTTAACCGAAGAATATGATAAAATTCAAAACTAGCATCAGAGGCGTCATTGGGGGGGGGGGGGGCTGCCCCTTCCCCTGGTATTCCAAGGGGGCCCAGAGCTACCCAGGAAAAACAGAAAAATAGCCAGAAAAATCAGTTTCTCATCAGAAGTGAGACACCTGATTGCGCCATAGCAGCTGACCAAGGCTGACCCACGAAAATTGAACCCTTTTTAACCGAGATAATGACCCGCTGTTCGAGGATCGAACATCTTCAAGGTGCGTTTGCGCCTAGGTTAGTTTTGTATTCTGTGTCACAGACTGTGTCTGAACTCCGGACATGAAGAAAAGAGAGATTATCATTGTAACATATTGAGTTTTCGTGTTATTTTGTGTTTATTATGTTGTTTTCCCGCCATGGCCCCACGGGCTTTTTTGGGAGTAAATTCATTCATTCATTCATTCATTGCGTCGAGTATAACATTTTTCTGGATAACTGAGGACCCCCTTGGAAATTCATGTGAGGGCACCACCCCAAAGGAGCGCAAAATAAAAGCGAAGGAAGGGGAGAGAGTCAGCAAACACTCAGTGCTTTTTCCGCGTGGGCTTTTTTCAAAGTGGGTTGCAGCAATGGCTACTCTGTCTCTGTTTTTTTTCGGATGGTCATTTATTCGGAAAAGGTCGAGTTCAAACGACGTCATGTACCAGTTTTCAGTTAAATATCTTACATTATTTGAAATGTATCGTAACCAACACCATGAGTTGATCTATGATAGGTGGCCCTTACTTCATTTGTTATCCAAAAAGGCGCTCTGATCATCAGAATTCCTAAATTTTCGCCGCCTGCGGCGTCTTTACTAGTACACTCTGTTTACTGGAAGAGCGAAGAGTGTGTTAATGTAAGAGTTGGGCTCACAATTCCGGGATGGGCCATTTAAAACCTAAAATTTGTTCGGGAGCTAGCTAATTTTGTTGTAAACAGGCAGATTTTTGTGTTGCTACACAGTCCTTAGAAGCTGCTGCGGTAGCTTCGCTCTCAAGCGTGTTCCTGTTATTAGGCTTGACCTTTACCTCTCACAAACTGGGTTCTTGAAATTCGTTTAGTTTTCCGGATGTGGTGCAGTATGTTTCTTGTATATTGTCTTCTGCCGTGCTGGATTTCCAAAAAATATATTTTGCGGTATTCGCCCCCCCCCTCGCCCATGCACTTCAAACAGAAGGGGGCCCGGGACGACAGCCCCCCCCCCTTATGTTTCAGCGAAATACCGCCTTTGACTAACACGTATTTATGCATAATAATGGGCACAAACAATAATTTGAACACACAACAAGCACAAACAGACCCGCACTGTTTTGTTTTAGTATATTTTCTCTGCTTTGCTCAGTTGTTTTTACATCCTCTCACGGCGTCCGAAGTTTTTCATTACTTTTATGATCGTTCGAAGTACCCCAACAGACAGAAAAGACTATTAATAAATAAACAGCAGAAAAAAAGGAATGAATGCAACTTCATAACAGGTGTCCAGCCGAAACACTTTGCTACTAGCAGATATCAAGTTCTCGATTTAGCATTCTTACTGACTGTTTTAGAGGTGAAAACAAAACCAAGGTAGTCCAAGATCCAGAGAAGTAGCCTATTCAAAGAAGCATACCTCTGCTGTACACGAACTCAACAGCACTCTCGCGACAAACAAAGTTATTCTTAGCCCTCGGATTCAAAACAATCTCTTCCTTTACTTCCGTGTACCCCTCATTACCAACCAAATCATACGCTAACTACGTCATCAGTTGTTACCTTATTGCCAATTTCCGTGTTTAATTTCCCACTCTTTCCGCGATTCAAAGGGGGCGGACCTTTCCTGCTATGTCACTATTTCTCCAGAGAAAAAGAGCCCGCGGCCCTTTTTAATACCACCCGCTATCTTGGGCCGGTAGTAGCTGATGAGCGGAGAAGGCGGTCGCTACCTACGCCGCTGCTCACAGCCTCCCTCATCTCATCTCGCTATCACACTTATCTCAGTGATGTGCCGCTAGCTTAGCGAGAAGGTGTTATGTACATGTGGGTTTGGATAAAGAGGGGATAGAAGAAAACAGGTGAGAAACATTAACGCTCAATTAGTTCATATATGTGTAGTGTTACAGAACTCGTATAACCAGTGGTTCTATTACCAAGTAGGCACTGGCCTATGTTCCCTATTCTTATTTTAAGGAAAATGATCATAACAATAGTGATTTGGTCTTGAAGAGAAAAGTACAATCGAGTATTTTAAATTTCAAAATCAGAAGCTAAATAATTTTTGTTCAATAAAACTATTCATTTTTAAAGTTTAACCGAAAAGGACTGGGATAGGACAATCTAGTTACCCATCACTTATTCACTTAAATTGGCTTGAAGACCCGCTGAAAATGCGTTACTTGGTTGTTCCGCTATTCAGGAATAATCGATTTTCAAATAGTGGAATTTCCGTTCGATTTGTGGTACCTCTAATTTGTTGTATGCCTTACAAGAAATATTAATGACTTTATTATGTTCAGGCACTAAGTAATCTTCACCAATATTGCCACTGCCCACTGAAAAGCCTTCTTTGTGTTTAGATAAAAATTTCCCGCGTCATAGTAGAATTTTCGCTGTGGGGACAGCCGCAGATATTCTGAACGTCATAACTAGAGCAGATAGTGGAAAAAAAAAATCCCTTTGTAGAATCAAAATAATTCAGTGTATTCAACTAAATGACACAAAAATAAGTTGGTTTTTCAGTTAAACTTTAATGTTTAGTTGTTGTGGTGGAGATAATCTGCGAGAGAGGTGGGGCGGAGGGCGAAATTTGGACTGCCAAGGTGCTCCACTGGGCTTATAATTTGGCGAGTAACCACTAATAAGTCACGTTGATCGAGGCATGCTTATGCAAAATACAACGATTATGCACCGTGATCTCGCCAGAGATCCAGGTGAACTCAGTACCCCCTATTCAGGCTAATTAGTTCAGACATTGAAATTAAAACGGGATATTTAGAAGAATAAATACACTTTTAAATCTCCTCAACAATGCCTTAGTCAATGCGGTAGGCTACGTATTTCGGGGACCTTCCAATTCCCAGGATAGTTGAAATTACAATAATAAAATTTCGAAAAACCAGACCACTATTTATGTAGACGACCGATGAAGAATGCTCTCCAAGTGCAATGTCCTTCTCCAATTCGCTTGGGTCCTCAAGACGTACCGGTAAACATCTTTTTTCAACATCCCCCCACCTGTCATTTGGATCGTTTGAACCTTTGATGATCTCCACAGTTACCTCTGACCTTGTATCAGAGTAAGTTAACGGTCCTAATGACTTTCTAATAGAAGTGACCCTCTTCGACCGTAAGAAATTCCCTTTAAGAAAATGTTCCCCGTCAGGTGGATCATTCCTCTTCAACCTCTGAGGGCTCTGAGGGTCTGACTTAGTTTCAACGTCCTTAATCGTTTTCAGTGAGATTAGATTAGGAGTGACCCTTTTCGACCTTCCAAAATTTATCTTCAAGAAAATGTCCTTCCGCCCACTCTCAACCTGAACCGTTTGCGCCTTTGGTTTTCTCCATATTCATTCACACGTCACCTCTACCCTTGTTTGAACTACTTCTTGAACGGAACTCATTTTCGGCCCAATAAAATTCATCTTAAAGAAAATGTCCTCCCCGCCTACTCTCACCTGTCAGGTGGATCGTTTGAACCCTCCGTAAGTCCTTTACCTATCTAGGATCCACGCGAAACGTTTCGTATTGATTCCTAGTCCCTATGACGTCAATGGAAGCGGTTACCGCGATACGATGGCCTGGGATGGCACGGGAGGCAGGTGCGTCCGCTCGAGAAATGGGGAACAAGAGCATTCGAGTTCAATACGTCGCTAGGAGCCAAGTCCTTGTTCGACGTATTCTTGTGAAGGCGGAGGGCGTGGGTTGCAGAGGAAAGAACCAGCTTAGTCAACTGTTTTGCTATTGTCTATGGAGGTCTCTTCGCCACATTGTAGACGGCATCGTTGGCTGTTGTCGATTGACTGTTGTGAACTCGGTTCGGTCAACTGCATTTTTTCTATTTTTCGTAAACTCCGTAATTTCAAAGTTATTCACTGTCTTAAAAAATAAATAAGATCAACTGTTTTGCTATTGTCTATGGAGGTCTCTTCGCCACATGGTAGACGGCATCGTTGGCTGTTGTCGATTGACTGTTGTGAATTCTTTTCGATAATTGTATTTTTCTTTTTTCGTCAACTCAATAATTTCAAAGTTATTCACGGTCTTAAAAATTAAATAAGATCAACTGTTTTGCTATTGTCTATGGAGGTCTCTTCGCCACATTGTAGACGGCATCGTTGGCTGTTGTCGATTGACTGTTGTGAATTCTTTTCGATAATTGCATTTTTCTTTTTTCGTCAACTCCGTAATTTCAAAGTTGTTCACGGTCTTAAAATTAAATAAGATAACATGTAATTTTATCGATTTGGTGGCTTAAATCTATTTATCTAAAATAACACGTTTTTCTGTTCAATTTATAAGGTTCAACGAATAAGCCTAACAGCTTGTAAGGGGGCGGGAGATCAACTTCTGGAGATAAAAAAATTTCACACAAATTTTGCGGGGGCAGACAACTTGCTCTTGGCATTCAACGGGGTGAAATACTGGAATCTCAGGACTCGGATTTAATGTCCGACAGGAAACCGGAATGAGCATGAAACTGATTAAGGGGTCAACATAAGGGGAAAACTGGTCGAATTTGTAAAAACGAGGGTTAATAGCAAGTCGCTGACAACGCCTAATGCTCTAAAATTCTTTTCAACTTTTAAGATGATAAGTTTGCAATTTTTACAAAGATGTTTATTTTATGAGCTCAGGAAAAGCGATAGTTCTATTTCCATCCCCAACAAGGTCACCATTTTCAGCCGACTCACTGCAACAATCTTGTACTATCAACGTGAATAAAATTTAGCAAATATGCGCATCCTTGTGACAGATATGGAACGTGTCCAGGGCATTAATGCAATTATCTTTCAGTGGTTTCAAGCATTACAAAAACGGGGCTAAGTGTTGCGTTTAGCGAAAAGATTACTGAAGTCTGATAACACTCAACGCAAAAATGCCACGATAAATAGGTGTAATTAACTTCGGACCATAATATTAAGTGAACTTTTATTCAAAAACTCCCTGTGACTATGAAATTAACAAAATGCGAAAAAAGGTACGGAGTAAAACAAAATTCTTAAGGTTTAACTGAAAAGCCAACTTATTTTTGTGTCATTTAGTTGAATACACTGAATTATTTGGATTCTGCAAAGGGATTTTTTTATTTTCCACTATCTGCTCTAGTTATGACGTTCAGAATATCTGCGGCCGTCCCAACAGCGAAAATTCTACTATGATGCGGGAAATTTTTATCTCAACGCAAACGCGGCTTTTCAGTGGGCAGTGGCGATATTGGTGAAGATTGCTTAGTGCCTGAACAAAAAAAAGTCATAAATCTTTCTTGTAAGGCATACAACCAAAATACAAGCGCATAGAGGCAACACAAATCACACGGAAATTCTACTATTTGAAAATCGATTATTCCTGAATACCGGCACAACCAAGTAACGCATTTTCAGCGGGTCTTCAAGCCAATTTAAGTGAATAAATGATGGGTAACTAGATTGTACTATCCCAGTCCTTTTCGGTTAAACTTTTAAACTTTATCCCAATTAGAAGAAAATACTTAAAATACACATAAGAATAGGCCACCGCAGAAAACACCATGCCTCGGAGAAATCCGTATGGTGTTGGTAACATTGTTAAGTTTTAAGAATGCGAATTCCAAAAAAGATACAAAAAAATATCATGCCACGAAATAAGGTTTTCACGGTTACCTCTTTCTGACGTAATCCTACTGTCTATCTCTCATTCGATGAACTGACATGCAACACCTTGGTCAACGCCCTGGTATATCAAGGGAAAAGAAAAAATAGTGTTGAAAGTCTGCCACGTACGAGTCAGGTACATGTGATAAAACAGTCGCGGCATTCGTGTTGATTGATAATGCTGTTTTGTTCCCATCTGACAAATAAACCTAACCTTTCTGTAATGTACTTGAAACAACATTCCTAAACCCACATACGCAGCTTTTAACTGATAACCACAATTATCTTCGCTATATCAATAGATAGCTGGTCATACGTTGGATCATCAGTTCGTTGATCCTAACCACATACTAATTTTTGATTCTCTTACTGTTTGCCAACACAGTAAATTAGTAACAATAAACGTTAGTCGTCCAAACATGGAGAGGAGGGATCGGTTTTCCTAACGATTGGAAGACGAGCAAAAAGTATGGAGCATGATCGACTACTTTGAACAAGTCGCCTAAGATAAATACTCAATCAGCCCTTCTGAGGTTTTCTCAACCTGTATTAAACCTGCTTTCAACGTGTAACCTATCATGTTCAGTACGTTTCGCAGAGATTCAGTTTTACCATAAACAGATAACCTAAGAACGGGACCCTAAGAAAATGAACTACCGTATGTGGTAGCCTACGATAAATACTCAATCAGCTCTTCCTGACCTGTTTTAAAGTTGTTTCCAATGTGTAGCCTATCATGGTCAAGGAGTCTCGCAGAGATTCAGTTTTGCATTATATAGATAACCCCTCAGAATTTGCAACACCTGCCGAAGCACAATATTTACCGCGCGATCAACAGGATACGAAAGGGATGTGCGAATATTTCGTGTAGGGAAAACGCAACCTCTTGATAGGACGCGTGATTGGTTAATTCTGTTGCGCGTTAAACCCAGCTTGCTAGGCTTTAGGTAGGTATTTTTTTTCAAATAACCGTATTTAACAAAATAAAGAAACATAAACACAAATAAAAAAGACAAACGAAATAAAATTAATGAACAAAACTATCGATCTCGAAAAAGAAGATATAATTGTTAGCATCCCCGCCCCAATATGTGCCTATTTACAGTAGATGTTTGCTTATTCCAACACTTTTTTACTGTTACACTACCTTGGTTTTTTCAATTGGATATAAAAAAGAAAAACGGAAAAGAAAAATTAAAACTTAATATCAGCTAACAGCCAAGTATTTCAGGGTTATCCTAGCACAAACTTTGAGTAGAAATTGAACTGACTTTCTTTGATTCTGAATTTAAAAAAAAAATCTTCTTCCTCTTTTGAATGCATCTGGAGGCTCGGACCGCCATCTTCTCCACTGAAGTTGCGTTCCACGTGGCAAAATTTTCAAACTAACAAAGGAAACCAGCTGACAGTTTAATCACTTTCAGCAGTGAATTAGCAAAATATTCAAAAAGTGCAGATGGCGTGAATGGTTATTTATAAGTATTTATAGAAAAAAAATGCCTGGTTTGGGTTTTAGTTTTTTCTTCGGCGATCGTTCACTGTTACCAGACGTTCACATAAGCATACCTCTACTGAAAACAGAAAGGTTTAAATTATAATTAATATAATGTAATTTTTGTATTAATATAGTTTGTTATAATGTAACGAACTCACCAATGGCAGCTGGCAGACTATTCCAAATAGAAGGTGCTAGATTTTAAATCAAATTTGGTGATCCGACTGTTTTTCTTATTTCATATGGGATAAAAGCTCTGCGTTCCTGCAGTATTATAATTACTGAGTGATGTTGATTCTCTTTCTAAGGACAGTACAAAAACTGTCCAATTAGCTTGCCAACAAGGTGCCAGGCACGCCCATGCTTCCCGTTAGAAGATACGGTCATGTCAGGGAGAACCATCTTACTTAGGCAAGGACGACTTTTAACAGGTCACTTCAAACTGCAAACGGAAGTTACAAAGTCATTATTGCCGGTTAACTTCCGACATCGAGGTTAATAGGCCTATCGGAAAATATAATATCCACCTCTCCGAGAGGTTGACATTAAAAGAAAATCCACCTCTAGTTGAGTCAGTGAAGACTACTAGACCTGTGGGACAGAGAATGATATATATTACACTCTTGTTCGATATGTATCATATATACTTGTGCGGGGAAATTATTTTGTATATATCCTTACTTTACTCTTATTTTTACTGTCTCAGGAAGCTGAATACCTCACGGTTCTCAAAGATTGTGTTTCTGACTTAAAACGCTGCGTTCTGCGTCGACAATGTTTCTCTCGTCGGAAATTGTCAACTCTTGCGTGTGCGGCATTTATTTGACTGCGCAAAACGGGTCACTCAGCTGATATTTATTCTGGCGGTATTTTGCCCCTTCTTGGCAAGGGCCCTCTTCAGGTTCAAGCTCTTAAGTCGAGTCTTCACCTTCCGGAATCTGGGTTCCCAGATTTTCCGAGGTTTTTTTTTAATTTCTTCTGCGATACTTAAAAATTCCGGAAATCTGGTAGTTCAACCCCTTTTTCCGGATTATTTTGATATACTTTCGGACCGGTTCATATTCCAGATGCAGTTTGCAGAAGACGTCAAAGAATAATCTGGAAGCCCAGATTCCGGAAGTTCCGGGAGGTGAAGACCGGACTTTACACATAGTTCTTAGATTCGTTTTCCTCATTTGAGCCTGAAGAGGACCTTTGCCAAAAAGGGCCGAAGTACGGCTACAGTAATTCTCAGATGACTTGTCAGTTTATCGCAGTCAAATATGAAGTCATCTTGGACTGAAGGAATACCTAGCCTAATTAACGCAAAGGACGCAGTAGTGTAAACCAAGGATTAAAATACAATAAGAAAATACTATTTACTCCAACAGTTTACAAACACGACAAAAAAGTACCAAATCAACAAAACCCCGTTTGAATTCCAACCATTTTCCACCGAGATGTAGTTGAATTGCTACATTCATTGAGGTATAGTTTTTTAATATCTCTCCCGCAGAAACGGACTGTCTGCCCTATAACTAATCAGACCCCTTATTTCTTCCCTTTTCAAGCCCGCTCTAAAAGAAATAAAAATATTATAGATAGATAGATAGACAGATAGATTTAATGCAAAAGCCGACGAGAGCCAAAACAACAGGAACAAAAAAAAAACATGTAAAACATGAACACTGCCTATATCTGAAATACAGGGATATACAATTTTCCCTGTGTGCTAATCCTATCCACAGGAACCTTTCAAACAGTTGAATACCCTGGAAACTTTTCTCTTTCATTCTCTCAATATATTACTCCTCAGTTCTCAGATACGGAAATAAATAAACAGGAAACAATTAAATTGCTTCTTGTGTGAAACCATTTCGACATTTTGGAATTCTCAACTTATAGACGGAATACATAATTCCGTCTAGGAAGCCAAGATAAGGAAGACCAGACGGTCACAAAATCGATCGTAAACGGTTGTCACATGCGGTATACATCGTTAAGTTTGACCTACCATCGACAAACCGGTATACAACATTTTTGTCAGCATGTGACAATTGAAAGAACCTGTATGGTTCCCTACGCAAAGCCAGACGTGGAACAATTGACTCATATCCAAGCGTATAAAGCCAGAAGTCGAATGAGATAATAATCAAAATTCCATAACATGATCGAACCAAATTACTTCAGATCTGTCTGAATAATTTCAAATCTCGGTTTTCATTTTGTTTTCAGCTTTTCGAAGATAGCCTTCAGCAGTGTATAATGTTGACTGATTTGACTGCCCCCGTCAGGTTACCTGTCATAAGGGTTTCAGACGACTGTAAAAAAAATTCTGCACAATCCCTAACACAAGCGTCAGTATACAGAACAAAATGAAACAGAATCGACCTTTATGACAAGTCATGCAATCCCACACGCTCAGAAATTGTTCACCGGGTCTGACTTCATACACTAGATTCCTGTTTCTCCATGACAAAATGGCTGACTGTTGTCAGAAATTACATAAAAACCTCAAGACACATTATCGAAAAGAAATAGATACTGCCGAATAATTTTGTACTGCTTATCCATATACCAGCTAAAAGAATTCGTTTTTGCTTGATTTCTTGTTGGGATGTATTTTGAGCTTGTCGTTATGGGTGCTTCTCGACCGCGTCAATCAATGATACGACGCTCTTATCAAGCCCCGGTCTGAAGTCGAATATCGCAAATGCTTCCGACTGAACTCCTTTCCTCTATAACAAAATAAAAGATCTCATAAGTAAAATTTTGCATGCTTTTTGTCGGGCGCCGGTCGTCTCATCGACGCATCGGGTTCTGTTTACACGTAATAAATCAAATCCTGCAAACACTAGTCGGGCGCACCCGAAAAGTTCAAGTATCGTCGGCACATCGGGTTATTTTTTCGCGTTAGAAATCAAGTTCTGATAAGTCCTGTCGGTCATAACACAGAAGAAATCAAATTCTGTATGCTTTTGTCTGTTCTTGTTGTCTGAATCAGTTCTGCAAACATTTGTCGGACGCACCCGGAAAGTCTCGTCGATACATCGGGTACACAACAAAAAAAAAAGGTCGTTTACGTAAAAACGGATAGTTTTATAAATTCCTCTAATTCCACAACTGTACTGGGAAGGAAAAGACATCCAGAGTTGAATTCAAAACAGATTCTGGATCTGGATTTGTTTCAGCCAACAAATTGGATAGCGGAGATCTGAAGGATTACCGAAAGTGAACGGACAGCTGAATATAATCAGTTCTTTCACTCTGACATTTTGAACATTTGTATCCTTGTTACTTTGCAGTGATAATTGTTACACGTTAGAAGACGGGACAAAAAGAAATATGCCAGGACAGAGCACCTTTACCGGATAAGTCAGCATGGCGTGAAATATATAAATATCTGAAAGAATGTTAGCTTTTCAGATTATAAAAAAGCGAGATATTGTACCAAACTAAACAGTTCGAGCACCATTCCTAATATTGAAGAACTTTCCTGCCGTCTGACTTTGATATGATGAAGCACAAATGGTCAGACGGTTTATCTCGCCTGCTGATCCGATTACGGACACTATTTAACAAAACGCGGGTGTTGAATTGAGTGGCCCCCTGCTATTCAGCTCCCGCTGATACACCTATGGCAATTATTTGCGAAGAAACGACTCCCATTTTCCCGCTTGCCATCTAGGGAGAAGATGTTTAGGCCCGACTAGTCTTTGTTTATTCTTTTCTTCGTTTTTGGTCAACTTAGCATTTTGCCTTGTTATCGACAGCTCATTATTACTGTTTCTTTTTTTTTCTTCTTACTATACCATCTCTATTTAAGAATGAATGAACGAATTTTATTGACACACTGCACTACATGAGAACTAGTGGAGTATGAAAAAAGGAAAAATAAAAGCACTACATTTGTATTTTTAGTTATATATATTTAGTACTTTCTTCCTTCCTTTTTATTTATTTTTTATTCCATTTGCTTTTCCTCTGGAATCTGTGGGTAAGAAAATATTATTATACGCTAAAGTATACGCTTGCTTATGGTTCAAGTCCTGGCATTTCTTGTACGCTTGTATCAGTAGAAACCAGAGTATCTAATTAAACGGAGTAAATAAATAAATACAACCAACGGATCAAACAGTTAAAAAGCCCAAATTTAGTTCAGGTGACCAAGATACATATTACGGGCTTATATTTTATCTAGTTTTTTAGAGATTGTGCATTTTCAAACTGTTTAGGCTAAAACCATTTTTGTCTGCGCTAAACGGATACATCAGCTGAGATTTACTCTAGTGATTTTTCGGCCCTTCGTGGTAATGGTCCCCTTAAAGCTTAAGCTAACAAAACGAGCATGAGATCTTTACGAATTAATCGTAGGTAACGCTGTAATCTAAAACGCCGAATCGTATTTTTTTTCATTATCGCCAGTAAAAAAAAAAATTCTCCGCTAATTCTTTTGTCTTCATTTCGTCTCTTTCTTTCGACTCCGCACTGATATTGACGTCAATCGCCCTAGGCTAGCCAACCATATAAGCATAAATTATTAAAAAAAATATCACGTGTGTGTTTTCCAAATTTGATTACGGTTGTTATTTTAAAGTATACATTACCGAATTCTATTTCGAGATTTCTGTACGATGGGCCACACCCATAAGATATTGTCATTCTTAACACCTGTAATCATACTAATACCTAATGCAGTAAGAAATTTAAATTGTGTCTAACGTGATTCGCAATGGATAGATTGGGATCTAGAGACGGTAGGAGTGACTCGACTATGAATAAATAGCTACCCATTGCCTTATATGAAGAGTCAATAGTTGTCACAACTTAACATAAATATTTTGCTTCATTGCTCATAAGCTTAAGCAGTTTCAACATTGTAGAGACTTGAATAATTCTGCAAAACGTATATTTCTATGCGTACTGAAAACCTCTACTGAATGAATAATAATAATAATTTATTCATTATCCAGAAATCCCAGGGGAGAAACAAGTAGAGCGAAAAATAAGAATGAAAATACTAAAATGGCTATAATTATAAACAGCTACCCAGGGTATACACAAACTTAGTTTCTGTGTCTACAGAAACCCTCTATTGGACAAATAATAGTAATAATTTATTCATTACCCACAAATTACAGAGGAAACAAGTGGAGTAAAAAAATGATGAAAATACTAAATAGTTACAACTATATACACAAATGTACAACATACAAACATGGGGGGGGGTAAGGGGGGTTGTTTCGCGAAAACCGGGAGGGCACCCCCCCGGCATTACAGTCATTTTTAAATATTTCTTTTCAATTCTATATACTATAACTTTATCATCCATACGTAGGCCTATTAAAAAAAATTTGAGATCTTGAAAAAGCTGGTTCACTAACGATTGCTGTACTTTCAACACAGATGGGACTGGAAGACACCGTCTGCCGCTATGCGATCCCACGGTCCGAGATCCGTTCCTTGTCTTTCGCAAACTTCTTCTCAACATCCACAGTCATGCCGTCAGTACTAAATGCCGACTATTTACCCCTATTATGCATTGAAATAACATTAATTGGACCTTGTATTACAGAAATAATGAGTGAAGAATGCGGACCAAGCACCTGCAACGACGACCAGATGCAGTGGCGTAAGCGCAAACGACTCGACCAACTTCTTGATCGAATTGCTCACCAGGCAACTTTAAGCCGCGAGAACTCCGATGAAGACTTCAACGAATCCGCCGAAGAGATCCAAGTGAAAATTGAACCTAGACTGGACGAGTCATTTCAGCAACACCGGATAACCGGACAAGTTTTCCGATTTGATAGTGCGGACAAGGAGAGACTGTTACGAAACACGATTAGTGAGGAGGAAGAGGGGCTTCCCCTTAAAACCGAATATGACGACGAAGACAACGTTTTCAGTCCTTCGTTTATTTCTGAAAGGTCGCCTCTGAGCTCAACGGGGACCGCAGATTCGCCGCATATTGCCTTCAGCCCGCTGCGAATTCATGAAGAAGACGAGCCTCGAGCTCCTAGACTTGTTCTTCCACAAAGCTGTAGCTGCCTGCAGTGTCGACAAAAAATTACGGACTTATCAGCAAGCCCATCTCACTGTTTCGAATATCTGATACAATCACAATACGCTGCGGATCTCAGTAGGCGACGAGCGCTCTCAGATTCAGATCTTAGCGTCTGGCTGGAGAACGTCCCATATCCGCAACCGCTCTCGGTCTGCCGAAACAAGCTCCGACGCCGACAGAGACCGAGACCACTGATATCGAAAGTCGGAAGTGTCGACTCGGATAAATCCTCCCCCGGATTCCAGGATTCACCTCTCGACTTAAGCGTGCGGAGGTCAACCGGGTCGACCGCCTCTAGCAGCAGCTCCGACAGTCCACTGACCGGATTCAGCCACGGCTTAAGTCCAGGGCTGAGCCCACTTACGAACTCCCCTTCGCCGAGTAGCCTAAGCGCCTTTCACTTCGGTCGGCTGTCCTCACCCTTGAGCCCTTCCTTGGCAACCCTGCGTGCCCCCTCCCCCCGGTTACAAGTACCTGAAGAAATACGTGAAGAAGCTTGCTATGTGTGCCCATCTTGTGGACAGATTTTTAACTTGCAAGACAGACTAGCTAAGCACATAGCCTCGCGCCACAAAAGTAAACCGCGTGTCTTTGAGGCCCCAAACACGTCCAGAGCTTATTCTTGTGAAATTTGTAAGAGAGCTTTTGCCAGAAGCGATATGCTCACACGACATATGCGTCTCCATACGGGACTGAAACCCTATACTTGTCGGACTTGTGGTCAGGTTTTCTCGAGATCGGATCATCTTAGTACCCACCAGCGTACGCATACGGGAGAAAAGCCATACAGGTAAGAAGTCGTAGCCAATCAAAAGACGTAATTAGTTTTATAGTAGCCTATTGATCAACTGATCATTCGAATCCCAAGCAACCAACTGGTAGGTTTTTGGCTTGTAAAGTACATAACACCCAGAATACAGCACAAAACGATTACCCAGAAATCGCGGAACTTCTGAAAGCGTATCACGCTGAGCCTGACATTGGCTGGATCCCTTAAAGTTGAACTCAACAGACTTCAAGGAAAAGCAGTGGCAATTCTCCACTTTTCTTCCCTAACTGCTCGATACATTCCAAAACTTCGAAATTCGGTCAATGCTAACGACGATTGACTGATGAAACAGTTTGCTGAGACCCAGCAAATACTGGAAATCGACTAATATTCATTTCAGTTTCACTCCACTCGCAAACTATCCCGAAATTACGGAGAAGACCTCAGAAATCTGGTAAAGCGTCCACGGCAAAAATCGGAAACGTACAATACAGTACTGTATCAGCTGGATCAAAATTGTACCAACACATTCGAATCCACCGAAACACTTGGTCTTGTTCATAATTGTCGTTACTTAGATATGGCGCAAGTTCACATAAGTCATAGCAAATGCAGTAATTTATTTTTTCTATTCATCCTAAGCCTGCATTAAAAAGGCAATAATTTGTAGTTATCGTTAGGTCAGCTATGGTGGAAACTGACATCAAGCATTCATTCTACGACTCAAACGTAGGTAGTGAATTGCCAAGCAGGCTGTCGATTCCGCCCCCAAAATCTTTTTTATCCGTCCATCATAATTTCTTGCCAAGGAAGTAACTTTTCGTTCAAATTAAGGTTACTTAATATACGGCCTCCTACTGTTCTGCTGGATTTCATGATAATTAAACTACTTAGTAATTAAGACACACTGAGACATCATAAAACCGTTTGCGCTCTGACGCACTTTCTTGTGATAAAGATTACGACGAAAACCGACCTGATTTCAGATGATGCTGAGAGAAAATGAAAAGAACAGAATGTAACTTATCGACATTAAAACGCTTTAGCCATGTAAGCTGAGACAACACAAAACATGAATCCATATAAACAAGACCAAAGCTTTAGGTGGGATCCCAAAAGAAATCTGTATTGGATTCCTTCAGGCAATTGGGTTTGTTACATTTCCGGTTCTCCGCCAAACCCTGTAAGCACGTTGTGTATTTCCAATCAACCTCTTAATCAGGTCCATTAAGTAATCTCCGTTTTCCGATCTGGCCCAGATGAATGATTTCGTCATATAATATTCTGATCTAACTTCTTGTGTACCTCTATTTACACGACTTTAAAGTTATCCGAAGATTTTGTTCTTTCCGAAATATCCGGTTTACATCCCGGTCCGGTAGGAAAACAAAAGAGTAAGTTCTTGTTATCCCTATACTGACACAAGCAACTGGACAAAAATATATCAGAATAAACGAACTTTCCATGTTCACAGGATTCTGGCACCACTATAGATTTCGTAGGAAAACGAAGCTGGAAGAAGGAGTTTCGTTAACCATTTACACGCGAGCCAATCCGAAAACTCTGTTACCACGATCTCGAGACTTACATTCGCCTAAACAGAACATTTTCAACCATCGGTAAAAAAGAAGAAAGGGAAATTATTAGATTTCTTGTCCCTTATTTGGTCAACACGGGTTTCAAAAACACCCCGGTTCGTGTATAGGAAATACGAACAAAAATAACAAAAACACAAATTTTTACAGAGGAACCCGGGGCTAACGATCGACATGCAGCTAGATCGCTTTCCTGAACGCGACTAAAACAAACCGGAATGAATTACACTGATTTGCCTATCCCACAGACGTAACAACAGCAGGTCACGGCGGCGGGCGCGAGGGGTTAGTGCATTCTGCTAATCGCAAGTAAGACAAAATGTGTGATGGACATAACAAGAAGAAACTAATTTTGTATTAGAACTGAGACGTAGTACGAGGCTCTCATGTTACCATGAGCATACGCCTACTAAGCCTTTCAGCTATCCTTTAAACGATTTGTATCCTCTAGGTGTCCAAGCTGTCCATACGCTGCTTGCCGTCGCGACATGATCACTCGTCACATGCGTACGCACCTTAAAGGAGAAGTGACGACCCCCATGACTTCAGAAATCGAAGGCCAGTCCAAGAGCAGGATGAAACGAAACCGGTTCAGAGACCTAATGCGGAGCCAATCCGCGGAGGAAGTGCCACCCGGTTCTCCGGCTTTAAACATAACCGGATTGACAGTTCGTTCCACCACACCACCCGAAATGGAAACCGGTGAATCGTGATAGAAACAATGTGTATAGTGCAGTAGTCTGCGATCTGCAAGCGAGAGATAGACACAGTGCCATTGTTAAGTACTTGCCAGTATTTTGTTTTTGTTTATTGTTTTCCCTTCATCATGTTCAGCTGGCCATCCACCACACTCCCGGAATTCCAGCCATACCTGACTTCTCTATCCACTCCTTTCACTATGCATTCCCTATTCTCTCCTCTACTCTTTAATGGGATGGCGTCTAAGAGCCGTAGCAAGTTTCGCTATTCTTTCTACTGTTATAGGCGTTTTTCTGAGGCACATTTATGTCCCACACAGTCCTGAGTGTTTGCCACGAAAACAGAAGTGCATGCCACACACTCAGACCCACAAGTTGAAACTCGCGGAAACGCCGTTTTGTCGGTAATTTTAAATGCTTGAAAATAAAAATAAATCCAGATAAAATCTCACTAAATAGAAGATCAGGCTTACACTCTTACCATTATTTACTAGAAGAATCTTCAGCTTTATGTCTATCTGCTTGATAGAGTAGCTAATTTCATCATCTGTACTTTAAATTGCCGCAAAATTGGAATTTCCCGCCAAATTCGAGCCGCGTAATCGAAAATCACCTAGAGAGACGCTAGACAAATTTCAGCCACAGTCTGAGCCATAAAAACCTTTTTGTCGCGGAAACACACATGTGGGCCACACAAACGATCGCGGAAAAACGTCTTATGTCACTGCTACGGTAGTGTAACGAAACGAAGATTTTAAAATATCATATTATTTTCCATCTTTACCCCAAGACTCAATGGCTACATCTGACTTTTTCCTTCGATTCATAAGATGCTGACCAGAAGCTTTTCCTTCTCAACCCTCTCCCCACCCTGAAGTCTCGGTGTCTCCACCTGTCTTTCAATCCCATTCCTACGATACTGACCAGAGGCCCCCCTAGTCCCAAACTCGAGTATCGCACAGAGAAGAGTCGTTACACTTATTTTCCTACCTTATTCTCTGTTCCCAGTCCGCCGGGACACAAATTTAGTCTCTTTTTGGAATCCCATCAATTATGCAAGCGACCTTGAGTCTCTCCAATTTATCGACATTTTCAATCCAAGAGCGAACCTAGACTTTTTCTCTCTTACTTTGGAAAGCAGAGAGTTTTCACTACTTCGGGTAAAAGAAAGAAGGAACCACAGACCTCCCTATCAGTTACAGAACAAGAGAGAAAGATTTCAGGATGTGTTTCATCAAGAACTTATAAAGCTGGGCTTAGAATGAACAACTTGAGTGAACCGCATTTGACAAGCTCTGCCATGGATTTGAGCGAGAACACGCTGTGATATAACCGGTTTTGACTGTGGTTTAGCATAATGTTTAGCTAGCGAGTATCGAGGGGTTACTCACATGGTTGGCACCACTGTACAACCTTCCGTGGGCACTGGGCACTTACTGTACAACCGTTTTGGGCGCAAGTAACCCCTCATATTAGCAACTTCATACAGCGGATTCCCGTTCGAGAGCGGGAAAGGCGTGACGGGAATTGTTCTGCGCATCTTGATCATTCTACCTTATTAGTTCTTCGTTTTCAATAGGAGGAAATGATGGGCAGTTGTTGTTGACCGACAGCTTACCAGAACAAGGGCACATAGATTTCTTTTATCCAACCCGACTCTGAGGGCATTCACTGACACGATTTCTTAGTAATCTTCTTCTACCCCAGTAGGCGCTTCACTCAGTTCCGTAGTTCACTTCCTCTTCCGTAGTGTTGGGCGATATTCGATAACGATATATCGGACCGAATATCGATATCGAATCGTAAATATCGAAAACGATATTTATTCATTTATAATTATTGCAAATTAATCCAACAAGAGTTACGTTTATATATCCAAAACAGCAACATGTTCTTGGTAATTCAGTTTTTATTTATTCGAAGTTTGAGTTGACGCAAGATGCTTTTGTCCGACAATTTTGCTCTTAAAGTTTGGTGTAACGACAGGTACACTATAGCGAAACATGGTACTGAAATATCGATGTATCGAAAGTGAAAATATTGATATATCGAAAAATCCAAATATCACCCAACACTACTTCCGAGTGATAGAGCATATGACTTCGCTACCTCTACCATGTAGTGAGACGCGCGGTTAGCGCCATGGGAGAGTAGGTGTGTTAAACTGGAATCCTAGTTGGGTTGGAAGACTGTAGTCTTGGAGAAAAGTGACATGATCTCGGAGTCATAAGCGGTGATTGAGAAAGCATAGGCCCTTGCTTATATCCCTACTTTGAGCGAATAGCCCCAGCCAGAAGTGTTTGAATCGCGGAGAATATTTCAGTCTAAGTTACTGTTGTATTCTAATTTAGAGGTATTTATTATTATTTTTACATGACTGTGATTGTACAAGAAGTACGAAATCGTACACAATGTATATTTTGCTCAAGTTGTGAGCTTTGCTCATTGATCTATTTTTAACTGAATATACTGAAATTTTAAAATGAGAGTTAGAAAAAGAGATTAGGGATTGATCGATTTATTCTTCAACTTTCCAGTGACAAACAAACATTCGTGCACAAAAAAAAAAAAACTCATACCTCCTCTAAAAGAGGAAATGGCCACCTGATCAAGGAGAAGATTTGTCCCAGCGGTAGATGACGACTTGATTCGAAAAACCGAACTATAGCTAAGAATTATTATATTACACTACACAATTAAACCAAACAACTTTCTTCGCCAATTATTACTTTTGTAAAAGGGTCACTGATATATATTCCACCAGGGCTCTTTAAACTTAAAACAAAAACCTCTGACAACTCAAGCAATGGCATTGCATTTTCTGGATTCTTCTCCCCGTATTTCCAGGTTTCGGTAAAGAGCACGGCTTTGAAATTTGTCCCAGCGGTAGATGGCGACTGATAATGCAAACTCTTCGATACGCAGAACTTAAGAGCACTGTAAAAAGTTTCTCCGAGTAAGGATTAAAGTTAACTGCAGTATTTGCTACTGGGATTAATCTTATCTCTACTGGGATACGATTAATCCAAATTAGAATAATCTTATCTCAGTAGAGACAATATTAATCCCAGTAGCAAATACTAGTTGCGTTTTTGCTGATACCATGGTATCTGATACCACGGTCTAAAGTCGTTTTCGCAGTTACCGTAGTATCTGATACCGCGGTCAAAAGGCGTTTTTGCAGTTATCGTGGTACCTGGCCAGTTATCGTAGTATCTGATATTCAGATACCACGGTCCGACCGTTGTAACTGATCGTGGTATCTGAAAAGTGATCTCACTTTCATCAAATTTTGTCTAAGTGGTAAGAAAGAAGTTTAGCACTTGGTGATAATGTAACTGAATATCAGGTTTTCTTTTGGGATGACTCGAGGGATGACTTCGAAAAAAGCGACTTCGGCAATAGTCGTTTTTGCAGTACAACCGTATATCAGATACCACAATAACTTCAAAAACGACTAATTGCAGTTCCAGTTACCGTGGTAACAGATAACAGATACCATGGTATCTACAAAAACGCAACTACTGCAAGATTTTTTTTTACAGTGAGGAAAACTTTTTGGCGATGGTTTGGATAATGACAAGGATTCGCACATCTAGCATGAAGACGCGTGACCACTGGTTAATTGAGAACAGAGAACGGATACACCTCGCTGCAGCTCTGTTCGGTGTTGACTAAACTTTAGCCGATTACCTATGGTTCTTGACGTCACACGAAAAGTCTATATTTTCCATTTACCAAAGGAACTGATTGTCCCTAGAAAGGTTTATAAGTGTAAACGCAAATATATATTCTACAACATTACTTTAATCGAATTTCTCTATTTCATTCATGACGTCACGAAAACGTCACCGACTCAAGATAATCAGCTAAAGTTTTGTTTCCACCCTCTATTCCCTCGTCTATTCCCCTTGTTCAGCGCTCCAAGCGGACTAGTTTCTTAAATTCTGGCATGTCTCATTATCATCACTTATGAAAGAGATGCATCTATAAGGAGCGTGTTCCACCCCTCTACCAATAGTAACTATTAGTTACTATTTCCGTTCCAGCCTCACGAAAAGTTACTACGCTGACCGTTCCAACCTTCTCAAAATAGTAACTATTTGCTTACCACGCTCGGGAGCGTAGTAAACATAGTAACTACGCATCTCTGCAACGTGATTGGTCCGATCAGGCCGCGGCCTGATATTTTGACCGAAAAAAGAAACAAGAGCTGTAAGCTCATATGGCACTTGCAAGGGTTGAGATGTATTATTTGATAAAAAGTACTTTTCGACCTTGCGGTTAAGATGCACACTTTAAGGGAGCTAGAACTTCATTTGTAAGCAAAACCCTTGAGGCAAAAATGATCATGAGCTCATGGGGATGATGGAAATGCATATTTTGCTTAAAAGTATTTTTCTTAATTTGCGGTCATTATTGTTACTTTAAGGAATGGTCGGATTTGAAAAGTGGCGATTTCTAAGCCAATCTTGTCGAATTTCTAATATTCCAGCCAAATTTCATCGTCCTAGCACATCTGGAAGTACCTTAACTCGCGATCACCGGAATTCCGGACCCGCCCCTCAAACTCCCCCCACAGTCGCCGGAGCCAATCCGGATCAGTTTTGGACTTGTTTGTTATTCCCACAAAGTTCCATCCCGATCTCTTCAGTCCAATCCGGTCACGTATTCCCCCCCCCCCAATTGTTGTCGGATCCGGTCCGGACATGAAAAAAATCACCACATGCACGCCCTCTGTTCAGTTATTAAATTTCACTCGAATCCGATCACCCGTTCCAAAGTTACGCATGGCTAAATATTCCGGATTCCCCCTCCCTCCGATCCCCCCACGACTATCGGATCGAGTGAATTTTTATTTACAAGTCAGTTTGATCGGGTCCTTGATACGCCTCCCAAGTTTCGTCGTGAAAATCCCAAAAACCGTCATCACCAGAATTCCGGGAAACTCCCCTCCACCTCCCCCCACCATGTGTCCGGGTCCAGTCCAAACGTGTAAACGATTTATCTGGAGCAGATTCTTGTTCTTCCCAGCAAGTTTTACTCCGATACCTCCATTATAACCGTTTCTCGTGATTTCTGGTCTTCCCCCACCCCAACTCCCCCATAGCTGTCGAATCCGGTTCGGACTTCAAATGGAACATCAGAGATATGTCATTCATTCAGGTATTAAGTTTCGTCCCAATCCGATCACCCGTTCGAAAGTCACACAACACTCAATTTTCCATATTCCCCCGCACTGCACCACATATACAAACCCCTTTGACCCTCGAATGCACTAGCTCTTTCCAATGTTAACAGAGTGATCCGATGCAAAGAGTGACGTCACGCCGCGCGCAGACCTACTAGTGTGTAGAAAGGGGTAGGGGTTTTACAAAAACTACTAAATTCTCAGGATTCCCCCGCCCTCTACTCCCTCCACGGTGGTCGGATCGGGGAATTGACTATTTGCAAGTTAGTTTGGTCGGGTCCCTGATATGCCTGCCAAGTTTCATCGTCCTAGCACATCTGGAAGTACCCTAACTCGCGATCACCGGACTGACCGACCGACCGACCGACCGACCGACCGACCGACCGACAGACCGACCGACGGAAAAGTGATCGGTATATGGCACTTGAGCGAAGCTGCAAGTGCCATAAAAAAGCGTCCCAGCCTAGCGCAGTAACTACGGTGACTAGTATAGCGTCGTAACTACGGTTAGTAGGGTGGAACACGCTCAAGATGATGAGCCAAATAGCTTCCACTTTCGACTCCAAAGACAAAACTTTCGTTGCTCGGGAAGCAAATTGCAGATTTTCTACTCATCAACTTGTGGACCTAATCTACTATATCTGTCACAAGTGCTGATAATGAGACCTTTCTGAATTATAGAGTATCTTCAGAGTAGACGGAAGAACTTATTTCTGCAAAAAATGAGGAAAAATGTGTACATATGGATATGGTTTTCCACAAATCAAACTATCGGCGACCTAATGACCCAAGTTCCATTTTGCATTTGACTCAATTACGGAAAAGAAGAAAGGAAGCTTCTGAAGTAATAAATATAATTATCCCCCACCCATCTGTTTGCCCTCTTTGGACTAAGAAGGAACTAAAAAGACGTAGTTATGACACTGCATGCTCGCTGCACATGATTAAGCTGCGTATGAATACTTTATCGCTGAAACACGGACACACTGATATGATTGTGCCAAGCAAGACAAACAGATAAAAGAATACAAAATTTTCAAAGATAAGAAATCTGTTTGAATCTTCAAATTTAAAATAGTTTCTGGTAAGACATGTACATTAAAACAAAATAAAATTAAAGATAAAAATTTGCTTGAATCATCAAATTTCGCATTGCTTAAAAAGAAGATGAAACTAACGATCTATACGATGTCATTCAATGTCGTATTTCGGAATTTCTTATTTATTTATGCATTTGTTCGACGAAAATAAGCTTTCAGCCATTCTGGCCAGACCATCGAAAGACGAGCCGAAGAATGATAAAGCAGGTTGATCAGGACCAGCGGATTAGGCCTGTAGCCTAGATACAGTCCACGGAAATACATGAATAATCCACAATGGAATTTACGAATTGACATTCGGTTTCGTCGGATTTTCGAGGTAGTTTTCCGGTAAAATCCGAAAGATCAGGCCCTGGTCGCGTTATGGAGATGAATCTCAAATTATGAATGCCAAACAAAATGCCCATGAAGAAATCAAGTTGAAAACAAAATCACTACAAGAGTGTTCCGTAAATACCTTCAAAGAAAAAGGCGATTCCGCAGGAAATCTTTGTGACCTCATCAGTTTGACCCCTCCTATTCAAAGACAACTTTTTTTTAACAAGGGACAGCTCGCATTTATAGCCTACCCTCTATTTTAATAATTTTACCTTTAATTTTACCCTACTGTTTCTGATCCGATATGTTAAATTACTGACCACTTTAAACCTAATTATGCTACCGTACTTAAAGTTTAACCGAAAAGGGCTAGGAAAGGACAATCTAGTTACCCATCACTTATTCGCTTAAATTGGCTTGAATACCCGCTGAAAATGAGTTACTTCGTTGTTCCGCTATTGACGAATAATCGATTTTCAAATAGTGGAATTTACGTGTGATTCGTGGTGCCTCTATGCGCTTGTATTTTTGCTGTATGCCTTACGAGAAAGATTTATCAATTTGTTTTTGTTCAGGCACTAAGCAATCTTCACCGATCTCACCACTGCCCACTGAAAAGCCGCATTTGTGTTGAGATTAAACTTTCCCGCGTCATAGTAGAATTTACGCTGTGGGGACGGCTGGAGACATTCTGAGCCTCATAACTAGAGCAGATAGTGGAAAATAAAAAAAATCCCTTTGAAGAATCCAAATAATTCAGTGTATCCAATTAAATGACACACAAATGAGTTGGCTTTTCAGTTAAACTTTAAGGTTAAGTTCTCTCCAGGCCCCTTGGCTTCGGACTATACCAGAACAGGGCTCCTGTATCTCAACTCTTAAGGAAGAAGAGGAAGAAAGTCGTTCCTGTCGTTTTTATACAGCAACAATTTTACGACACGGCAAAACTATCATTACGAGCTTTTCGAAAACGATCATTGGAGCACATCCCGTCTCGAAAACAGTCGAGCATGTTAAGCGTGAAGATCAGTGTAGAGCCGTTCGGGTGGTTACACCATACCACATGAAATCCGAAATCTCGGAGATGCGAAAAATCATGGAATTAGACTGCAGTGGAGTTATAAGTAAGACGGTTGCTTTTGATGTTTTTAGTCCTTGGAATAAACCGTGTCGTTTGCTCAAAGAATATGAAAGCAAGTTTATTCTAACCTGGAAAATATATTCAAAGATAAGTAGTGCAAAAAATAAGGAAGTATTACATGAACAGAAAACAACGAAGGCACAGAAAATCACACTAAAAAAACAATTAAGCGAACGGCGGCAAACACTCTGTCTACCTACAGATGTTCCGAAGCTCAACTAATATCTAACAAACTTTTCTACTGCTCTCTTTTTCGCGTGCTTCGCATCTATGATTTTTCTCCCACCACAGTAGCCTACCATAAACAATGACATAACTGCCAAAACAACTTACTGTAAAGGAATTCGAGTCTTGTTCTTGTTGTAATTGTGTTTATGCCACCACAGTAGAGGAACCCTATGGCGGAAGCTCACCTCTCGGTGTGAGTTTGGTTTCTTTTTTGGTTGTTGTTCTATACTCGTTTTTCATCTCACTATGAAGTTCTGAATACTGTTCACTGATTTTTTTTTTATTTTTAGAAAGTTTAAAAGTAAAGATTCTGTATAAAAAAAAAATTAAAGTAAGATTAATGAAGAAGTAAAAATCTTAAAGTAGAAAGGAAAGAGTAGGTGTCACACCTGAGTCACTGAGAGGAAGAGGAGAGATTTATAGGAAAAATATATTAACCTACATTTTTTCAAATATAACAAAAACACTACTAATCTAGTGCTGTTTAATGTTAATTAATTTATTAGCAAAATATGTAATATTTTGTATTAATTTTGTTTTTCTCAATATTTATTTTTCTCAATTAAATCATGACTCTCCACTTTTCACTTGCGGTATCACCAGACCCTTCCCCACCCGAATTCTAAGTTGCCGCTACTTCTCACACCTTCCCGTTCCAGGGCGTCACAGATGAATGACCATAAAGACATGACCTTTTCTCCGTCTTTTTTGCAATCACGCTGTTTCAGCCGCTACCTACGCCTAGCACCCCGCTAGTAAAACACCCCTTCCGCCGACATCTGACTATACTTGGCACCAGGCTTGGCAGTGGTCCTGTGACCAAAATGCGGCATACTAAGCACCGCAACACAGCAGATGGACAGCTTGCAGTTCTGCCGTAAGCCTGACAGGTCCGATCCCAGTCTGTTCAGAGCTCGACCGTTGAGCAGTACTTTAAGAAAACTAGCGAGACTTTCGGACCCCCACCCAAGCTGTGACAAACAAACCACTTTTCTTACCCCTTTCATTCCTTACGAACAACTCGTACGATCCTCCTCTCAATTCTTTCTTCATGTTATTAAATCAAATGAACCATTCATCAATCTACACACAACGGGACCCATCAAACTTTGCGGCATTTCTCCCTGACTGGTAGGCTATGGTTTAGTTAAAATACTACTGATTAGAGCTGTTACTGCTCGATCCAATTTGTTTGTATACGCATGTGTGTTTCGTTCCATAGACGCTATAGTACTTGGGAGCTTAGCAGTTTCTGTATGTCCCCGGCATTCCCACGCAATTTTGTTCTGCTTTTACATACAAAATCTACAAATAAATCATGTTCTATTCTAATCTGAGAGCTCCGTCCTCGCTCTAATGAGAATCTCCCCCCCCCCCTGCGAAGAGAGATTTTGCCTTCCTCTGATACAAGCAATTTTCGACCATATGAGACAAGTATCATCTCCGAAACAAAAACAAATCAGAATTAATGAATAATTTTTACAACATTTGCACCGTTGGCTTACAAAACCTACAAATAAATCATGTTCTATTCTAATCTGAGAGCTCCGTCCTCACTCTACTGAGAATCTCCCCCCCCCCCTCCCGCGAAGAGAGATTTTGCCTTCCTCTGATACAAGCGATTGTCGACCATATGACACACCTATAGGGGTGTGTCAGCAGTGTTATCTCCGAAACAAACACAAATCAGAATTAATATTCAATTTTTAAAGCACTTGCCCAGTTTTGCAAAAGAATCCGGAAATGTTCAACGAAAATCATAATTAATACATCGCCTCTGGACAGCCAAAAGGTCGTATCTGACATATTTTCGAAAATACATTTTATTGCATTTCTGTATATTCGAAGGAAAGACGCATCTTTTGGTCTAATGTATCTGCAGTTGCAATACAAACGTGGGACAATTTTTTTCGCTCTCCTGAAAAATTTTGAAAACTGCAGATACGACCTTTTGCACTGTCAGAAGTTTCATAACAGATTGCGCATAACACTTTCAAGAATAACACCTTTTCACTTAGAAATAAAGTGTTATGACCAATTAAGTTTATACTATTTCGTGCCTAGATCTCCAACAACACCTTCAATTGGTAAAAATACTACACTATCGGAAGTTACATAACGACAACAGAAGGATGCCCGGTTTCAACAGATAACACTTTGGGATGTTATCTGTTATGTTTCTTTCGCTCCCTTCTGCTATGAAACTTCTGACAGTGTGGCTGTCCAGAGGCGACATAGTGTTTACTATATTTGCCCCGTTCACACAGGAATCCGGAAATTTCCGAATTTTTGTACGACTGACATGATGAAGACCACAGGCATAAAAGTGACCACAGGCATGAAAGTGCTTGTACAGTCTCCATCTTTACGTGAACAGCAGATTCTGACTGGCGTCAGTGGCGTCTACATCTTTGTAAGACACTACTGAACTTTCGACCATCTGCTTCTTCCCGCATATCCAAGTATTGCAGCAGCGGGCGTCAAGCAAAGCAGACCCAAAATAGGAACTGGTCAGAAATTGCAATTGCTCCTTGAGAAGCCGTTTTTCGCCCCAAGACTCTAAACCTGATTCACGAAGCACATCTCAGCACGGCCTTTTTTAAAGGATAGGCTCATAACTCAAACACCTGTCGCTACAGGTTGTGGATGGCGAGGGCGGGTCTCGCTCGCTTACAGGGATGTCAGACTTCCACCTAAGCTCAGGTAAATAACAACTGATCATGTCTTTTCGTCCAAACCATTTTGAGTGCTCTCACTCGTTGGCAATGGGCCTACGTCTGTCGGATCCAACTCAGTTTTCTTCTCAAATAGCTCCCCGATGCAAAATTTGTAGCCTGTGTAGGCCAGTTGTATGATACAACTTCATCCGTGAAGTTGCAGGCCTATGTAGTGATATGTACACTATCAGACGTTTCAACGCAAGGATGCGCAGTTTCAACAGATAACACTTGCATCCTTGTACGTTATCTGTTTTTATGTTGCAAACGTTATGCATTAAACGTTGCGTATAACATTGCCAGAACGAGCAGAAATACCGCCGAAAAAGCATCTGCTGACTTTTCCGATGTCATGACGACAAAAAAAAATCAGCAGATGTTTTTTCGTTTCGGCTCCTCCTGTATGCATAACGTTCTAATGCGTAACGTTTGAGAAGCATAACAACTAAAATCCTAGGTGTCCGCGCATTCTTGTGTTATCTGTTAATGTTATCGGTCAAAGGAATTCAGAGCACCCCATATCCAGAAAGACTCAAAGCCCTCAACATCCCCACAGTGACCTACAGAAGAAATCGTGTTGATATGATTGCTGTATACACAAATTTGAACAACAACATCCCACCTAACATATGTGCCAAATAAAGGAAGAATCACCAGGAGCCACTCACAAAAGATGACAAAGAGGCCTGTACTCAAGCGGCATGCACAGAACTTCTTCACAAGTCGATCAGTCAACCTCTGGAACCAGTCTGGAACGCACTAGCAGAATCCACTGTTGCCTGCCAAACAACAAACAGTTTCAAACAACATTTGGACAAGGAGTGGTCAGGCAACCCGTGGAGGTTCAACTGGAAACCTGAACAAGACAGCACCCATGTAGGCGTACATTAGGAGAAATCCTACTCGCCTGCAATTGCAATTGCAAATTTGCAGGTATAACTTCTGACAGTGTTCGTACGAAAAATTTTCATTCAGCTGTGCCTCGATGGCAGTAGTATCCAGTAGCTTTGATATAGTAGCATGTAGTAGCTTACATCTTCATACAACTAATTTTCGACAGTTTTTTGGGGTCTCCCATTCTTCGAATTAGTACGATCATGTAAGTCAGCCTTCTTGACAGTGGTGTCAGCAAAATCATCAATAGATGAGGGGGTCGTAAAATGCTACCCAAAATGTCCACAACCCTGCCAAGAATTATATGAATACATCCTTAGATACTGTTGGCCACGATTCAGGCTGTTGGCAGACAAAAACAGTATGCCAATTTTTTGGATGTCACCGACTATTGCAGAACGTAGCAAATATTACCTACACTCTTCTTCACTCTTCGTGATGATTTTTCTCTATTCTGATATTCTAAAAAGTAAAACAATCTTAATGTTTATGATTTTCTTATTTTATGCTGAAGGCACAGGAGTGAAGCTCCCCATTTCTAATTCCTCTTTCAATCCTACTGAATTCCGTATATTTCTTGATACGTGTAAAGTTTTCCTTTCCCCAAAGTGTCGTGAATTCACTTCTTTCAGGTTGTCGTCAAATGCAGGGTCTCTAACCCGTTCGCTCATCGCCTGCCATTTTTTTCTGCCGATTCCGCGGAACCAAGATTCCTAAATTCCTTCTACGAGCTTGATGATGACCCATGTCAACCGGGAACAGAATGTGCATTTATTTATTTTGTGCCATAAATTCCTCTTCTTTTTCTTTTTCTCCTTTTTTCTCCTCTCTTTCTTCTTTACTCCGAGTGAAAAACGCGGGTAATAAATATTTTACTTACTTACATTCATGAGTGTTTGATATCAACTTGCAAACAGTTAATCTTTGCGCAAATATTTTGAATGTCGTTTTTCACTCGTGTTCTTTTCTTGTCTGAAACGTTTTGTAGCACAATAAAGTCTGATGCCTGAAATCTTGTCTCGTCTTGACGGTGGGCAACAAAAGAGGGTGGGTTTGTATGAAGCTAAAGTTGAGCATTGGGATAGGATTGATAAATCCAGATTTGGATATTGACTTAATCTAAAGGAAAAGAAGCACTAAGTGTTGTTTTGTTCCACAACATTCTAAAGTAAATTACTCATTCTCGATCATTTCTCTTTCCTTCAATCAAAAAATCGAGCCATCGTGGAAAATCGTTTTTCTCCACACATGCCTTATAAAATGATACGCGTGCAGCCGAAGACATAAGGGCACAAGAAAACGTTTGAATTACTTATACTGAAAGAACAGGAGTCTTTTTTAGACGATCTCAGTATTTTCTTCGGATGAGCTTTTTTATGTAGTCAGATCTGATTTTAAAGTCGACCACATTTACTCGGATGACTTTTTATTTGTTTACGCAGTCGGATCTTATTTTTAAGTCGTTCAGGAGAAAGATCACTCAAATGTCGCCAAGACAGCTCGCATATGTCCTACATTACGTTATTCAGAGCTTCGGGTATACTAATCGAGCAATTGCGGAAAAAGGTTGGATAAACTCAAAGAGTTGGGGTACGACGTTTCCTTGAAGGAGATTCTGAATTAAAAAAAGAAAGAGAAAAATACTCCTTCAGCCAAAGCTGATACACATAGATTACTCGAAAGAATTGCAGGTTCGTTCTTAGCAGCTATAGCCTGTAAGAGAAAACCTTGCCAAAACGAGCCGAAATATCGCTGCAGAATATCGTAGCTGATTTTTAGGATCCCAAAACGTAGGTAGAGGGATGACATCGCAGAAGTTGTCCGTCTGTCTGTGAGCACGATAACTCTCCAAGGGAGTGAGATATTTTGATGAAACTTGGTATAAGGATTCTTTAGGTCAAGGGAAAGGTCGAGTTCATAGATGGGCTCTGTAGCCCTACATTTAGGGGTGGGGAAGGGGGTTCAAATTAAAAGGCAAACAAAATATTTTTAAACAGCTAATGAGATAGTCGATTAAGGACCTGATCTGGAGAAGACAGGATCCAATTGTCTGGATCAGATATTCAATTTTTGGGATCCCATGGAAACCTTTGGTCTTGTTCAGCTTTGAGACACTTTTATATACAAAAAACAACATCAAATGTAAATTAAAATTCGAACGACCGTATAGAGAGGGGTTACTAGGGTCACCACGGGCCTAAGGGTAGGCCCAATCTCACGCAAGAACCACTTAAGATGACGCGGGGGAGAGGCAAGGCTCATTTTCGTTAATGGAACCCTTGTCAAATTTTTAATAACCCAGCTTCTGGCCATCATAATTCTGCCATCTCAAGGCGGCTCTAATGAACTCCTGTCCGCCGTCCCAATGCCCCTGAAGGAGTTGCCTGATTACCGTCTTTTGTTCCGAATTGCGTGATCTGAAGGTGGTCGAAGCAACTTTATTTTTTTGAACAGACCGTACATCTTCGGCAGCCAACGGATGATTAAAAATGTGGTTAAATGTAACGGCTAATCGAACGGTTTTTGGTACCAGACATTCGGCAAGGGGGGAGTACATTTGGAGGATATTGGTTTCGATTTTCTTTACAAACGTTAGAAATTTTCTTCTTGAAAACAGTCGAATTTTCTGAAAAACAGTAGATTATCCTGAAAAATGGCCGATTTCCCTGAAAAACAGCCGATTTTTCCTATAAACGGTCGATTTTTTCTTCAAAAGACTCGCTTTTCCTTAAAAACAGTCATTTTTTCGTAAAAGCAGTCGGTAAAAATGACCAAAAATACCCCCCCCCCCAACATTTCGGCTAGTGACGACTCTGTTCTCCACCATCTGAATCAACTCCTTTAGCGGTGCTAGGCAAAACTGGAGGAATGAAAAAAAAAAACATATGGAACGGAAAATTAAAGTATGAACAGAGATGCTCGAGAAAGTACGGAACGAAGGATCCCGGATACCGTTCAGACGATTTAGCCGGGAAAGCAAAAAGTCTCTTCCCAGCATCCATGAACCGTTCCGACCCCTTGCGCGAACACAACACCCCAATATGCTGCAACAATCTCATACCCTCGGCAAGAGATTATTGTTTACAGACCCCCACGCCCCAAGTTTCTCATGCGAACGAAATTATGTCAAAGCCGATGTTACAAGATAAGGATATCTTACAAGATAAATGCAAGTAACCTTGAACGCAAGCAACTTCCCGATCTACGTGTAGCGAAAGGGCCCAGCAATCAAATGAATAACAAAGGCAAAAAAAGGTACCAGTCTTCGAACGCAAGAGCCCTGTACCACGCCCCTACCGACATATCTATGCTCTGATAACGAGGCCCGGACACAGAGATCCAAGGTCCCTAAGCAATTCACTGAGCCTTTGAAATTTTGAACGAGAAGGGCACTACCCCTGTTCTAATTTTCTTCTTCTTGTTCTTCCCCTTAGAGTTTAGTAATTTAGAACAAAAAGGACACGACCGCTGTTCTTCTTCTTCGTCTTTAAGAGTTGAGAAACAGGAGCCTTTGTTCTGGTGTAATCATCCTTCTTCCTTTCGGGTGATTTAGCAAAAAAAAAATTTTATTTTTGTATTTATTTTGTACGGTTCTTTCAATAAACTGTTTTTATGTCTTGTAACATCACTGCTAAAAAATCCGCCACAACAAAAGGTATGTCCGTCAGGGTCAGTGGCTACCTCTTTTCTTCTGTGTCACACAGAAAAGACACCGACTACGCCTACACATATAGTACAGTCAATATAAGGTTTGACCGCAAACAAATTGCAACAGAAATGATTTTTACACCATCTTGTTGAGAAAAAAAAACTGTACAACATATCAAAAGTTGAGAAACCTAGCGGGGTGCAAAATTCGCGTTTTTTAGCGTTTTATATTTTATTTATTATTTTTCAGCTGATATTTTCGATTTTCTTATAGCTTCGTGTTTTCTTCATCGGAAAAATGTTTTCTGATGTAGTTTTATGTGCTGAACTGGAATATCACATAAGATTAAAGATATGGTCAACCGGAAGCGTTTCACATTCATCACTATTCAAGAAATACATATTTCTATTACATTAATCCCGTTGTTCGCACTAAGGACCGAATTCAGACCTAAATGGATGTGTTGAATGGCTAATTAATAAATGTGCTGTATTTATTATTAATAATTACAAATCATTAATTATTCTATATTAGTTGACGTCATTTGTCCCTCGCACTAGTTTTAGAGTGGACCATGAGAAGGCAGATACTGTGGTTGGCTAGAACTTGGGGCAAATTTGAATTGCGGTATAAGTAGGCTAATCTATCTGTTTTCATGTAGGCCAGTTTTCGACTCTAAGACAAAACGTGTTGTGTTTTATTGGCTACTCAACCCTATGTGTGGGGTGAGTCAAGCTTAGCCTGAACAGGTATCGCAGTTATCCAAGGATATAAATCAATATAATATCAAGTTTTACCGGTAGCAGCAATAATTAATTATAGCCTACATATATGTAATTATTAAAATAGTTAAATCCGTCCTCGATCAGTGTTTGCTGATATTCTCGTCGGGCCATGTTACCCTGCGGCATCTCTTCTCGCGACTACTTTCAGCCTACGGTTGCCTGTAGCAAGTAGGTTCAGAAACCTACGGACGTCTTTTGAGACTACTAAGATGGCTGTTTCTACTGGCGGGATCAGTCGCACATATATACCCATAATCCATGGTCAAGCCTTTTCGTGCTCTGCCAGATTTGTGGAAAAAAGTTATTTTGTAGAAGTAGTATGAAAGCTGCGTCCATCTTAGTCTCAGCTTTCCTTTCGATCCTGCAATTAAGGGCCTGTAGTTGTTTCAAGCTCCAAGGAGCTGAGTCCTGGGTGTGTTGGTCCCTTGACAGGAATATATGTGTCCTTCTTTGGGACAGGTCGTGGGTTGTCCTGGAATTTAGTCGTTACGGAGATTAGCCATTTGGGGCTTCATGGTGACTGGTTGGCGATGTTGGTTAGGGCCTCGGTGTCCGTCTTTGCTTTCTGTAGGGCTCTAGCGCCATCGGTTTCCATTCGTTGGTGAGTCTGGACGGTACTTGCTGGTACTGTGCGGTCTCTCCACGGGGAATTTTTTGGAGCTGAAACAGATTCCCGCATGTTGCGCCGTCTACCTCGGTACCTCCCAGTCAGCTCTTGCTTCTCCGTCTTTGATCCGTAGTATGTCGGTATCCTCTTCGCTACATCAGAACATTTTTTTCTTTGGCTTCTTGGTGTAGGCCGATTTTTCATTGTGTTCATCGCCTCATCATCGTGATGGTTTAATTTCGAATGGTCCGAGACGACGGATGGTTTTGCTAACCTGCCTGTCGTCTAGGGATTCTAAGGTTAGGATTCTAGGCTTGAGCCGCTCCATCGAATACATTTGCCTGGAGCGTTGACGACTCTCGACTCCAACGAGACCAAATAAGGAGGGTTTTCGCGAGCTGGAAAGAAAACCTGGAATCACTTTCCAAAGGTTTTCGCGCTGCTTGGAAACCGAAGCAGCTTTCTCGGATAGTGATTCCAGAAAGTTAGTGAAAGCTCCACTGGAAATTGGATGCTCCGGCGAGAATTTTGAAACTGTTGAGATCCAGAATTCAACAATTTTCCGGCGATTTCAGCTCTCCACGCGTTTTTGCAAACGGTCAAGCGGGAAACTGGACAGTGATTCCAGGAGTCGCTTTCCCAGTGTTTTCGAGATGCGCTTCGCTTGCCGGAAGGTGATTCCGGAATCTCGCGAAAACCCTCTTATAGTACTCCAGATGATGTGTAAGTAAAGAGGGGGAACACAATGTGCATATCCTTGCACTGGACTAGAAGGGGTAGGCCTAAACTTGCTCGGCCTTTTATAAATTTGATTTTTGTTACCTGTGAATCAAGTTTTATTAATAACTGAGAGTGATGAACAGGACAATTTGAAGAATTCTACTTGACATGGTATTTTCCAAACGACAAATAATAAGACTTCCAAGGAAATTCCTTGTAGGCTATGGGTTATGAATACGAAACATTTTCAAGTTGAACATATCTTGAATCTGAGGCGATATTCAGATTCACCGCAAAAAATTACCTTCAAAATATGTATCCTATAAAGCAAACGGTAAGCTGTTAGAAAATCGAAAATACCAGCTGGAAAAGAAAAAGAGAAAACGCTATAAAACACGAGCTTTTACTTGAGATAGGTTTCCAGCTTTAGACAAGTCGAACAGTTTCATTTTCTCTACACGACGGTTTAATCATTTCTGTTGCGATTTGTCTGCGGTAAAACGATTGCTATAGTAGAATCACGAATTTATTGGATGGTGATGAGTGTGAAACATTTTCGGTTGACTGTATCTTAAATCTGATGCGATATTCGAGTTTAGCATATAAAACTACACCAGAAACTTGTTTCGCATGAAGTAAACACTAAGCCTTAACAAAATGGAAAATTTCAGCTGAAAAACAAAAAATAACATTTAAAACACTAAAAAACACAAATTTTGCACCCCGGTAGGTTTCTCAACTTTTGATATGTTGTACAGTTTTTTTTTCTCTACAAGATGGTGTAAAAATCATTTCTGTTGCAATTTGTTTGCGGTCAAGTCATATTTGACGCTAGATTGACTGTACTAATATGCCCGGTTGAACCGTAACATCTCAGACCTTTCGAGAGTTATCGTGCTGACAGACGGAGAGACGGGCGGAAGGACGGACGGAAAAACTTTCCGAAGCCATAGGTAGTCTATCCCATCAACGACGTTTGGGATCTCAAAAAATGAGGAAACTTGTAAGGAAGAGAAAAGAAGGAAGGCCCCTTTGTCTAACAACACGACGTGGGCCCTTTATTCCTAACTCCCTCTTTTCTTCTGTGACAAAACGAGAAGACCCCAACTACGCTTCTAAAGCCCGGCTGAACCAATCAATTACGAAATCAGCATATTGCTGCTATACGGCACTGAATATCTCCTTCGTATTACTCAATTTTGGGCGTCTCCAGACACCAATCCTGATTTTAATCAGAACAACATATTAACCAAGAAATTGTTCGGCCGACATCTCTATATAAAATATGCTGTCGGTAAATCAGTAAGAGGTGGTACAATTACGCGGCATGACTTCAATCTCAGGGTAGATTAGGGTCGCTAACCGAGAACATAAACGATTTCGGTTGCACACTTGGGCGTTTTTTCTTTGACTTTTTTCGTGGTGGCTAACAGGAGCGGTGGTACCTTTAGGAACGATTTAATATCCTTATACGCCATAACGCACACCTCACGCTAAGTACTGTTTATGTTCCAATATTCAAGATTCTTTGAATAGCCTACACCAAAACATGAGTCTTTTTAGAAAAAAATATCCACGGATTTAGCCGTTGTAGGCCTTTTCCCAAGCCCAGTGACTTCCAGAAAAAAACTCGACAAAACGCAGATAACTGGTTTTACGCATCAATAGCATGATACGCGGGCGGTCGGGAGCATAATGCGCATGGAAAATAGTGAATTGTGGCTTAGAATGTAACATATGAAATTACGGAGGTAGGTTACATATTAGGCGCGACGGGTCCTTTAAAGATATTAGGAAAACGCAAAAACAAAAAAAGTCGGATTAACCACTGAAGCGCGTTAGTAGGGGGGAGGGGTATAGTTATGGCAGCTCAGTTGATCCTAATGAAGAGGAAGACAAAATGACAGCCCAGAAATCTACCGGTAAGTTGGAAATCACTTTAGTTCTTCTGGCACTAATTCCGGATTGTTTTTTTTTTGTAAAATTCTCTAGCGAATAATATTTTGTGCCGCCTCGACGTTCCCTTGACGCGCGTGTATGAACACGCTCAAGCCACCCGCCTATCATCGTTTTCACGACATAAATATCCCTTAAAGGACACGTCGTTCTTATGATAGTAATTCATATTTGTCAAAACAGATTTGTCAGCTGTGATGCTTTTAAAGCGATATTTCGGCCCTGCTTTGTATCTAAGTCAGCTTGGGCTCAAGGAATATTTATAGTAATTCATTCCACTTCAGTAGGTAGTACTTCCACCCATTCTCGTTTCTAGGCGTTTTGGTGTCACAGAACCCATAAGGCGTGTTTTCGCCGTTCCCCGAGGACTCCTCGGGGAATCAAGCGGAACGGCGAGAAAAGAGGGAGTAACTCCACGCGAACTCCGCGTACGGAAAACAACAAGAACACGGGGAATGCTTCCAAAATGGATTTTGTTCGAAAAAAAATTCAATTGATAAAATTAACTTTATTTTTGGTTTTGTTTATTCTGATTGGTTTTATTAATTTTACATTGCACCAACACAACACCAGCAAAAATTGATTCCCCTCCGATTTTGAAAGGGAGCCCTTTTTGATGACGGTGATGATACCTGGAGCATTCCCCTTCCGTGGGGACTCGCGAGAAAACGGGGAGTGCGCCCCTGGGACAAACAAAAAAGCAGGGACTCTTCAAAAGGAGTCATCGGGGAGCGGCGAGAATACGCCTATACTCGCCGAAGATAAACAGTTTAATGATCTCGTGAATTCGAAGAGCCCCCATGACTAAATTGGTATTTTTTTCTGATGTGTTTGTTGATGCTTAGTGTGCCCATGCTCATTCGTTTTGAAAGTGTAAAGCCTAAATACCTTTTCCTCTTTTCTTTTATCCTTATTGTTTTCTACCCTGTCGACCCGCAGCCCATGTGCTGCTAACGTTGGGGAATAAATCACATCAATCTTTTCATTCACATGTGTTTCCGCTGAAACTATATTAACTAATCTCTCCCTTCACACTATCGCTAGGTTAATCCGACCGAAAATCGGGAAAACTTACCTTATGCAAAAAACTCCGGAGTGTTTTCCCTCCATTTTTTCCAAAAGTCCCTCAGTTTTGACTTCAATTCTTCTCC
Source organism: Branchinecta lindahli (assembly GCA_023053555.1). Lineage (NCBI taxonomy): Eukaryota > Metazoa > Arthropoda > Branchiopoda > Anostraca > Branchinectidae > Branchinecta > Branchinecta lindahli. Next base: position 17,284,355 of record JAKZAO010000012.1, on the reverse strand, counting down.
AGCAAAAATGTGATCAACGGCGGATAGAGAAATCTGCCAGATCTCCTCCTTTGTCAAGTTGAAAGTTTCCGCCACGATTCTGTATTCCTTTGACAGGGTAGTGGCGAACACACCTTTGTCATCAGTCTGAAAAGAGTTCAATCAGTGGCTTAGATTTTATGGGAGATGACTAATATAGCAAATAAGAGCTATTGAGCTCATACGGCACTTGTTACGAGCAGGCGGTCCTAGAAAGTCGATAAGACCGTCGCAAATACCCCCTTCAACCCCTCTAGGATCGGACCTAGAAAATGAATATCTAGTTTCACTCGAGTCTGAGCATTTCCTGTATCGTCTCAGATTATCTAGGGCAAATCTCGTGTCTAAATTCCAAGTTCAGATCCACTAGTTTGATCCCTAGACGTGCCACCCTATTTCCGATACCCCCCCCCCCCTCAAACTCCCCCTACCGCGGCCAAATCTGGATCAGACACATACACAGATCATCCAAAACATCTTCTCTTACCGCCTATCAACTTTCACTCGAATCTAAGCATTTTTCGGTAAACCCCGGTCCCCCCCCCCCCCGTCGGATCCGGACTCTAAAATATGTTATCTAGGTCATATGTTCTCTCTACTTTCCGAGTTTTATTCAGGTCACTCGAATCGTTTGACCCCTATACGAGCCACAGCATTTCCGGGACTCCTCTTCCAGCTCCACCCCACTGGGCCGAATACAACTAGGACAAATAAACTTCCCATCTCTGACATCTCCTCTTCTCGTTCGTCAAGTTTGACTCGAATCGGAGCATATCTGCAAATTTCCAGTTCCCGGTTCATCCTCCTCCTACCGTGGCCGGATTCGGTCCGGACGCCAAATAACAAATCTAGACTGCACAAACTCGGTACTGTCCAACTTGAATTCCATTCGGCCCATTCGTCACGACTCCCTCCCCCCCCTCCGACAACCCAGACCACGGCAGCATGTGGTTCGGAAACACGTTTTGCATATCTGGGTCATCAGTTCTTATCACCCATAAAGTTTCACTCGAATCGGACCACACGTTCGCAACCTACGGGAGTCAGTAATTTCCGGATTCCCCTTCCCTTAACTCCCCCGAAATGGTCGGATCCAGGATTGTCTTCGTAGGGCATTGTGTCAGGTCCTTACGTCTATTCGGCCGTGTCACTAATATGCCTGCCAAGTTTCATCGTCCTTAGAACATCTGGAAGTATCCTAACTCGCGATCCCCGGAATTCCGGGACCCCCCCCCAACTCCCCCCAAAGGGCCCCGATATGATCTGGTTTTGTCGAGAACGTAGCTAGGGCTTATGCCTGTTCAATCCACCAAAACCCAACCCGATCCCTCAACGCTAATCTATTCCGGTGCCCCCTAAAACACCCCCCTCCAAGTATCGGATCCGGTCCGGACTTGACACGGAACATCTGCGACGACAGCTCTTTCCAATTGCCTAGTGTCATTCAAATCCGATCGCCCACTCAAAAGTCATGAATGACACTAGATACCGAAACCTCCATCCCTCCACTCCACCGCGATCGTCGGATCCTGCAACCGACTATTCTCAAGTCGGTTTGTTCGAGTCCCAGATATGCCTGCCGAGTTTCATCGACGTAGTACATCAGGAAGTACCGAACTCGCGGATCACCAGAATTCTGGAAACCCCTCCAGCTCCCCCCACAAGGCCTGAATCCGGTCCGGTTATATCAATGACGTATCTAGGACTTGTGCTTGCTCTTCCCAGCAAGTTTCAACCCGATCCCTCCACTCGAAGCATTTCCTAAGATTCCGGTTCCCCCCTCCAAATTCCCCCAAAGTTACCGAATCCGGTCCGGGTTTTGAACAGGTTGTCTGTGACACGAGATCTTTCCAAATATCAAGTTGTACTGAGATCGGATCACCCGTTCAAAAGTTATCTCTACCTCAAGGTTCCGGATTACGCCTCCCTCTACTCCCCCCACGATGCTCGGATCGAGGAAGTCACTATTTCCAACTTAATCTTTTCGGGTCCCCGATACGCCTTCCAAGTTTCATCGTCCTAGCTTACGTGGAAGTGCCAAAACTAGCAAAACCCGACCCGACAGAGGGACGGACGGACAGAAACTGCGATCGCTATATGGCACTTGCTCGAAGGGCAAGTGCCATAAAATCGGGAGAAAAAGCATTACCAGCCACGAAGAATAATAACTGTAAATACTATTGGACTTTTCTTTTTGCAAAACGCTAACACCAGTCAAAATTATTCATACGTAACAGGGGCCGAACTAAGCTACGAGTCCTTCTGTTTCGTCCCCTCATCCGAATTAACACATTTCAACACAGCATGAGTTGTGGACGTCATCAAAAAACAAATAGAAAAATTATTTTTTGGATAGGGGTTTGAATATGTAAATCTGGAATACTTATTTTGTTATTTTATTTTAAGGTTAGTGCATGAATGAATGAATGAAATTTATTACCCATTTTTAAGAAACAAAAGTCACAAACGGAGTATGAAAAAAAGAAGGAAAAAAGGAAAAAACACAGAACAAGTAACACACAGATCTTAGTAATCTTATTTATACACGGGGCAACATAGCCGTGTACAAAGTGTGGCCAGCATCAAGCGAACAAATAGAACGTGCAATACGCTCAGATCCTGCAGTAAATGGGTCGGTGACATACCATCATTATTATTAGTGATTCAGGGTTGTATATTTGACAGTGCGAAAACGGATAAGTCAGCTGAAATTTATTGGAGCTATATTTCGGCCCTTCTTGGCAAGGGTCCCCTTCAGGCTCAAAGCCGCTCAAGGTGGAAAAACGAAACTTGTGAAGGAATATTTATCAGGGTTCTATGTGTGTGTGTGTGTGGGGGGGGAGGTTAAGACGAGAAATGTGTGTGTTATCCTTTGTCACTGATTGAAATTTTTTTTTCTGGATAGGGTTTTCGATAGGCAAATTTGGAATATTTATTTGGTATTTTATTTTAAGGTTAATATATTATCATTATTATTAGTGGGGGGGGGAGGAAAGGTTAAGACGAGAAATGTGTGTTATCGTTTGTCATACCTAAGTGAGTTAAAGTTGTTCACGGTAGGAGGAAGGACATGGTTGTGCCCTTCTTGGGAGCGTTAAGTATGTTGTTTAGTTTAATGAACGACAAAACTAAAATAAATTTAATTTAATCTAACTGATGGGGGGGGGGTATCACGGTCTTTACGGGGAACATACGGATAAGGAGTAATTTAGATGAGCCGCCATATTCGAGTCCTAACGCCCAACCTTTGCGTCATAGGACTGACCACATACCAGGCAGAATATTTTAAACTGACTCGACCCAGCTAATTCACCGTTGCACCAGCTTCTACGACCTTTCCAAACTCCAAAGTTTACCCACCCTAATATGCTGCAATGTTTCACATCCTACCCCAACAAATATTGCTCACATAGGCTCACGCCCAAAATTTCTCATACCAACAAAATATCCTAGAACCCTGTCTTACAAGATCTCTGGACGACCCTAAAAAGTTAATAACACTATTTCACGTAGAGCTGTTTCCCCATTCTTTGAACGAAAATTATGATTCTGTTTGTTGCCAAAAGGTGGTTTAGACTGACAATCTGACATTTGTTAACTGTATTTATGTATAGAACATAGGCTGATGACAACAGTTTTTTGGAAGAAATATCATACAACAAATACATGGGATGGCATGTTTCGGAGTAGCAAGGAATTTTTTTTAAAGAATTTTTCGGTTTGCAGTGAGAAGGTTTAAGTAGCAAAATATGTATACCCTATGTCCTTTAGTTGAGTAATATCGTGGTTCGTTTTTATCTCTTTTTTGTGTGTTGTTACTATGGCCATTTAGCTTTTGCAATAAAATATCATATCATATCGCCACCACCAAACGAATTAAGCGTTATCTAAACTAACCTACCTACACCTGAATCACATCGCATTTTACAAATATTTTGACACGTAGGCAGTAAGGTTCCAATTCGTTGGAATTCTACATATCTGGAAAAAAAAATCAAATTTATCACAAGTCAAGGTTCAGGCACTTTTTACGAAGTTTGTTCCCTTGCGGAGCTTGTCAAGTATATCGCGGAGCTTGTCAAATTCCCGCCTAAACATCTCCCATAGGAGCAAAGGCTTGAAAGACAAACTCCTTATTCTGGCATACCGTTTCCACAGGGAGGACCTCACTGAGACATACAAGCTATGCCGCGGTATGTATGAAAACGTCGAAGCTTACGACATCCTCACTTTCAATTTCTTCAACTCACGTGGCCATAGTCTCAAACTCACCGCAGAGAGGACAGAAGGCAGCGAGGGGTTACCCACTCCCCGGCACCTGTTGTACACCCTTTCCCGGCCGGCACCAACCGAAATAGGCGGTGCCGGCACCGGTGCCGATAATAAATTGGGCGATTCAACTTCAAACGCTTCTAAAAATGCTTATTTTGATCTTTTAACCGGTGCCGACAGGTTTCAGCCGGTGTCGGCACCGACCGGGCATCGCGGCACCGGGCACTTGCTGTACACAAAAATCGAGAGTGGGCAACCCCTCGCAAGAGAGGTTCTACGAGCGAGCTTGTCCTAAACAACCGTCGAGCATGTTACGTAAGCAAAGTGTGAAAATCATTGAGTTGTAGTTAGAGGGGTTAATTCGGATCTCCGGATTTAAGGATGGATTGGGCGATTAAGGAAGTAGGTTGCCATTGGCATTATAGGCACGACGGGTTCTTTAAGATTTTCCTGTTAAACGAATCGGGACAGTCCTAGTGGTGCTGACGCCATCTAGGCAACTATCTCTGTGTATCTCGTTAGCTGGTAATTCTTACGAAAAAAAAATGATGATTTCCGTGACCCTCACAAATCTAACAACTACAGAAACAAAAAGGAACCATCTTTTGTAACACGGAACAGAAGCTTAATAAAACCAAACAAATTCTGACCTTTACAAATCTGGAACACGGACAAAGTATTTTAGGGCATCTTTAGCTGGTATCCCAATTGAAACTATGACCGTTAGGCCAGAGCAAAACCAACATCAAAGAAAAACACAGAAACGGGCTACAAGTGACTGATGTAAGCGTTGAAATATTGCAGCGATTTTATTTATCAATGTCGCGACTGTTTTTGACCTCACACGGTACGAAGACTTAAAGCGAGTAGTTGTGCACTTACATAAACAGTGGGCAACTTTTTATGAAGGGCAACATATCGATTAGATCTCTATCCTGAAGTTGGACAGTTCTACTGGCTTCGAACGCTATCTAGCAATACTCCTATGTTATTAGGCTCAACTGTGTCCGGTACAGAGCAAAATAACGCTAGAGACCAGAGCATAATAACACTAGGGAGTAGCGCCAAGACCTATGCTTTCCATGCTTGACAATCGGGCCATACTTGTGACGTTGCCCACGGCGCTTGTGGTATTTAAGGCGAGACAAACTTCCTGGTTTAAAAATTTCTAGTAAAGCTAAGAGGCGATCTGCAAACATCAAGTAGACAGTGGAGGTTTTATCTTTTTTTTTGCTGTGTTCATAATATGAAGTTATTGGAGCCAGCGCTGGTGCACGGCTGATTGAGTTTCCGTAGGGACGTTCACTGTCGCTAGTGGTGGTAGTATCGCTACTGTTCGAGTGTTTTTCCAAGTCTTGGCGCTACTCCCTAGCGTTATTTTGCTCTGACTAGAGAGTAGCGCCAAGACTTGGAAAAAGTGACACACACTCGAACAAAAAACTAGCACCACTAGCGATAGTGGACGTCCCTACTAAAACTCAATCTGTCGTGCACCAGCGCTTGCTCCAATAACTTCATATTCTGAACACAGCAAAAAAAGATAAAACCTCTACTCATTCCTTGATGTGTGCAGATCGCATCTTAGCTTTGCTATAAATTTTTAAACCCGCAAGTTTGTCTTCTTTAAATGAGGCAAGCGTAGTGGGCAGCGCTGTGAGTAAGGCCCGTTTGCGAATCATGGAAAGCATACGTCTTGGCGCTACTCACTAGTGTTATTTTGCTCTGGTCCGGTAGGCAGCATGTCTGCTACGTATTTTTGTTTGGCGCTCTCAGCTCGGCGTTTTGGTCTTTTTCGGGATCTGCAATGGTGCGGCAAGAAAATCCGTTTTCTTTCGGCCGGATACTTTCCGTTTTAATCAGTTCCCACCGGAAGACTGAAGAGGTCTCAGCGTTTCCGCCGAGGCTTCCGCACTGAGTCGCTGTTAGTACTGGAAGTCCTGGAGTTTACTCTAGTTAATACTCAAGACTGGATCCCATTTTCTATGAGCTACAACTATTTTGTTTATATTTGTGTTACTTATATCCCATGGCAAACTTATAACCGAAAAGCGAACCAAATCTAACCTCCCTAGATGCTGACATCTCCTGATTCCGGTTTCTACTTCGAGTATCGACGTCGAACTCAAATTTGTGTAATAAATAAATAAAATAAATAGGTAACTCAAATTAACAGTGGAGATAAGAACCAGAATCAAAACCAATAGAATAAAAACCAAAATCCTTCGCTTGAATCCCCTGAAGAGAGATTTTGTGTGCCCTCCTCCACCGTATCCTAGTGTACCTCCGGCTGTTATACTCGGCGTCACGTTTAGCGTTGATTGCTCTTTTAGTCTTCACGTTGATACTATAGTAAGAAAGGCCAACTGTGCGATGCGTACCCTTATCTTAATGCGTCGATTCGGTTTTTCAGTGTCACAACTAAAGGTGGCGTACCTGACATATATCCGATCAATTGTAGAGTATGCTTAGCCTGTTTGGGGGCCTCAAGTCAATTACACAGGAAACTTAAGTGATCGATTTTAGTCAATACAGAAAATAGCCGTTAAAGTAATATTGTGTGAAGCATTTACTGATTACGAATCAGCATTATCAACCTCACAACTACCGTCCCTTTACTAGCGTCGTTTCAATTTTATATGCAAATTTTGCCAATTTCTTCTAAGAAGTGACAAACATAGGGTCATACTACCACCAGTCATGTCGAATCGAATAGACACTAGGTCCAAAAAACAAAGAAAAACTGGTACCGCCTACCACACGAACAAATCGGTTTTTTTAACACGTTCGTTCCGTATTACACATCAGTGTTTAACAAGTGCTGGAGTTTTTGTTTTGAGTCGTCTTTTAGTTTGTAAGCCCACGCGCCATTTAGTTGAGTTTTTTCTTCTTGACTATGATAGCCTGTCTAAATAAATGATTTTGATTCTTAGAATGTAGATTTTGTTTTTGTTTTGTCAGCTTCTAGAGAGCGATGTGGCTATTTTTTTCTTTTTTTCAGTTAAACCTATATATATATTATAATATAATCTAACGGGGGCAGGGGAGCCATATCTTATAAAAATAAACATATGCTTACACATATCATAAAGGGCAGTTTCTCTTTCAGAAGGACGCCTATGTGATGATCCGCATACGAATCCACAGTGCCACCTTTGAGGTTCGATGTCAAACACAGCTCCAGCGGTATGCGCTTTTCTCTTAACAGAGCCATCAAGCGGTCGTTCTTACACTTAAGCGGTGGAATGTAGGTGCCGTGACCGATCCGATCAGGATGGAAATGAAGTACTTGCTCAGTTTCTTCGTCATCATGAACCTAAGAAGTAAGTTGTCGTTAGTTTACGAGCTTTCCTACATATAGAGCGTGTTCCACCCCTCTACCAATAGTAGCTTTAGTTAATATTCCCGTTCCAGCCTCACGAAAAGTTACCACGCTGACCTTTCCAACCTTCTCAGAATAGTAACTAATAGTAACTATTTGTTTACCACGCTCGGGAGCGTAGTATCTACGCATCTCTGTAACGTGACTGGTCCGACCAGCCCGCCGACCAGCCCCCGACACAACCTTTATGCCGATAAAAAATTTTGATGAAAAGTGTTTTAGACGTACACTGTAATTATTAAAAAAAAAAAAAAAAACAATTCACGACTAAAAGAACAAACAACTGTGCGGGATTTGAACAGTCATGCAAAGGCATAGAAGAAATGAGCAACGGCATGCTCAACTCTCTCTAGAGTTGAGCCGTAGTTCTAACTGGTCAATTCGGAGTCAAGTAGCCTAGTGATAATGTAGTCTATCCCTTACTCCTTTTTATTCTGAACTTCTTAATGCTATCTTCAGCCTTCTCTTTATACAAGCCCACCCTTTGTCGTTTGCCTCATATTCCTTATCAACATATAATCCGTATCTGAACTTTATGTTCTTGCCGGACAAGTAGTTGAATTCAGCTAAAACCGGGAATTTAGCACCAGTGTAAGATTTGTCTAATGTCGATTAGAGATAACAAAGTCGACAAGCGCCAACCAGAAATTTGCCAACTTCACGGGGCAAATACATGTATTTTCGAAAAACGGTATTCCTGAACCATTTTATCGTGAAGAGATAATTGCTAGGAAGAACAGTACCACCCTGTCAGAAGTTTCATAACAGATAACACGAGGATGCGCGGTTTCAACAGATAATACATAACAGATAACACTTCGGATGTTTTCTGTTGTGTTTCAAAATGTTATGCAGAATAAGCGTTGCCATCGGGAAGAGTCGAAAAACCGCAAAAAAGCATCTGCTGAGTTTTCCGACATCATGACGACAAACAAAAAAGTCAGTAGATGCTTTTTTGGCTGTTTGTTGGCTCTTCCTGACAAAGCTTCTTTACATTACATTTCATGAATAACGTTTTTAAACACAACAGATAACATCCGAAGTGTTGTCTGTTACGCACTATCTGTTGAAACATAGCATCCTCGTGTTACCAGTTATGAAACTTCTGACAGTGAAGTCATAAATTTACTGCTGATCCACTCTATTCCCTTCGAGTTTCGTATTCACCTACCTCTGCAGCATGGATAGCTATCCTCAATCCAGCATCCCTTGCTCGCTGGAGGGCCGAAAAATAATCGTCCGCTTTCGATCCCACCATGTTCCCGCTCATGTCCATTCCTACCACAACGTCAGGTCTCTTGCGGTGGAGATGTATGGCCAACTTGACAATTTTCTCCGCTACGTCTACACCTTTACTTCTGTCAACTGAAACAAGAAGTTTGACGACGATAGCGTCACATTCTTTGGACATTTCACTAGAAAGAAAAAAAACACATTAATTTAGTCTAAATTTTGTCTGTTATTCCCTGATGACATCCTAGCGGTGAGCCCCCCCCCCCCCCCAATTTTCTTCTCATACTGGTAACCACGCCAGCTAATACTGCGTTACCGCCTAACGACGTTAATAAACAGATTAGTTGCCTAGATGGCGTCAGCGTCACTACGGCTGCCCTTTAGTTCGGTTCAGCTCAGTTCAATTTTTATAAAATTCAAAATAAATGAACAAAATAAGTTTCGAGCCCTACAAAGATCCATGGCCCGTTACATATAGGGGTTAATACCAAAATAATCAACAAATAATTGGTTAAACTGGAATTAACTGATTGGTTTGACTGGAAAACTGTAAGTAGGGACTCACAACGTACATATCAAATTGACAATGAACGTGTCCGAAAGCTCCGAAACGAACAAGAATGCTGAATTAATTCAGGATTTTATGCAGCATTTCGCTTCGGACTTATATTTTCGTTTAACTAATGCAGCATTAATTCAGCACGAAATTCATCGCAAGATTCAGCAAAGAGGCTAAATTTTACGCTGAATTTTCAAGAAGAATGGCGATTGGGGCTAAATTTCGGTATTCCAGAAGTGACAGAGAAGAAATAAAGGTAACAGCTTTCGGAAAAAAAAATGCAGCATTGAATGCAGCATTTACAGCACTAAAAAAACTGACAATATAGTGGCTGCACTTGTGTTAGTCGGACTACTAACAGACGATCAGGTTTTCAATGCCTGATTTTCTTCACTTTCAGTATGAAGCTGAAAATCTAACTTTTCCGTATGGCACTGATAATGGTGACGAAAATCTGGGTAGGAATTCCAGTCCGCGAGCACTCGACCCTGATCGTCTGTTCAAGGCATAACGGCGGGTCTGCCCTGATTCAGTCCGTCGTAACCTCCAATCAGAGCAAAACAACACTAGAGAGTAGCGCCAAGACTTGAAAGAAGTGACACACACTCGAATAGCAGCGACACTAGCACCACTAGCGATAGTGAACGTCCCTACTGATACTCAATCAGTCCTGCATCAGCGCTGGCTCCAATAACTTCATATTTTGAAAACAGCAAAAAAAAAGATACAACCTCCCCTCTTTGCTCGATTTTTGCAGACCGCATCTGTGCTTTGCTAGAAATTTCTAAATCCCAAGTTTGTCTCGCTTTAAATGCCACAAGCTTGGTGGAAGGCGCTATGAGTATGGCCCGTTTGCGAAGCAAGGAAGGCATTGGTCTTGGCGCTACTCCCTAGTGTTATTTTGCTCTGCCTCCAATGAAGGAGGTCGTCTACAAGTAGCTTCCGCTACTCTAATTCCCTTAATTCGCACTTCGGAGCGAATAAGGTCCATAAGGTTTTTCCCACTCCTTGTCCAGACGAGCCTTGAACGTCGCCAAGGACTCGGAAGTGGTAGATTGAAACTTAGGAGGAAACACCTTTAACTGTGCCGGTAAAGCATGTGCTTTAAAGGACCCGTCGTACCTATAATCAAGAACAAATAACGAGACAGAACTGCTGTCTCCCTATCTCGGTCATACATACATGCTGAGTCGAGTAAAATACGACCGGCTCCCGATGCAAACGAGCGGCTTCGCGCCACATCACGTTTCATTACCTCTACAAATAGCTAGATCGCCGGTAAGTTGCTAAAAAAGAAATCCAGAAGTCAACGCTGATTGGTTCTATGGACGCGCTCCAGAGCGGATCAGCGCGCGGAGTACGCCTCCTGCTCGCCTCTTTCTATATTTATTGTGGGATAGGCAACGGTGAAGACGGAAGAGGAGTAAACGGGTATCAACATCAGCTCAAAGCTAGAGTAAATACCTCCAGGTCCGCTCAGATTTGTCGGGGTTTTCATAGTCGCTGCATGCAACTAAAGACAGAAGTTGCTTGTCCAGTTTGGCATTATGGTATTACGAAGGATGAATCTGATCGTATAGAGAATATTCAGAAACGTGCCCTAAGAATTGTGCACAGGGGCCCTAAAATCCCGTACTCTGGCCTCCTTTCTTTATTTGGACTGGATGCGTTGTCTAATAGGAGGCAGAAGTTGTGTCAAAATTTTGGACTAAAACTCCTTGAACACCCAACTCTCCGATCCCTTTTACCCCCTGATTTTGAGGTTGAACGCCCAAGGCCACCTAGGCAAGTTTCCACCAAAGTCCCGAAGCTCATGCCGATCGCATGTAACCGGGAAAGATATTGTAATAGCTTCATTCCGAAATTTGTGGATTTTTACAATAATGTTTTTTTTTTAGTTATTTTGTTAGATTTTTTTTTTTTTGGGTGTTGACTTCAATGGTTTGTTTTTATTTTGAACACGAATTCGATTTTAACAATTGTTGTATATATTACCTGACAAAGGTCAAACAATTTGGTTGGATAACCACGAAATTTTGTACCTGAATTATACAATAAATCAAATCAAATCAAGTTCTTACTGATTATTTGTTCTTGCTATAATGTCAATGCAACCGACTTCCGTAGCTGCATTCACTAATACACAGAAAGCGCAAATACTCACTCAATCGCCGAAATGATAGCTTCAACATACTCCTGCATCGTCATATGCTCATTCGATCGAGGAGTACTTCTCAGTTCTAAGTACTTGACACTGTCTTCAGCAAAATCCTTAATTACTGCTCTAGCTGCCATTCTAACCAGTTCAGGTCGATCGGTCACTTCATGAATAACTCTGAACATCTGAAAACACCTTAAAAAATACAGATAGGTGAATTTATAAAAAAGGCTTCAGCTACATCAAATATAAGAGATGTAATGAGTGCTGCAAAGAGTAGTTTTGGGGATCCCAAAACCTTAGTGACGGTGACGGGATACCTATGACTTCGTCAAGTTTTCCGCCCATTGGTTACCACGATAACTCTCGAAGGAGTTGAGATATTTTGTTCAAACCTAACGGATTCTTTGGATCAAATTACAGGCCAAGTTCGTGGAAGGGCTTAGTAGATATTTAGGGGTGGGGGAGAGGTTCAAATTAAGGGCAATTTTTGTTTAAGCAAATAAAATGACCAATTTAGGGGTAAGGAGAAACGCAAAATCCATACCTGAAACTTATTTTTCCGTAGTTCGCCCGGAATCCGATCGAAACAGGAAAATTGTCAAAAGTCACAAGTTTCGTCTCAAGTTGATTAGAGGTTCGATACTAGATACTGGAGTCTGTTTTTGAACTTTAGTTCCTTAACGGACAAGTAGTTCACGGCACATGCATAGGACACGGCCAGATTGACTCGGAAATAGTCACTTCCCCCATCCTACCATCGCGGGGGGGGGGGGTAGGGGTGGAGAGTGGGGGATCCGGAATCTTGTGGCATGTATAACTTTCGAACGGGTGATCGGATCTTAATGAGACCTGATCTTTGGAAAGAGCATGTATCTCAGATCAGACCGAACCCTATAACTGTGGAGGGAGTTCGAGGGGGGGGGGGGATCTCGTAACATGCTTGGAGTGGAGGGAATGAGATGAAACTTGGTCGGAAGAACAAGCACAAGCCCTAGATACATCATTTACAGAACCGGAGCGGATTCGGGCACTGTGGGAGAGTTGGAGGGGGGGGGGGGGCTCGCGATAACTCGGTGGGGGGGTATACTTCCAGATGCGCTAGGACGATTAAACCTGGCAGGCATATCAGGGACCCGACCAGATTGGCGTGAAAGTAGTCACACACTTCTCTGATCCGACCATCGTGGGGGAGTGGAGGGGGGGAATCCTAAATACTGTGGCATGCATAACTTTCGAACGAGTGATCGGATCTGAACCACAACTGTCAGGAGCACGTGAACGAGATGCCCCACTTCAAATCAGGACTGGACCTGATAACTGTGGGGGAGTTGGGGGGGGGGGTACTAGAAATCTCATGACATACTTAGAGTGGGGGAATTGGGATTGAACTTGGTGGGAGGAACAAGCATAAGCCTTAGATACATCATTTACGGAATCGGAAAGGATTCGGGCACTGTGTGGGGAGTTGTGGGGGGGGGGGTCCAGAATTACGGTGCCCGCGAGTTCAGGTACTTCTGAATGTGCTAGGACGACGAAACTTGACAGCATATTTGGGATCCAACCAGATTGACACAAAAATTGTCACTTCCCGGAACCGACCATCCTGGGGGAAGTGGAGGGAGGGGGAATCCGGAAACTTGTGAAAGGCATAACTTTCAAACATGTTATCAGATCTGAATGAAACTTGATGCTCCGTTTCAAGTCCGGACTGGTTAACGATGCATCTTCATGTTTCCCGAGGGCCAATTATCATTTGTACCTAAAGGGTTTTCCCCTGGGTCTAGGCAAATGTCTTGCTGACAGCAAGACATTTGTAATGATTCATAGGTAGGTTCTCACAGTTTTCTACTGAAAGAAAACCGTCTTCTTGTGTCAATTTTAGTATTCTGCAACTACTTGAAGTAACTTAGTAACTTGAATTTCTGTTCTACCCCCTATCTTTCATGAATAACACAGTCATGTCCAAAGAAAATCTGACCACATGTTATGTCTGGCCACAAAAAAAGAAGCCCGGTTTGATCCAATATATTGTTGAAAAGAGTAGGAGCCCCAAAAATAAGAATATGGAGAGTGAAAACCTATATCTCTGCAATCAACAACTTTGAAAATATTATTTTACCCTGAGTTTTGTTTACTTTTTTGAATTTCTGGGGGGGGGGGGGGTCTGGATACACCATATGTGTTATGTGAGTCATTTACACCTTGCGGCCAGACAAAACAAAACAAGACTTACTCCTCAAGTGTCACCTGCTCCGCATCCTCTATATGAAAAGCATATTGTAGATTTTCTGAAGACTCTGCATCATTTTTTCCAGACTTCATTGCAGCCAATTTTCTTACTGTCGCTGGTGTCAAGGAGCCATTTAGGTGAGCATGGAGCTCCTGAAATTTCAAAGGGCCCATTATCAATACTATCATTTGTCATATACAGGGGCGTCCCGAGGGGGGGGGGGTTGTCTGTGGGAAAACAAATTCACCTGAACTTGATGAATTTTCGGGAATCTACCGTACCCCCCAGAAGGTCTATGGAAAAAAAATCTACAGAATTATTTATTGCTCAGGGAACCTACCGTAATTTTGCTCAGGGAATCTACTGAAATCTTGCTCAAGGAATCTCCCGGAACTTACTAAGGAAATCTATCGGAACTTGGCTCAGGGAATTTACTGGAGGCTGGATAAGGGGATCTACCGGATTTTGCCCCAAGGAGTCTAGCAGTACTTGGCTCAGGGACAGGGACCGGAATTTTTCTGTGTACGGGATAAGTATAGACTCACAGCCGACACACAACTTACCAGAGTGATTCGTGTCGTCAGACAACACAGCATACTGAAACGTTCACCAGGTAATTCCGGTAGACTCCTAAATTTCTGCAGCTTTCAAGAATCAGGTAACCTACTGAAATTTATATCATTTCCTTTCCAACTACAAATACTGTTCCAGGAATAATGCCACAGTACTGTCTACTTTAGTTTTGACAGCTTTCTCGACTCCTTTCCGGAGACAACCCAAGTAGAACTCGAGTTCAAAAAACGGGTTAGCCTTGTTCCAACATGATCTCGAAAGTCGCCAGGGGCAGGAGAGCCTCAAAACAAACAAAAGTTTGAAGACAAATTCAAAGTCTTTCATGAATTGAAAGATGTCTTACAACTAGTATGGAAAGCGTTCAAGCTGGCTAAGACCAGCAGTGTTGCCAGACTGGGCGCAATTGCGCCTTTTGGGCGCATTTTGAAATTCCTTGGCGCATATTTTTTTCAGAAATGCGCCTGATCACTTTTGGACGTAATTCTAAAATTCAACCGGCGCATTTGGGCGCATTTCCATTTTCCCGTTACAAGAATGTGAAAACGCAATTTCTCACTTCCTTCCTTGTTTTTATTTTCTCACAACACCATTTCGTCATTTAAACGACGTGAATGCCACTCGTAGGATTTTGAGGGCCTTATAGTTCATCTGAAATCCCTCTGTCATTCTAACTCTCCAACAACGACCTTGCCCCCAACTTTCGCGCCAATAATAGCCCACAATCGAATTATCACTTTATTTTCTAAGAGATTCCATACGCCTCAGGTTGAAAAAATACTTGTTTTACCAACCGAGAATGTGCTCACAGAAAAACGGAATCCATGATCAGGCAAAAAGTGTGGGTAGCCGAGCCTGACCTTGTAACAAGGAAATTATCACTTTTAAAATAATAAAAAATGCGCCCAATTGGGCGCATTTTTGCCAAAAAAAATGTTACCTTGCGCCCGAAAATAATTTCACAAAAAGGATCTTGCAACACTGAAGACCAGGCTAAGACACTCCCTGTTACCTTGGCAAAAAAGGCACTTGCTAGAAGAGTAGAAGGATTTGCTAATATCTAGGAAAATAACAAATGGACATAGACAAAAAGTTATGCCGGGATCACAGATATAACCAACGTTTTGATCATAGAACAAATACATACAATTTTTGGCAACTGAGTAAATAACTCCCCTTCAGAACAACCCCTATTAACACCAAATTCACACATTCTACGCTTTTAAAATTACTGCCTGCGAATCGGTTCTGTCCCTCCACATAGAGGTAACAGAAAGCACCGACGGCAAATAAATAAGATCAAAACACTCGGCAGGATCCCAGACAGGAAAATGTTTTTGGGATCCCAAAAGGGGTGGAGGGATACCGGCTGGATACCGGATAGCTATGACTTCGTAAAAGTTGTCCGTCTGTCAGCACGATAACTCTCGAAGGGAATGAGATATTTCCATGAAATCTGGATTGAGGATTCTTTGGGGCAAGAGCTGGTCAAGGGACATGTCGAGTTCGCAAATGGGCTCTGTAGCCTGGGGCGTCGCAAGTGCATTTTCGTCGGGGGGGGGGATGCAGAGCCAAAATTTTACCGAATCTCTCAAAATTTTACCGATTCCAATAGACTGAGAATTTGAGATTTAAATAATGGAACAGAAAGGATTGCGTTGGAAGCGTACAATAAAGGGCAGCATGAAAGATGATAAGCAAACTATAAGCGGCGTTTTGGCGAAGCCCACTTGGAGAATATATATTGCCGGGCACGATTGCAGTAACAGCTTCCATGTTCCATCTATTATAGCCAAGAAAAAATTAAATCGAGCGCCGTAGTCAAACGTTTTTGAAATCATTTTTTGTTTCCTGTAAAATTTAAGCTGCGTTCGATTTGAGTCCTCCTTGTCTCGGTCTTGTCTTCTTGTTACTGCATTGTCACGGTAAATCCGTTTTATTTCGCCTTGTCAGGTGAATGACTCAACTGACAAGCATCACAAATAAAACGCAGTTGAGAAATCTACTTGAGACAGAACCGAAACTTGCTCCGAGATCGAGATCATGCCATCATTCACTAACAGGACGCTGACAACTGTCAGCTGACAGACAAATAAAACGGCATTAAGCGGACAAGACAGTTAAATAAAACGGTATTTAGCTGACAGGACTGAGACAGGAGTCAGGACCGAGACAAAAGTAAATCGAACGCGGCTTTAACTGCTTTTTATACAAATTCCATCATTTACCGTGGATTAAATACCGAAAACCAGATGGAGCGTCGTTCAATACTACCCATGATCACATAAAGTGAGCACCACACGCGATATTTCTTTTACAGTTCGGAGGGGGGGGGGGCAAATTAAGGGGCGAACAAAATATTTTTTAACGGCTAATGAGATAGTCGATTTAGGGGTAAGAAGACATGCTGAACACCAAGAATAAATAGTGAACACGTATATGAAAGTCATTTTCTCGCCGGACAAGTAGTTGGCCCGGGATCAGGCCAAAACCGTAAAATTTGTTAATGGGAAAAGTTTGATTTGAGGTGATTAGATGTTCGATTTTGGTGGTAAGAAGACATGCTGAATCTGAACTTTCTACCATTTTCTACCCGGACATATAGTTCGCCCGGAATCCGGAGAAATTGTTATAAATAATAGTTTTATATGAAGTTGATTAGAGGTTCGATGTAGTGGTAAGGAGACATGCTGAATCCGTATATGAAAATCATTTTCTCGCCGGACAAATAGTTCACCCGGAATCCGGCCAAAACCTGAAAATTTGTTAAAGTTAAAGTTTTACCTGAAGTTGATCAAAGCTTCGATATAGGGGTAAGGACATACGCTGAATTCGTTTTTGAGCTTTAGTTTTTTGCCGAACAAATAGTTCGCCCGAAATCCGGCCGAGACCGGAAATTTGGGGGAAGTAAGGCAGGAAGTTTTGGTAAATATCGTCAATTTAGATATGACGTATAGGGATCTGTTTCGAAATTATAATAGTAAAAATGTTCAAGGAGTCTGGCGAAGACCGGGTATCCACAAGACCCAATTGTCTGGATCAAATATTAGATATTTGGGATCCAATCGAAACCTTTGGTTTTGTTCGAAGAATGCATCTAACAACTCGGATCGGATGTAGCTTGAGTATCGACGCACTTTGAAGCAGTATTATATCAGCACATGGTTTTCGTTTCGGACTCGGGCTGCGCAGATAAATCCGTCTTTTCTGCACGAAAATTGGTGATAGGCTGTTAATATTCATCATCAGCCGAGCTTATGTTATCAGTGTAAACTAAGTGGCCTTTTCCCCATATTTTTTACTATATCTTCGTCGGATCTTTTGTTATCGATTTGTATTTGTTTTATCTTCAATTTGCCTTCTGCGCATTCTTTGCGTTACGCGGTTCTTTGCGTTACCTTCACCCAGTATCTGCCAAGTAACCAAAGTATTAACTTGTGTCCTGATGTCTTTATTCTCCGCTGAATCATCATCGAACCCTTTTCAGATACCATGTGGTCGGGTAACTGACTGTGATATCTTAGAAGTCATCTCAAGTCACCCAAGAAAAGGTATGGATTCAACATGTATCTCTACAGCTCCATTTCAAACATCTAGTCGGCTTCAGAGTTAATTTTCACTTGTACCAAATTTACGCTTGTCGGGAGATGAACAAAGCAAAAAACGTGCTCCTAAAATCGCTCGTCTCTGCGGCTGATCGGCCGAATGCCCAGCAGTTCAGGTATGGATACATCATGTTTGTTTACCCGTATACCGAATCTCTAATGGACTATCGACAAAACCTTCACTTCTACAAACTTTCCGGTTTCGGCCGCATTCCAGGCTAATTACTTGCCGGCAAGAAAATAAAGATCGAAGATCTTGATTCAAGCGACTCAGCATATATTTTTTTACTTCCAAATCGACTTCCGAAAAAAACGCTACTACCAGCAAATTCCGGTTTTGGCCGGATTCGGGGCGAATAACTTGTCTGGTAAAACAAGACCGAAGGTTTCGGTGGGATCCCAAAAATTTCATATCTGATCTCCCGTATGGAAATAATTAAGTCGTAAACAGTTGTTAACGATCGTTTACAATTGTTAACAATTGTTTACAGTTGTTAACGATCGTAAACAATTGTTAACGATTGGAAACGGTTGTTTACGATCGTAATTTTACGATCGTTTTTTTACGATTGTAATTTAACGATCGTTTTCAATTGTTTCCGATCGTTTTCAACTGTTTTCGATCGGAAACAGTTGTTATGGCACTTGCAGCCTCTGGCTCAAGTGCCATATACCGATCGCAATTCCGTCCGTCGGTCGGTCTGTCGGTCTGTCGGTCGGTCTGTCCGAATTTTTTTGTCCCACATGTTCGAGTTAGGGTACTTCCAGATGTGCTAGGACGATGAAACTTGGCAGGAAAATCAGGGACCCGACCAAACTAACCTAGAAGTAGTCAGTTTCCCGATCCGACCATCTGGGGGGGAGTGGTGGGCCGGGGAAATTCTGAAAATTAAGGAGTTTTGTCACTCTTTTTCGAATTGGAGTACTTCCAGATGTGCTAGGACGATGAAACTTGGCAGGAGCATCAGGGACCCGATCGGACTAACTTGGAAACATTCAGTTTCCCAATCCGACCACCCGGGGGGGAGTGGAGGGCTGGGGAATCCGGAAAATTGGAGTAGTGTGTAACTTTAGAACGGGTGATCGGATTGGAATGAAACTTAATAACTGAATAGATGGCATACTTCTAATGTCCGGTTTGAATTCCGGACCGGATTCGACAGCTATGGGGGAGTTTGGGGGGGGAGACCGGAAATTTCGAGAAACGGTTAGAATAGAGGGATCGGAGTGAAACTTGCTGGGAAGAACAAGCATCTGCTCCAGATAAATTGTTTATACATTTGGACTGGATCCGACCACCCGGGGGGGGGAGGGCTGGGGAATCCGGAAAATTGGAGTAGTGTGTAACTTCCGAACGGGTGATCGGATTGGAATGAAACTTAATAACTGAATAAATGGCACACTACTGATGTCCCGTCTGAAGTCCTGACCGGATTCGACAGCTATGGGGGAGTTGGGGGGGGGGAGACCGGAAATTTCGAGAAACGGTTAGAATAGAGGGATCGGAGTGAAACTTGCTGGGAGGAACTAGAATTTGCTCCAGATAAATCGTTTATACATTTGGACTGGATCCGACCACCCGGGGGGGAGTGGAGGGCTGGGGAATCCGGAAAATTGGAGTAGTGTGTAACTTCCGAACGGGTGATCGGATTGGAATGAAACTTAATAACTAAATAAATGGCACACTACTGATGTCCCGTTTGAAGTCCGGACCGGATTCGACAGCTATGAGGGAGTTGGGGGGGAGACCGGAAATTTTGAGAAACGGTTAGAATAGAGGGATCGGAGTGAAACTTGCTGGGAGGAACAAGAATCTGCTCCAGATAAATCGTTTATACATTTGGACTGGATCCGGACACTAGCGGGGTGGAGGGCTGGGGAATCCGGAAAATTTGAGTACTGTGTAACTTTCGAGTGGGTGGTCGGATTGGAATGAAACTTAATAACTGAATAAATGAAATACCTCTGATGTCCCATTTGAAGTCCGGACCGGATTTAACAGCAATGGGGGAGTTGGGGGGGAGACCGGAAATATCGGGAAACGGTTAGAATGGAGGGATTGGATTAAAACTTGCTGGGAAGAACAAGCATCTGCTCCAGATAAATCGTTTATACATTTCGGATGGATCATGACATTAGGGGGGGGGGGTTGGAGGGGAGTTTCCCGAAATTCCGGTTATGGCGGTTTTGGGGATTTGCACGACGAATCTTGGGAGGCGAATCAGGGATCCGATCAAAGTGACTTAAAAAGAAAAATTGACATGATCTGATAGCCGTGGGGGAGTAACGGGAGGGGGAATCCGGAATATTGAGTCATGCGTAACTTTGAAACGGCTGATCGGATTTGAGTGAAATTTGGTAATTGAAGAGAGGACATGTTTCTGTTGATCTTTTTCATGTCCGGACAGATCCGACAGCAATTGGGGGGGGGGGGGGGCAAAAATACGTGACCGACTTAGACTGGTGAGATCGGGATGGAACTTTGTGGGAATAACAAACAGATGCTCTGGATAAACACTTACGGAACCGGATTGGCTCCGGCGACTGTGGGGAAGTTTGAGGGGGGGAAGGTCCGGGATTCCGGTGATCACGATTTAAGGTACTTCCAGATAATCTAGGACGATGGAACTTGGCTGTAATATTAGAGATTTGACAAGATTGACTCAAAAATGGCCACTTTCCAAACCCGACCATTCGTTAAAGTACTAATCTTGACTGCAAATTTCAAAAAATACTTTTAAACCAAATTCATATTTTCATGATCCCCATGAGCCCATTATCATTTTTGCCTCAAGGGTTTTGTTTACAAATGACGTTCTAGCTCCCTTAAAGTGTGAATCTGAACGGCCAGGTCGAAAAGTACTTTATTTGAAACAATACATCTCAACCCATGATCATTTGTGCCACAAGGGTTTTGCTTAAACATTTATTTCTGTTACCCTTAAAGTGCGCATTTGAAATGAAAAGCGAAAAAAAACTTTTGACGAAACGGTATACATCAAGGATCCCTAAGGGCCTGTGATCGTTTTTGCCTCAAGGGTTTTGCATACAGATGCATTTCTAGCGCCTTTAAAGTGCGCATCATTACACCCAAGTTCAAAAATAAAATACTTTTTATCTAGCTCCCTTAAAGTGCGCATTTTAACCACAAGTCGAAAAATACTATTGATCAAACAAAACATCTCAACACATGCAAGTGCCATATGAGCTTACAGCTCTTGTTTTTATTTTCAAGACGATAAATACAGACCTGATTTCTAACTACGGCAATAAGAAAGTTGATTAGTGTTTAGTTTTGCATAATCAAAATAGTTTAACAAAAAGCTGAAACTAAAATCCCAATCGTAAACGATCGGAAACAACTGTTTTCAATCATAATTTTACAACTGTTTACGATCGTTTTTTTCAGGTGTCATTAAATAACTGTTTACGATCGTTTTTAGTTGTTTTCGATCGTAAACAATTGTTAACGATTGGAAACGGTTGTTTACGATCGTAATTTTACGATTGTTTTTTTACGATCGTAATTTTACGATCGTTTTTTTACGATCGTAATTTAACAATCGTTTTCAATTGTTTCCGATCGTTTTCAACTGTTTTCGATCGGAAACAATTGTTTTTATTTTCAAGACGATAAATACAGACCTGATTTCTAACTACGGCAATAAGAAAGTTGATTAGTGTTTAGTTTTGCATAATCAAAATAGTTTAACAAAAAGCTGAGACTAAAATCCCAATCGTAAACGATCTGAAACAACTGTTTTCAATCATAATTTTACAACTGTTTACGATAGTTTTTTTCAGGTGTCATTAAATAACTGTTTACGATCGTTTTTAGTTGTTTTTTATCGTAAACAATTGTTAACGATTGGAAACGGTTGTTTACGATCGTTATTTTACGATTGTTTTTTTACGATCGTAATTTTACGATTGTTTTTTTATGATCGTTTTTTTACGATCGTAATTTTACGATCGTTTTTTTACGATCGTAATTTAACAATCGTTTTCAACAATCGTTTTTATTTTCAAGACGATAAATACAGACCTGATTTCTAACTACGGCAATAAGAAAGTTGATTAGTTTTTAGTTTTGCATAATTGTTTTTTCAAGTGTCATAAAACAACTGTTTACGATCGTTTTCAGTTGTTTCCGATCGGAAACAGTCGTTTTCAATCGGGAAAATTTGGTTCGGTTTTCAAGACCTGAAACAAGACCTGAATCTCAACAACGATAGAAGGGAAGTTAATTCTTTTTTTAATATGCAAACGATCGAAAAGTTTAACAAAAATGGAGAATCTGAAATCCCGATCGTAAACAACTGTTTACGATCGTTTTCAGTTGTTTATTTATAATAAATAAATAAAAGCCGTGGAAATGCTTGAAGTTGAGAACTGTCATCCGTGATTTTGCTACTTTCACTTTTTTTTGAAGCGCAAAATATTTCAAAAGCATCTTTCGTAGTCGAAACCCCCTCTATGGTGCTAAACCTTCCTCTGTTGATTTTTTAAGAGTGTTGCCGTTTAATCGATAATTTGGGAAACAAAAATATTTGCCTCTATATCCAACAACGCAAATATCCATCGATATATCACAGAAAATGAAAGGTTAGTTGGGGACTGGGGTTGAAATACTTGGATAGAAGTCGTTGCAGTTCAGGGCCAGGGACTAGGCTAGGGGTGGTGTGGGGGTGCAGGGTAAGTTGAAACACCCGTCGGGAAACCCCGTTCGTGAAAATTCCATGGAAACAACAGTTCCCGGCCCTTAAATTACGATTGGAAACAACCGTTTCCGATCGTAAAAATACAATCGTTAACAACTGTTTCCAATCGTAAAAAAACGATCGTTTACGATCGGAATGTCCCATAATACAATTGGGAAAAAACGATCGTAACGTAAAAATACGATCGGAAACAACTGTTTTCAATCGTAAACGACTGTTTCCAATCGTAAACAACTGTTTCCAATCGTAAAAAAACGATCGTTTACGATCGGAATGTCCCATAATACAATTGTAACAAGATCAAAGATTTCGATGGGATCCCAAAAACTTAATATTCGATCCAGACAATTGGGTCTTGTAGATATCCAGTCTTCGCCAGACTACATGAACATTTTTAATATTAAAACTTCGAAACAGATTAAGGTCAATGGCGTTGACGAAATTGATCAAAACTTCCTGCCTTAGGCTATACTACTGTCAAATTTCTGGTTTCAGCCGGATTCCGGTCGAAGGATATGTCCAGGTAGAAAATGATTGTCATATACGGACTCAGCAGGTCTGCCTACCCCTAAATCGACTATCTCATTAGCTTTTAAAACCAGATCCAGTCTTCGCCAGGCTAATCATCTGAGAAAATCAAGTTCAGATATACCTGTATAAGCCATATCTATTTTGACGATACTGATCCCTGCTTTACTTCTGCCAAATTTCCGGTTTCGGCCGAATTCCGAGCGAACTACTTGTCCAGCCAAAAAAAGATAGTTCAGAAACGAATTCAGCGTATCTCCTTATCCCTATAAAGAACATCTAATCAACTTCAAATAAAACTTTAACTTATAAAAAAATCCGGTTTCAACCGGATTCTGGGCGAACTATATGTCCGGGTAAAAAATTATTGTCATATACAGATTCAGCGTCTCTTCTTACCTTTAAATCTATCATCTAATCAACTTCAAATACAAATTTTACTTTTAACAAATTTTCCGGTTTCGGCCGGATTCCGGGCGAACTACTTGTCCGGCGAGAAAATGGTTTTCACCGTCGTGTTAAGCATGTCTTCTTACCCCTAAATCGAACATCTAATCAACTTCAAATAAAACTTTTGCTTTTAACAAATTTTCCGGTTTCGGCCGGATTCCGGGCTAACTATTTGTCCGGCGAGAAAATGGTTTTCACCATCGTGTTCAGCATGTCTTCTTACCCCATAATCGACTATCACATTAGCTGTTTCAAAATATTTTGTTGGCCCCTTAATTTAAACCCCCTCCCCCACCCCTAAATGTAGGGCTACAGAGCCCATCTACGAACTCGACCTTACTCTTGACCCAAAGAATCCTCACACCAAGTTTCATCAAAATATCTCATTCCCTTCGAGAGTTATCGTGCTCACAGACGGACGGACGGACGGACAGACGGACGGACAGACGGACAACTTTTGCGATGTCATAGGTATCCGTCACTAACGTTTTGGGATCCCAAAAAAACGATCGTTTACGATCGTTTACGACTTGAATTATTTCCATACGGGCTAGACAACTGGATCTTGTAGATCTTCGCCAGACTCGAAAATTTTACTATCAAAAGTTAGAAACAGATTAAGGCCAATGGCTATCATCTGAGAAAACCGAGTCCACATAATTACGGACTCAGCGTGTGTGTTTACCCCTATACGTCACCTCTACTTCGACGAAATTGATCAAAATTTCCAGCTACCTTATTTCTGCAACTTCTTCTACCGGATTCTGGGCAAACTACTAGTCGGTTAAAAAAAGCTGAAAAACAAATTCAGCATATCTCCTTACCTCTATGTAAACTTCAGACGAACTTTTAACGAATTTTCAGGTTTTGGCCGGATTCCGGGCGAACTATTGTCCGGCGAGAACATAATTTACATATTTATATGGCTTCAGCATGCCTCCTTACCACTAAATCGAGCCTGTAATCAACTGTAGATAAAACTTTTACTTATAACAATTTTTTCGGTTTCAGCCGGATTCCGGGCGAACTATATGTCCGTATAGAACATGATTGCCATATACGGATTCAGCATGTCTTCTTACCCCTGAATCGAACATCTAATCAAGTTCAAATAAAACTTTTACTTTCAACAAATTTTCCGGTTTTGACCGGATTCCGGGCGAACTACTTGTCCGGGGGACAAGGTATTTACCGACTGGCTGGTCATTTTTACCGACTATTTTTGCGGATAAAAACGACTATTATTGAGAAAAAACGACCGTGTTGACGAAAAATCGGCTGATTTTGATTGTTTTTAAGAAAAAACGACAATTTCTAAGAAAAAATCAACTGTTTTTACTAAAAATCGCGGAGCTTCGCGCCGACTCGGCTATTTTTTACCGACTGGCCGACAACACTGGGGGGGGGCGTCCCCCCCTCGTCCCCCAGTAGTGACGCCTCTGGTTCAGCATGTCTCCTATTCCTAGATTGAACCTCTAATCAACTTAAGACTAAGCTTTCATTTTTCACAAATTTTCTGGTTTTAGCCGGATTTCGGGTGAACTACTTGTCCGGCGAGAAGATAATTTTCATATTCGAATTCAGCATGTTTCCTTACCCCTAAATCGACTATCTCCTTAGCATTTAAAAATATTTTTTTTCGTCCCTTAATTTGAACTCCCTGTCCCACCCTTAAATATAGGGCTACAGGGCCCATCTTCGAATTTGACCTGTACTTCGACCCAAAGAGTCCTCGTGCTAAATTTGAATAAAATATCTCAACCTCTTCGCGAGTTATCGTGCTAACGACGGACAACTTCTCCACTTACGTTTTGGGATCCCAAAAATACGTTTAATACGGATCTAGCATGTCTCCTTACCCTATTTCGAATCCTTGACCTGCAACTTCAATTTACCAAATTTCCGGGTTTGACCGGTTTCCAGTCGAATTCTTTACTTTCAAAGAAAATGAAGTGTAGATGTGGTTTCACCATGTCTCCTTACCTCCAAATCTCAATCAAATCATTAGCTTTCAAACAAAACAAAATTCGCCCCTTAATTTGAAACCCCAACCTTAGAACGAGTCCATCTACGAACTTTTACCGAAAAAATCCTCACAACAAGTTTGAAAACTATCGTGCTAACTATTATTTTCCCGAAGTTCTGCGTTTCCTGCTGGTAGACCGGTTCCCACTGCCGAGATATCCCCGGACAAAACTCTGTAGGTTGGACAGTGCCCTTACGTTACGGGCAGTGCCCTCTTAGGGTGTAGTTAGTTTACAGTGTATTATTTAATTTTGTTAATAAAGAAAACTGAAACTGAAACGACAAAAATCTTATCGTCTAATATGAACAAGAAATGAAATCTCATCAGAAAAAAAGTTATCGGATCGGACTTGGCGGTTTTCGGGATCCTAGAAAGTTAGTGACGGGACACCTAATATGACTACATAAAGTAGCTTATGGAGCGCCCGCATATCCGTATAACATGGGGTGAGACAGAAGGGAAGCCTTGTACTCCTTACGTCACTTTAATGCCTGTTTTATTGTTTGTTTAATCATAATTAGCACTTAACGCGCCTTTAAGCGGTTGGAAGTCCCCTACCGACAGAATAACAGTGCGCCCGCGACCGCTGGAAGTGCTAATGCTTCTCAAATTGCCGAGGTTGTCTACTATCTCAACAGCTTGCACGTTATCGCGCGACTTCCAATCAACTTTCCGAGGACTAGCCGGCGCAAAGACCCTATAGGCGTATTCTCGCCGTTCCCCGAGGACTCCACTTGAGGAGGCCCCGGGTTTTTGTTTGTCCCGAGGACTCACTCCCCGTATTCTCGCGAATCCTCACGGACGGGGAATGCTCCGATTATCATCACCATCATCAAAATAGGGAATCAATTTTGGATGGTGATGGTGCAATGTAAAATTAGTTAAAAACAATCAGGATAAACAAAACCAAAAATAAAGTGGATCCAGACAAATTTTGTCAACTTAATTTTTTTTTCGAACAAAATCCAATTTAGAAGCATTCCCCGTGTTCTCGATGTTTTCCGTACGCGGAGTCCGCGTGGAGTGACTCCCTCTGTTCTCGCCGTTCCCTTCGATTCCTCGAGGAGTCCTCGGGGAACGGCGAGAATACGCTTTATCAGTGAAAAGACAGCAAACTCATTAAGCCCCATGAGTCGCAATAATTAGCGCTTCCTAGCGGTTGGACTGTCGTTAAAACGTCTCTATGTTGACATATCGACTGATCCCTTCGGCCAAATCATCGCCAACGTATTGTTGTTTACAAATCCTCTTGGTTAGTTTTCATTTTTGTTCGTTTGTTCTCACTTTCATAACTTAAAAAAGGACAAATTCCGAACGTTAGAGAGCGGGCAGCTTGATTTTCCACGAGACGATTTCAGCGGAGTTTCCTGTCTTTCGCACTGTTACGGTCTTTGAGCCGGCGTTCCACTGCCAACCCCGTAAAGACGGCTTTAGTCAGAACAGGAGGCTACGTAACTTTGCTACAAAACTTTGCCTCAAACATATACTGAGATAAATTTAACCGGTAGAACTCGCTTTACGATAGATAACAACACGTGATTTAAAGGTTTAGCTATCCACATTGGCAAGCGTCCTCTTAAGGCCGTAATTAAAAAAAAAAAAATCTAAACTTGCTATAAAACGTATCAAGAATGTGAAAATTTAAAATGACAGTTTAGGGAATCTTTTAGGAATAGAAGCTGGCGAAAGCTATCGAACTTGATTTCACTTCCGGCTACTCTTGAATTTCAACTGACTAATTCATTTAGCACCATCACACAAAATTTGCACACCGTCAGAAGTTATGACAGATAACACGTACTTGCGCATCCTTGGGTCAAATGTTTTGTTGGATACCGAGGATATTTCGGCTACAACTTTTTTATATGTTTCTGTTATGGTCTTTTTGAATGTAATGTTTCAGGAAAAGATAACACTTATCATGACGTTCAACACAAAGACGCGCAAACATATGTTATTTGTTATCAAAAATGCTCGTACCTTAAGCCTCGTTCTCATTGCCCACTATTCCTGAAACCTGAGAGACTTGGTAAGATTTTTCGTTCTGTCATGCTTATCTCCACGGTTTTCCGGTTTCCCGACCGGATTAAAAAAGTCCGGACAGTGGGACACAGAGGCACCATTTCAGTTAGGAGGAGGGGGGGGGGATCAAGTTTGGGCCCACATCCCAGGTTTATTACTCAACTCAAAATTTAGTTACTCTTTTCGTAGCAAAATTAAAATAGTTCTCGCACATAACTTTAAGTAACGTCAATGCTTCACATTTTGCCTTTTGAAACCTATTTAGGAGAAAAAAAATAGTAACAATATTTTGTGCTCCTTTGAAATCTATAAGAGGCCATGCCCCCCCCCCCCCCCAATAGCGCCTCTGGTGAGAACTAGGCTCGTAAGCAGTTAATACTTCCCGGTCTTGGGTCTTCAGCAAGGTTTCACCTTCCAGGCTCCCAGATATCTGGGGTTTCCACAAAGTCAAGCCAACCCTTCCGGATTTTCATGATGATGATGAAAGCTGATTTCATTATTCTTCGACATTTCGTAGATGTCCCTTCCATTATCTCGCTCAGTCAGAACTGTAAACCACTATTCTCTTTTCCCCTAGCTCACCCATTTACACATTTATTTTGTCGCTTAAATGTGTTTCAATACAGATGTGTCACCCTTCCAGGTTCCAGCTCTGGGATGTCAAATGCCCCAAACTTCCAAACATGTTTTTGGTCTGGCTTAATTTTCCGGATCCTACTGGACAAAACGTATATCTGGAACTAGGAGGAAAACTGTGGAAGGTGAAGCCTGGCTTTTACCCTTTGGTCTCAAACGTAATGATGAGTGTCGAGCTTTAAGCATAGATAAAATGGATTACTCCCCCTGGTCTGAACATCACGGGGAAAGAAGAGGCTACATAAAATGAATTTTACCAATGAATGTCCTACTACGAAAACGGAATGCACGTACACTACAAACAATACAGGCCTATGGCGCAATTTAACTGGACGAAAGCAGTATCTATGGCTTAACTTCTAATCACTCCTCATACCATATTTACGACACAATTTCAAATCGCATGGAACCTCATATCACAGTTAATGCAAACAATTCATACAAAATTATGCAGTAGAGCTATGCTTCTTTGAACGTTTATAACTTTGAACATTGCCATTTTCATCCACTTGCTGTGACAAAAATCAACTAGCAATCAGCCAAAGTAGGCAATTAAGGGCTCTTAAGAACACCTGAATGAATGTTTTGGGTCTTTTACCACTTGGCCTAAAACTGCACTGTTCGAAGTTAACTATCGGTCAAAGAAGCATATCTCTACTTTACTTTACATGACGAATACTCTCAGAGGGAAGGCGTGGCCAAAGGACTGTTGGACAATTTATACCCAGACAACTCATCAGAGGGACAATTCGTCCCCAGGATCATTCTTCCAGTGGCTTATTTGTCCCGCGGAGATCAGGGACAAATCGTCCGAATGAATGTACATTTTTTTTTATTTCTATGGTTTGTTTCCCTTAAGACTATATGAATAAAGAATAAGCCCCGCCCATTGCCAGGCCTTATGGTGGGGCCATAAAGAGTTAATGGTGCTTATTATTTTTATGAATAAAATTGAACTGAACTGAATATCAACCGGTCACTGGACGATTTCCAAAGCCATCGGGGTGATCTCAGATATGGACGAATTTAGCAAGTGGCAAACTGTCTGGCGTCAGTGGAATTGTCAGTCTTTCTCTTCGACTGACCATTTTCTATTAACACCCGCAAACTTAAGCAATGAGGTCCTTCCCTCCAAGGACGGAATCCTGATATAAATAGAAAATCGGCATTTTTTGGCGAGGAGAGGAAACTCTCATGTCATCAACAGGCGAACTGTCGCAGACACTCTCAAACACATTCCACATCCCCCAGAACTAATGATAACCCTCGTGAGAAACGTGCGGCTACTATCAGAAGCAACGTCACCTCAACTTGGGCAGAGTATTAGCGAGTTCCTCGCTTTTCTAGGGTCGAAGCCCCTTCGAGCCCATCATCGCATTAAACATAAAATAAGGCAGATCTGAGCCATTAAGCTTGTGGACGTGGTAGCCTACACACTCCCGACAGTTAATGCACCCAAGAAAACCCTTTTTAACAGCGCAACTTTGACCTAAAAAAACATGACTGGTGAAAAGTTATGATTGTAAATATGCAATAAATCTTCTTAGTCCCAGATTGGCCTCACGCACACTGTCCTGAACAACAGGAACAGGATTCATATCACTTGAGTAAGGAATAATATGGAATAACACCAGTACAGTGTGCAGTCCCATGATACTAGTCCTATCCTACCCAGTGCCAAAACTTTCTGGTATTCACTTAATGTTAAAAGAAAAAAGTTCCAACCCTGCGATAACAGTTGTTATCGCACAGCCAGCCATTTGATAACAAGTGATATCGCACGGTTGGAACTTTTTTTCTTTAAACATCAGGGGAATACCAGAAAATTAAAACAAGTCTAGTGTTATAATCATTATCGCCCTTGCTTTTCTTCGGGCGATAGCGGAAAAATTTGGCCCGCGGGTAGCATGATAGGCTGATATCGCCCGAGCGCAGCTCAGGAAGGGCAATAATACATACTATTCACGCACAGTTCACTCTTTTAACAACGTCACGCTGGAGTCACCTCACTTTTGTTTGTATCAGTAACTGAGGATAGGCAGTGAGCCCAACTAATGTCGGCAACCCACGGTCAGCTAACTCTGTGAAGAAATACCTGAAACCCTTGAAAGTTTCAGGATGGCGGGTGTAAAGAAGTGGGGTGCCCACTGGCTTGGAACCCTGTCTGGCCGTCGACGGACTTTGATTCTAATGGGTACCAAACTAGTACGAACACCTGGAGCAATGCTTGCACTTTTGGCCGTAATGGACCTTGTAGTTTTTAAAATACACCGTGTTTAGGATCTCACTTAAAAGCTTTTTATACTCTGCAGAACCACTTATGTTACTACATGTAAGTTAAGGCTCTGTTGTTTTGCCCCAAAACATCAGCGCATAACCAAGTTCCCCAACACGTCTAACCAGTGCAGTAGAAGTATGCTTCTGTGAGCAGTTGAACGTAAATTACTGGTCAGTCAAAGCAGTTTCTTAAGTGTTCCCGACAGCTTCTGAGTGCATGCAACTGTTCGAAGAAGCATACGTCTACTGTGTATGACCACCTCCACAACCAGTAAACCAACTCAGTAGAGAAATCTCAACCTGACATTACCAGCAACTAATTGGTTACTAGTGATTCTGTTCTCGATTAGTAGAAGGCAGTATTTACTTATAATAGGTTAAGCATCTTGCACATTGACACGTCGTTGCGATGCGTTGCATATGCGTTTATCTTGCGTTGCGTATCTTTCACACCTGTGCGAGCAGCTCCCGCATTGGATGCGTATCTACGTTTTTCTTTCTCGGTTTCTTCTGCTGAATTTCCGTTTCTTTCATCATTGGTAGGTTTTTCTCCACAAACTACCATTTTTCTCTGAAAAATCTGCGTCGACGCATCGCAAGAATATAACTTGTCTCTATTCTTGCGTTGCGTTTCATTTGTCTGCGTACGCTCTGCGTTCCGTCACCGCAAGCGCGACTCAGAGGTTGTGTAGCTCAGTGTGAAAGGCTCCACAGTCATCAAGATGAGAATAGAGTCTAGGAGAGCAATTACACCTCCTAACTTGTTAGGGATAGACCGTAAAATTGCGTAAGCAAATAAAAAATACCATTCAGGTTGAATGTGAGCAGGTGTTACCAAAGAGTTAGCTCACGCGTCAAAGCGAAAGCGGCTTTACTTCCTTCCATAAGTCAGGACAGTTGGTTTACTAGGTGTTGATTAAGATCCTCAACCAGACAATCAACAGCGTCGGTTTGTACTAGTTTGGTACCCTACAGTACGGCAGTTCAGCGCCAGAATGCCAAGTTGCGGAACACAGTAAGGGAGCACTCACAGCCTTATTAACCCCATGATGGTCTCGCATCACTGGTATGCCTAACACTCCTAATTATTCACGCCATATGCGCGACTTAAGAAGTCTCTCCACACCACTGAACA
The DNA here is from genome assembly GCA_023053555.1 of Branchinecta lindahli. Taxonomy (NCBI): domain Eukaryota; kingdom Metazoa; phylum Arthropoda; class Branchiopoda; order Anostraca; family Branchinectidae; genus Branchinecta; species Branchinecta lindahli. The sequence goes on along the minus strand of JAKZAO010000012.1, from coordinate 17,252,533 downwards.
GTCTCCTGCTCAATGCCGTTTGCACAAACCACGGCCAAACCCGGCTCACTGGTGTAGGCCTGGTAATAACGGAGAACCTGCAAGCAGTATCGGAAGTACACAGTAACCCCTCAGAATCAAATTTTCTTCTTTGGCCTTGTCCGTCGACAGACTTTCAGGGGAGGCGGAGACAATATTTTTCAAAATTCCACTACCTCTATGGCCTAGGCTGCGCCCATCATCATTCAAAGCGACTCAATTAGTCGTGCTTTTGCCTGGAAATGGCCTGCTCGCCTCTTAAGAGATCAACGGCGCTACATCGAGAGCCACGAGGACGACCAAATCCGACGGAGAGTAGCCACGCCTTAGCTCTACTATAACAAGCCTCGCCGAGCTTCGCACTGTTCCTCCACAAACACGAAGTACCAAGGTTAAACAGCACGCTTTAAATAGCCTAAGTCTCACAGTAGAAGGACCCCTTTTCACTACACAAACACTGGAATACGAGCGAGATTTCGATTCAGCATAGCTGTGCTCTGGAAGTGACACATAGATCCACCCAAGCTCCGGATATCCACAATTCTTGGCAAGACAGAGGTCGCTAGACAGGCCTCAAATCACTTGTATTAACAACACTCGCCATCACTTCCTGCTCTATTCCATGCGCAAAGATCATGACCAAACCAGGCTGCACAACGTACATGCTCTGTTCCATATGGCTATTATCACAGGCCATCACAACAACTGCCTGCTTTCCTGGCACGCGTCGGCAGACGTAATTCTCATACTGTCGTCTGTTTGTCTGTCTCGTTTCAAGCGAGGACAAGCCCGGAGGCCAGCGCCTCTCGTGTGAGTTTTCCATGAGATCGTCGACGATGTGTTGTGGGCAACCGGAGTCGGTGAGAGAGCGCTTGATCATGGTCTGAAGGAAAAATAAAATAATGAATCTTAGTCCTCTGTATGTGGGCGAAGTTGATACTGATCGCCGTCCGATGAATACCAGCCAGTGTTGGGACAAGTAGGCTATTATTAAGGAGATTTATGTGACCCATTGTGCAGACGGATATTTATATTTCGCTTCTGATTGATTGATTGATTTATTGTATAAATCAGGTACAAAATTTCGTGGTTATCCAACCAAATTGTTTGACCTTTGTCAGGTAATACATATAACAATTGTTAAAATCGAATTCGTACTCAAAATAAAAGGTAAACCATTGAAGTCATCACCCGAAACAAAAATTTCTAACTATTATTTCTAACTAACTATTTTCTTTCTGACATGGCAAACTGTGTTCTAGTAAGACGAGCAAGAAGATCTTAGCGGCTGACCGGGATTCCACATAAACCGCGACTGCCCGATTATTTCACTTTCTAAACGTAAAGCTAAAACAAATTCAGATTTCCGAAAATCTAGCCAGGAATTCAAATCACGTATGTTTAGAATCCCGACCATAGAGACATTTAACTAACAAGCTTACAGTTTACCGTAATGTACCTGTAACGCAGCATCTGGCGTTGAGATCATTCCTCCCCATCGGGTCACCCTTGCTCGGGGGAGGGTGTTGGCCCATCGCACTACTTCATCTGCTTCCATCTGATCAGCAAGGGCGCGAACGGCTGGGTTGTTTCCACATACAGAACGGACCAGATCCTATAAGTGGAAAACTGTTATCCTGTTGCATTTATGCGTCCTTCCGGGTTTTAGAGTGCTACTGTTCTGTGGTGTAGCGTGAAGGCGGTTAAGAAGTTGATACTATTTTAACACAACCCAAATGCCGAGATTATACGAAACCCAACAGTTGAGCCACTAGAAGGATGGAACACACGCTCAATTGTGAACTTTTTGTTTTGTTCTTTTTCATACAGCCTTCCCTCATTCTATACAAGCGAGGACCGTCACTCGTCTGTATACACCCGTCCAAAGCTTCATTAAGCAATCTTTCATTTTCGTTACATAATCTTGCTTATTTGTTTGATGATGGCGATGAATTTAATTAGGCACTGAAACACCGAAAGAAATTAGTACAATAAGGCAAAGATAAAAACAAAAAACTACACTGAGCATACGAAGACGCAGTAAATACACAAGATCTAAAAAAAAATTAGGACCAAACACGGTCTATTATTCGCATTTTCAAATTTCTGTCTACGTTGGCCGAGAGCTATTAGGGTTAAAATAAAACTCATTGATTGATTGCTTGAATACTTGCTTACAGAGCATGAACTGGGAGAGGTTTTCAAGAGATTCCCGATTCCCGAATCACTTTCCTGCGAGCGGAGCTCTTCGCGAAAACCGGAATTGCTTCCCACTGCTTGTTTTATTATTTTCTTTTCTTTGCCTGAACTCAAGTGTCCGCCCACTAGCCAAGTGCGCTGAAAACCGTACCGGAAAGCTTGGCAACTTTCCTTAGCAGCGTCAAACCAGAAGGAAAGTAATTCTCATATATTTTTAGATAGTCTATTTCAAAACCCTCGAATTACAAATATTTATATATATACCGTTACTCTTAAAAATCGGCGGTGATTGCTGTTGTTGAGTGGTAATTTCACGATTTAAATAATGTAACTTGTGACGGCCTATTATTGTATTATGTTAAGTGTATTTACTATTTACGGACGATTTTTAATTAATAAACTGAACTGAATTGATTCCGGCTTTGTTGAGCAGTTCGCGAAAATAACAAATAGGTTACCCGCAATCCTGACATAGTCTTAACTGCAGACTTCCACGTTCTTTCCATTTACCTTTAGCACCTGAATCTGTCTCGCCTGTTCGGCCAGCTTTGACTTTGTTTCTGCATTTTCTGCCTGAATAGACACGATCTGTCCCTCCATTTTATTCAGCTCGGATCTCAAACTTCTGGCACAGTTGTGATCTTTGAGCTCGTCAAAGGGAATAGTTATTCCACAGCCAACCTCACAGACGACTGGCCTCTTGGGGTTGAATTCGCATTCCGAAAGATGGCTCTTCAAGGTCTCAATCTTCACAACCGCAGGGCATCCGTGGCTTTTGTTGTCGCAACTCAGACACAACCTAAAAATGAAAATCACCTGAAAAAGCAATTTCACACAGTCCTTTAATTATTTCTCTTGTAAACACTAACAGCATGCCTCATTTCCGTTTTATACGTTCTTTCCTATTCAATGTTACAAGAACATCTTTTTATTTGTTTTCGCATCTTGAATATGTTTGAAAGACGTTGCAGGTAAAAAAAACTGTCTGGATTTCCAAAACACATTTAAACAAAGCTCTTAATCATCATTGGGTGGGGTATCTTAGTTACTGTTACCGGCGTTCGGGGTATCTTAGTTACTGTTACCGGCGTTCGATAATGTTAAAGGAGTGGCGACTGAGAGAGGAACAAGAAGAAAATGTGGATTCTAGGCGGCTGTTTGACAATTAGAGGAACAGTAAACTTGACTAGGCAACTTTCGGCCATCAAACCGGCCTGGGGGGCTTAGATAAATGTACAGGGACTTATTGTTCACAGGACCCCCCATCTTTGTTATCTCGAAACCCCTCCTTACTGTTCCCAGAGCTAGCTGGCAGGGCCTTGCCCCTTATGCACTGTAGTTACGCACGCATGCACTGTAAAAGTTCGCGATTGTCTGTGTTGTCAACATACAGGGTTGCCACCTTACTAAAAATAAATTGACTATGCAAAAGGAAAAAGTAATACCAAACAAGAAAAGTACTCAGGACGTGTTGCTGGGTCATAGTCACCTTGGAAATAAAACCTGACAACTACTTTTTTCTTAAAACCTGCTGCCAAAGTAAAAAAGAAAGTTATATTGTGAGCACAATTGTACTATCGGTGGCAACGCTGTTGACATACATTGTATTACTTTGTTTCAAAAGGCCATTGAGGCAAAGATCGTGGGTTCGAGTCCTACTCCCGGCACACAAACCTTTTGCTTTTTTTTTCCTACTAACTCAAAAGTCGAACTCTCGGAAACTGCCCGGAAACTGCAATGGTCGTAACAAGAATTTTTCTAACTCTCAATATCGACTCAGGGTACATTCTTGATACGTCAGCTAGCTCCCTGAGCCAAGTTTGAGTTCAAGTTTACTGTTCCTTTAAAGGACGACTCAGACGACGTTCGTAAAGTTTTTCGCAAAGTATGCTCCGTAAAGTTTGTCGCCGCTCAGACGGGAATTTGACCTAGATAACATTTGTTGTGGCAATTTGCTCTAGAAAGGAAAAGATCCTTAAACAGTTCGGGAACCTTAAGGAAACGTCTACCTCTCATTACCTTGTGAGTTTACTTGATTTAATTTATAAAAACCTTGAAAACCCTGATACATGGTTAAATCTTCTATTCATTGATCTCCAGAAAGCTTTTGATCTTATTGATCATAATATTCTTGTTGAAAAGCTGCTTTCAGAGTTTAAAGTTAGTCCTTTTTTGATTAAAATATAGCTTCTTTTTTGACAAACCGATCTCAAATTGTCAAATATAATAATGTTTTTTCTGAACCACTCCCTATTTTTTGTGGTGTTCCCCAAGGTACTTTACTAGGTCCAATTTTATTTTTAATTATGATAAATAGTCTTATTTCTGATTACCCTGACCGATGGAAATATGTTGACGACCTCTCAGCTCTTGAGGTTTGTCGGCGAAATATTAAGAGCTCCGCAATGACCATTCTGGATGACATTACCCAAGAAGCTGCTCTGTCACAAATGAAAGTCAACTCCAAGAAATCTTCAGTCATGACAATTAACTTTTTAAAATACACCCCAGCTTTTCTTGACCCCATTCCCCCAGAAATCTCTGTCAAAAAAATTAAACTTCTCGGAGTTACTTTAACCAATGATCTAAAATGGGATGCCCACATCAAAAATATTTTAAAACAAGCCTCCCCATGTATTGCTGTCCTGAAACTACTTATGAAATTTTCTTGCCCTTCTAAAGACCTCCTCCAAATTTATGTTAGTTTTATCAGACCTATTCTTGAATACGCTTGTCCTGTTTGGCACTTCGGGCTCTCTTCAGAGCACACATACCGTATCGAGAATATTCAAAAAAGGGCCCTCATGATTATTAACGGGGAGGGTAAAGTGCCCTACAGTTACCTACTAAAAAGGTTCAAGCTGGCTACCCTGGAAGAGAGACGAACCCACCTTAGCATCGATTTCGGTATAAAAACCCTCTCTGTTCCCCGACTACGTAATATTCTCCCTCCCCCCTATTCTCCTATACGTATCAGACCCCAGCGAGAGAAATCCCAGAAAATCCCCAAACTAGCACCTGTGGCCCCTCTTCATGAAAGATATAGAAGGAGTTTTGTTCCGGCATTTGTTGAGCTGTACAATAACCGATAAGTTTTCCTTTCAGTGTTTTTTTTTTTTCTCTTTTGTAACAAGACTATAGAGTGGGAGAGTGCTATTTTATCCATTTTTGTATGACGAAAAGGTCAAATTCGGCGGCAAAGCTGTGACAGGTACTTTTGAAACAATAAAATTCTTCTATTCTATTCTATAATCATTAGAGATTACTATGATTATATACGAACCTTAGGTAGATATTTATTAACAATAAAAGCCATAATGGACCATTGTTAATATCATTAGAGATTATTATTATCAAATACGAACCATAGGTAGATATTTATTAACAAAAAGCCATTATGGACCAAGGTTAATATCCAGATAGCTTAGTCCAAAAAAGGAACCTCCAAATTATAAATTAGAATAATCCAATAAGAAAAATAATATAAATAAATAAATCAGTGCAAAGAATTTAATCCAAGACGTAATTAGTTGCGTTTTTGCTGATACCATGGTATCCAGATGGTATCTGATACACGGTCTAAAGTCGTTTTGGCAGTTATCGTGGTATATGATACCAGGGTCAAAAGGCGTTTTTGCAGTTGTCGTGGAATCTGGCCAGTTACCGTGGTAACAGATATTAAGATATCACGGTCCAACCATGGTATCTGGTCGTGGTATTTAAAAAGTCATCTCACTTTCATCAAATTTTGTGAAATTGGAGAGAAAGAAGTTCAACACTTAGTGATGTAACTGGATATCAGTTTTTCTTTTGGGATGACTTAGAAAAGTGAAATTTGGGCAATCGTTTTTGCAGTGGACCCTGTATCAGATACCACGGCAACTGCAAAAACGACTAATTCCAGATCCAGTTACCGTGGTAACAGATACCATGGTATCAGCAAAACACAACTATTATTTATTCCCAGCCCACCTGACAAAAACCAACAAAAACAATAAAATTGTAGGCTACAAAAAAATTGTTTCTAATCATTCTTGCAAATAAAAACTTCTCAAGTTATTCGACCTTATTATTATTATTATCATTTAAACCACAAGAATCATCATCTCATCATTTTTCAGTTCCCTAATCCCCATTTCAAAATTTATTTTCATATCTTGTTTTCGATCTCTTCTCCTATTGGTCAACCTTCCGAACTTTACGGAAAAAGTTAACGGAAGTGGAACTTCTTTCCTGCTTCCGTAAAGTACTATACGCCAGTGGTTCCCAACATTTTCCGTACCGCGTACCCCTAATCAAGGTTCGAAAATGTTGCGTACCCCCTTTCCAGAACGTTAAAAAGACGATATTTAATATCATAAATAATAAGGCATACATGACTAGAAATTTATACAAAATCAATGAGACACTTGAGGCTGCTTTTTAGCTAGAAATTTTATGAAATCTCGGCTCGACGTCATTTACGGGAATATTTGTTTTACAGTCAGCCTGTTTCTGTGTCTGGTTTTGATGTCCTCCGGTCTTTCATCAAACTGCATTGCAAACGTTTTCGTTAGCTTAATTCGTAACCTGAATGACAAAATCAGTTATTACGTCTTCTATTCTTCTTGAAACAGTGTTGTTCTAGACACAAGAGCAGATTTTACGGCAGTAGGCTAGCTGCAGTCAGGGATGTCACGCACTTGTTGGTAACACCCCTTCCCCAAAGTGGTCTCCCAGACGGTTAAAAAGAAACGAGTCGGCGCGAAGCGCCGCGATTTTTCGTAAAAACAGTTATTTTTTTTGAAAAACAGTCGGTTAAAATACCTTGCCCCTCAAAACGTTTAGGCTAGTTGTGCCTCTGCTGGTAATATTAGGCTTTCGGCAATCAAAAATTAGTAAGGCGAAATTTTGAAGTTGCGACTTAAAACGATTTTGGTTCCTTCGCGTACCCCTTGCAAGGGTCCCGCGTACCCCTTTGGGTACGCGTACCCCCGGTTGGGAACCACTGCTATACGCGGGTTAGCGGAGCAACTTTACGAACTTTGCGAACGACTTTACGCACTTTACGAACGCCGGCTGAGCCGTCCTTAAGAGCAATTCTGGCGGTTTGGAGCTCCGTTAAGCCCCGTTCACAAGCATGCCTAGCCAAGCACAGATGTCTAGGCACATGCCTAGCATCACCGTTCACACCCATGCCTAGGCACAGACTTTGGGCCAGACACGGTGTTCCGGGCTCTAGAACCCGGTGCCTGGCTACGCCTGAGCACATGCCTAGGCATCTGTGCTTGGCTAGGCATGCTTGTGATCGCCGCTTTAGTTTATGCACCAGCCATTTTTGCGGCTTCGGTTAAAACTCGTTTCAATTTCCGGAGCTGTTTTGCAGTTTCGCAAGTTTGGAAAGTGAAGCAAAGTGTTTTGGAAAGCTAGCCCCATGACGGGGGTGAAAATTGGCCTCGGAAAGTTGTATAGTCAGAACGGCTTTCCGCGAATTATTTTGCGTGGCGGATTTTCGTTTTGCTTTCCGGAAAAGCGAATCCACGGGAACACTCGGATTAGAAAACACGCTACACAGATGGGGTCGTTTTACCTTGCTAATAAGTTCCTTAGAATCCTTGGCACAGGCTTCAAAGAGTCAAGCGTTAGCACTAGTCTGTCGATGGGGCAAGTCTGATTCCTGCTGAGCCACTGGTCTATGCATGCAGCGCAAAAGGCATGTTCACACGCAGGAGCCTGCAATAACAATTGGTTACATTTTTATTTACTGTCGACTTAGCACCTGGAAGTTTGGAAGCCAGACTTCAGCTTCCAGATTTCTCTCATGGACTCCACATATCCATTTTCATTCAAGTGGATCCGGAAGACGAACCCAGACCACAAATGTCTGGAATTCAGGGGCGTTAGATGGATACACCAGATTCCATAGTCCGGAAAGGTGTCATAGAGGCAACACGCTTCTGAGACAGATAAAACATGAACAATGGATGGGATAGGGGAAAAGGAGTGACTGAGAGGCAGATGACTGAAAAGGACACCTACGATTTCTGAATAACATTGATTAATATTCATCGCATCTGGAAGAATAACAAGACCAAAGGTTTCGATGGGATCCCAAAAATTTGATATTTGATCCAGACAACTAGGTCCAGTCTTCGCCAGATCCAGTCTTCGCCAGATCCAGTCTTCGCCAGATCCAGTCTTCGCCAGATCCAGTCTTCGCTAGGCTAATCATCTGAGAAAACCAAGCTCAGATATACCTCTATAAACCATATCTATTTTGACGATACTGATCGAAACTTCCTGCTTTACTTCTGCCAAATTTCCGGTTTCGGCCGAATTCCGAGCGAACTACTTGTCCAGCAAAAAAAATAAAGTTCAGAAACGAATTCAGCCCTATAAAGAACATCTGATCAACTTCAAATAAAACTTCAACTTTTAAGGTTTTGGCCGGATTCCGGGCAAAGTACTTGTCCGGCGGCAAAATGGTTTTCACCATCGTGTTCAGCATGTCTTCTTACCCCTAAATCGAACATCTAATTAACTTCAAATAAAACTTTTGCTTTTAACAAATTTTCCCGTTTTGGCCGGATTCCGGGCGAACTACTTGTCCGGCGAGAAAATGGTTTTCACCATCGTGTTCAGCATGTCTTCTTACCCGTAAATCGAGATCTAATCAACTTCAAATAAAACTTTTACTTTTAACAAATTTTCCGGTTTTGGCCGGATCGTGTTCACCATGTGTTCTTACCCCATAATCGACTATCACATTGGCTGTTTCAAAATATTTCGTTTGCCCCTTAATTTGAACCCCCCTCCCCCACCCCTAAATGTAAGGCTACAAAGCCCATCTACGCACTCGACCTTACTCTTGACCCAAAGAATCCTCACACCAAGTTTCATCGAAATATCTCACTCCCTTCGAGAGTTATCGTGCTTACAGACGGACGGACGGACAGACAGACGGACGGACGGACGGACAGACGCACAGACGGACAACTTTTGCGATGTCATAGGTATCCGTCACTAACGTTTTGGGATCCCAAAAATTGGATTAACTGTGACCAGTATATGTGGTAATGTGGAAGGTGAGGCCTGGCTTTGACCTAACGTCCTTAACCCAGAGGCCTCTTGTTGTGGAAACCTAAGGAGGGGGGCGGAGCAGTCCCTGTCCCCCCTCGCATTCGTTAACGTAAATATAATAAAATCGAGACGGAGAATACCTAAGGGAATTAGCAACACATGAGAGAAAAGTAAATAATGTATTCACGGAGACCTATGGAACAAATATTTTGTAGGAGTATATACATATTCAGTTTTGCGCACTGTCAACTAGATTTCACAGTGAATTTCCCTAGGTAGCTTTGGACTTGCTTGGGAAGTCAGGGGGACAGCTACGCCCCCCCTAAATGACTCCCCAAAATGCGTTTGTGTGCGCTTATGAGTATGTGGCCACAGGCAACGTAGTGGACGCGTTCTGTGTGAACCCAAAGTTACTGCGTTTTTGCCGCTGACATAAACAGGCAAAGTAGAAGTCCAAGCTGAGCAGCGTTTTATTCCTTTCAAACCCTTTCCTCATCTTGCTTGTGGAAGCTTTGTCAGAAAACACTGTCATCAGAAAAAACATCAGAATCTGTCAAGAAGCTGCTGGACAAGAACTGGGAATCACAGCCATAGAGAGATGACCCGTTCGCTCCCGAGTCGGCAATCCGAAAGTAACCCTCATCATCAACGCAAGCTTACTCATCAAAAGTCTACATCTTAGTTCCTTGTGGGTGCAATTTAAGGTAAGACACTTTAATGTCAAGTCCTACTTCTGCTTAAAGCCGTTTCTTTTCGATCCGGTCATGATGTATTGACAGGGTTGAAAACGTTATCTCCAGTGAAGTTTTGTTTTTTTAGCTCTGTCCGACTGGAGTAAGAGTCAATTCCGAAAACTGGGAAATAAAGCGCGGGTACGCGAACAGGGTTTACAGATAAACAGACATCAGCGAAACAGCGCCTAAGTGCTGAAAACGCGATTAGGTCTCTCCGAACATGGGCCGTTCTTGCCTTTAGGGCACAAACACCCTATTTGCGAGCAGTGCAAGTCCAAGGAATGTAAAAACTTCTTATAGGATTAAAGGCGTGGGGAAGTTGAGTCGAAAGGTGGTTCATTTGTGATTTTGGTTTGATTTTTAGTGGAGTGTTCCTTGGAACAATCCGCTATTGCGAGCGCTGTAGCAGCTTTCGTCTTTCGGTTTCCGGTTTTCACCGTATTTTATGGAGCTCATAACTCGTGAACCAGTGCAAGTATCAAGTTCAAACTTGGTACAATTGTGGACATTGGGGTCTAGTTGTGCCTTTTGGGGGTCCTACCCCCCACACCCACCCAGTTCAGGGGCAAATGGGCCCAGATTGCCCAGACAATAATGTTCATAACTTGACCAGACCTGGACATAGGGCGATGAAATTCCTTGTACTTGTAGATCCTAGGGCTGGAAAATTACTTTCAAAGTTGCACCTCCCCCACCCACCCCGTTCACGGACAACTGGGCCCAGATTGCCCAGGAGTAAAGTTCATTACCCATGACAGGAATCAACAGGTATAAAGTTGAAACTTGGTAGGTCTGTGAGCATTGGAGTCTCTTTTTGCGGGCTCCAAACCCCACCCGCACTTGGATCTGGGGCAAGTGGGCCCAGTTTGCCCATTAGTAAAGTATTTGACCCGTGACTGGAATCAAACTCCAAGTTGGTATAGTCGAGGATTTTAGGTCTAGATATGGAATTTGATGGGTCCCGTGACCCCCCCCCCCACTTGGTTCAGGGGATATTGGGCCTAGATTGCCCATTTTTTAATGTTTTCAACTTGACAATAACTGGAGATAGGGCGATGAAATTCCTTTGTGCTTTTGGATCATGGGGTTGGGGATATATATGTGGAGTTGAACCACCCCCTGGCCTCTACCCCCCCGTTCATGGGCAAGTGGGCCCAATTTGCCCATGAGTCAAGTTTTTGGCCCGTGACTGGAATCAAACTCTAAGCTGGTATAGTCGAGGATATTTAGGTCTAGATATGCAATTGATGCCCCCCCCCCCACCCTTCGGTTCATGGGTAACTGGGCCCAGATTTTTTATGAGTTACGTTCGTCTATGACATGTCTCAAGTTCAACTCTTGTATATTTGGGGAGATATATCTATGAATGAGGATTTTGGTGTATCAGCAACAAATAAGAAGACGCGACGTATCTTTAATGAACAGCTGGAAACTTACGGCGTTGTCATATGAACGATGATATGCCGTTCTTAATGAATTGTGACAACGGGGGTATTAGGCTGCTACGATTTCGTTATGCACTCGTTTTATTACCTTGCTAATGGAAAAGAGGTTGAAAGGGTCGGACTGGCTGGCAGACCATGCAGATTCAGTGTTCTGGTTCTCTGATCCAGTGTTAGAACTCATGCTGTTCTTGCAAGATCTCTTTGGATTTATACTTGCGGTTTGTTTACATTTAAAGCTTTTAAAGTGGGATGATTACAAATTAGGTTATTTCAATACTTGTTTGGTTATTGGGGATGTGAAATGTATTGGTTTTAACGCTGTTTGTATATAAAATATGATAAACATTTTACTTTCACACTCCACGTCTGAGCGCTTGCGCACTTGTTAGAGGAGTGTTCACTTATGAACAATCCACCCTTGTGTCCGCTGTAGCCGGTTTTCGGTTTTCCGTTTTCACCGTTTTTTTGTGGAGTTCACGACAAGTGAACCATGACAGGTATCAAGTTAAAACTTGGTATAAGTATTGATATTGGGATCTAGCTGTGCCTTTTGGGGGTCCCCCCCCCCCCACACCCACCCGGTTAATGGGCAAACAGGCTCAGATTGCCCAGTGACTAATGTTCATACCTTGAACAGAGCTGGACACAGGACAATGAAATTCCTTGTACTTGTAGACCCTAGGGTTGTGAAAAAACTTTTAAAGTTGCACCTCCCCCACCCACCCCGTTCATGGGCAACTGGGCTCAGATTGCCCATGAGTGAGGTTCGTGACAGGTGCCTAATGTATCTTGTTTAAACTTGGTAGGCCTGTGGATATTGGGGTTTCTCTTTGCTTTTGGGAGGTCCTAACCCCCACTCCCAAGTAGTTAAGGGGCAATTGGGCCCAGATTGACCAATTTTCAATGTTTTTAACTTGACAATAACTGGAGATAGAACGACGGAATTCATTGTGCTTTTAGATCTTAGGGTTGGAAAGATACATCTGGAGTTGAACCACCCTCCAAGTTCATGGGCAACTGGGCTGAGATTGACCATGAGTTAAGTTTTGATCCGTTGGTATATTTGGGGATCTACAGATCTAAGTTTGCATTCTGATGGGTTCTGACAACCCCCCACCCTCCCGTCCATGGGCAATTCGTTCCAGATTTCCCATCAGTTAGGCTCGTGACAGGTCTCAAATGCAACCCTTGTATACTTGTGGGCACATCTGTATAGATATGGATTATGCGGGTTGAGGGCAACAAATAAGACCACGCGCCGTACTTTACTCTTTAAAGAAATGGTGGAAACTGGACGGTTTTGTCGTATGATCGATGATATGCCGTTCTTAATGCAGTTGTGAGGAAGGGCTATTAGGCTGCCAAGATTAGGTTTATTGCACTTGTTGTTACCTTGCTAACTGAAAAGAGGTTCAAAGGGTCGAACAGGCTGGCTAGACATTCAGTATTAAAACTGAAACCGTTCTTGCAAGACAATCTTTGGATTCTTAAATATGGTTTGTTTACACAAGAAGTTTTTTAAACTGCCTGAGAAAGTTCGTCATAACCTTTTCTTGAGCGGGATAAATCAAATTAGATTAGTTCAATACCTGTTTGGTTATTGGGAATGTGAAATGTGTTGGTTCCAACGCTGTTCGCATATAAGATATGATACGACATTTTACTTTCACACTCCGCGTTTGAGCGCTTGCGCACTTGTTTCTTAAACCCTTTGCGATCCCATAATGGTATGATACAGTGCGACTCGTGTCTCCGACTGACCTCGTGAGCAGGGATAGTTAACTAGCCTCCAAAAGGCGTTCAACTATGTCATCAGATCGCCTACTGAATTCTACGAAAAAGCTAGGAGTGGATAGGTCCAAGGATAATTACTGCGGCTTTCTTAAATTAACATGTAAATCAGGGTTCAAATTGTCGACCGACCCATTTGTATCCAGCCTTGGTGGTTACGGTCTAAGGAATTAACACTATGGGTTGCACTGCTGACCAATGTGTTCTGTATAATTGCTTATCATGTCCAATTGTTAGTGGAAAAGCATCAATCAGGGGGCACTATTTGGGCTTACCTGCAAGGGTTCCTCCAGGACATTTGAGCAAATAGGACAGAGTAGGTCTTCATCAACGTCACCAGAAAATCTAGCAATGTCAATCCCCATTTCAGCCTGGCTTTCTGCTCTTCTGGTCCTAAAAATATCACATTTCAACAGCATTCAAATGGCTATCAATCAATCAGATGTTTATTTACACCAAATTATCACTGGACAGCACAGGCTGACGATAATATTATCATACACTAGACAACAAAAGAAACAATTAGATTTATATTTGACAAAGCAAAACGGATAAGTCAGCAACATTTTATTAGAGCTATATTTCGGCCCTTCTTGGCAAGGGTCCTCTTCAGGCTCAAGCCTGAAAATGAACTTGTAGAAAAACAATTAGAGATTCTTCCTTAAATATCTGATTTTGTGAACTTCTTGCCGGAAAAATGCTTGGAGTTAAAGCTGGTACTGTGATTTTATTTTGGACACGGCTGCTGTTTTTGCTGCTCGATCGGGTCTTCGAAAGGGTAGAGATTCTTCTGCATTTTGGTTTTGTAGTCATCTGTTTCTTCTTTTTTTTTTCCAGCAAAGATGGATAGTTGTCGGCGGCATGTTTGGGCTATTTGAAGTTCCGTACTTCGGTGATAGATATTCCTTCAGCCCAAGCTGACTGCAAATCATATCTGACAAAGACAAAGACTATATTTCGGCCCTTCTTGGCAACGGTCCTCTTCAGGCTCAAGCCGCTACAGCTGGAAAATGAACTTGTAGAAAAACAATTAGAGATTTTCCTTAAATATCCGATTTTGTGAACTTCTTGTCGGAAAAATCTTGGAGTTAAAGCTGGTGCTGTGACTTTATTTTGGACACGGCTGCTGTTTTTGCTGCTCGATCGGGTCGTCGAAAGGGTAGATTCTTCTGCATTTTGGTTTTGGAGGATTAATTGTATACTGATTTAAGGAACAGGTTATTGAGGAACAACTCTATAAGCTTTGCTTACGTTGCCCTATCAGACACACCATAGGTTACGTTTTTTGGAGCGTAGTTTTACTGTAGTTTGACATAGGCTACTTACGTTTTAGCTTTGAAACTACAATATCTGGAATGAACAAATAAAAATGTATGAAGCAAAACTTTTGGGCGAACTAAATTTACTTTTTTCGGGTGTAGTTTTGGTGTAGTTTGAAGTACTTCGTTTTAGTTACGAAACTACAGTATCTGTAATGGACAAACCAAAAGGAACGAAGCCAGTACGAAGCAAAACTTTCGGACGAGCTAAGAAACCAAGAGTGAAGCTCCACCAAAACTTCATCCAATAAAGACAATTCTGTTCTATGAAACATTTGTCTCTCAAACCAAAGAATATATACACCTCTAGGTGTAAATAGTCTTTGTCTCAAACAATACCCAGTTTCATTGCTGCACAATTTTACCAGCACTATTTCTTTTTGGTAAGCACAAAGACATAAATGTTTCTGAGGCAAATCCATATTCAGTGTTATTGTACCTCGATTTTCACCAGAAGTATCTTAATAACAAAGCATCACATCATCACATCAGGGGGTCTTTCCTCGAACAAAAAAATGATGTGTGCTCCTCTTTCGTAACCCTGTTGCTGACTGCCACCTTTGTTTCTGTCAACTGGGGGGCTCAACTCCATTTTTATCAAAAAGGAGAATGGCAAGGTGAATAACTTTAGTTGTATTTTTCATCACCTATCTACCAAGGCCTCAGTTCATTTTTCCGTTCTGCACCATGTGCTTACTCCTCACTACTCTTTTGGTCATTTTTTCTGAAAAGTAAGAGAAGAGACGGGATACCTAGGACATCTGTCCGTCTATTAGCACAATAAAATCAAAGGGGTTGAGACAGTTCAAACTTGGTATGTGGACAAGTAGGCAGTAGAAGTATGCTTATGTGAACAGTTACTTTAATGTGAACAGTGCAGTTTTGGGCTAAATGGTATAATGAAGATCTAAAATACCTATACAGGCGCTTTCAGATGCCTTTAATTACCAACTCTGGCTAACTGGTACAGGAGGGGTACCTGACCTCGTTTTTACACTTCCTCGATTTTTGCCGCGAGAAAGTTATAATGAAATGTACAAGCTGTCCTGAAAGTCAAGAGGCAAAATATGACTATTTTCAAAGTCATGTGTCCAAAAATATCCACATTCTGTGCCTTTTCTCATTTTGTAGCTGTTATGAGCCACATTCGATTCATTTCAAGTTAACTGATATCCTCAGTCAGACGTTTTATTTGCGATTCTCGGTTAACTGGGAGTGTTTGATTTATCAATGTTGACGTGAAGGTTTACAAAAAGTTGACTTTATACGATGGGGAGAAACTGTCAGTTGTCTATAGTTAACCAAGAAAGAAGGCGGAAGTTTCAAATGATTCTTGCTCGGTCAACTTCTTACTAAACAAAACGGCAGCAGAGAACCAAGTTAACTCTGGTGTTGACTTCCGTGAGTCGAATCGAATGCGGCTTTGAAAAGCTGTTTTCTGGCTATTGACTTTGCTAACTCTTCCTTTTTCATCATTTTTAAGTCAATGGAGGAGAGGTCGGAATGAAGTAATCTTGTTTGAAAAGAAAAATATATTTAACTAGAAATATTGAAGCAATATTTATTTATCCAATATGTAAACCATTCAATTAGCTTCAATCTAGTATTTTTGTCACATTTGTTGGTTCCTTTTTTAAGCCAGATGGATTATTCTGAAGAAAAGACTTCTCTGGAAATTTGAAATCTTGTCTGAGGTTGGATACAGTCTACCACAAATCCCTGATTTTGGAAAGCCTATGCCAAATGCTGGGTATATCTAGTGTTTGGTATACCCTATGCCTGCCCTATGCCAAATGCTGGATACTGGGGTCCGATCAAATACTGATGATTTGAGTGAAGCTAAAAAATCAATTAATCAGAATTCACCTGTAATGAGGTAGGTCAGGGTCCGGCGTTTGGCATAGGGTGTCCAGGGTTAAGCACAGGCTATGCCAAACGGTAGGCATATCCAGCGTTTGGCATAGGGCATAGGGTATCCAAAAATCAGGGATTTGTGGTTGACTGTTTGGATACCCCTCCTGTAGTTAGCTTTAAAAACAGCAAGCGCATGAAAATGGCAAAGTCCACTGTTGGCACTGTCAACAAACGTTCAAATAAATAAATAAGCATACCTCTCTACTGTAGTTCACCCGCAATACGGCCCAAACTGGAAAACTTATTAAAAGCAAAAGTTGATTGGAGGTTCGATTTAGGGGTAAAAGACAAGGAAAGGAGTAAGAAGGAGACAAGGAAGCAGACATGCTGAATTTATTTTTGACCTTTTTTCTTGCTGGATAGTAGTCAAAATCAAAGAGGGCAAGGTTTACCGAAAAATGAAGATTGTGCTAGGTTTAGTCAAACTGAACTGAGCACACCAAAGCGCAACGAGTAAGCGTCCAGTCCTAAAACTATTAAATTAAAGAAATAACCAAAACAAACCGAGTTGTCCAGTCCAGTTTCAGAGAAGAGCAAGGCGAAAGCCGTACTGGGAGTGGCTTGCCGCACCACGTCCACCTCGGGGAAGAGCTTCATCCGCCATCTATCAAGACGAATAAACCCAGGATTTAGCCCAGTTTGTCTCTAGGTAGCTCTCAGCAGACAAATCAAAACCCTACCTTCTGGTGGCGTCTCTCGTCTTACTAAACTGAACTTTCAAAAAGGTTGCCATGCCAAAGGTTGGAGCCAGTTCAGGAACTTCAGGAAGAGAGTCGTAAGGCCCATGTTGGCAGGGAGGAATTTAATCCCTTGGACTGGATTGGCCAGTTCACTTTTTTTTTGTTAATCAACAAAAACAAGTTGGAGTTTCAGCTGGCTCAGCCGACTCATGACATTGCAGTTGGAATCCGAGAACCCTGCATTTTACATGTTTGTAAGTTTTACTCAATCCAACCTCAGACAAGATTTCAAATTTCCAGAGAAGTCTTTCCTTCAGAATAATCCATCTGGCTTAAAAAGGAACCAACAAATATGACAAAAATACTACAGTACTCAGTAGAGAGAGCTGAGAGAGAGGTATGCTTATGTGAACGTTTGTTGAATTTTCATGCACTTGCTGTGTCTGAAGCTAACTACCAGTTAGCCAAAGTAGGTAAGAAGGGCAGCTGAAAACACCTGTAGTCCTGTGGCTGTAGGCTACAGGTATTTTGGATCTTCAGTCTACCATTTAGCCAAAAACTGCAGTGTTCACATTAAACTAATTGTTGACATAAGCAGGGGCGTCGCAAGTGCATTTTCGTTGGGGGGGTGCACAGCCAAAATTTTACAGAATCTCTAAAAAAATTTACCGAATCCTGGAAACTCAGAATCCGAGCTTTAAATTATGGAACAGAAAGGATTATGTAGGAAGAGTTCTATCATTTACCGTGGATTAAATACCGAGACTCTAGAAAGTTCTCGAAACCGGATGGATCGACGTTCTGGCAACAGCAGCTACTGTAGTCTAGTAAATACTACCCATGATCACACAAAGCGAGCGCCGCAGGCGAGATTTTTTTTTTTTCAGTTAGCTTTTTCCTGCCAAATTTAACTGCATCCATCCTTTTAATGTTTCGAAATCCCAATCCTAAAACTGACTTAAAACCCCAGTCAAATGACGCGCCCTTCCACAAAACAGAGATAATTACGAAAAGCGCCACAGGCGGAATTTTTGAAACATTAATGATTATCCAAGATAAAAGTATAAGAACTATCGATGAAATCATAGATCAGTCCTTTTATTTGCAACCAGTGCTTCACTCGACCTCTTCCGAGTTTCCAGGTTGGTGGCTCCTGAACCCTGGCAATAGTTCCGGATACATTACCGAATCACAGCTATTATACCGAATAAGTCTAGACCGATAGCATGTTCGGGATATATGTTCCGGGATATTAGAACTACCGTATCCCAGTTATTATTATACCGAATTGTTTTGGTATCGAAAGACTACCGAATATTCGTTATAATTTTGTCGAAACTGGAACTAAAGTCGGGATTCGTGGTAAGTACCGAATCCTGAAAATTATACCGAGTAAATTACCGAATTCCAATCACGACGCCGAATTATTTTGGATCGATAGCTTATTCGGGACTACCGAATCCATAAATATACCGAATAGTTCTGACATAGGAAAATTACGAAACAGTTTCAGTATTTTCTCTCCCCGAATATGTAATAACTACCGTATACTGGCAATTATACCGGATTTCGATCGTTACACCGAACAGATCTGTACCGATAGCCTGTTTGGGGTTCTGTAAAACTACCGAATACCCATAAATACACCATATAGTTCTGCTATTGAAAAAATACCGAACAGTTTTAGTTAAATTTTGGGCCTCCGGCCCAAAAATTTTACCGAATCTCAAAAAGTTGGGGGGGTGCTGTACCCCCCGCACCCCCCCTTGCGACGCCCCTGCACATAAGCATACCTCTACTGTAGATTGAAGCTAGTTGAATGGTTTACATGTTGGGTTAATAATTATTGATTCAGTATTTCTAGTTAAACTTATTTTTCTTTTCAAACAAGATTACTTTATTCTAACCCTACCTCCATTGACTTAAAAATCATGAAAAAGGAAGAGTTGGCAAAGTCAGTAGCCAGAAAACAGGATTTCAAAATAGTACCAGATGGAGAAAAAGGCATAGAATTTGAATATTTTTTGACACATGACTTTGAAAAAAGTCATATTTTGCCTCTTGACTGTCATTTTGACATTTCGCGGCAAAAATCGAGGTAGTGTAAAAATGAGGTTTGATACCCCTCCTGTAGTTCAGTTCAGTTTTATTCATAAAAAAATAATAAGCACAATTAACTCTGTATGGCCCCACCTTAAGGCCTAACATCATAAGTAATATATAGTAATAGTTGGATTTCGTTTCTATCTTCCAAGCAGCTTCCAAAGTAGGCTACTTGGTTCATTTTCCTGTTTTTGCACCTAGCTCCTGCCTGGCTCTAACCCTGGTTTACTCCTCACTGCTCTTCTAGCCATTGTTTTTACCCAGCCATTTGGCATTTCTTTCCAGGCCTGCAAAGAAATGTGATTGGCAAATCTAAGGTGAGTTGATTAATCTGCTCACGAAAATGGTGCCAGACTCCTCTTCAAAAATTTTCTAATTAGCAGAAAGAATAGAAGAATTATGAGATTCATGTGATTTCTTTTGGAGAAAGTGCAACTAAAAAAAAATGCAGCTGTGTAGTGGTGTAGTTTTTCGACAAAACTTTGTTTTTGGCAAAAAGAAAATTTCATTGTTTTTAACAAAAGCCATTATTGAAGACTCAGACAGAACGGCCTGGGTAGAAGATTCCTCTCCGATGTAGAGGGAAGCTTCTTTGAACAGCTATTTGACTTTAAACAGTGCAGATTTTTGCTAAATGCTTTAAAAAACTGTTAAATTTTTTTTTGTAAAAAACGGAGTAGGCATAAGCCGAGATACAGCCGACTGCCGAGTACTCCCTACCAGAAATGCGTAACTATTAATGGAAGAAATTTTAAAGCTCAGGCCCTTATTAAAAACAAAACCAAAGTTGATCATTTCCTACTGTCGCTGCAAAAAGCAGCAAAAACAGCAGCCGTGCCAAAAATGTAATCTCATCTTTCCTACAGTGGCATCCAGAAGTAATTTCTCCAAATAGGATATTTGCAGTGGGTAGAAGCTTCAGTTATTTATTGCTGGTTTGTTTCTTCACCAACATTGTCCCTGACATTCAACAGCGTGACAAGTGGGGTGGGGGGGGGAACTTGTCATTTTACCAACTGTTTTTGCAGAAAACTGATTCTAAGAAAAACAATTGTTTTTAAGAAAAAATATACTATTTTTACGAAAAACTGGGTGTTTTGAACAAAAATCGGCTGTGTCCAAGAAAAATTGGCTGTTTTTACGAAAGATCGGAGCGCGTCGCGCGACTCGGCTAATTTTCACCGACTGGCCGACAACATTCGTGGGGTGGGGCGTCCCCCCTCTCCTCCGTACGTGACGCCCCTGCTGACAAGGACCCTTGCCAGGAAGGGAAAAAATGTCGCTGCGAAAGCATTGAAGCTGATGTATCCATTTTATCCATTGTTTGAATATATGTCTCCCAGTCAGCTTGGGCTCAAGGAGTAGGCTATTTATTTTAAAACAAATTCTGTATTGTCAGTACGTAAATAGCCCTAAAGTGACAACATAATGCATTTACTTAGAAGTTTGAAGGAGACTCACAGAACGTGATGCCCCTGCTGAGGCGACCCTTGTCAAGAAGGGCAGAAATGTCGCTGCGAAAGCATTGAAGCTTATCCACGTTGTTCTCCGTTGTTATCAAGGAGTTGGCTATTTATGTTAAAACAATTCTGTATTGTCAGTACAATAGCCTTAAACTGAATAACATAATACATTTACTCAGAAGAGGAGCACTCACAGAACCACTTTCACTGAGCAGTATTTTACTTTTCTTGCAGCAAGTGGTTAAAATGACAAATTTGAAGACAAATTTAAATAACCGATCAAAGAAGTATACATCTACAATGGGCTTAACTATGGAGGGGGAGTAAGGAGGGACCTGCCCCCCCCCCCAACAGGGTCTGAGAAGTAATCTTTCTGCACAGTTTTCCCCAAAGTAAGGTTTTGGGAACAAGAAGCGCGAAAAATGTCCTTTTGATTGGTACATTTATGTACAAACATCAGCTCTAATCAAACCGATAAGAATACTTCCGAGGAAATCCATCCGCACAGTTTCGCCAAAAAATAGCTTCTGTCGGGCAAGAAGCCCCGTTAAAAGCATACCAATATTTTTGTACGCACATTCTGTACAAAAATCAGCTCCTGACAAAAGCCTTTTGTGCGAGGGGTTGCCCACTCCCCGGGACCTGCTGTACACCCTTTCCCGGCACCAACCGAAATAGGCGGTGCCGGCACCGGTGCCCATAATAAATTTGGCGATTCAACTTTCAAACGCTTCTAAAAATGCTTATTTTGATCTTTTAACACGTGACAACCGGTGCCGACAGGTTTCAGCCGGTGCCGGCACCGACCGGGTATCGCGGCACCGGGCACTTGCTGTACACTAAAATCGAGAGTGGGCAACCCCTCGCTTTTGTGGCAACTCTGTTCTAATATCCTGTTCTGCTTCAGCATCCAAAAGTTTTGACAGAACAAGTATAATTGGTATCACACTATGCATACAATTTTGTTCCAACCTCCTGATCAAACTGAAAGAATTCGTTTGCAAATCCATCGGCACATTTTTGTTACGATATTTTTGTCAGTACCTTTACGTAAAAGAATCAGCTTCTGACAAAGACGGTGTCCCCTCCCAGGCTCCCCCTGAATATGGTCATTACACAGGTTTTTACACTTAACGTGTTTTGCTGCTTTTTCGACTTCTCAGGCTCCCCATTTTATTATTGGGAGATCGGTCTAATTGGTCTGAAAGAGTCATCATTATCATTCAGGTAGGACCATTTACGCAAAGATTTGCCTCATTTTTCATCATAGCCAAGGGGTCTGCAGGGAGGCTAAAAAAAAACAGCGGGAGCTGTTTATCAGTTGTTATATGAAAATTGTAGCCTATATTCAAATCATAGATCATAGGCCCATTTGTTAATGAAAGTTAACGCCACCGAGTGAAGGAGGAGGCGCCCAAAAAGTAAAACCGAGAAAAGAAACGCGGGCTTAACAATAAACAAACTAACAAAAAAAATTTCAGTGCAGAGCATTCAGGTAGGAGTATTCATTCGAATCAGATTGGAATGTATTAGCTACAGAGATCTCTTTTAAAAAGTATACCGTTTTCCAGTAGCCTACCATTTATATCACACGCCTCTTGCTCTCTCTTTCCAGGTCTGACACTTTCACTGTTGATCCCATACTCACGTGGTTCAAATCAAAGCTTCTATAAGCTTTATTGGTATCTTTCCAAGAATAGAAGTCCATTTCTTTTAACTGATCTGTGTTTTTAACCCGTGTCCGAGGAGATCACTTAAAACGTCGCATCACTTCCCTCCGGTATAGCCAATGACCCTCAACACTAAGCAAGTAAACTTTTGTACAGTAGTGAAGACAAGAATAAGAACTTCCAACCGTGAAGCAAGAATGACTTCTCCCTTTCGGTTTTCAAAATCCCGCCCACAGAAACGCGAGTTTTATCCGTCACGCGAACATTACTTGGAGCGTGTTCCGTCCCTCTACCAGTAGTAACTATTAGTCACTATTTCCGTTCCAGCCTCACGAAAAGTTACTACGCTGATCGTTCCAACCTTCTCAAAATAGTAACTAATAGTAACTATTTGCTTACCACGCTCTGGAGCGTAGTAAGCGTAGCAACTACGCATATCTGTAACGTGGTTGATCCGATCAGCCCGCGGCCTGATATTTGACCAAAAAAAAGCTTTCCAGCCTAGCGTAGTAACCACGGTGACTGGCGTAGTAACTACGGTAAGTAGGGTGGAACACGATCTTGGAGTTGAAATGGCACGGCGCGAGTTTTTGGGATCCCAAAACGTAAGTGGAGGGATACCTATGATTTCGTAAAGTTGTCCGTCTGTCCGTCTGTTAGCACAATAACTCTCGAAGGGGTTGAGATATTTCAAGTTCGAAAATGTGTAGGCTCTCTGTAGTTTCAAAGGACGAAAAAGGTATTTTTACAAGCTAACGAGATGGTCGAGGTAGAGGTAATGAGACATGCTGAATCCGAACGTGAAAATTATTTTCTCGCCGGACAAGTAGTTCACCCGGAATCCCGCAAAAACCGGAAAATGTGTGAAATATAAAAGTTCAATCGGAAGTTGATTAGAGGTCCAGTCTAGGATAAGGAGGCGTGCTGAACACGTATGTGAAAATATCGCCGGACAGTTCGCCCAGAATCCGGCCAAAGCTCCGAAAATCAAAAATATGACAATCATTTTCTACCCTGACATATAGTTCGCCCGGAATCCGGGTGAACTCGGAAAATTTGTTGTAGTAGAAGCTTTATCTGATCTGAAGTTGATTAGAGGCTCAGTATAGGGAGGTATGCGGAGTCAGTGTAAGGAGGTATGCTGAATTCGTTTTTGAGCTTTTTTTTTTAACTGACAAGAAGTTCGCCCAGAATCCGGCAGAAACCGGAAATTTGGCAGAAATAAGACAGCTGGAAGTTTTATCAGTTACTTTGACAAATGACGTATAGGGGTAAACATACACGCTGAATCCATATCTGAACTTGGCTTTTTCAGATGATCAGCCATTGGCATTACCGGTAATCTGTTTCTAAACTTTAATAGCATAAATTTTCAAGGAGTCTGGCGAAAATCGGATATCCACAAGATCCAATTGCCTGGGTCAGATATGAAATTTTTGGGATCCCATCAAAACCTTTGGTCTTGTTTCTGCTAGCGACGTTGAATTCGCTTAGGCGAATCCGCGTTTTGTGGGGAACAAGCCTAAATCTGAAATATCAGTATTGGGCGCTTTGTACCAGTAAGCCCATGGGCTTTTGAGCCTGTTCGGTCCGGGAGTGAAACGCAAGGGGTTGCCCACACTCGATTTTGGTGTACAGCAAGTGCCCGGCCGTGCCGGCACCGGTTGCCACCTGGTAGAAAATTAAAAGTAGCGTGTTTAAAAGCGTTTGAAAGACCGATGTGGGTAATGTTTGATTTGTCTCGCTTGCGGACCGACCTGCTTACAATTGACAAATAGTTTTCAAACCGAGCATTTCGACGTAATTTGCTTCCGACTTGTCTGTGGTCCGGTCATAAAAAACAGAAATTGAATTGTTTTTCCTTGCAAGTGACGACTGACCTGCCTACGGTTGACAAATAGAGTTTC
This sequence comes from Branchinecta lindahli, assembly GCA_023053555.1. Lineage (NCBI taxonomy): Eukaryota > Metazoa > Arthropoda > Branchiopoda > Anostraca > Branchinectidae > Branchinecta > Branchinecta lindahli. The sequence continues at coordinate 17,228,231 of JAKZAO010000012.1, read as the reverse complement.
ATTTCGTAATTCTTCCTCGGATTAAATCCTGCAAACGAATTAATTTGGTTCTTTTGAGCTTCGGATTCTTGCTTAAGGGTTGAAGGAGTTGATCTTGACCTCTGCCCGTTCCTGTTGAGTACTGGTTTGCGGAACAATAGAAGAAGGTTGTTCCTTTTCCAAGGCCAAAATACTACCGGCCTCCCGCTATTACCATAGTCCATGAGCTTGAGGTTCTTCCAGCTTGGGGGGGGGGGGGTGAAGGAGGGCAGTGGTTGCTGGTTTACCAGCTGTTGAATCCGCGACTGAAGCACTTTCCTTCTTTGCCATGGCCAAATACTAACCGTCTCCCAGGATTACGTTAGTCCAAATCGAGAAGTTATACTCACGATGAATGAATGAATTTAATCCCAAAAAAGCCCGTGGGGCCATGGCGGGAAAACAAAATAAACACAAAATAACACGAAAACTCAATATATACACCAAGGTCCAAGAAGATAGAACGCCTTACCCCCAAAAACGCCCCCGATGCTCCATAGACTGCTTGAGGAACCTCCCCAGCCGACGAAAGTCCTCAAAATTTTTCTTCCCCATAATCTTGACCAAATCCTCTTCCCCCATCCTTTCTTTCCCAAACATCTCTATTATATGCTTGCCATACCACCGTAGGATTAGCCATTCGCGAAATGTATGTATGTATGTATATTCTTCATAACCCGTTACATTCAAATTGAACAAGAACGGAGTAGATGGAAGAAAAAAGAAGAACAAAAGATAAAAGACAATTAATCAGTGACAAATATGTACAGCACTACAAATGAGGAAAAACACAAAAGGCGTGTGGCCGTTCGAAGAACTTTATGAACTAGCTTATCTACAGCCTCGATGGGTTCTACCAGGCTGAATTTTCTTACTAGGTACCTGTTGCGTGTCCAGGGTGGCATGTTTAATAAGTATTTTAAATAACGAAAGTAAAGCGAACGAACTCGAGACTGCTCGGTAGTTGTTAATAGTTTCCAGAATGGAGCTAGATATAAAACATGGGGTAACGCCACCGCGTTGTAGAGTTTAGCCAATAGACTGCATGCGAAGTGGACCTTGTTTGTCACGATGGAAGTGTAAGCGATTCGAAGAGCTTCGAAAAGAAGCTCTTTCTTTTCCGCGTTTTGTAAAAGGAGAGACCGAGTCTCTTTTCGGGTCCTTCCTATGGGGACACCAAGGTACGTAATCGACTGTGTCCGACTAAGCATAGAACTACCAAGTTGGACTGGTCTGCTCATTTTTTTCTCGATCATTAAAGAATAATACCTCCGACTTTGAAGCATTGAACTCAAGTCCGATCAAGCTGTACTCAGTCTCTAGAATACTTAAATTTCTTTCAATGCTTACAGTTGACCTACTAAGTTAAGTACGTCGTCAGCATAAGTTAGCAGAGAGACATCAATTTTTTTTAGCACACAGGAAGAGGGAACTTTTGATTGTGCATCCAGGACGCTATTATTGAAGAGATCAGGGGGAGGTCAATCCATCACGATAGCAGCCTGAAGACGACTGTGGCCAAACTATAGCCTGGCCAAATAATAATCTCAGCTTAATAATCGATTTAACGCTTATAGGTAACTCGGTATACCTTGAAAGCCACAAAATAAATCGCACATCAGTTTCTTCGAGGGGCACTGCTTCCGGAACGACCCATAGTTCTACCCACTGTCACTAGAAAATGCAAATGTTAGTTTGTCGTAGGCTATATAAAATTTCGTATATAAAATAAAAAATATTTTATCGTAAATGTTATCGTAGGTTCGAGTAATCCGACCATGAAAGGATTCGAATCCAGGGCTAGGTGCGAATCCGATTCTGAACCCGAATCCACCACTTCATGCTGAGGATTCGAATCCGGAATCGAATCTGGATTCGAATCCGACCCTAACAAAAATCAAATCATATGCATAAGTTATAGTTTAAAAATCAGATGTGACAAACAGCACTGATGTCTAAGGTAATCGACATCGTGATAGATTACTGAGTATCATTGGTGGTGGAGATCAAAATGTTGGATTGCCTTATCCACTGTGTAAAAAAAATAGAAACGGAAGCTGGAAGGATGTAGACTAGAAATTTGAGCGGATTCGTAAGATTTAGAATCCGAGTCCGAATCCAAATCCAGCCTGACAAGCAGAAGATTCGAATCCCGATTCGTTTAGCCTACGGCCAAAATCCGGATTCGGATTCGCCCATCTCCATGAAAAAAAAATGTCCGGTGCTTAAAAGCTAGCTTAAGGACATCATTCTAATAATCCATTTCCCCCTGCCCCCAAAATCTCCTTTCTTGGTCCGTATGGCCAAACTCCTCCTTATAGCCAAACTCCTGACAATTGTAGACCAAATGGCCAAACTCCTGGCAGTTGTAACGCAGAGGGGGAAGGAACGTATACTTTCGAACTTAAACTTACAAGAGTGGGTCGACCCGATCTCAGCTGCTGGAATGCAGTTGTCTATCTTGGCACAAACGTCATCAGATTAAGAGTTTAACGGAAGATTAACTAAGCCGTGCAAGAAATTAAAATATACCTTGTTATTACACTGTAAAAAAAAATCAGAGAAAGGATTAAAGTTAACTGCAGGGTTTGCTACTGGTATTAATCTTATCTCTGTAGAGATAGGATTAATCGATGTAGAGATAAGATTAGTCCCAGTAGCGAATGCCGCAGTTAACTTTAATCCATACTCAGAGATTTTTACAGTAGGCTATATAGAATGGAAAACAGTACAAATTTGGACTTTCAGATCTATTGCAATTCGTTTTGCATTTTATTTTTGTTACAGTGCTGTTGTTTCTGAGTGCTTGACTGTCTGCTGTCGTCATCGTTTAACACTATGATCTGTCCCGCAGTTTCGCCGATGCCGACCCCGAATGCGCAAGCACCGAGCTCTGACTCTCCACATCTCATCAGTTACTACTCGACGCTCCGGAGTTCCAGTAAGGAAATGCAGTCAGTAGACATACTTCGTCAAATTCATCATGAAAACGATGTGATAAAATGCGTGAAGAAGTGCCTTCAAGGCACGTTGAGCAAGTGCCTCTTAAAAATGAGCGATAGTCCATGTCCCTGTGTCGAACCGAGTGAAAAGCGGCCTGCCGGAAATCCCAGTGAAATAGTGTTGAAGAAAATTGAAAGTTTAAAGCTGGAGTGTGTGAAACCAGTGCCCCACGAGTTAGTGAATCAGAGTGATCTTGAGGTGTCAAGGGGAAGTAGACCATTGTATCCGAATCTTCCGTATTCCCCTTATAACTCACCCTGTTCGAGTCCGAGGTTAAAAAGGAAGCCGCTTCGCGAGTGTGCACGCGTTAGCAAGGAAGTGGTGGGAGACTATGTTCAGCTCAACCAGTATCTGCTCAAAGATCCAATCGGCCAGGTGAGTTGTCATAGATAGATACATAGTGTCCAGGCCCGTAGCCAGGAATTTATTTCGGGGGGGGGGGGGGGGGGGTTGCCCGCGGGTCTAAAGCTTACACAAAACGATTACTTTTGTGGGTTTCGGGGGGGGGGGTCGAACCCCCTACCTCCCCCTGGATACGGCCTTGATTGTGGCCATGTATATTTAATAGGCTACTAGGCTACACTGTCAGAAGTTTGAAGACATTTAACATATAGCCTATATCTTTTGAAGAAGGTAATTATTTTTCATGCTCACCCCCTTGACATTCGTGATTTGCTCTCTGCCGGAAGTATATGGTAATTTATGTGTGTTACTATTGAAAATAATAAATGAACCTGATCCTGGATGCGCATCCTTTTGGTAAATGTGACGACGGACGCCAAACATAATGAGTTAAAGTTCAACAGAAAAGTGCTGAGGTAAGACAGTCTAATTACCCATCACATATTCACTTAAATAGGCTTGAAGGGCCGATGGAAATACGCTACGCCGTTGCTCCGCTATTCAGGAATAATCGATTGTCACATAGTGGACTTTTCCTGTCGGATTTGTGGTACCTCTGTGCGCCTGTGCCTTGGCTGTATGCTTGACGGAAACGATTTATGACAAGTAAGTGTTCACGCAGTGAGCTCGCCTGCACCAAGCTCACCTTTGGCCACTGAAAAGCCACGTGTGTATTGAGGTCCACATTTTCCACGTCATAGTAGAGTTTTGCGTTGTGAGGACGGCCGTAGTTATTCTGAACATCTTACATAGTGAAAAAAAACTAACAAAATCCGAATATTTCAGTGAATTCAACCAAATGACACAAAAATAAGTTGGGTTTTCAGTTCAACTTTAAGGCGATTTGGGATACGTCGGACGGTCATGAAATTAAAAGGACGCACCCCTAAATTACAGTAAGAGACATCCATCTTTAACAGTTCTAACATTATGCAATCTAAGCTGAATAAAAAATCCATCTAAAAGACTTTTTTTTATTTACGGAATTTTAAGGTGGGGTTAGCACGACTGCATGATTTGGCAAATGAAAAAAAAGATTGGACAACTATTATTATTATTATTTATTTAAAAATCAGGTACAAAATTGCCGTGATCTTTCGATCAAATTCTTTGCCCTTTGTCAAACAAATACGTAAATAAAGCACAGCTAAATAGTATATACAATATACTTAAGTATATAATTATAAAACAATAGTTTTTTTAAAGTTTTGTTTCCGTCTTTGGTTCTTTTAGCACAACTCGACCTGAAGAAAGAAACATTGCCGAAAACAATATCTGTTATTGTATTATCCCAAGACTGCAGGTCTAGGCTCGGGTTACTTTATTATTTACAATTCGGTACAGCAGCCTACTCACCAATTCAAACTCACAATACAAGGCATACTGCAGCGTTGAGCTCATCGTGTGTTTTCTTTTTTTTTTGGGGGGGGGACGACCAATCAGCTTGCCGAGAACGTCATTTCCGACTCAAGTCTTGCACGAATGGACGAATATGGTGTCTCCCCCCTCATACTTCCCCACTCCTCCAATCCCCTCCGATTTCCTAATTCACTTGTAAACGCCGAGGCCTCCGGAGGCTATAGGTATGTTCGTTACTAGAGACATTGGCTAAAGTCCGGTCTTCACCTCCCGGAACTTCCGGAATCTGGGCTTCCAGATTATTCTTTGACTTCTTCTGTAAATTGCATCTGGAATATGAACCGGTCCGAAAGTGCATCAAAACAATCCGGAAAAAAGGGGCTTTTGAACTTCCAGATTTCCGGAATTTTTAAGTATCGCAGAAGAAATTCAGAAAAAATCACGGAGAATCTGGGAACCCAGATTCCGGAAGGTGAAGACCCGACTTAACTGGATTTGTCGGTAATGGCTTTACCGAGAGAACCATAGCTTACGGGACCACGGCTAATGAACTTCGACCTCGACGAAGAATAAAGGGTGAACTTGAATAATTAGGAGCCAAGATAAATTTTATTAGGCCTACGAGACCGGAAAAGCTTGATCTGGGCGCTTCCTTTGGAGCTACGCAGGGTTGCCACATATCGCACTATAGTGTGAATTGTCACTCTATTTTGTTTTTGTCACTCTTGTCCTACGGAGGACATACAAATCGCTCTATTTCAGATAACATCAAAATGTGTCATTTTTACTACAGGGATTCCGACCAAAAATGACTATTCTCATTTTTTGGTAAAAATAAAATTATTATGTTTCTTTAGCAGAGGCGATTCCGACTAAAAGTGACAATTTCACGTTTTTTCATGAAACAAAAATTTCACTTCCAATTCACTCCCAATTCACCTAAGTTTTTGGCCAAAAGTCACTCTCTAAATGTTTTCGATGTGGAAACCCTGGAGCTACGCTCTGTGGTCGAACTGTTCGTTTGGCAATCTGTATCACTCACCGTAAAAATAATCTAAATCCTACATTTGTTTGGAATTATGCCAGACAGACCTGGGCCATATTTAGCCTAGGCTTTCGACTTGGCTGTAGTCTTTGTCGAGTGCTCCTTCTTGTTGCCCCCCCCCCCCCCAGATTTGTTATCAAGACTAGTGTTAAAATATATATCAGAAAAATAAAGGCCTGTGTCAAATCCGTGGAACCATTTTACCAATGAAACTAGGACATAATAAAAAAAACGGTATTTTATTTATAGGCTACCCGGTTCATGGGCAGCCAAATAGGTGGTAGTCGTCAAACATAGCATAATTTTTGTCAGAATTGATTAAGACACAATAAATTACACCTTCAAAAATAATTGAACTAAAAAGAAGATATGTTTGATGGGCCTAGCCTATAGTAGGAAAAGAAATCTTGTCAGAATTTGTTGAAATAGGCTACAATAAATTTTATCTTTGAAAACAATTGAACAAAAAAAAGTAAAATATGCTAGGCTACTTAGCCTAGTAGGCTAGGCCTATATTAGGGAAACTAAGAGGGAATCTCCACTTTGGCCGCCAAAGCTAAAAAGACGGCTCCAAATACGGTGTTTCTGTTTAGAATTAACTCTTCTCCCCATTTTGTGATAGCCTACCTGTAAGCCTGTAAACCTGTAATATAATAATAATAATTAATAATAATAATTAATCCGCGACGCTGGGGTTCTTAAATTCCTTCTATTAGAGAAATGAATCACCGCTGGATAATTAGTAATGAAATCTATCTGAAACTGCAAATACATTCACTTCCATCAGGTGATCATCCCAGTTTTGCTCGGCTGCCGTCATTCTTTTTGGATGATTCCGCGACGCTCGGATTCTTAAACTCCTTCTACAGAATAATAAATCATCGGAGTATATCTATTATTACTTTTCTGATATTAACTAATCCTCGCGGATATTTGGATTCACTTAAACTTTCTTCCTGGCTCGTAAGTTGTTGCAGTAGGATAGGAATGTCTGATGCCTGAAATATCGTCTCATCTTGGCGATGGCTTACAATAAAAGGTGGGTTCGTGTGAGGCGAAAGTTGAAGATTGGATTAGGAATAAGAAATCCAGGTTTGGATACCTCACTGACTTTAGTCGAGCGTATCAATGGCCATCAGAATTCTCTTAATTTCGCCTTTTCTCATTAGCCTGTTGTGCTGTCCTAAAAGCCGCCACATGAGTAAACATACACGTAAAAAAGTATTACTGGCCTTATCTCAATCTGCATTTGGATAATACCTGCGCTGCATTCGTTTTAATTTTTTTGTTTCCACAAATTACTATTTGCTCGCAGTCGCCTATGATGATAACCGAAAACGTCAGAAATTATATCGTGTTTGATTCATTGCCTGGTGCCAAGGTAAAATATTGAATGTTTGTTAGTTTTCTGCGGTTGGCTACTATTCTTTCAAGCATAAGAAGTAGACAGTTTTTTGTAGCGATCAGGTTTCAGTGGTAACTGGAAACGACGTTCGGTGACGCTCAATTGGTTATTTGGCTATGGGCGTTCTCACCGAGGTTCTCACTCGATCTTGGACTGCACATAATTTAGCTTGCTAATGTTTCTAGCCAGAACTGTAATTGAGTGCTTGTGGTTTAGTTTTTCTGCTTCTTTTTGGGATGGCTAATTTGAAGTTTCGAAGACTCGATCTGGCGAAGTGGAACCTCGTTCTTGCTCGGCCAGACTTTCGAGGGGATTGAACTTGGTCTTCTGAGATGGCAGGCTTTCTTGTCGTCTTGGAATTTGTATTTATTTTGTTATGGACTGAGGGGTTGCCCACTCTCCATTTTAGTGTACAGCAAGTGCCCAGTGCCGCGATGCCCGGTCGGTGCCGGCACCGGCTGAAACAAGCCGGCACCGGTTGTCACGTGTTAAGACATCAAAATGAGCAGTTTTAGAAGCGTTTGAATGATGAATCGCCTAATTTTTTGTCGGCACCGGTACCGGCACCGCCTATTTCAGCTGGTGCCGGGAAAGGGTGTACAGCAGGTGGCGGGGAGTGGGCAACCCCTCGTTATGGACTTGCTTTAAGTTTCAAGGGCTTTTCTTATATAACATAGAACCTGTTACGTAACGTAATGTAGTTTATTTGCCTAAAAGACGTAGGCTATACAGTACAGTGATAACACATCCTAATAAATGACACCTAAACCAGTTTCATTTTTTCTCTTCTTTTCTAATGATTTTGCGATGAACCGGACGCACTTTCCACGCTTTGCTAACTTGGAATCTCCGAGATGTCAGAACTCAGAAAGGACTAACGACGGGCAAGCATGTTGAATTTTAACTGAAAGCCAGTCTATTTTTGTATCTTGTATTTGGATACACTGAATTATTCTGACCCTGTTAAAATATGTTTTTACGATAGGCTTAGTTAAATAAATAAACAGTTCGAAAGCTGCCATTACGCTGAATTTAAGCTATGTTTTAGTATCTAGTTTTCTATCTTTGAGCATTCTCGTTTCTTCTTTCCTTTTCTGCTCCTAACACGGCCTACCACGGGTCAATTTCACAGGCAATAAATTTGCTCATTTATTCCTAATGCGAGACCGATATATTTCATCGATTTTCCGGATCCAAAACGTGAATGACAAGAGATCTTTTTTTTTATCTTTTTCTGGAACAAAGGGTGCGCGGAAAAATGTTTATTCTGGTAGCCTATAGTTCTTTTTAAGTGATTTTCCGGACCGGAAATCATGCTCTGTTTCTGGCGGGTGTTTCTTGTCTTCGGACGATGTCAGAAGTTCGATAACCTGACCCTGTTAAGTGCTATCTCTTCGCGAAACGTAACGCTTAAAAGGGTTTTAAGTTAAGTATCCGTTGTAACCCATCCGTTGTAACTTGGTTGTAACAAGGGCGCGACTTCATATGTAAAATTTTTACCAAAGTTCTGACAATGTAATACCTACTGGCAAACACGGCTTGTTCGTTAAATTGGTTTATTATGTCAACATTGTTATACTAATAACCGGTTATGCATTGAACGATGGCGAGTATAGACAGCAATGCTTTCGGCTATTTCACCGATGATATAGATTTACTTCCGAATAAAATTTGCATTGGCTATCGTTAGCTGTAGCCAGGTCGGGATCCAGGAATTTATTTGGCGGGGGAGGGGGGTTGCCCGCAGGTCGGACCAAAACGTATAAAAAGACTTAGATCAAAGGTGTTAAGCTGTGTTAAAGGAACAGTAAACTTGACTCAAACTTGGCTCAGGGAGCTAGCTGACATATCAAGAATGTACCCTGAGTCGATATTGAGAGTTAGAAAAATTCTTGTCACGACCATTGCAGTTTCCGGGCAGTTTCCGAGAGTTCGACTTTTGGGTTAGTAAAACAAAAAACAAAAAAAAAGCAAAAGGTTTGTGTGCCGGGAGTAGGACTCGAACCCACGATCTTTGCCTCAATAGCCTTTTGAAACAAAGTAATACAATGTATTTCAACAGGGTTGCCACCGGTAGTACAATTGTGCTAATTATAGAACTTTCTTTTTACTTTGGCAGCAGATTTTAAGAAAAAAGTAGTTGTCAGGTTTTATTTCCAAGGTGACTATGACCCAGCAACACGTTCTGAGTACTTTTCTTGTTTGATATTACTTTTTTTCCTTTTGCATAGTGAATTTATTTTAGTAAAGTGACAACCCTGTATGTTGATAACACAGACAACCGCGAACTTTTACAGTGCATGAGTGCGTAACTACAGTGCATAAGGGGCAAGGCCCTGCCAGCTAGCTCTGGGAACAATAAGGAGGGGTTTCGAGATAACAAAGATGGGGGGTCCTGTCGACAATAAGTCCCTGTACAATTATCTAAGCCCCCCAGGCCGGTTTGATGGCCGAAAGTTGCCTTGTCAAGTTTACTGTTCCTTTAAGCTCTGAGCCAAGTCTTACTGCGAATCATTTCGTGGTGCTTTTCGAATTTTTTATTTTTTTAGAGTTGAGATTTTTTAGGTCAAGAGGACCCTCTACAAAAAGGGCCTAAATGTCGCCGAATAAAACAAGACCAGAGTTTTCGATGGGATCCCAAAAATTTCATATCTGACCCAGACAACTAGGTCTTGTCTACGCCAGATCCAGTCTTTGCCAGGCTAATCATCTGAAAAAATCAAGTTCAGATTATACCTGTATAAGCCATATCTATTTTGACGATACTTATCGAAACTTTCTGCTTTACTTCCGCCAAACTTCCGGTTTCGGTTGAATTCCGAGCGAACTACTTGTCCAGCCAAGAAAAGATATTTGAGAAACGAATTCAGCGCATCTCCTTATCCCTATAAAGAACATCTAATCAACTTCAAATAAAACTTTAACTTATAAAAAAAAATCCGGTTTCAACCGTATTCCGGACGAACTATATGTCCGGGTAAGAAATGATTGTCATATACAGATTCAGCGTCTCTTCTTACCCTTAAATCTGTCATCTAATCAACTTCAAATACAAATTTTACTTTTAACAAATTTTCCGGTTTCGGCCGGATTCCGGGCGAACTACTTGTCCGGCGAGAAAATGGTTTTCACCATCGTATTCAGCATGTCTTCTTACCCCTAAATCGAACATCTAATCAACTTCAAGTAAAACTTTTGCTTTTAACAAATTTTCCGATTTCGGCGGATTCCGGGATAACTACTTGTCCGGCGAGAAAATGGTTTTCACCATCGTGTTCAGCATGTCTTCTTACCCCTAAATCGAACATCTAATCAACTTCAAATACAAATTTTGCTTTTAACAAATTTTCCGGTTTTCGCCGGATTCCGGGCGAACTACTTGTCCGGCGAGAAAATAACTTTCATATTCGGATTCAGCGTGTGTCTCCTTACCCCTAAATCAACTATCTAAAAAGCTTTCAAAAAATATTTTTTTGCCCCTTAATTTGAAACACCTTCAGATCCCTTCGAGAGTTATCGTGCTTACAGACAGACAACTTGTGCGATGTCATAGGTATCCGTCACTAACGTTTTGGGATCCCAAAAACAACAACAAGATCTACGAGCTCATATGTCACTTGTTACGAGTAGGTGGTACAAGAAAATAGATGAGAATACCGCCTCCCACCCCTGTAATCGAAGTATGCGGTTAGGCCACAGAAACAGGTATCTAGTAATCTACATTCAGTCCAGCACTTCCAGGCCTAAGCTCTTAGAAAGTGGAAAAGAGACTTCAACGTCCGGTCACCTTAATCTAGCCTTACGCTCACCAAAAAATGGACTAGCCTAGTCTAACATTTAGGTCACCCCTTCCAGAACTGTATGGGTTGTAGTAGCCTACTCTAGAATATCGTGAGAGGTTGCTTAATCCTAGTTCTCCCAGTGGCTTACGGTGATGAAATGATTTTTTTTTTCAGGGGTCATACGGTATCGTCAAGCTGGCTTATGATGAAACGGATGATACACATTACGTAAGTAGCTATACTTGGTTTCAAAAGGAAGGTGTGAGGTGTGGTTGTAACTTGCCCTAAATAGGCACGGTATAAAAAGTGTCATCCGAACAAAAGGTTTTTGTTATGAATGATGACGCTGCTCGAAACAAAAGTGTGGCTGCTGCTGGGTCATTTGATAGTGGCTTAGATGTGTCAAGAAGTGACAAGACCAGAATAGTCAAATTGCCTTGAATTTGAGACCCCGTTGCGCTTTTCCCGCTCCCGAATCTGATTCAGATGTGCGCCGTTGATTGCCTATGACTATTTCCGTCATTAGATTATCACAAGATGGTATGAAAGTAGCGCACATACAGCCGGAACGTTATAATCCAAATAACGACCGCAAAAAAAAAAAAAATTTTTCAACGGTTTCTGGAAATAATTTTGGGAGCGCAAGTGGGCAGCGCAGAAGAAATCTGTAGAAAATCATAAGGTATAAGGAAGAACAAGAAAGAAGAACGCGAAAGAGAAATAACTTATAAAATACCCTAAAACTTAGTGCTTTATGAAATCAAAAGGATTTTCCAGCCGTGATCAACATTTTGGCTATATGTTTATATTTGTTTCTCCACTGCTATTAGGGTCACCAAATTGATAACGACTGGAAATTTTCGAGTTTCTCGTCCAGGGGAGAGGCGAAATATATATTCAGCAAAACGGTAAAATATTAACCGGATAGGGCAATTGAATTGTAGATCATTGTTTTACTGCAATGAATTCTGCAGTGTTTCGTTTACGAGTTCAAATATACGAGTTCCTAATTTGAGATTCCTCCCTTCCTATAACGTGACCACGATTACGAATTTATGCCAATTATTGCCAATTATAGTGATTCAGGGTTGGGTGGGCGGGGGGTGGGGCTAAAGAAAAAGAATTGTGAAAGGTTAAGACGAGAAATGTGTGTTGTCATTTGTAATGGGTGCGTGAAAGTTGTGCACCCCCGCACAGGACACGGTTGTGCCCTTCTTGGGTTGAGAGCGTTATTCATGTTATTGGTTTGTTTAAGGATTGGTAAACTTTCGCAGGTTCTTTTTTCAGAGCTACAGCTTAATGAGGACCGTTGCCAATAAGGGCCGAAAAGTCTTTAGCGAGAAAAAGTTCAAGCTGACTTATCACTTTAGCACCACCAAATATGATTCGCAGTCAGCTTGAGCTAAATTAGTGCTTCATTTCTTAGGCTACTTCGCGCCGTGTGTTGAAAAATAATTGTTCCCGTATAAACGGTTGAGAATTATTCCTGCGGGTACGAAATGAACACGCAATATGGACATCAGCTTGTTATCCTGCTGTTTGCTTGTCGTGGTCGCAGCAGTGGCTTCAGCTGAATTTACGGAACACGTTTGCGGTCAGTTGTAAACGTCACTGTCGTGTTAACAGCTCAATAGCAAGATAGGAAGCCTCTATTTCGTAAATTTCCGAGGTAATTTCAGCATTTGTGTCCAGGGCCGTATCCAGGGCGGTTAGGGGGTTCGAACCCCCTTCGAAATGTACAAAAACAATCATTTTTTATAGGCTTTATCCTCTGATCTATATCTTTTTTGAACATTTTGGCATGGATAGGTCTGACCCACGGGTAAAACCCCCTCCGAAATAAATTCCTGGATACGGGCCTGTCTGTGTCTACCGTAAAGTCCGTATTTTGGTAGGCTAATGTCATGATTAGTCGACTGTTACTCCTGGGGATGCGTGGAATGCGTAAGCAACTTCCGTCGTCATGGGCTGCCGAAATTTCAAATAAAACCCGTTCCTTACATCATATACGTATGTTTATTTAGCCATCGTACCATCAAAACAGTAAAGGTGGAGTAAGAAAGAACAAAATAAAGGAAGGAAAAGAAAAGTGAAAAACACTAATAATTATAATGCGACTAACAGGCCCAATCCACAAAACAAAAAATATACAATATGTAAAACCTTATTTTTTGTTACAGGCAATGAAGATCTTATCAAAGAAGAAGCTAATGAAAAAAGCTGGAGTTTATGGTAAGTCATACAGCTTTTCTTTCAAGCTTAACCGAAAAGGGCCTTCTCATTGAGCTGATCACTGGCCACTGAAAAGCCCCGCATGAGATTCAAATTTTCCGCGTCGTGGTAGAACTTATTGTTGTGAGGACGGCCGTAGATATTCTGAACGTCACACTAGAGCAGATAAAAAAAAAAAAAATTAACACAACCTAAATAATGCAGTGTGTTCAGTTAACTGATACAAAAATAAGTTGCCTTTTCAGTTAAACTTTAACACACTGGAACTTTCTCAATCAACTATGCTGTTATGCATGCAATGAGACCAAAATTCGGTTAACATCCACTCTTAGGATTGGGAGATAATCGGCAGTGTTGGCACGCCACACCGACTCGACCGATTGAAGATGTAATAGTGTATGACATGGTGGCTCGTGAGCCTATTTCGTCATCTAGGACCAGGCCGGTATCCAGGAATTTATTTCGGGGGTGGGGTTTGCCCTTCGGGGGGGGGGTTGCCAGCGGGTCGGACCAAAAAGTATAAAAAAATACATAGATAGGCTAATATCTTAAAGCCTACAAAAAACGATTAATTTCGTGGGTTTCGGGGGTGGGGGGGTTTTCGAACCCCCTAACCCCCCCCCCCTGGATACGGCCTTGTCTATGACTGTTTTTCGTTGGGATGGGCAAACACCTTACCGTTAAAAATAACTGAGCCTTCAGATGCCATTTTGCTAAAAACTACCATTAACTAAACTTATCGCTCGTCGTGAGCTTGAATGTTTTCTGCGTGTTTTTCTGCATGTTGCGCGATATTCTGATTTTTCGGCATTATCGATATTTTTAGTTTCGATATTGGATAATCCTTCATTTCGCTAGATTTAAGAACGACAATATTGTCTTCAAATACATGGTCTTTCTTAATAACTTACAATAATTTAGCAGTTAGTTCTGTTAGAAGATTTGCTGTAGTTTAAAAATAAATGAAGATGTCCAATATCGTTTTTGATATCGATGTTTTCGTTTCCATACTTGATATCGACATTATCGATATCGAATACATTTATCGATATCGAATATCGCCCCAACACTAGCGTGGAATACTGAACTGCGGCCTGTAGGATAATGAGACTGGATAAGCAGACATAGAAATGAAATATATAAGTTACTATCTGTAATGTTTTACGCATTATAATTTTCGCATTTACCACTTTGCTCCCCTCCCCCCGGCTCCCCCTTCCAAGGTTTGGGCCCTAGGCAGAAGTTCGCCACTGCCCTCATCCTTAAAGTTTAATTGAATAGGGCTGAGATCCGACAGTCTAGTTACACTTCACTTATTTACTTAAATAGGCCTGAAAACCCGATAAAAATGAGTTTCTCCGGTTGTCCGCTATCCACAAATAATCGATTTCATCGACTGAACTTATTCTTTGGAATTTGGGGTACCTCTATGTGATCGTCCTTCTATACTTGAAATATTAAGCAACGACAGAGGTAAGCCAATGCCGGAAAATAACACATATAACAAAAAGACATATCTTATCATCGCTTTCCTACTCCACTTGGAAATGCAGGCTTTTTTAAATTGAAATTCTCCGCGTCTGGATGAATTTTGGGTTGTCGTGCAAGCAGTGGACATTCTGAACGTTATTACTAGAGCCCCAGATAACAAATACAAAATCCCTTAAATGAGTAAAAATAATTCAGTGTATTCAGATATCACATGTGAAACTAAGCTGCCTTTTCAGTTGAACTTTAAATATTTGCATGTTTCCCTGTTGGCTGTCGGGCTTGCATGTCCCGAGTGACAGTAATGTTCTCCCAGTAGTTTTTTTTTTATTCTCTCTGCTTTCCGGAACTGATTTCTTCGACGGAAATTCTACGCTTGGGATTGCTTCGCTGCTTCCGTGAAGTGATAGAACAGCTCCCGACTCCCGAAAGAGATAAATCATGTTCCCGGTTATAGTTTTTCCATTTGGGTGAAAGTGTTTGACCAGAAAGGGCTTCAGTGGTGGTGGGGACTGTTTCAGGCTATAAATTTGTAATAAGTCTTGCAGGTCGGTTGGCGTCGTGAGAGTACAAAGTGATGTGATTTATAGTTGATTTTAAAGTTTAACTGAAAAGCCAACTTATTTTTGTATTATTTAACTGAATACACTGCATTATTTGGATTGTGTAAAGGTTTTTTTCTATTTGGTCTAGTATGGTTAAGTGACGCATTTTCATCGGAACTTCAACCCTCTGTGAATAAGTGAGGGGTAACTAGATTGTCCTATCTCAGATCTTTTCGGTTAAACTAAAGTTGCGTTTTATTGGATGTAGTTTCGGTGTAGTTTCGCTTAACAGCGTTTTTTTGGGAAAAAAGTTTAGCTTCATGCCGTTTTATTTGTCAATTCCAAAGGCTGTAGTTAACCTCGCATATGTAGTTTGACTAGTAGTCTGAGTTTCGGAAAGAAGAACTCAATAAAACGCAAGTAAGACTAAACAAGAGCCAAACTACAAACTTTGACGAAACAGAAGTGAATCCAATAAAACGCAACTGAAGTGTCTTAGTTATGTTAGTTGGTAGTTGCCAAATGTCGGAAAGATAAATCACGTAATGAAGTCGAAGGGAGGTGGTCTCTACCAACGGTGTTCTACTAGATAGAAGAGTGAAAGTCAGGCACTAGTGGCTGGTCTTATTTCATATAATTCAGTTATTTGCATAAATGTTGAAGAGATTTAGTAGAACTTGGTGGAATTTCGTCATTCCCTGTGACAAGCCTAGCTTAAACGAGCTGGGTGATACTGCGAAAATGGCGAGGAAGCCGTACCGGTCGATAGGAACGGCTGATATGAACACATCTGTATCCTTTCTTTCTGCCAAATCCCGACAACAGTCAATATTATTCACAGATAAACGGAAACATGAATTTAACCCTTTGCCCCCCCTCTCACTAATTGTTCAGTAGGGCCCATAGGACTGATACAGCTTAGTGGACACAACTTTTCTTCTTGAAGATATGGCTGATTCTCTCTAGAAATGATATACAAACCTCAAAACACATAATTAAAAGCTGTTTTTTGGCGCTTTTTACCGATTTACCAGCCAAATTACAAACCTAGCCTAAGCTCCGCGACTGAAAGATTGGTGTTTTCTTTTGTTTTCTCTCTCTTCTTCTCTTTTATATTGAATACCATAGGTTAATTTTTGTTCTTCTTTCCTCTCTTCTTTTTTCTTTTTTCTTGCTTGGTGTATTCAGTGAATATATTGATTATGTTTGTTTTTTAATTAATATTGGTTAGTGTCCAGCCCTGGCCAAGCACACCTTTGTGTGCTTTCCTGGCAGGGATGGTATGTTAACTGTGGTATTTTTCCTTAAAAATAGTTAAATGAAACCAAGAACAAATAATCAGATAGAAACTCTGTCTTTTAGTCGCATGCAGCGACAGTAGTATATAAAGGGGGGAGCTGCCCCACCCCCACCCCAATTTCAAAACCCCATTTTAACATCAATTTCTTGAACTTTAACATCCTTTTTTCCGAATTATCACCCTTTTTATAGATATTTTGATTTTCTTATTTCCCAAATAAAGGTCTTAAGAAATAGGAAATATTACCCTTTAATACATATAAACTACTACTTCTTTTTAGATTTTTAATTTTTCAATTTTTCATTTTTTTCCAAATATAATAGAAATTCTGCTAAATCAACAACTGCTCAGAGTTATATAAACTAGCCTACTACTTTTACATTTTACTGAGTAAACAGTTCTACATCAACATATTGGTCAGAGTTCTTATTCATCCTCATAATAGGCTGCAAAACCAGATTTTTCTTTAGAAGTAACTCATCAGCAATTGCATTATATCTCTGTGGTATAAACAAATCACAGGCTTTGTTATTATGATTAATAACAACAACCAGCTTATCACCATATTTTGTCTTAGCCATTCTCATTTTAACGATGGTATATTTCAATCCTAGAATCAGTTCTTCCTTTCTGATTGTCTCATTGTATTTATTCATTCTAATTGTAGACAAGACTTCTCTGATGGACTCCATTTATTAGCGGCTGATTTTATTTAATAAAAATCCAAACTCACAAACTCACATACATATTTTTATTAATAATATCTAATGTAGCTTTTCTTTCATAATATATTACACAGTAAACATTATATGGTATGGTTGGAGGATCTTTTAATGTTATACTTATTTCAATATCGGCAGTTGTTCCATTATAAATATTTGACTCGTGTTTGGAAACATCGAAACAGAATAGTGGATAAACTGATTTAAATTCTTCTATACTAACAACACTACCAGTATCAAACGCTAATTGTTTATAACCCAAATGTATGAACCTATTGTAAAGATTCGAGTATTTACATTTCTCATCGCTAAAGTCGCACTTGAGCGGTTCTTCTGGATATTTATCCCCATTAATTCTAACCTCTATATCCGTCAAATTCATATGATCAAATACCATATTATTCATTAATTGATTGTTATGCTTTTCATATTTCTGTAACATCACAACGATTTTCGTAGGACTATTTCTCTCCGACACAACTTTCCAAGTGTGTTCCTTATTCTGACTAACATCACTTTTATAAGTATTACATGCTTCCCACATTAAATTATACTTTTTATCCTTTGCAAGACCCTTTTCCAATTCACTCATCATTTCAATACTAGGAGATATGATAGGGATTTTCCAGGATAAATACTCAATGATCACTTTAAAATTAGTATTTCCAGTTCTTATAATCATATTATTATCATCATTTCTTCTTAAAAATATTTTGTGTGATGCACCTCTAAAAAATCGTTTGTTTCCTTTCAAGAATCCAAACAACTCTGACAATGGTAAATACATATTTACTAATTGGCTGTTTTTAGTTCTATTATATCTCTTTTCAAACCCCTTATTATAATTTGGATTAGATTTAGAAATGACATCCACATTTCCTGCTGCTGCAGGTGAGGTAAATGAACTTATTATAGGGCTGATATCTGTTCCTTGATTATAATCCTTATACCAGAAATGATTTCTGGCTGCGCTTCTAGAATAATCATCGGAATATTCAATCAACTTTGTAACGGTAGTTGTAATACCAACATGATTGATTTTTTCAACCGATTCGTCATTTATTACATACTCAGCGGTACTGAATAAATTAAATCCATTATTAGCTAAAGTAGCGACATCGGTTGCAGCTAGGTTAGTTCCATCCTCTTTTACAATTCTTACACTAGCATCAAGATAACTTTCACTTGGATAGAACCAGGAATCTAATTTCTTCGTTACGAATTCAAACTCTTGTTTATTGGAAACATTCACATCTGTTTTTCTCGAATTTCTTTAAATTCATATTTGACCACTGTATCATCAACAAGCGGCTCATCAAAAATGTTCCACTGCGGACTGATAACTTTATTTACTGCCATTTATATAAGAAAGAAATTATTCAATAAAAATTATTTCAGAATCTTTAAACCACTTCCAGTTATTATCGCGTTGATGAAGTCATGACTCTTTTGATTTAAAAATCTTTTATTTGTACCTAGAACATCCTTCATCGATTTTTTCTTTCCAATGACATCAATAAGTTCTTTCCTGTTTACATCAATCAGATCTTTCCCGTATTCTATTGCTCTGTTTTTCAACAACTCGAATCTCGGTTTAATAATATTATTATACATTGATAATGCCCCATCTTTTATTTGTTTTGCTGACGTTTGAAATAACTGGGAATTGGCAATATTTTTGAATATACTACCGATTCCACTTCCGTACTGCTTTTTATAAAGTAAGCGCTTATTATTAATCAACATTTATAGGTAAATAATTTTATTTCACTAATCCTTTAAGCTTTTCTTAAATGCAGAACGTATCCAACGTTATCACCGTTCAAATCGATAGGTCTTCCCAACTGATCAGTAATTGTCATTCTCAAGGAGTAAATAAAGTCTTTTGTGTTAATAGGAAGGTAGATTAATTGTCTAGGATTTTCAACAATTTGACAACCTGGTTCTGTATTCGGAACAAATGTCCAAATGACGTCTGATTTACTTTTGTTTACGATAGAACTGTTTACAAGAGAGCAGTGAATTTGAATTTTATCAACGCTTCTTGTTATATTCGGAAGCTTTGTACCTTCATTGATTTTCTTAGATAGCTCACTATCCTTCTCAAAGCCTAAAATCTGACAAAAGTCACTATTAAATCTAAACACATATTTTTCTTGTAATAGGATGACAAATCTCATAGATGCTGGATTGGATGAGATTACAATAGGACATTTATCTTTGGTAGTATCAAAATACTGACACAAAAAATAATTCAAACAGTCATCGTTATACATCCCATTAGGAATAGTAACATTCACCCATCCCCCTTCTTTCCTATACTGAAACGTATTATTTCCAAATTTATCACTTATATTATGCCACGAATACCACAAAGTACACTGATTCAAACCTATTTCATAATCCGAATGACGATTCAATTCAATTGGTTGACTAAATGTTATATCAATGATACTTTCATTACCTTCAATGTTTAACAACACCATTTATTAGAAATATTTTTTATATATTGAATTGTAATCTCTCTTCGTAAGAAATTTATTTCACATTAACGAATCCAAAATATCAATAGCTTCATTCCTCACCTCATCAGATGTATTTCCATTTACTCTACTACCTATTAAAGTGTACAATTTTTGAATCATTTCATTGCAGTTCATAAATATTCCAGTTCCTTGTTGTTTGACTAATCCCAAATTATTTTGAATGGTTCTTAACCTATCCTTGTAAACTCTTATAAATTCAATAATTTGATTATGGCTAGAGTAACCTTTACTCTTTGTCCAACCATAACTTTTACTTATAGTTGTTAAATGATCCAGAGCCTCCTCTATATCCATAGAATTATTAATGTAATACATAGGCATTTTAAAATAAGGATCATTGCCATCCCCGGATTCTGCATGTTTTGAATTAATCTGATTTAAAAACTCTTGGGTAATACCTTTATTCATTTCAACGGATAATGAGCCTAAAGCGGGAGTTGGTTCTAAAGCAGGAGTTGGCGCTCTACTCGATTCCTCTGAAGCAGAAATCATAGATGGAATTTGTTTAAATGCATTACCTAATCTTTGAAACCGTCTGCTTGAACTTTCATCATTCTTCTGTAATTTCATCATGATCGCTTCAGTGTAATCTTTTTGTGTCTTCATGTTTTCTCTCTGTGCTGTAACAACTGGAGCGTTAAATTCTAAAGCCATTTCCCGAAAACCTGCTTTCTCCATCTCATATTCTTGAACCTTTCTTCTCTGAATTTCTCTGTTCTTCACTATACCCGGTAACATATCACTCAAGCGTCTTGAATCCATTTATATGCAAGTAATTTTATTTCATAATAAATTTTGAAAGTTCTTTTTCATAAAACCCTCCTTGAATTAATTCCCCACTTTTGTCAGATATTTCATAAGTAATGGGGATGGTAGGTCGAATGGTTGCTACCTGGAATACTTCATTCGTATAATTAGGTAAATATCCTTTATCAAAAATACTTTTTTCTTTTTTTATTCTGACTAAATCTCCTACTTTATAATGTCCTGTGATTGTGTAGTCATCAGCTGGAGGAAACAAAGCATTGTAAACCTTTTTCTGATTCATTTTTTTACTAGCATCAATGGGTTTCATTTGTATTGAACGATGATAAGAGTTATTATAATTACTAACAAATAAAGGTAAAATATCAATCCATTTAGTAGTGTTATTGTGAGTAAAATATTTCCATAACTTTTCTTTCAGTGTTCTATTGAATCGTCCAACAATTTGTGCTTTCAATTCACTTTCAGATGCAAACCAGTGTATCTCATTATTTTTCAAAAATGTTTGAACATTTCTCATTACAAATTCTTTACCTTTATCAGTTTGTAGTTTCTTAGGAATTCTTTCTTTAAATATATGACTGAATGCCTTGATAATTTCAGCACCCGTTTTATCTTTCAAAGGGGCACACCAAGCGTATTTACTAAAGCAATCAATGACAGTTAAGATGTAATTTGTTTGATCATTCGCTTTTTTATATTTCTGCATGTCAACTAAATCAGCTTGCCATTGCTCATCCACATAGTGAACATAGACTCGCCTCCTTTCAAAGTTATGATAAGAAGGTTTGTGTAAGGTATATACATTCTCATTTTGCAACACATTTTTTATTTTATCTTTAGAAACGTTCACTCCATTTTCTTTTAATTTTCTATGAATATCATCCACACCTGAATAATTAGAATAATACGTATTTAAAATATCTTTTTCTGCGTCGAGGTTTTTTTTAAAAACAGATTTTTCCTTGATCCGCAAAAAACACAATTACCTTTTAGCATTGGAACATTATTTTTCTGTGACACTGCCTTAAACATTGCTTCAGTGTCAGTTTTCTTTTTACACTTCATACAATAAATATCCATTTATTAGAAAACAATTTTTATAAACGAAAAGCTACCAACTTCATTTTGCGCTGAATGTAGGAAATACAGTGAAATCCACAGTTTAATTCATTTAAATTTTGAACGGCAAGATTTTCATAAGCTATTTTTTTCTTTGAAGTTTTAAGATATTTAATTATTTCTTTTCCTGGGGGTATACCGAAAGAATCGAAAAATTCGACATAGGGTTGATTAGGTAGATTACAATACGCTACCCAGTGAGTTCCAGGCATTCCGAGTTTATCATAGTTAATGACACCACATTCTAGGTTATTTATTTGTTTAGGTAACGTATCTATAGAGAAAACACCCCTAAAATGTGGTATATCCCCTAATGCGTCCATAATGTCAAAATTGGTTAGAGGTCCTACTTTACTTTTGCTTCTTTTTTGACTTCCCCGTTTTTTGACTTCCTAGGCCTCCCCCGTCCTACAACTTTTTGTGTTCCAGGAAGTGTAAGCGCTCCACCTGTGTTCTCTACGGATGCATCATCGTTTTTTTCCTTCTTCGGCCTTCCACGTCCCACAACTTTTTGTGTTCCAGGAATTGTAAGCGCCCCACCTGTGTTGGTTATGTTATCAACCAATTTCTTACCAGCGAATGTACCCAAAGCAGCAGCACCACTTGTTAAAGCTGCCTTACCAAGCGTAATTGCTAACGGTATTAGGAAAGGAAGTAATCCACCCTTTTGAATCGCTTCTTTCATCTGTTTATATGATACATGAATGTCACAACCCTTATTATTCATTTTACATGTTTCAATTTTATCAATTTGTCGTTTACTTAAAAGTAACTTTACTGGTTCTCGTTCATTTTGCCTACTATGACTAACACGTATCTGGCATTTTTGTTTAGCACCAAAACATTTCTTCAGCTTTCCTTTCTGAAGCTTTGATAAATAAACTGTATACTCCATTGTTTCAACCATTTATTAGAAAATTAATTTATCATATAAATTTTATTTCTTTAGATTAGTTTAGTTTTCATAAAGTCTTCTATTTTCTTAACAAAATCTTGATCAACAGGTTTTTGCTCTGAAAGCCTTTTTAAAATGTTTACGACTGCTCTTTCAATACCATTGATATGGACTTCATGGTCAAAATCATTTTTCCTAAGGTCAAAAACCTTTTTGTCAATGCTTTTGCTAAGGTCAAGAGTCTTTTTGTCAATGATTTTCCTAAGGTCACCAATCTTTGTTTCAATACTTTTGCTAAGGGTTTGTTGGTTAAGAAGCTTTTCGTCATATTTTAAAAGGTTTGTTGTTAACGTATCTAAATTAACAGCATCATTTTTGTTTCTAGGGTCTTGAACATTTGTGATTACTTTATTCCCAGCATCAATTTCTGTTTCAGTGGCTTTAATTGTTTGTTTTACAAATAATCCTTTATCTTTGATCCTTATCAATGCATTATCAGGAGAATCATCTACCGCAGTTAATCTGTTTATATCTTCGCTAAAATATTGATTGGCTTGCACTTGTCCCGCAGTAATTTGTTCTTTAAATTGATTCAAAATCACAGTCATAGATCTTAAGCTAATAGCATCCTTATCTGTTTTCGCATCACCTAAATTTATAATTCGTCTATCGTGTAGGTTAATGTTACCATTTTCGTCAGTAACTTTCGATTCGTTACCAACCTTTTTTCCAACACTACCAAATTTATTCATTTATTATAGAAATAAATTATCCGGTAAATTTTTCAAAGTTTTTCCTGTACTTCAGGGTTTTATCTTTTGTTTTTAAATCTATGAAGAAAAACCCATAGCCCTTGGTTGCAGCCTCGAATTGTTTGAGAAATTTTTCATTGTCTATACTGGATACATGGCTTTGTCTTATTAATTTTACTTCTTTTGGATTAGAACACTGAAAGAATGCAAAATAATTACACTGAAGTCTTACCACCTTTGGCGTTTTATGATAGCTCTGAGACAAGTAAACAATTGAAGCATTTTTCTTTCTTCCTCTTATGAATAAATCTTCTATTTTCTTCTGGTCTTTTTCAGTTACAAAATCATCAAAGATAATCAAGTTCTGATACTGGGGGTCTAGGTCGTCAACATCGATAATATCATTAAGGTCATTACTTACGGTTAAAATATTCGTTTTACATTCGATCCAAAGTGTTTAAATTGTCTATAAGGTCTTTATATTTGTCTTCTTCAAGATCTTTTGCATACAAGTATATTCGGTTGAAACAGATGTATTCATAAATTAAATTCAAGAGTAAATTGGTTTTCCCTGTTCCTGAACTTCCACAAATTAATAATCTAAATGGCCACTGAGGTGCAAGTTCGTGTTTATTCTGATAGTTATTCTTTTCGCTAAAATCATACACTTTTATTGGTGCCTTTTCATTCATTTATTTAGGAAGAATTTTTCATTATAAGATTTACTGAAGTAGGTACTTGAAGTTTTGAAGTAGGTACTTGAAGTTTTTAACTAGATACTTGAATTTTTTAACTAGGTACTTGAATTTTGAAGTAGGTACTTGAATTTTGAAGTAGGTACTTGAATTTTTTAAGTAGGTACTTGAATTTTGAAGTAGGTACTTGAAGTTTTTAAGTAGGTACTTGAGTTTAATGTTTATAACCTAAAGGTAAAGTTGTGTATTTATCGCTTGTTACTATCCTTTTATCATCCTTAGGATCTAACGCTTTCTTATTCTGTTCTTCTAGAAACATATGGTGCTTGTATGATCTTAAGTTATACTGGGTTACAGATAGGTTTTCAATTTTACCAAACAGTACATCCTTATAGTTTTGAATCGTAATTTTATCTTTCACTATGTTCGTTTTTATTCCTTTCAGTTTTTTGCTTGATTGTTCTTGGTTGTCCTTATCATAAGCATATACTTTTGATCGTAATCCAACAAATTCGGTCATAATTTGTCCTGCTAATTCATCTTTCATCATTCCTATCACTTTCTTATTTACACTAGGAAACCCATATGGATTATCTTTCTTATAATCAGATGTATCGAACCTCTCGTTCAAATCTTGTTTGATATCTTCATAGAAATCCTCGGTTCTTATGTCATATATGAACGAATCTGTATCCATATAACATAAATCTATTTTATCCCCATATTTAGGTTTCATATAATCATAATGGAATTCATACATCAAGAGCTTGGATAGTTCCAGTACAGCAAAACCGATATACATTGGTTTGTCTAGTTTTATCTTTTCCTTCGACATTCTTGCAACAGAAAAGTTTTCACTGAAAATAATTTCAGATTTAAAGTTGGGTTTCTTTATTATTTTTTCTCTTGTTTTATCATCAGTTATTATTTCCATATCAGCTCGTTTCCTTACGTTCTCCATGGTTTTTCCAAAGCAAGCGTTATTCATCAGCTTAAAAAAATCCTTTTCAAAATCATTTGTACCTTTAGTTCTTAGTGCTGTGTTGTGGTCTATGTATCCTTTTAAGTAAGCACTCTCAGTGAATCCTAGTATTCTATGTACTTTTTTCAGTATCAGACCTTTTTGTAAATAGAATTCTAGGTTTCTGTGATGAACAACGTAGTTCTTTTTATCCAGTAAGGTCGTACATAGTTTTCCATTGAAATGTTCTGGTGCTAATGGCAGATCTTTATGTAACTTGTGTAACTCTCTAGGATAATCTAAATCAACTTCATAAATTGCCCCTACATTTTCCAAATTCATTTCTGTCAGAACATGATTTTTTAATAGTTGATAATAATCTAAAGAATTAATTTCAGTGTTCTCTTTCATTTCATCAGGTACTGGAATGAATTTAAAATCATTCGCTGGTAGTTTTTGTGACATCGCCCACCCATATAAATTATTCTTATCGAAATACATTAAATAGTTGGATGGCTTATCCTTAACATAACTGCTCATATATTTATTATTTGCTTTAGCATATCTTTTTATACATTGAGATACACCACCTCTTATCCCCTTTTCAACGAATGTATACATGTCTTCCTTCGAGAATAACGGTAGTTCTACTTTCGAATGCTTTAGGAAAGAATCCCATGTTAGTCCTGGAGCTGAGAAGTAATGTAGTGGATCCAAGTCATAATTATGTATACAGACATTTCTGAAATTCTCTACAACATCTGATAGAATTAACACATCACTTTTTAGGTACAACTTGGTATAATTAAGTAATGTTTCGCAATTAAATTGCTTCCATATAGAGACCGCTCTCTTGTAGTCACTTTTGCTAATACCTTTTCCCGTTAACCTAGAATAAAAGCTTTCTATGGGTGGTAACTTTGTACAATCCATTTTACTGAAACTGTCTACGAATTCATAAGGATACACCCCTTTTTTAATTATCTCCTGGAATTCAGCATCATTTTTATAATTGGTGGATGTATACCGGAAATTCTCCCGCAGATGATTACAGGATACTTTGCAATCGCATTTTGCTAAATTTGCTGATAGCTTGTCCAAAGATGAAGCCATGAATCTGATGGAATCTATGAATCTGATTTCATATTTTATTTCTGTATCCTGTTTTGGAATACTTATCGATTTCGAGAATGATATAAAACTTTCTGCTGATTCAAATTTCTGTTATCAGGAATCAACTCTTTCACAAATAGATGGGAATCATACTTTGATAAGTTGTGTAGGACTACAGGGATATGCTTGGGAATCCTGTATTTCATATTGCATTCCGCATGAGTAAAACCCCTATTTTTACCAGTCATATGATCGTGATCAAAGTGGGGATTTTCAGTAATTTCTGTGTTACAGATATGGCAAGTCTTGTTCTTTAGGGTCTTCCATTTTTCTTTAATTTCTTCATCAGTATAAGTGTGATTTCTCTGTCTGTTTTCATATTTGTTTGCAATTTCTGTGGATACTTTTGTAATGGTTTGAACAAAATGTTTTGCAGCTCCTTCACCGAAATAATCGTAGTATTTGTTCTGGTTTGTATCAAAGGAGCAACATACCTGAAATCCGTACGCAAAAGGTTTCTGTTCAGCTACTTTTATTGTTTTCTTTCCGTTTACCTGATTGTATTCTTCGTTATAAGACTCAAAGTCTGCGATTATACAATAAGGCACTTTCATCTGTTTTGCGATATTTTTATAGTGTATACTTGAACCTTCAGGAGGCATTATGATATCAGGATCTTCGCAATTATTTTTAAGTTCATGTTTTTCAAATTGTTCTTCCTTTTTAAAATGCCTTCCACAAAAAGTGCTGAGATATGTCTTTGTTTTCTTTTTAGATATTTGTGAACCGACTAATTTGCTCAGATCTTTCACAAGTACATAGTGATTATCAAAATATAGTAAATTAATGATATGTTTTGCTGTTTTCCCATTAATTGTACTTTTTAATATATGACTTCTGATTATTTTCTCTTTATCAATTTGGAATAAGCAAATCTTAATGTTGTATTTATTTTCAAATTTGTGGATGTCTTTTGTATCCATCGGGAAGTTAGTAACCCCTTTGAAATCAAATTCATGCTCATATTGTTTATATTTTGAAGTTCTTTCTGCATGATCTTTAGCTGGGTACAAATGTGCTAAGATTGACCAAACAAAGCATTTTTTATCCTTATTTTCAATATTCAGGCAAGCTTTTTTATTTTTTACGAAATCTGGCAGTATCTTAAACGTTCCTCCCATATAAGATTCGATTCGAGTCATCCTATAATCAATTCCTTCATACCGACTAAATTGTAGCCCCGATCGAGGGGTATTACTTAAAGAACTCAGTCTCTTGTTATTATCATCCAAATGACTATGAGTAAGTATGCTATTTTTATTTAAAATCCAAGAAGTACTGTTATAAAATACTACAACTTCTTCATCATTTTCCTGTCTATAGAATATAACCCTGGTCACAAATTGAACTCTGTAATGATTTATTTCGTTCATTCTTCGGAGTAAATCATTAAAAACAAAAGCAATAAGAGTATGTTCATCTCTTCCATTGCTTTCAATTGAAACATTTACGGTGTATAAATTTTCAGTTACCCTAGCAATAGTAGGTTGCTGTTCTTCTTCCGTTTCAAATAAATGATCTG
The DNA here is from genome assembly GCA_023053555.1 of Branchinecta lindahli. Taxonomy (NCBI): domain Eukaryota; kingdom Metazoa; phylum Arthropoda; class Branchiopoda; order Anostraca; family Branchinectidae; genus Branchinecta; species Branchinecta lindahli. The sequence goes on along the minus strand of JAKZAO010000012.1, from coordinate 17,200,499 downwards.
GAATTATTTTTTCTTCTTTAATTTGTTTCTTATTTATGAAGAGAGTTGATAAATCGATTGCTTTGTGTCTATTTTTATCACCTCTTTCTGTTTGATCTCTTATGATATCTCTATTTTTATCAATAGTTTCTTTCTGCTTATTAATTATCCTACCATAGTAATCAGTAACACGTTTTGAAACTTCATCTCGGTTACCGCGAGTGGGTAGGCTTTTGTTTTTTAGAAACCTTTTTAATTCACTTGTATCCTTTTCGAGTATCCTTTTCTCCTCTTTTTTTATATTTCCAATAGCAATATTATTTTCTTTGATTTCATCTTCCAAAATCTTCCTTAATGCTGACTCTGGTGTATAAATGGATGGTCTGTTTTTGTTCTGAATCCTTTCGTTTCTACGCCGAATATTAATTGTATCTTCCGCGAGCAAAATATTCCTATTAAGTTGCTTTATAATCTTATCCGTTATTTCATGTTTCTTAGCTCCATTTGTTTTGATTTTATTAATTTTCGCATAAGTCCGCAGCTCATTATATGTGTAATTCGGTAATCTTTGTATAACCGATTTGTTGTTCAGTATAACCTTTTTACAAAGCTGAATAACCTCTACAACATTCATCATTTAATAGGGGAATATTTTTATTAATGAATTTCTCCTGACTGCGTTTTCTCAGCCGTAAAGAAAATCATTGAATTTCTATTACCTTACTACTCTGTGAGAAAAATGTGTACACGGGTTTCGTACATTCTTCACTACTCTTCATGTGACAAATGTGTGTGTAGTCGAATCCACTTTTTGTTACTACTCTTCATGTGAGAAATGTGTGTGTAGTCGAATCCACTTTTTGTTACTACTCTTCATGTGACAAAAATCATAAATTTTTTTAAACTTTGACTCACAAGCTCGAAAAAGAGGTAATCATACTGTAAAATTAGCCTAGATGGTGGGTGTGTGGAACAGTGCTTCCACTTTCTTTTTTTTCACTTTCGGGAACAAGCCTTAGAAATTCGTGGGGTTTTCGGGGAGACGGGGACGCAGTTCGTAGCAACGTCGCTTTTTTTTTTGTAAAAGAACGCGAAGATTGAAAGTTTTCTACCGCACAGGTTGACTTTTTTTTAACTGTAATTTCAGTTTCTAAAAATGGTCATGCCTAAGAACGGGGACTCGCTGGAAATCGAAGCCACCGCAGAACCTTCTGAGCGCCGCAGGCGAGTTTTTTTTTAATTTGCATAGTTGATAACAAAATTTAACTACTTCCCGAACAAAGTTTAGGTTTGCCTGTCAGTCGTGAGTTGGCTCTTGTGCGAAGCGGACGGGTGAAATATCTTGTCGATTGATTACGAAGATTACGTCACAGCGTCCTATTCGCGGTCAATGCAGGGCACTCAGCATTAACAGATAAGAGCGTTCCGATTTTTTTGTTTTTTATTTGTATTTTCATAGGGTTTTTAGTAGGTTAGAATAGGTTAAGTAGAAAAAAAAGGAAAAAAAAAAAAAAAATATATATTTTGTAGGTTAGAATAGCATAGTTTGTAAAAACTCTAGGATGGGGAAAGCAACGGTTTGTTTTAGCTTCCGGGCTATGCCAGAACAGCTTGGACAGCTAGTAACGGAATTGGATATCCACAGATGGCTAAGAGGTATTGGACTGAACAGTGCGAATACAAGGGCAATAGATTCGGATGATTTGAAAAGATATGGAATGGTACGGGTTACTCTAATGAGTCCAAGCGTTGCTGATGATTTTTGCGGAAGATGGAATGATTTGAAATTCTCTTTCGACGGAGAAAGATTCCCAATAACTTTCGACAGAATGGGTAAGCGCCCAGTCGTGGTATCTATGAGAAAAATACCGGGTGAAGCGACAGATCAAGAGATAGCAGGTCTACTTGGAAAGTATGGAGAGGTCATAAACGTTAGAAGAAGAAAATATGAGGGAGGGGATCTGATAGACGTATTGAGTGGGAGGGCCACAGCCCTCATGCATATAGCAAATGATATACCGCCTTCCCTATGTTGGAACGATGAAAAATTTTTTGTTTACTACGAGAATCAACCCAAACAGTGTTTCATTTGTCACGAAACGACTCATGAGGCCAACCTTTGTCCGAAGAAACGGAGACCAAAATCAAATTCAGTAGTATGGAACCGCCCCCAAATTGAAAAAACCCCCGCAGCTATTTGCTCTACACCTTTCCCCCTCGGAATTTCTGGGTCAACAGAATTCCCAACCCTGGAAACCCCCAGGGCGCCGGCTTTCCGATTTCTAGGTATAGAACCGGTCCCATCTTCTTCCTCAAATATCGAAAATCTGCAATCAGGAGAAGCAGTTGACTTGGTTCTAAAAGCCTTAGAAAAGAGCAAGCCAGACGCGCCAAAGGAACCAAAGTCGACAGAAAGAAAGGAGGAGAATGAGAAAACATCAAGCGGAAAGGAAACAAGATCAAAGAGAGAAATTCCCAAACCAGGAGCGAAAAACTTTGCAGCTCGATCTGAGAAAACTGAACGCGGGGCGTCCTTTTCCGGATCGAAAGAACAAGAAAAGATTATACCAACCCCGAAAAGAGAAAGAAGCAACGCATCAGACACGATGGAGCTCGAGAAACCAGATCCAAAGAAAAAGGTGCAAAATATTAAAAACACCAAAAATCAGCAATGATCAAGAAAATTGGAACGCTCAACCTGAATGGTCTGAAACAGGGAAGACGAAAGGAAATTTTCAAGGAATATTTAGGAAAATCAGGACTCGAAATTCTCGCTGTACAGGAAGTGGACTGCCCCAAAATATCTGGAATAGAAAAAACAGGATATAATTTCATGGCAGCAGGTAGCACAAATGACACAGGTTTCCTTGTTAAAAATGAAATAAAAACAAACCCGGAGGATTTCCAGTTTAATGATGATGGTAAAATATGTAGTTTAAAAATAATGGAGGTAACTTTTATAAATGTACACCTACCGTCAGGAACAAATAATTTTCAAGAGCGAGAACATATGATAAAATTTGAATTGCCTCGTTTTATTCCGATACAAGGGCAAGTTATTTTACTTGGAGATTTCAACTGTGTCCTGGAAAATGAAGATATTCTAACAAAAACAAGCGGAAGTACAAAGAGAAAAATGAGCGACCAATTGAGGAGTCTCATTGAGGCTTATAAACTCAAAGATGTTTGGAAATCCCAAAACCATCCAGTAAGCTTTACTAGGATTGGTTTTCATGGCGCTAGCAGAATTGATAGAATATACGTTTCACAGGATTTAATCGGACAAATTGGTGAAATTCATTTAGAAGAAGTTCATTTCACAGATCACAGTGCAGTCCGAATGGATCTACAAGCAGTTCATCGTAAAAAAAAGTACCGAAAACCCCCGTATTGGAAAGCACATCCCGATTTTCTTAATGATAAAACAAACCGAGAACTGACAAGGAAAGAAATTAAAGAAATTTTAAAAAAGCAAGAATCAGATAAAAGTAACTTAGAAAAATGGTTGATGCTAAAAGAAAAAATCCGAGCTTTCATGCAAAGATTAGAAAAAGAGAATAAAATGGAAAAAAATTCCCATGCGCGGCATCTACGCAGAGTCTTAGCCGCTTTAAAACAGGAGATTGATGGAGGTGATGCATCAGCGTTACATGAGTATCATGAAGTCCGAACAGAAATACAAAATATTGAACAAGAAAAATTCGACTCATGGAGAAAGACAAACTGGCTGGGAGATTTGTACGCGGGAGAACAAATCTCGCTAGCAGCAATTCAGAAAATGAAAAAAAAAAGAGAAGACCAAACAATTCAAAAAGTGAAGAACAAGGAAGGCATTCTGTTGGAAGATGAAGAGAAAATCCAAAAGGAAGTATATGGATTTTATCAGAAAATATACTCACGAAAGGAGAATCACCCCTCATCTGAAGAATATCTGGACGGTTTTGATGTAAACAGGATAGTAAGTTCCGAGGAGAACGATTTACTTACGCAAAATATTTCGGAACAGGAAGTTAAAGTAGCGCTCAGTCGGACAAAAAACGGAAAATCCCCCGGTAAAGATGGCCTTGGATACTCTTTTTATAAACACTTCTACTCAGAGATTTCAGAAGTTTTGATCGGGGCCATGGATGAGATGATTCACTGTGGAGCAGAGGAGTCACAAACTCAGTCAGTTCTAACTTTAATACCAAAAAAAGGCGAAAAGTCAGACCTTCAGAACTGGAGGCCAATATCTTTACTTCCGTGCGACACACGCTTATGCTCCAAAGTACTGATGAATCGGCTGCGAAATATAATTGGAGGATTACTGGGTGACTACCAACACGGAGGGATAAGGGGCAGGAAAATTCAACATATACTTGGGGTCCTTAGGGACCTGATTCTTAGGAAAGATGAAGAATTGCTAAAAAATTATCCTCTACTAGTCCTACTATGCATTGATTTGATCAAAGCCTACGACTCGGTCACTCGAGAGCTCCTGTGGGCTTTGATGGCAAAAAAGTTTAAATTTTCCCAAGAATATGTGACTTTTTACAAGAATCTGTATGCGAGGGCTTCGTCTCAAGTACTAGTAAATGGATCTCTAACGAGAAAGTTCCCGCTTGAAATTGGGCTTCGTCAAGGAGACCCTAGTTCGTCATTCCTTTTCGAGTTATTCCTTGATCCTCTGATTAAGTATGTGGAAAAGAGGACTACCGGGATTCCAGTAAGTGAGACAAAAATGATGAAGTCTGAAGCTTTCATAGATGATGCAACCTTCGGTCTAGGAGGCCTACAAGATGCAAATGAGGCACTGAAAGCCCTCACTTGGTATGAAGAACATTACCACATAAAGATTCACAGACGGAAAAGCAAAATACTAGTCATAAAAGCTGAAGAGGAAATGAAAAATGAACTTGAAAAAATAAGCTGGATTGAAATAGAAAATGAAGTTAAAATTCTGGGGGTGAGTTTTACGACAACGGAAGACATCTGGACTAGAGAATGGGAAAAGAAAGAAAGAGAAATTCAGTGCATATTATTGGGAAAAGAGGGAAACAGAGACCTTACACTCTTCCAAAGAGTGACATTCCTAAATATGTACTGCATACCGAGGCTCCTATACCTTGCACCAGTGGCACCGATTCCCGGAAAAACAATAAAAAAGGTCGAAACTCTTTTTTGGCGTTTCATTTGGAAAGGAAAATTTGAAAAGTTAAGTAAAAATATGCTTTTCCAACCAAAGGAGAAAGGTGGACTTGGAGTTTTAGATTTTCAGACACTATCTAAGAACTTAAGAATAAGAAGCCTGCTTGAATTTCTAAATGGACCTCAAACCCACTTCCATTGGACTAAACAATGGCTCATTGAATTTCTAAATAACCAGGAAAATAGAAATCAGACACTGCCATTTTTCATAGAAGATGTGAAAGAAGTCCTCATAAAGCTGCGAGAACAAAATATGCTATCTGAAAGTCAAGATTCTTTGAAGAAAACAATAAATCAGCTTTTAGATAGTGAAAGAGGTGACGCATCTTACCACGTTTTGGAGAAGGAGCCGTATGTAAATTTCGAAAATGCTTTCAAAAATTTACACGCTTTCCCCCTAGAGCCGAAGGTAAGAGAAACAATGTTCCAGCTTATCCATTTGATTTTACCGTTTAGAAATAGGATTGCGCGGTTCATGAGAGATGATAATATTTCATGTTTGTTATGTGGGGGGAATGCTATTAATGGGATAGTTCACGAGTTGTTTGAATGTGAAGGAAATTTTGATATTTTTAAATTAATTTTTGATGTTGGAAAAAAATTTAATTTAAAAATAGATTCATTAGAAGGGAGGATAAAAATGATAAAATTTGACATAGAGGATATGTCAGAGGAAAAGGAAAAAAATTTTGTTTGTTTTTTGATTGGAAATCTGTGTCATTATGTTTGGTCAAGAAGGAAAAAGAAAGCTAGGATTTGTAAAAAGAGTTTTGTTAAAATTTTTGAAAAGAAGGTAGAATTAATGAGATCCCAAAGGAAATGGACTAAGTTTTTTAAGGATTTTGATTTTATGTGAAAGGTTTTTTAGTTCTAGTGTAAGGAAATTTAATTAAATTAAAAATGAGATAAAAGAAAGTTTTGTTTTTTGAGGTTTTTTAAAGATTGAGCAGTTTAAAGGGGTTGAGAGAGAATTGAGAAAAGTAATTTTTTTTTGGGTGATAGATAAATGAAAAACTTTGTCTACCTATTGTAATTTTTTGTTTGTAAAGGCAAAGTTTTTCATTTGGGTAGTTCAATGGGTTATTAGAGTAAGGAAATTGGGAGGGTGGTTGGTTTGTTTTTGGTTAAACAGATGGATTTGGAGGTTAAAGAAAAAAGGCGTTTTAGTAATTTTAGTAAGGTTTTTTGTGCCACCGTGGAAGGGGTGCCCTATGACGGAAGGGCAGCCTGCAAAGCGGCTAGGCAAATTTTTTTTTAAATTGGTAATTGGTTTTTAGTTTGCCTCTAAATGAAATCTGTTTTAGTTTTTTAAACTGCTCAGATTTAAAAAATTTTGCAATTTAGTTTAATTGCCCAAATTTATTTTTTTTTTTATTTTTTTTTTTTAGATGATTGAATTGCTTAAATTATCTTTGTTTTAGTGATCTCGTTTGACGTAGGCTAAGTTATTTTTTGTCTTTTTTGCAGCCCTTTTTTTCTACTCGCCGGAGAAGCTCACAGTTATCACGCCACGGCTCATGGTGCCTACAGATCTAGAATCGAGCAAACATCAAGAATAGTGAAATGGAGAAGTAAATGCTTTGTACCAAAGGTTTTAAATAAAAGTTTATAAAAAAAAAAAAAAAAAAAAAAAAAAAAAAAAAAAAAAAAAAAAAAAAAAAAAAAAGCCCAAACCTCGAAGTAAACACAGTGTAATACTACAAAAGGCGCCAGCGAAAAATTTGGAATTCTTTATGATCAGAGTGCCTTTTTGAAAGCCACCTCAGCTCATAGTGTTTGGTTACGACACAATGTGAGACATTTCACTGGAAACTGGTAGATCGAACCTTTACAGATGAAATGACCATCCGAAACAAAACTGAAACAGAGTAGCCATTGCTGCAACACACGTTAATTACGAATTGGCAACAGAGAAACGTGCAGAACAGTATTAAAAGTGTGGAACAAACAGCGAAGGCTGAAGTAATCCAACCACTAATTCTGTTGTCGGTAAATTTTAGGGGAGAAGAAAGATATTCGGGGAGTTTTCGGGGATTCGGGGAACGCCATTTTTTGTCGGGGAATATATGGAATTTCGGGGAAATCCCCGAAAATTCGGGGACTGTGGAAGCACTGGTGTGGAAATTCGAAAAAATCTTCATTCAGTGAAATAATTTTTCAAACAATTTTATTGAGTAATAAATGGATGAGTTGGAAAAAAGGTTATTTGTTCATAGAAGGAGTTACAAATACTACAATCATATAAGTAATAGCTTACTTTTATCCAAATTCCTCTTTTCAGCAGCAGGAATGTCTGCGTTTCTAGTACTGCCTTTAGCTTCTTTAAGTTTGGGTGCTGTTATCATTGAAATAATCGAAAAACATTTAAACATTGCAGAAAGAAAATCAGAGCATAAAACCGCTTATAATTTTTACACTGAATTGTCAGTGATGTTAAAATGCGGACAATTAACGGTTGAAGAGGTCATTCAACGCGAAGGGGAAATGCGTAAAACATTTAAATTCTTTCCTCGCGAAAAATATATGAAACAGGTTCGCTTAAACGGTTATAAATATTGTAAGAATGAATCTATGAAAAAACAAGAAAATTTACCAAAAATATAAAGTTTTTGCAAAACCTCCCACCCCAGACTTTTAAGATTGAAGATGTTTCGTTTCGCCGTCTTTATTTTTTTTTGGTGCTAGTCTGGGGTACCCTGTGAGGGGAGGAAACCCTCTGAGTTTTTTGTTCGCCATCACTCACTATCAACTGAAAGTTGGTAGCGGGATTCGATCTCACGTCATGTTGAGATATTGGTATCCAAGCTTGCAACGACTTGGACTACTATACCAACAGGGCTTGTAAAATCTCTCCAACCAAATGTTTTCCGATGTGAATGCTAATGCGCAAAGAGATTTTCTATTTTTTGCTTACCCAAAGAGATTTATCCGTACTAGAGATAGTACTGTTGGATACGTTGAGGGGATTTTAATTTGATGATGTGATGAATAGTGAGCTTGGATTTTTATTAAATAAAATCAGCCGCTAATAAATGGAGTCCATCAGAGAAGTCTTGTCTACAATTAGAATGAATAAATACAATGAGACAATCAGAAAGGAAGAACTGATTCTAGGATTGAAATATACCATCGTTAAAATGAGAATGGCTAAGACAAAATATGGTGATAAGCTGGTTGTTGTTATTAATCATAATAACAAAGCCTGTGATTTGTTTATACCACAGAGATATAATGCAATTGCTGATGAGTTACTTCTAAAGAAAAATCTGGTTTTGCAGCCTATTATGAGGATGAATAAGAACTCTGACCAATATGTTGATGTAGAACTGTTTACTCAGTAAAATGTAAAAGTAGTAGGCTAGTTTATATAACTCTGAGCAGTTGTTGATTTAGCAGAATTTCTATTATATTTGAAAAAAAATGAAAAATTGAAAAATTAAAAATCTAAAAAGAAGTAGTAGTTTATATGTATTAAAGGGTAATATTTCCTATTTCTTAAGACCTTTATTTGGGAAATCAGAAAATCAAAATATCTATAAAAAGGGTGATAATTCGGAAAAAAGGATGTTAAAGTTCAAGAAATTGATGTTAAAATGGGGTTTTGAAATTGGGGTGGGGGTGGGGCAGCTCCCCCCTTTATATACTACTAGCGACTATGAATACCCCGACAAAACTGAGTGGGCCTAGAGGTATTTACTATAGCTTTGAGCTGATGTTAAATACCGTTTACTCATCTCCCGTCACCGTTGCTCATCGCAGAAAAAATAGTGCAGGAGGCGTACTCCGCGCGCTGACCCGCTCTGGAGCGGTTCCATAGAACCAATCAGCTTTGACTTCTACTTTTCCTCACGGCGGCTTCACAGTGATTTAGCTATTTGTAGAGGTAACGAAACGTGATGTGGCGCGAAGTTACTAACCTCCGTTTGTTCGTAGCGGACAAGGTATGGGGAAATATTCGACTTATTGTCATATTACAGAGATCGGGAGACGGAGTTTCTGTCAGATTATTTGTTCTTGATGAAACTGAACTGAAATTAACCGGCGAGGGGTTGCTCCAAGGGGGCCGTTGAAGTTTACGTTGTTTGTGAATAATGTTTGTCTGGTGTTGAGAGTTGGCAGAAAGAAAAGGTAGTTGGGCTTACATTAACCGTTCCTATCGACTATATGGCCGTTTCAGGCTAAAAATTTGAAAAAAATATTGTAGGTCGGATGGCGCCGAGTCGAAAGAATCCTGGAACCCCTGGCCTAGAAAACCCTCTGGCGAAAGTGTATCGGGAAATTGCAATACTGAAGAAATTAAGTCACCCAAATATCGTCCGGCTTGTGGAGGTGCTGGATGACCCGGATGAAGATAATCTGTACCTGGGTAAGTCATTTTACATCCAACTCTCTGACAGCTGTTGAAAACGAACCTCTTCACAGAAGAAAGCCTTCGTCCGGCAACCGTGTAAGGAAATGCAGGACTACACACTTTTTAGGGTTGCCACGTCAGGCAAAAGTAAATCGTCCGTTGAAAGAAATAACCAAAAGAAAAAAACCGCGGCGAAGCGAGTTTTGTGATTTTGTGAAAATCACAAAATTTCTCGAGTTTCCAAGATTTGCACCGGCCACTGAGTGGCATTATCTCTATGGCGGAGTCAGGGCCGTATCCAGGGGGCGTGTTTGGGGGGTTAGACCCCTCCTCCCAAACATACAAAAATAATCGTTTTTTATAGGCTTTATGCTCTAATCTAGGTTCTTTTCTTATTGTTTGGTATGGAGTATGTACGACCCGCGGTATTAGACCCCCCCCCCGACATACATTTCTGGATACGAACCTGGGCGGTATGCAACTGAAAATTCTTGGTCGGCGCAGTGACTGAGAGTAAGGTTCTTATCAGTATCCGTTCATGACCCTACTAAGGCAATCGTACGTACCGATCTTTGCTCAACAAGTAGCACGGCCGTTTAATAACTTGTCAGTACATCGTACCTGTTTAGAAGCTGATTTAATCTTTGCGATCGGAATTACTGAATCGTACCGTGCCATTCTTATAATCGACCAGACTAGGGATTTCAGTGATCTGTGGAGAAATTTAGATCGTTCATTGGCCTTTAGGCAGGGTTCATTCGTCTTGGAAGGTCGTAAAGTAGTATCGACTCCCACTCGTTCGCTGGGCGTGCAGAAATCTGAACAAATGACCTCCGTAATGGTATCTAGACTACCTCTTGCAAGCTTACATTTTACTTATTTATTGATTTATGACCTCCTTCTTGGATAGGATACAGCGGAGAAATTCAAAATGTGAAAGAAGAAGAAAAGAAAATACAGTAAACACAACAGAATATTTAATCATGTTTACGTTGATTTTGGGCTTGAGTAGTGTAGTAGCCCCTAGTTAATTAATTCTTTGTTGGTCTTTTATAAGCTATTCAAAGTTTAACCAAAAAGGGCTGAGACACGACAATCTAGTTGGCCATCACTTAATCACTTAAAGTTTAACCGAATAGGGCTGAGATATGACAGTCTAGTTACTCATTACTTCGATCGGCTTGAAGGTCGGCTTGAAGACCCGTTGAAAATGCGTTATTTCGTTGTTCTGCTATTCATATAGTCCGATCTTCATCAAATGAACTTTTTCTTTCGGATCTGTGGTACCCTTATGTACCTGTACCTCTATGCTTGAACAATTTAGCAACTACAACGGTAACGGATTGCCAAAAAATATTTTGTCTGGGGTTACACGCAATAGCGGGCCTTCTTCAGGAGTGACTTTTCAATCTGGAACTGAACATTAACTGAGCTTCACTTCATTAGCCACGAAAATACAGGCTTTTGTTGTTGAAATTCAAAGTCTCCGCATCTCGATGATTTTTGTCTTGTCGTGAAAGCAGCGTGCATTCCAAACATTTCTACCAGCTCCAAAGATGAACAAGAGCTGGAAGCTCATATGGCACTTGCAAGGCTGGGTCAGAGGATGAAAGTAGGAATTCGTCAATTCGTGGGTTTCTTTTGATCATTTGTAAGCAAAACCCTTGAGATGAGAATGATCATGGGTCCTTGGAAATCACGAGACTGTATCGTTTGGCAATGCACTTGGCTGTGCGCACTTTAAGGGCGCTAGAAAATCATCTGTAATCAAAACTCTTGAAGCAAAAAAGATTATCACCAGGAGCACGAAAATGTATATTTTACTCAAAAGTATTGTTTGTACTTTAAGGAATTCAGCTGTAAGCAAAACCCTTGAGGCAAAAATGATCATGGGCTCATAGGGATAACGAAAATGTATATATTGCTTAAAAGTATTTTTTGTACTTTGCGGTTAGCATTAGTACTTTAAGGGATGGTCGGATCTGGGAACTAACTATTTCTTAGCCAATCATGTCAAGTCTCTAATTTTCAAGCCAAGTTTCATCGTCCTAGCATGTCTGGAAGTACCTTAACTTGCGATCACCGGAATTCCGGACCCCCCTAACTCCCCCACAATACCAGAATCCGGTCCGGTTCTGTCACTGATCTACATAGGGCTTGTGCTTGTTCTTCCCACCAAGTTTCAATCCGATCGCTCCACTCCAAGCATGTCACAAGGTTTCCGGACCCCCCTCCAACCCCCCCCCCCCCCCCCAGCTTCAGCGGATCCGGTCCTGACTTGAAATGGGACATCCGAGACATGTTGTCTTTCTACATATCAAGTTTCATTATGATCCGATCACCCGTTCGGAAGTTATACATACCTCAAGAGTCCGGATTCCCCCCCCTCCACTCCCCCCACGATGGTCGGATCGGGAAGCTGCCAAGTTTCATCGTCCTAGCCCACCTGGAAGTATCTTAACTCCGTATGACCGGAATTCCGGAACCTCCCTCCAATTCCCCCCCCCCCCCCCCAGTGCACGAATCCGGTCCGGTTCTGTCAATGATGTACCTAGGGGTTGTGCTTGTTCCTCCCACCAAGTTTCATCCCGATCGCTCCACTCTAAGCGTTTAACTTGATTTCCGGTTCCCCCCTCCGACCCCCCCCCCCCACATTCATCGGATTCGGTCCGGACTTGAGTTGGGACATGTGAGACATGGTGTCTTTCCAAATATCAAGTTTCATTAAGATCCGATTACCCGTTCGAAAGTTATGCATGTCACTAAATTCCGGATTCCGGCTCCCCTCCCTCCCCCCACGATGGTCGGATCGGGCAAGTGACGATTTCCAAGTTAGTTTGGTCGGGCCCCTAATACGCGTGCCAAGTTTCATCGTCCTAGCACATCTGGAAGTACCCTAACTCGCGATCACCGGACTGACCGACCGACCGACCGACAGACCGACCGACGGAAAAGTGATCGGTATATGGCACTTGGCCGGAAGGCAAGTGCCATAAAAATACAAAAATCCCCTATCTGAGTCAAATTAATCAAGTGTACTGAAATCGTGATGTAAAGATAAGCTGGTTTTTCAGTTAAACTTTAAATAGGCTTGAAGACCAGATAAAAATGCGATACTTCGTTGTTCTGCTGTTCGCGAATAGTTAATTGTCGCATTGTGAACTGTCTCTTTCGGATTTGTGGTACCTCTATGTACTTATCCCTGTATCCTTTAGTATTTTATTACGGCACATGTTTCCGGAAGATGTACCTACCTAGAAAAAAGGAGTACTAAAAAGGGCAGATTGTCAGTCAAATATTTGCAACGTCTAATAATAGTTACGTTTTTACAGATACCATGGTATCTGTTACCGTGGTAACTGGATCTGCAATTAGTCGTTTTTGCAGTTACTGTGGTATCTGATATACGGTTGCTCTGCAAAAACGACAATTGCCGAAATTGCGCTTTCCGAAGTCATCCAAAAATAAACTGATATTCAGTCAAATCACTAAGTATCAAACTTCTTTCCCACCAATTTGAAAAAATTGATGAAAGTGAGATGGCTTTTTCAGATACCACGATCAGTTACCACGGTCGGACCGTGGTATCTGAATATCAGATACCACGGTAACTGGCCAGATACGGTACCACGAAAAAACGCAAATAGTGCTTTACTTGTGGAGCCGGTCTTGTCGGGAGGCCGACCATATTCTCAGCGACCCTTCTGGAGCCTATTGCTGAAAAAAAGAAAATCCCTCAGGAGAGCCAACATATTTCAGTGTATGTGAAAAGAATATACACAAATAAGATTGCTTTTCATTTGAACTTGAATGACGTTCTCAAAAATACGCTGTTTCCGCTTAAAACCGACTATACTCTCTATTTTCTGACAAACCTTTAATCGAAGTGTCATGGTAATACGACAAAACTGCACATGCATTCACTTGATTCGGCAGAATCATCCGCGAAAAATGAGCAATGTCATATTTGTGATTTCAGAAACCGGGTTGTAAACAGTTAGTCCTTGTGGATGTCTTCTTTTATTTTATTTTCTGTCCTGATCGAAGTTTGCTATATCAAACAAACGGAGTGGCAAAATCATTAGATTGCTCAGCTCTAGGCTACTGCCAATATTTTGAAGTTAATAGATTAGGTCTCGGACATATCAAGAATATGTGGATTTGTTTTACTAAGCAGCCTAAAACCTAAAACAGAAATACACAAAACAAGTCCGGCTGTAAAGACTACTTTGCAGCCAAGTGGTGTCGAAAGTTGTATTCTGCGAAATTCCCCTTTCTCGAGGCTTATCCACTCAGGTACTATAATCAAGAACAAATAATCAGTAAGAAATTCTGCCTTTAGTCGCATGCAGCGACTATGAAAACCCCGAAAAATCTGAGCGGAGCTGGAGGTATTTACTCTAGCTTTGAGGTGATGTTGATACCCGTTTACTTCTCTTCCGTCTTCACCGTTGCCTATCACACAAGAAAAGAAATATCGAAAGAGGCGAGCAGGAGGCGTACTCCGCGCGCTGATCGTCTCTGGAGCGCCTCCATAGACCCAATCAGCGTTGACTTCTAGATTTCATCTTTAGCAACTTACCGGCGATCTAGCTATTTGTAGAGGTAACGAAACGTGATGTGGCGCGAAGCAGCTCATTTGCATCGGGAGCAGGTCGTATTTTACTCGACTCAGCATGTTTGTATGACCGAGATAGGGAGACAGCAGTTCTGTCTCGTTATTTGTTCTTGCTACAATGTGAGAAGCTGTCGATCCAGCCGTCGGTTGGCAAGAACGTGCTTAAATCTTCAAACTTAATCTTGTTTTTGTTTTGAAAAAAGAAGCTGTCGATCCAACCCTCGGATGGCAAAGCCGTGCTCACGTCTTCAATCTTAATCTTGTTTTTGTTTTGAAGTAAAAAGTAGTCGATCCAACCTACGGATGGGAAAAACGTGCCCACGTTTTCGAACTGAATCTTTTTTTTTTTTTTTTTTGAAATAAGTTTGGAAATCCGGTAGCCTCGGGAAAACCTAGACAGCAAAAATGGAGGAACCCAAAATATTACCGGGGGGAATTACTAGCGTCACAAGATGTACAGGGTCCCTCCCCTTAGGAAAAATCAGTGATTTCTTGGGATGCCCGTGTTCAGTAAACTCTCTGTCTCTCTCTCTCAAAAATGGTGTCGAGCTCTAAATATTTTCTTTCTGTCGGCGGAATTGTGACCAGAAAGGACCGGCTTGATCTTTTTTCCGAAGCTCCACTAATTCATTAAACAGGTGACCTCGGACATACCTTATCCTGTTAATATCCCCCCCTCACTCCCTCCTTCGAAATTATATTTCCGGGTGACCTTCATCACGTACGCAATATATTCCCAGTTCTAGTGATTCACGGACGTGTCGGCTTCCCTAGTATTTATTCATTCATTTACGGAATGTTTTCCCGGCATTGGCGTAAATTCACGGAGAAATAGACTATAGCCTACTGAAGGAGCTATAACTGTGGTGGATGGGCTGCCTTTTTCCCAAGTTAGGAGACACTTTGTAAGTTAAATGAGAAGGCCTATAAGAGCAATATACAAGGCACCTGATTTGGTGCGATGGCCCTTGTGGGCTCTTTATGCATTAAATATCTATCTATCTATCTATACGAAGCGACTTCGAAAGGGTCTTTGTATAAGTTAGGATTTATTGTTTTTTCGTAACTCTTTCTCACTGTGTTTTGTTTTTAACCAAAGGAATTAGGCTAGTTTCGAGATTTAAATGGTAGAAACAATTACTTTACATGACACGATTATTTCGATCCCTGTTTCCTTATGTTTTCGGCTTCGAGTCCAAGTTAGGTTTCGTTTCTGGCTAGTCGTAGAAAATCTGCCACAAGTGACATATGATCGTGGTCTGGTAGCCGAACTGTCTCTACGTTCAGGCTTGTCCAGTTGAACAGGTAGGTCTCGTTCGAAAAAGATGCAGCATTATCGAATCCGGTGTAGCACTGCTCATACTAAGGGCCCATGGTATGTTGTTAAGAGTTATTCATAAGGGCTGTCCACTAGCATGATCTCTCGGTGATTTTCAAAAGTCTGACAAATTCCCTTTATTGCCGCTAGATGACGCGCATTTTGACCAATTATTTTGGTTTGTTAAATTACCATTGATGATTAAGTTATGAATGTGAAAAATAGTGTGGTTGTTTTTGGTATGGTTTTGTGAACTTAATTGTTCTGTATATGGCTTAATAGCTTTTAAATACAGATACAAATATATTAGAAAATTCACCACACTCTTTTAGACAGAAGAAAGAAACAACGCAAGGAAAACGTAAGATTCGTGACAAGTAGGATAGTTAAAAGTGGAGTCGTTGACGCTTTAACGGGTGTACATAATCGACAAGGAGTCTTGCAGACCTTTTGTAATGGGGCTACTATCTCATTCATGTCCAATTAATGGGGATTGTATGCCCTAGGGGTGGAGTGTAATACAAATAAGTGTTCCTTAGAGAGACGATATCAAATTCCGCGTTAGCGCCTAATTAGTCTCTAATCTGATTACAATACAAAGAGAGAAGCGGCAAAAGATGGGACCGCGTGCAGTCTTGATTTTGCTGATATTGTTCTAGCTGAAATGAGCTAACGTAAGCGTGATGGAGAATCATTCTCTTCGCCTCTTCTATCTTTCGTACGGTGCAGGAAGACGATAGTTTCCCGGACGGGAGATCTGCACTTTTTTCATAAGGTTACTGATTCTCAACTTTCCGTGCGGAGTTAGTGTAGGGTGCCGAAAGTCCTGGCAGGCAGGAAACCCGGTTTGCAGCCCCCGACCCTGATGCTGCGAACAGACGATCAGGGCCGGACCGAAGGGTTGCCCGCTCTCGATTTTGGTGTACGTCAAGTGCCCAGCCGGTGCAGGCGCCGGTTGCCACGTGTTTGAATATTAAATCAGTATATTTTATACCGTCCTGTGCCGCAGGAAGGGTGTACACTATATGTCGGGGAGTTTGTAACCCCTCGGGTCCGGCTCTCGCGAATTGGAATTCCTGTCAGGGTTTTAGCTAATACTTTGCAAAGGTAATGAACATTGCCTGTTTAACGGTTCTTCCTTCCATGAAATGGTGGCAAAAAAAACAAAAAAAAAGAAAAGTCTTTAGAAATTCAGTTTGATCAGTCCACTTCTCCCTGTCTGTTTCTGTTTCTTCAGCTGTTTCAGGTGTTAGTGCGCACGTGGAATCGGACGTTATCCAACACACGCTATTTTAAATTATTAACCTTGACAGATAGTTGTATGCATAATCTACTGCGTGTCTCGTCTTGATATAGGATATGCACCTGCTAAGTATAGCTTTGTATGAAAAGAAACAGAAATCGAAAGTAGTCTACTCACACATTCCAAGGACACTAAAAGGGACAAAAATACTACTAAACTGTCGGAAGTTTCATAACAGACTGCGCACACTATTTCGTGCCTAGATCTCCAACAACACCTTCAGTTGGTAAAAATACTACACTGTATAGCGACAACAGAAGGATGCCCGGTTGTATGTTTATACCGTCCCCGTTCGTATTTTTACCAATTGAAGGTGTTGTTGGAGATCTAGGCACGAAATAGTGTAAACTTAATCGGTCATAACACCTTATTTCTAAGTGAAAAGGTGTTATTCTTGATAGTGTTATGCGCTATCTGTTATGAAACTTCTGCCAGTGTAAATGTTCGTACTTCACAGACTAAAGGTCTAAAAAAGCTGTTCTTAAAGGATTCGTCGTACTTATTCTGCCTGTTGTATTTTCATTACCTCCCCTATTGACTTCTAAACTTAAAAAAAAAACCCGTCTTCGCTATTAATTGATTTTGCACATACGATTTTTTCAGCGCTTTTTCGGCCGAGCCGAGTTTGCATTCAAGCAGAGCAAACTTTGCCGAAAGATGCAAGGTCCGCCGACCAGGGGCGTCACTAGCCTTTTACCTTTGGGGGGGGGGACGTCCAGTTTGTGCCGACGGACTAAAAAATGTGCCGACGAAAAGTTCGCGGCAACGGCGTAGAGTAGTCCTTTAATGTAAATTCGAAATTTAAATATAGCCTACATATTTGGATTTTTATTGCAGCTTTCGCTAAAAAGTTTTCGAAGACTGTATGCAGAACAAGTCAAATTATTCGCCGCAGGCAAAACCTTTTAGATCTGCCTTTTGTATGGAAAAATTTTCGAAGCTTCCAACGGCTAAACCCAGAACAATTTAAATTAATCGCCGCAGGCAAAGTTTTTTTTAATCTGCCTTTTCTCTGGGAAAACTTAGCTTAAAAGTTCTAGCTTTTAAGGTGTTTCAACCCTAGGAATTTCAATCCTAAAGCGCCAACTCAATGAAACACCGTTCTTCGAAATAAAGAATACTACGAAATGCGCCGCAGGCGAAATTTTGTGTAAAACTAACTGTAATGCATTCGTTGAGATTATTCCTTTAATGTAAAATGCGAAAAGCGAAGCTTCTCAACGACTGAACCCAGAACAAGTTAAATCAAGCGCCGCAGGCGAAATTTTGTTAATCTGTCTTTTTTTCCGGAAAATTTAAGGCCATTGTATACCTATACTTTTACAGTTTCTAGCTTTTAATGTGTTCCCAACCCCCAAGAATTTCAATCCTAAAACGCCAACTAAACGAAACGCCATTTGTCCAAATAGAAAATACTGCGAAGCGCGCCGCAGGCGAAGTTTTGTGGAAACGCTGATGAGCGATCCCAAATAAAAGTTAAAAATCTGTGTGAAATCACAGATTTTTCCGCCAAAAAAGTAATGGCCATCCATAAGAAAGTAGGCACAAAGTTGATTCCTTGTGTGTAGAAAATCTCGATTTGCCGACGAGACATAAACTTTCGGGATTGGACAAAAGTTCACGGATTTGATTTATTACGTGTAATGAGATTCTGATCTTCCGAAGGGAATTGAACTTTCCAGGTGCGTCCGACAAATGTTTGAAGAATTCGATTTCTTGCGAATAAAAATATCCCGACGGGCCGACAAGTATACCGACGCCCGACTAAAGCATTCAGAACTCGAATTCTTCTTTGTTTTGGCCGACAAGACTGTAAAGGGCTTTATTTCTTACGTGTAAATAGCAGCCGATGTGCCGACAAAACTTAAACTTTCGGGATGCGCCTGATAAATGTTTACAGAATTTGATTTCTTACGTATAAAAAGAACCCGATGTGCTGACGATACGGGTCTTCCCGGGTGCGCCCGACAAATGTTTGCTGAAACTGATTTATCACAGAAAAACAAAATCCGATGTGCCGACGAGTCGACCGACGCCCTGGCAAAAGCATACAGAAATCAATTTCTTCTGTCTTTTGCCCGACAAATGTTTGTTGAATTCGATTTCTTGCGTATAAAAGGACCCAATGTGCCGACGAGTCTACCGACGCCCGACGAAAGCATACAAAATTGAATTTCTTCTGTATTTCTTATGCATAAAAAGAACCCGATGTGCCGAAGAGCATATCGAGGGCCCGACAAAAGGATCCAAAATCCGATTTCTCCTGTGTTCTGCACGACGAATGTGTGCCAAATTTGATTTCTTGCGTATGAAAAGAACCCGATCGTGCCGACGAGTCGACCGACGCCCGACAAAAGCATGCAAAATTTTATTTCTTCTGGGTTCCCTCCGACGAAAGTACTTTCTCAAGACCTTTGGGGGGGGGAGTCCCCCCCCTCCCCCCCCCATAGTGACGCCCCTGCCGCCGACAACTCTCAGGAATAAGAACAAAAGTGTTTCTTCATTTCTAAGACTTGTTAGGCCAACAGGTGTATCTTGTGTCAGACTCCTTTTCTTTTACCTGTCTTTTCCTACCTTCTAACCACGGCGAGCACAGTTTTCAAATAGTTTTCGCAGTTTCACGGGTCAAGTATTGATATTTTCGAAAAACGATCAATCCGAACCATCTTATCGTGAAAAGATCACTTCTAGTAAGAGTTCTACATTAACAGTTATTCACTTGCGCCTTTCGCTGCTTATCCTTTTGTCGATCATTGTTCTTCTCCCTTTATCTAGTGCTACTTTTGTCCACTTAAATAATGTGGCGCTGAAGGCCATCACCTTTGTTCAGATGCTTCATTCATGTAGCCCCATTTTATTCTTCCAACTCAGTTTCGCATCTGTCCAAAGCATATATGCGTATGCCCAAGAACGCTGCGCTGCGTGGGACCGAAGACGGAGGTTCTGTTAGATTATTTGTTCTTGGATGCTTAAATACGATCTGTCACAGCTGCGGGTAGTCCTTTTCTCTAGCGGAAAATACGAAACTTGAAGCTTCACGTAAAAATCCTGATGAATAACTATGAGCAACACATCATAGTATAAACAAATGAGGTACATCAATCGATTAAGCCTGCAGCGTTCAGTCAGGCTGAAGTCTGATTATCTTTATATGAGTTACCTGGGACTTTCGCAGTTTCGAGCATTTCGGTCGTTAGCAGATATAATTGTGAGAAAAAGTTTGCCTCGTTAGATCCAGCTCTGCAATCAGTGCAAAGCCCCCCCCCCCTTTACTCTCTACTTTTGGCGGAAATGATTGACTTAATCCCTCAGTTAACGATGTGCTATCAGCAGAAATGATTATAGACCCTGGCGTCCAATGTTTCTGGGAGCTATTGAGAGATGAGGAGCAAAAACATGCTAGGGATAAAATCCGTCGGAGAAGTGTGACAGATGAACCAAGGTCTGGACCTTGGCAACGAAAATCTGGGTTGGAAAAAAGTTGCGGATTGGGAATAAGGATTTAAGTATTTTTGTGACCCGCTATTTGTGAAATTAAATAAAGTATAAAGGAAAGAGAAGGAATAAATAAAAAAGGGAGTGCAATTAAGAGGGACTCGCACTCCGAGGGGTCGAAGACTCTTATTTTGATGTACACCATTCCGGAATAACGGAATAATCCTGACCATTCCGGATTATTCCTAACCATTCCATATCCTCCCATTCTTTATCGAGTTTGGTAATTCACCAACCTTTGTTTAGTCCGCATTTATTTCACCCCATTCGGGTCTGTCCTGCGGCGAACGAGGGGTCGACGACTCTTATTTTTTATGTACACCATTCCGGAATAACGGAATAATCCTGACCATTCCGGATTATTCCTTCGGGACGTGTACACCATTCCGGGAGAGTCGTCGACCCCTCGTCGCACTCATGCCTTATAGGTACCCTCAGGGTAGGCTAGGGGGGTTAGGGGGTTCGAACCCCTCCCCGAAACCCACAAAAATAATCGTTTTTATACGCTTTGACCTCTGATTCATGTCTTTTTTGTAATTTTTGTTCCGACCCGCGGCACCCCCCCCCCCCCGAAGAAAATTCCTGGTTACGGACCTGGGTACGCTTGTCATAGAATACTGAAATAGTGTCGTTTGCAAGTACATTCTAAGTATTCCTTAACAGAGAAGTATTTTCCTATCTCGTATGGTCTCATCATTTTTGCTGGTTTTCGCTTGAACGTATGAAATGACAAGAACGGGCTATATTGTACTAGGACCTTGAAACGGCTTATTTTTATCCATCCTCAAAGTTTTCGGCAGGTCGAATTTTTTGAAGTTCCGTAGAAAGGGACAGTGTACTGGAACCTCGGGAATCCTTGATTTCTTAAGCCTTTCCAACTTCCAGGAAAACGAATTTCTGTGAGAGGCTTTTAGGAGTTTTGACCCGTTACTTTTTCGATGAATGTGACAGCATTTCTACCTCAGAACGGCTTATTTTTTGCGGTCTCTTCAAAGCATTCAGCGAAATTAACTTCTGGTTTAGAGTTCTGGCTTGTCAGTATTTGAGAACTTCGAACTCGAGAGTCTAGATCGGAACCTCTGAAAGTTGCGTCTTTGCAGATACCGTGGTATTCGCTACTACGGTGCTTTGCAAAAAAAACAATTGCCGGATTTGCGATTTTAGAAGTCATCCCAAAAGAAACACTGATCCCTCTCACATCACAAGTGCCAAACTTTCCCGACAAAAACCTAGACTCGTGTGTTGGTGATGGTGAAAGTGAGATGAATTTTTCAGATACCACGATCACAACCACGGTAACTACAAAAACGCCTGTTGACCATGGTATCAGAAACGAAAGTAACTGCGAAAACGACTTTAGACCGCGGTACCAGATACCATGGTATCAGCAAAATCGTAACTAATGGCTGCAAATGCAGCTGTCATTAAAATGAAATCCCGCTATTCACATCCAGCAGTTCCTAAAATGTAACGCCTCGTCGTAGAAATCTTAGAAATCCAGGTTTTTTTTTATCGGAAACTTGTATTTGTAGCTAGTGCCTGAAGAGGATGACTGCCAGGATTGCCAAATATCGCCAAACAAGGTTCAGTCCCCCTGCCTGACTAGTGCTAACTGGGTGTACTCCAGTAATCTACCAGACACGTGTGCCAAGCTAGCTGAGCTTAATGCATACATGTGCAACAAGCAGACTGACAAGCAGAATTTTGTCTTTTGATGTTAAAGTTTAACTGAAAAGCTAGCTCATTTTAATAACTTATATTTGAACACACTGAATTATTTTGATTGTGCTAGGAGATATTTCATTTTTATCATCTTGGGATCTAGTAGTGACCTTCAGAATATGAAGTGCTGGCCCGACAAGACAAAGTTCGCTCGACGCAGGGAATTCGAATTTTAACAAAAGCGTGCATTTCAATGGCTAATGAAACGAAGCTGTGGAATTGTTAATTTCAAATATAAGGTCACTTCGGAAGAAAGCCCGCTAGTGCGTGTGCCCCAACAAATTTCGGCAATATTACCGACTGCCGTTGTAGCAAAATATTTTGATCATGGAAGTACATGCACATGGCGGTACCAAAAGTTCGAAAGAAAAAGTTTATTCGATGAAAATCGATTATATAAATAATGGAGCAACGAAGTAACGCATTTACATCGGGTCTTCAAGCCGATTTAAGTGAATAAGGGATGGTTAACTAGATTGTCGCTATCTCAGTCCTTTTCGTTTAAACTACAAAAGTCTGTTTGTCGGCTTTAAAGTCTAGATCGTCAAAATATGTGTTCTTTCTTTCCTTTTCTTTCAATGTGCTTCGTCTTCTCATTTGTTGTATAATGGGTCGTAAACACAAACATATACCTACAATAAGCACCAAGGTGGGGTGGAGACACCGGACCTTGAAAACAAGGATTCACCAGTGGATACACCTTCGCACTGACCTTAAAGCAGAACCGAAATCTGATACAATCCTTACATAATTCCGCCGTCACCTTTGGCCCGTTTTCGATTTTCCTTTCACGGTTCTGTTCACGCTTATGCGCTCTAGCTAAATTCAGTCTTCCCATGGAGAGTCTTTTAATAGTTAAAGTTTAACTGAAAACCCGACTTATGTTTGTGTCATTTAATTGAATACACTGAATTATTTGGATTCTGCAAGGATCTTTTTTTATTTTCCACTATCTGCTCTAGTTATGACGTTCAGAATACCTGCGGCCGTCTCCACAGCGTAAATTCTTCTATGACGAGGGAAGTTTTAATTTCAATATAAACGCGTCTTTTCAGTGAGCAGTAGTAAGATTGGTGAAGATAGCTTAGTGCCTGAACAAAAAAAATTGGCATAAATCTTTCTCGTAAAGCATACAACAAAAATACAAACGCACAGAGTGCCACAAATCACAAGGAAATTCCACTATTTGAAAATCGGTTATAGCTTGTTCAGACGGGACGTAAATAGCGACGTATTCTCGATTACGCGCGTATTTACGCGCGTAAATAGCGACTGAAAATAATCCAAAAAACAGCCGCTGATCGAGAATCGGCCGCTGTTTCGACCCACCGATCGGGAGATACTGAAATCCTTTGGGGCTTTGGAATGTAACCTTTAAAGGAACAGTAAACTTGACTAGGCAACTTTCGGCCATCAAACCGGCCTGGGGGGCTTAGATAAATGTACAGGGACTTATTGTCGACAGGACCCCCCATCTTTGTTATCTCGAAACCCCTCCTTATTGTTCCCAGAGCTAGCTGGCAGGGCCTTGCCCCTTATGCACTGTAGTTACGCACTCATGCACTGTCAAAGTTCGCGATTGTCTGTGTTATCAACATACAGGGTTGCCACTTTACTAAAATAAATTCACTATGCAAAAGGAAAAAAGTAATACCAAACAAGAAAAGTACTCAGTGTTGCTGGGTCACAGTCACCTTGGAAATAAATACTTTTTTCTCAAAATCTGCTGCCAAAGTAAAAAGAAAGTTCTATTGTGAGCACAATTGTACTACCGGTGGCAACCCTGTTAACATACATTGTATTAGATCGTGGGTTCGAGTCCTACTCCCGGCACACAAACCTTTTGCTTTTTTTTCTACTAACTCAAAAGTCGAACTCTCGGAAACTGCCCGGAAACTGCAATGGTCGTAACGAGAATTTTTCTAACTCTCAATATCGACTCAGGGTACATTCTTGATATGTCAGCTAGCTCCCTGAGCCAAGTTTGAGTCAAGTTTACTGTTCCTTTAATGACTCTGGGGACAGTGAACAGTCTGTAATTAGGGGAATTGGGTCAAACTTTGAGAGCTTTGGATCAATCCAGTTTAAATTCAGTTAGACCAAAGTGAACATATCATGAATTCATGACATTTAGCATCCAAGGATTACTAAATTATTTCGAAAAAAAGGTACAATAATTTTCCAATTACAAAATCTTATATTCTGTTTATGTCTGATATTTATTTTTGTTTTTTTGTCATGAAAAAAAAATAATCTTGGTTGAATAATTAATATAATTTTTCCATTCAACTTTCATTCAAAAGCGACTGAACAAGCTAAATAATTGCTCCTATTTTTTCTGTCTATTATTAATTATATTTTATGCTATCATTTAAAAACTAAAACATTTCAATGATTTTTAATTGCTTTTTAACTTAAAATTGCCAAGTCGCCTGAAATCTGTCAATATTCAGTTTGTGACTTTTTTTTTAGCTTAAAGTCAACCATTTATATATCAACTAAAGTCCTATTTTTTCTGTTTATTCTTAACTATATTGTATGCTCTCATTTAAAAACTAAAAATTACCATGAATTTTATTTGCTTTTTAACTTAAAATTGCAAAGTCGCCTGAAATCTGTCAATATTCAGTTTGTGACTTTTTTCCAGCCTAAAGTCAACTATGCTTGACTTAGACAAACTCACAAGATGTTTTTGTTAAGTTTGTATATTTTATTCCAAACATAAGCAATATTCGAAATTAGGATTTTCTTTTTAATTCTTCCGTCAACCCCAACCAGCTTGTTTGTCGTCTGAACAGATCAGCCGCTGTTTCGGCGCTTATTTACGTCCCGTCTGAACAAGCTATTATTCGTGAATAGCAGAAGAACGAAGTAACGCATTTTCAGCGGATCTTCAAGCCAATTTAAGTGAATAAGTGATGGGTAACTAGACTGTCCTATCCCAGCCCTTTGCGGTTAAACTTTAAGCCCCACCTGTCGCGTCATTTGTGATTTGGTTCGTTTGGTTTTATGGACAGAACAAACCAGTCAGAGACAACAATTGTTGCCGATGTTAGTCAAGAATCCGTGTAATAGGTAGTGTGCTTTCCCAGTGGAGAGAGAATGTGAGAGTTGATGCATAGGAGCTAATGTGTGTTTTCTTCCGGGAACTTGAACTGGAATGCAGCAACTGTTAGTCCGTCGTGGAAAATTGGAACGATAAGCTCTTTCGTGAATCTTTAAGCAGTCAACAGGATTTTCTTTTTGCCGCAAAGTGTACAAGATATATTTGTTGATTATATTTTAAATATTTGTAAAATAATATTTGGTTATCACCATGAGGACCCGCCATGGCTCCGACATACAAGTCCTATAGCCTACCTCTAAATTCAGTTCAAAAGTTCACTTCTGGTCACTGTACAAGTCCTTTGTTTAACGTTCCGTCTACGTAATGTTGAGTTAAATCAAAACAAAAAATAAAACTATCTACCTCCAAACATAGGCCTACCTAGCCTACCTCTGGTGTCAAACCCTAATTTGTCTTCAATGGAGATAGAGAAATACCAGGCGAAATAGCAGGTCTTTCTGCTGGACAAAAGCAATAAGTCTTCGTCTCCGGCGAATCAGAGCTCTGTGAAATCAGATTGTTAACGACGCGTCTTTCTTTCTAGTTTTCGAGTTATTGGAAAAAGGAGAGGTTCTGGATGTTCCGACGGATTCGCCGTTATCGGAAGATCAAGCTTGGACCTATTTCCGTGACGTCATATCAGGAATCGAATATCGTAAGTGTCAGTCAGCTCTTTTTGTTGCTAGGTTAATCTAGGTCGTCACCCGACAAATAAGTCGGGTGAGATTTTATTCCAGCGATACCGAGAAGTTACCCGCTCTCGACTTTAGTGTACCTACAGCAAATGCGCGGTGCCAGGCCGGTGCCGGCACCGCTCTCGACCAGCAGGCAACGGTTGGAAGTATTAGACGGTCAAAATCACCTTATTTAGAAGCGTTTGAAAGATGAACTGCCTAATATGTGGCCGACAACACTGATTCTGGAAGGTGCCATCCGGTGCCGGGAAAGAGTGTACAAGGTACCGGGAATGGGTAACCTCTCGTGCGATCCTTCGGCTTTTCTTGGCAAGCCTCTACAAGCAAGAATGATGAACCTGCTATCTTAACATAAGATAGCAGGTTCACATTGGAGAGCTACCCCTAACCGGGCATGCTTGGATTCATAAACGTGCCTAGACATCTGTGCTTGGCTGGGCATGCTTGTGAACGGGGCTTAAAGCCACTAGTCTAACACACAACAAGCAGTTCGTAAACTATGTAATAGGGCTTAGGCTTGCTATGTCTGGAGGATCCTGGGGGGGGGAGGGCATGCAAAAAAAAAAGAGAAAACATGTCGTAGACGTAGGCTACTACTACGACAGTATCTTATCTAGGGCAGATGCTTGTTCTTCCCAGCAAGTTTCACTTCGATCCTTCCATTTCTAACCGTTTCTCGAGATTTCCGGTATCCCCCCGCAACTCCCCCATAGCTGTCGAATCCGGTCCGGACTACAAAAACGACATCAGAGATATATCATCTATTCAGTTATTAAGTTTCATTTCCATCCGATCACCAGTTCGAAAATTACACATTACTCAATTTTCCAGATTCCCCCGCCCTCTACACCCGCCCCCAGATAGTCGGATCGGGAAACTGAATATTTCTAAGTTAATTTGGTCGGGTCCCTGATACACCTGCCAAGTTTCATCGTCCTAGCACATCTTGAAGTACCCTAACTAGAAAAAGTGTGACAGACCGCCCGACAGACGGAATTGCGGTCGGTATACGGCACTTGAGCCAGAGGTTGCAAGTGCCATAATTATAAATCAGGAAGTTATAGTTGCCAATTTTAGACACACGCCAATAATGACTTACCCAACAAAAGTTTTAGCCTGACAAACATCATAGGACATGTGCTAGTCAGCTGCCTATTGTCCAAGATAAATAGTGTCAAGCCAAAAACCGATGCCTTTATACACGCATTTTTGAAAATCCCGCTAAAGAATCACACTAAAGTCATCAAACCGACCCTAAAAAAAAACTTGAAACTTGTGGTTATCACAAGTTTCATTTTTTCCATCTTGAGCGGCTTTGAGCCTGAAGAGGATCCTTGCCAAGAAGGGCCGAAATATAGCTCCAACAAATTTCAGCTGACTTATCCGTTTTTGCACTGTCAAAAACTTGCTACCATTCCTTTAACGAGAGGTCCGTTCGAAGTATTTTTGTTTTTATCTTCAAAGGGACCCTTCAAAGTCCCCTTTAAGAACTCAAGACCCAGGACATCGTCTAACAAGGACAAGGAATGAAAGAAATTGGGGGCTGTGAAATAAAGGTCGTGACATTTCAGGGGCCTAGGGGAGAATGGATAGAGAATCTGAGTTAGAGTTCTTAGGAAACGTGTTCTTTTTCAAAGGAATCTTGAGCAGTACTAGCATTTCCAGACCAAACACGAGAACGCTTGGTGCGGATTACAGGAAGGGCCCAGAAAAAGTTGTTATAACTTGTTTATTATCAACAACAATATGAAGTTTTTTAGTTGCTGATAAAACACTTCATTTTGGTCTTGTCATCCAGGTTTATTTTGTCAGTTTACATGTTTTTTCTTGTTGTTCCTGTTGTCTCTCTCATGTCCTCCTTCTGGTCAAGTGCCATGTACCGGTCGCCTTTCCGTCTGTCTGTCCGGTGATCGCGAGTTAGGGTATTTTCAGATGTGCTAAGGCGACCTTTCATGTCAGGCGTATACTCTTGATGACTAACTCTCCTCGCCGGTGCAAAATCGCCGTGTACCTAGCGGAAGAGCCGGAAGCGGCACCACAGCTGTCCCCAACGGTCGCCGTATTTGGTTGACACAGGATTTAAGTTGTTGAATTTGAGTCGTTAGGGCGACGTTTCTCGTTCTTCCCGGGGGTCACTGGCGTGTTTTGGATTTTGGACTTTAATAGTCATATAGAGTATCGTCAGTCACTTTCCAGATTCTACCATCCACCGTTAAGTGGCTGGAGAGGAATTCAGTATCGCGAGACATGCAAAACCGTCAAAAGAGCAATCAGCCCTGAATGAAACTTGATAATTAGCAAGAAAACATGCTCTAGACTTCCTTCAGGTCCAGACCGGGTCCGGCAACTGTGTTAGTGGGGGG
This sequence comes from Branchinecta lindahli, assembly GCA_023053555.1. Taxonomy (NCBI): domain Eukaryota; kingdom Metazoa; phylum Arthropoda; class Branchiopoda; order Anostraca; family Branchinectidae; genus Branchinecta; species Branchinecta lindahli. The sequence continues at coordinate 17,172,362 of JAKZAO010000012.1, read as the reverse complement.
AGGGGCCGTCATACACAAATCCTCATTTTTCGGACATGGTGCCCCAACGTCTGGGCATGGTGCTCATACGTTGGGGCACCATGCCTTACAGGAAGGGCATGGTACCACCCATGAAGTTATGTAGAATTGAGAATTTGAAAATGAGCTTTTCAGACAGGTTTGTATAGGGCCACTACGCCCTTGCTGCAGGACGTAGCGCCCCAACGCATGAGTACCATGCCTATACGTTGGGGCACCAGGCCCAAAATCTGAGGATTTGTGTATGACATGGGAGGGGATACCGCAAATCTTGTGGCACGCTTAGGGTGGAGGGGATGGGACGACAGGAGCAAGCTTAAGACCTAAACGGATCATTTGTTGAACCGGACTTGATCCGGGCACTGTGGGCGGGGAAGCTGGAGGAGGGGTGGGTTTGAGGAACACTGATGTGGTCCCGGATAGGAAAGAAGTCATGTGAAATTGAGAGTTTAGTGACAGAAATACACAGCCGGAGTGGTGGTAAGTAATCAATGGGCATAGTGAATGGCATGGGCAGGCATGGCCGCTTTGAATACAAACGAAGTATGTTTTTTTCCTTTCCGTTGTTTTCTTTTCGTTTTTCTTGTTTTTTACTCCGTCTTTTCTGGGCTTAGCCCAGTTTTGTTCAGTGACGGGTTATAAATAAAATGATGATGATGATGATGAAACATTGAAACCCAGTATAAAAGAAGCAAGAACAGTAACACAGTTTTCAAAATATTAGTAAGGATGAAATATTTGATCATATTATTCATATTTGATATTGATATGAATGAATGAATGAATTTATTCCTAAAAGCCTGTGGGGCCATGGCGGGAAAACAAAATATACGCAAAATAACACACACAAACTCTATATATACACCAAAAGGAGAGAACTCGTACTAAAAAAAACGCTCCCGATGCTCCATAGCATGCTTGAGGAACCTCTCAAGCCGACGAAGGTCTCCAAAGTTTTTCTTTCCCCATAATCTTAACCAAATCATCCTCCTCCGTCCTTCCATGCCCAAAAATCTCTGTTCGCAAATCTTGTATCATCATCATCAAATGAAATATATTCATCCCTGGTGAACCACACATAGGGCAAAAGTAAGGACCAGAACATAACTTAAGTTTCCCTATAAACTTTCTTCTTTCCTCCAATGGGAGAGAATCCGCTCGCCGACTTACCATCCATTTTAGTTCCTCTGGTCTAAGCCCCGCTTTTAAATCGTTATATGATCATTTGATAGTAGCAATCTGAAGGTAGTGAACGACTGTGCAGTTTTGTCAGTGTTTATGCAGGTACTTACTTACCTGGAAGCGAAACCTGGTAGTTATCATGAAATAACACCAGTACACCGTGCAGTCCCATGATATCAGTCCTATCCTACCCAGTGCCAACATTTTCTGGTATTGCCCTGATGTTAAAAGAAAAAAAAAGTTCCAACCGGGCGTTATCAAAATAAATAATGCACGGGTGTTATTTATTTTGATAACGCCCGGCCAGCAATGCGATATCAAGTGATAACGCACGGTTGGAATTTTTTCTTTTAACGTCAGGGGAATACCAGAAAATTTAAACAAATATACTAGTGTTATAATCATTATCGCCCTTGCTTTTCTTCGGGCGGTAGCGAAAAATTTGGCCCTTGGGCACCATGATAGGCGGATATCACCCTCGCTGCGCTCGGGCGATATCAGCATATTATGCCACCCGCGGGCCAAATTTTTCCGCTATCACCCTCAGCAAGGGAGATAATATATAATACGCGAGACCGTCTTAAGGCTAGAAAGTCGAGTTCGCACAGTTTCTGGGTCTCGAGATTCCCAGTTGATAGGCAAAGTCTGAAGGGGGGGGGGGATTAAAACTTACCGGAGTTTACAGCAATATAAAATGGTTCACAAATTCTGTAACCCCCTCGCCCATGGGGGCTTAGGTGAAGGTGAAGCTGTTAGCGAAGTAGGCCATTTTCCGCCCTGTTGATGTGTTTTATTTGATTTCTCTGTAAACATCTCGGATCTCGTGAGTGGCTCTGGAGATTGAAAAGTCAATTTGGCGTTTCAAAGGAACTCCAGTCTTTGATTTGTAGGGGGGAGGGGGGATTTCGAAGGTGCCAAAATCTGTTTAAGCCAGACAGCTTTTGTTCCTCCCTCGTGTGAATTTGAAAAGCTGCTTCGTTGTAAAAAGAAAGAAGGAAGAGAGACGAGATTATAGTCGCGTTACGTTGCTTTTTCGGGATGCTTGGCCATATAGAGGAATCATGGACCCGCGATTTATCCATGCCAAAATCTGTTTAAGCCAGACAGCTTTTGTTCCTCCCCCGTGTGAATTTGAAAAGCTGCTTTGGTGTAAAAAGAAAGAAGAAAGAGAGACGAGATTATAGTCGCGTTACGTTGCTTTTTCGGGATGCTTAGGCAGATAGGGTAATCATGGACCCGCGATTTATCCATGCCAAAATCTGTTTAAGCCAGACAGCTTTTGTTCCTCCCCCGTGTGAATTTGAAAAGCTGCGTCGATGTAAAAAGAAAGAAGGAAGAGAGACGAGATTATAGTCGCGTTAAGTTGCTTTTCGGGGATTCTCAGCCATATGGTGGAATCATGGAAGTTTATCCCGAGATTTATCTCGCTTGTGAGTTTTGTATTAAAAAGACAGTGAATTTCAAACAGCAACTCGAGTGCCATATAACTGTCTTATGCCTGTCCAATGACCCTTGTGGGCAGCTTGTGGGCCATCGTCGGTAAGCTTTGGATCCTACGCCTGTCTTGTCGGTCGGTTCGTCTGGTCGGCCATTTCGATTCGCGACCAAGCGCCAGATGAGCCATTAGCTCTTTTTATACCTCCTGGAGCACTGGTTCCGTTCGAGTTCATTTGAGTTGAGACAAACGTGGTAACCTTTCGGCGGGTTGAGCGTCAGTCGACTAATGCGGAGAACCTGTCCGGCGCGGTAGTGAACTGATAAAAATGGATAGTTATTTTTAGTCAGAGCAAGAACAAATAAGCCAACAGAACCTTCGTCTTTGGTCAGTGCAGCGGCTATGGATTCCCCGACAAAGGTGAGCTGAGCTAGAGGTACTTGATGAGCTTTCAGTTGATATGCTCGTCTACCTCCCTCGTCGCCGCTGCGCATATCAGAGGAATTGATATGCTGATCCGCTCTGCAGCGCGTCTAGACAACCAATTTTATTTTACTTTCTAATTCATAGGTATAGGGATCTGTTTGACTAGGTCGTATTACAGAGATAGGGAGACGTAGGTTCTTGTGCTTATTTGTTCTTGGTCAGAGCAGGGACCCATACATTTCCTGTAATGCCTCGCCATTCAGGGGGCTTGTCATTTCCTATGCTTCTATGTTGCTATGTTGCCCGACCTACTCCTACTTTTCAAAAATTCCGCTTGGGCCGAATCGGCGTTCTTGTTTGCCTCATTGGACGTGAGCGCCAAAGAGACTCCTCCCTCAAGGCGCCAGCAGTCAATCCCAAATGTTGTCTATCTGGATAGTCGCGTATCCTATCCCCGTGGGTATTTCTCAAACTAGCGGTTGGTCGGTCAAGATCGCATCAGAAATCTCTTATTGACAAGCCCCCTGAATGGCAAGGCATTACAGGAAATGTATGGGTCCCTGGTCAGAGTCAGGTAGATTATTTAGCTGTGGATTAAAGATCAAGCTCCGCGAGATGAGCAGCTCTTATTAGACTATAGTGCTCAAGGCCTAAAAGCGAGCAGAAAGTTGTTGATGTCCTTACCAGCCATCATAACGTCTTCGCCGTTGACATCTTCGGATTTTGTCCACCGCCGTTTTGTCTTCGCCGTGTCATTAGGAGAGTTTAAGGTGAAAATAATCTGTTGGAGATATCTGTGGTGCCCCACTTACTTGGATCAGAACTGGGTTGGTTCCAGCCAGTACCCATAGGTTTTTGATCATCGCCGTTCCAAGCGGACTTAACTACCTACCACATCATTGCAATGTCTTCAGTCCCAGCCGGAAATAATGCCATCTATAAATCGATGTCTTTTGCAAATCGAGTGGAGTCTCCACTGACAACCATAAGTGACTGTCGTAACCGTGCTCGTCCGGACCTGACATGCTCTCATATGTTAAGAATGACAGTTAAGAAAGTTACGCTTCTGTGAAAAAGTTTATTCAGAGTTTTTGGGTATACGATTATTGGATTATAGGAATTGGCCAAATTCTGGGTGGAAGCTTTTGCGGTTTCCCAGGTGAATAATTGCAAAAATAGTCAGTATATTGTAAATAGACAACAACAGATTTTTTAAACACGGACATGTTACTATTCATTATTTTACTTTTATTTGATGTCGTTCTGTCCGCATCGTTCTTCTGGTTTTTAGTTACATGTCATTTTGATGTTTGTTGGTTCCGCATCGTTTTTCTGTTGGTATTGTTGTGGATTTTATGATTTAGTTTGTTTTTCGCTGAGGACGGTTTGCCGGAACTGCAACCGGAATATCCGAAATTATATATATCCCTCGCACATCATCTTAGAGGGATAACTAGCTGATAAAGAAAAAAAAGCCCGAAAATCACGTTTTTCTATTTATTTTGCAATGAATGGTCAGCTTGATTCGACACCGTGCGATGAAGTGGGGACACTGATTCGTAATCTGTCGGAAGCCATTCCGACAGATTACGAATCAGTGTCCCCACTTCACCGCTTCACAGGTTGTGCTTTCAGTGGCGACAGACTTAAAGCTAAAAGGGTCCACGAAACGGCTCAGAAAGATTGTTCGAAAAACCCTGCACTTTTGCCAATTTCAGTCAGTCGAATAGTCAGCGCTATACGTCTCAGAAACTAGCCTAAATGCACTGAAGTAGGCTACATATCTTACTGGAATGTAATTTACTACCGAATTTGCAGCCGGAAAGATTTATTTTCTGTTGGAAATCACCAGAATGAATTTACTACTGGAAAGGCGCCAAGAGCGCGTAGAAGAATTTATTATGGTGTGTCAAACGCTTTATTCGAATGAATGGATAGCAGCGTGGGGATTTTTGCCAAATATATTCAAAGAGTTGTTTATAAGGTTATATTTCCTGTAAGTGCCCAAGATGGAAATGTCCGTTCTTTACGATAAGACCTTGGCAATGGTTGGGGAAGTTTTTGTTTTTCTGTCAGTCCAAGAGCGTTTTCTAAAAGGATTATACTGTAAACAAATATTCTTTGAGCCCAAGCTGACTTTGAAACATACATTTATGCATTATTTGAAGTAACCTTTTTCTTGGATGTAAAAGAGATTTATCATTAATAGGACAAAACAGGCACAGGCAATTCTTTTGAAATCCAAAATATTGGGTAAGTGCTTTTTGGGATCCCAGAACGTTAGTGACGGATACCTGTGACATCGTAAAAGTTGTGCGTCTGTCCGTCCGTCCGTCCGTCTGTCAGCACGATAACTCTCGAAGGGAATGAGATATTCTGATGAAACTTGGTGTGAGGATTCTTTGGGTCAAGAGTAAGGTCGAGTTCGTAGATGGGCACTGTAGCCCTACATTTAGGGGTGGGGGAGGGGGTTTAAATTAAGGGACAAACAATATATTTTGAAACAGCTAATGTGATAGTCGATTATGGGGTAAGAAGACATGCTGAACACGATAGTGAAAACCATTTTCTCGCCGGACAAGTAGTTCGCCCGGAATCCGGCCAAAACCGGAAAGTTTGTTAAAAGTAAAAGTTTTATTTGAAGTTAATTAGATGTTCGATTTAGGGGTAAGAAGACATGCTGAACACGATGGTGAAAACCATTTTTTGACCGGACAAGTAGTTAGCCCGGAATCCGGCCGAAACCGGAAAATTTGTTCAAAGCAAAAGTTTTATTTGAAGTTGATTAGATGTTCGATTTAGGGGTAAGAAAACATGCTGAACACGATGGTGAAAACCATTTTCTCGACGGACTAGTAGTTAGCCCGGAATCCGGCCGAAACCGGAAAATTTGTTAAAAGCAAAAGTTTTATTTGAAGTTGATTAGATGTTTGATTTAGGGGTAAGAAGACATGCTGAACACGATGGTGAAAACCATTTTCTCGCCGGACAAGTAGTTCGCCCGGAATCCGTCCTAAACCGGACAACTTGTTAAAAGTAAAATTTGTATTTGAAGTTGATTAGATGATAGATTTAAGGGTAAGAAGATACGCTGAATCTGTATATGACAATCATTTTTGGGATCCCAAAACGTTAGTGACGGATACCTATGACATCGCAAAAGTTGTCCGTCCGTCCGTCCGTCCGTCCGTCTGTCCGTCTGTACGCACGATAACTCTCGAAGGGATTGAGATATTTTGATGAAACTTGGTGGGAGGATCCTTTGGGTCAAAGTACAAGTCAAGTTCGAAGATGGGCTCTGTAGCTCTATATTTAAGGGTGGGGGAGGGGTTTCAAATTAAGGGGCAAACAAAATATTTTGAAACAGCTAATGTGATAGTCGATTATGGGGTAAGAAGACATGCTGAACACGATGGTGAAAACCATTTTCTCGCCGGACCAATAGTTCGCCCGGAATCCGGCCAAAACCGGAAAGTTCGTGAAAAGTAAAAGTTTTATTTGAAGTTGATTAGATGTTCGATTTAGGGGTAAGAAGACATGCTGAACACGATGGTGAAAACCATTTTTTGACCGGACAAGTAGTTAGCCCGGAATCCGGCCCAAACCGGAAAATTTGTTCAAAGCAAAAGTTTTATTTGACGTTGATTAGATGTTCGATTTAGGGGTAAGAAGACATGCTGAACACGATGGTGAAAACCATTTTCTCGCCGGACAAGTAGTTAGCCCGGAATCCGCCCAAAACCGGAAAGTTTGTTAAAAGTAAAACTTTTATTTGAAGTTGATTAGATGTTCGATTTAGGGGTAAGAAGACATGCTGAACGCGATGGTGAAAACCATTTTCTCGCCGGACAAGTAGTTCGCCCGGAATCCGTCCGAAACCGGAAAATCTGTTAAAAGTAAAATTTGTATTTGAAGTTGATTAGATGATAGATTTAAGGGTAAGAAGATACGCTGAATCTCTATATGACAAATAAGTTAAAGTTTTATTTGAAGTTGATTAGACGTTCTTTATAGGGATAAGGAGATGCGCTGAATTCGTTTCTGAACTGTCTTTTTTTGGCTGGACAAGTAGTTCGCTCGGAATTCGGCCGAAAACGGAAATTCGGCAGAAGTAGTTTCGATCAGTATCGTCAAAATAAATATGGCTTATACAGGTATATCTGAACTTAATTTTCTCAGATGATTAGCCTGGCGAAGACTGGATCTGGTTTACCCTGACATATACTTCGTCCGGAATCCGGTTGAAACCGGATTTTTTTTATAAGTTAAAGTTTTATTTGAAGTTGATTAGACGTTCTTTATAGGGATAAGGAGATGCGCTGAATTCGTTTCTGAACTATCTTTTTTTGGCTGGACAAGTAGTTCGCTCGGAATTCGGCCGAAAACGGAAATTCGGCAGAAGTAAAGCAGGTAGTTTCGATCAGTATCGTCAAAATAAATATGGCTTATACAGGTATATCTGAAATTAATTTTCTCAGATGATTAGCCTGGCGAAGACTGGATCTCGCGTAGACAAGACGTAGTCAGGACGTAGTTGTCTGAGTCAAATATTATATTTTTGGGATCCCATCGAAATCTTTGATCTTGTTTACCCGGACATATAGTTCGTCCGGAATCCGGTTGAAACCGGATTTTTTTTATAAGTTCAATTTTTTATTTGAAGTCGATTAGACGTTCTTTATAGGGATAAGGAGATGCGCTGAATTCGTTTCTGGACTATCTTTTTTTGGCTGGACAAGTAGTTCGCTCGAAATTCGGCCGAAAACGGAAATTCGGCAGAAGTAAAGCAGGAAGTTTCGATCAGTTATCGTCAAAATAAATATGGCTTATACAGGTATATGTGAACTTAATTTTCTCAGATGATTAGCCTGGCGAAGACTGGATCTTGCGTAGAGAAGACGTAGTTGTCTGGTCAAATATTAAATTTTCGGATCCCATCGAAACCTTTGGTCTTGTTTGAAACCGTCGACTAATAGGCTAGTGATGACGTTTGACGGAAGTGATTTCTAAATGTCCACCTGCCGACGTCTTTTCTGAAGCGCTGTGCGCTCAGTTTGACCTCGCGTCCCTTGAAGTTGTTTAAATGTAGTGCAAGAAGTACAGAAGTAAATAGAAGGTAACAGAAGTTTCCGGTCATGTCGAGATGTCAGATCAAATTTCATCGGTCATTTCGTCGGATACCGCAACGCAATACGAATTTGTTTTTGACCATAGGATTTTTTGTGTAGAATTTGTTTAGAACCATTCCTATGCAAGAATGTTACATAATTTTCGAATGGTCAAAATGGTCCGATGAATCTAGTTCGAGTCCCGCATAAGAAGAAAACATCATATTAAATCATTTCTTCCGAGTTCCGATCGTCCTATATTGTGCTCTACTCTACTCTGAAATTCCTGCAGACCTGGCCCCTGAACTTTGTGTTTATCTCTGTGACGCCATTGTGCATATATGTACACACTATTATACCAGAGCAAAATAACATTAGGGACTAGCGCCAAGACCTATGCTTTCTGTTCTTTGCAAACGGGTCATACTCATAGCGCCGCCCATTACGCTTGCGGCATTTAAAGCGAGACAAACTTCCAGGTTTAGATATTTCTGGTAAAGATCAGATGCGGTCTCCACACATCGTGGAGCACGACCGATTAAGTTTCAATATGGATGTTCACTATCGCTAGTGGTGCTAGTGTCGCTGCTACTCGAGTGTGTGTCACTTTTTGCAAGTCTTGGCGCTACTCCCTAGTGTCATTTTGCTCTGTATTATACAAAGTACCACCAGGGGCTGGCACTGCTGTTTGAATTGAATATTCGTGTTTGCGGTTAGTTTCCTTTCCTTATTTCTACAGAATCGATACTGCACCGAAACAGAGTCCAAACTTCCCAAGATATTATCAACCATTTGTGTAATAAAGAATTCATTCAGTACTGCGAGCTCTTTCCTTGTTTATAGCATATTTACACGGGCTGCTTTTTGTAAGCGGAATGGACTGGTGGAGTGTTTGGGGGGGGGGGGGTAGCTAATCGGCAGGAAATATTTTCGAAAAATTACCTCAGTAAATTATGCTGAAGAATTCATTTCGTCTGAGGTGGACTTTTCTTTCTTGTAGCAATATGTCTCTGATTTTTGTAAGCCGATTTACTGATGGTATTCCTGAGTAGACACAATGTCAAATATTAACCTTAAGAGGTCAGGTGAAGTAGCGATTTCTTGTCCTAGAGTCCTTTGGGAGAACTCTAAGGAGGGATCAGGAACCACGGAAAATGAAATAGGAAATGAGATAATAATCCATTCCATACTTGGAGTAGCCTACTTAGGAAATACCTAGGGAATAAATACTCTTGATTACTAACTCTCCTTACTGATGCAAAATCGCCGTGTACCTAGCGGAAGAGCCGGAAGCGGCACCACATCTGTGCCCAACGATCGCCGTGATTGGCTGACACAAGATTTGAGTTGTTGAGTTTGAGTCGTTGGTGAGACGTTTTCTCGTTCTTCCTGAGAATCACTGGCGTGTTTTGGACTTAGTCATATAGAGTATTGGGGCGTGCTAGTCCCTACTTTAACCGTGTGTGAAGATCAGCTATAGTACGAAGGGGTGGTCATATCAGACTTCCTGTGATCCTTACACACTTGACGCAGAAATCACTAAAGAAAGCGCAAGTTAATCTGCATCAGTTAATTTCGGCAGCCTTTATAAGGAAAGTTGCGAAAACTTCGAAGTTGAGTTTTATACCACTGTACCGGTTGATTCGTACAGGTAGCTATATAATATGAATGTGCCGATACAGCTCACAATGCACGCTGTTAAAGTTCAAGTTCTTTTTAAAGGAGATGCATCATAAGCATTCTAGCACTTGCAACGTCTAGAACCCCCCCACCCAAGACCCAAGATGAAGACACGACTCGATCCGACCGCTGGGTCATCTAGTGGCGCGCGTCGGATGTGCACGACATGGAGAGGCTGGGATCATAGTTTGACTTTGTATCTAACAAATTGTTTTTATTGTATCAGGCACATGGAAAATGTGTAGAAAAATCAAACTAACTATTTGCATTATCGATTTCTTTGAGTATTTTGTTTTCTGTTTTTTTCTTGATAATTCCCGAAGTCCAAAGAATTAAGGATGTAAACCAGATCACATTAAACAAACGCCGTAAATTATACTAAATTCGTTATAACGATTTCTTAGAGATTTTCGAAGTAAGCAAAATAATATTCAGCTTCCGATACCAAAAATTGTCAAACTAGCCGAGGGTTTTTACTTCTGACATATCTAAACGTCCCCAGGGTGATATACATCGTTGTTTTAATCCTCTTACACGCCCCTTGATCTTCTTGGAGATTCTAGTATAGCTCTGACCCACAACAGGAGATCAGTGAATATTTAATGAGTAATGGCGAGTTGACGAACTTGTTTTCAAGAGTGAAAGTAATTTGTGGATTAACTTGGATAGCATGGAGATTTCGGAGAAACCAAAGGTAACAGTGTGTTCGTAAATATTCGACTCATCGTAAAATGATAGTGTGTCCTACCTTCTCGGCCCACATGAATCAACTACTTTAATGTGAATCTGAATATTTACGTGAGCCAAGCGAGATCGAAAATTTGCTGCATCTGATGTGTGAATTCGCGGGTTAGAGAGGATCTGCGTTTGGTAATGTTTGGAAGTGTAAGCGGAATAAATAGTCGCGTTTTTCACCAAGAGAGATCACATGCCTCTTTCTCAAGTCCTCTGTCATTTCTGCTAACTTGACTATTTTGGTAGAGATGAGTCTAGCTCCGTTCTCCTGAGCAGATTGGTCAGCACACCTCGAAGCTGCCAATCTCATTTCTTTGCAGGCCTGGTTGGGCAGAAATGACAAGGGGCGTGGTAAAAAAAAAAAAAAAAACCGGTGAAAAGAGCAGTGATGAGGAGGAGTAAGCGCTTGGTGTAAAAGCGGAAAAATGCACCAAGGCCTTGGAAGATGGGTGACAAAAAACGTGACTAATGGTGAAGTGTGTATTCATATAATATATAAAAACGGATTTGTCAGCTGTAGTGCTCATGTAGCGATATTTCGGCCCTTCTTGGCAAGGGTCCTCTTCAGGCTGTCGGTCTTCTTGGCAGTCTTCTGTGCCAACGCTGGGGAAGGAACAAACCTGCAATAAACAACTGAAAATTCTACTAACTATAAATATCTTATTGGGGGAAATTATTTTCAAAGACCACTCAATGGAAAAAACGTAATTGTTAGATTTAATTTTTAACACGGGTATTGTTTTTACTGCACGGTAGGTGAAGTGTGGTTGAGTAGCATGTTTGGAAGTGCTTGCTTCCAGGCTTTAAAGATACTGCAAAGGATCCTGAAGGTAGCTTTGTCAGGCAGATAACATTTTCTTAGTACTGTAGTCACTCGATTATTTTCAGTGTTTTTTTGTGTTTTTTTTTAGAACACCTGAATGAAGAGTACCAAGTATCATCCCTATCTGTATGACTTCCGTTAACATTGCCTGCAGAAAACCCAACCCAAATACGAAATAGTGTTTCCAAGCTATGATTTTTGCTCCATTTTGCATCTGTCCTTATTTCAGTACCGAACAATTTTAGAAAGGAACAAATGTCTCCAATCAGCCCTTCTTCTGGTATATTTTTTAACCAGTAAGCCCAAACGTATATCTAGAAGAAATTCCAATACGATCCGGCCAGCGCTGTACAAGATTTGAATGAATTGCGCTTTTTGTCTTGGAGTCTGCATGTGCAAACCTGCAGAAACGAACATACCTATTTTGAAAACGTCACGCTCAGGAGAAGAATGCTCTCCGTGGCCTTGTCTGTAAATGCATTCTCCATGGTGTGTTCAAGTATGGTTTCATTGCCATCATTGCCGTGGCCTCAGGCTTTTTCTGCTAGTAAAATATTGTTTTTTTACTATTTGTCGCTATTTTTCAGCGGACTTGAAAGATAGAGCGGGGGAGGGCATTAGCTAATTTTCGACTTTACGAATGGCCGAGAATTTGCATGAGGAAAAGTCGCGCGATGGTCGAAACGTAATGAAGAATTCAATTCGTCCTAGGTATGCTTTCCTTTCTTGAAGCAATACGACTCTGATTTTTTGTAAGCGGACTTACCGGTGGGGAGGGGGGTCTTGTGGGCAGCAAAAATTGTCAAGCACTTACCCTGAAAAGGCCAAGCAAAGTAGCACATTCTTGTTCTAGAATTACTTCCTTCTTTGTAGCAGTAAAGCCGTTTTTTCTGAGAGTCTGCAGGGGGATTGGGAACCTTGGAAAATGAAATCAGAGGAAAACAGAAACGGTCCGGAAAGATAATTGCTACGCAACTTCTGGGGGCGAGGGAGTTTCCCACCGGATGGACAGGTCTAAGGAGAAGCCACCGATGCGAATATACTTTATGGTATTTTGCAATAAGGAGTTTCTCACGCTTCTCCCAGACATCTCTGGTTTTGAACAACTGAGTAGGCTATCTCAGCAGGGATCTGGCAAAAATTCGGATGGAAAGGAAGGGAGAGAGCAAAACTTTGTCCTCGGTGGTGCTGTTACTTGAATCGACTGTCAAAATATTCTCATCCTTATGCACTCAGCGAGTTGTTGCCCACTCTCGGGCACCTGCTGCCGAACCATTGCTTCGTCCCGGCACCGGTCGAAAGCAATGGTTCGGGCACCCTTTCCGGCCATGAATTGGGCAATTAAATTCCGCTTCTGAACATGTTGATTTTAGTGTTCTAACACGTGGCAACCGGTGCCGGCTGGTGCACGGGACAGGCACCGGGCACTTGCTGTACACTAAAATCGAGTGTGGGTAACCCCCTCGGTAGTCAGATCTTCAAATATATTTAAATTAAGGCTGTTACTTGTTTCGAACTCCCAAGCGAAGGGTCGCTGGTTCGAATCTCGGGGTGCCGACCGTTTGGTTCTGGGCGAGGCCGTCATGGGCGTTTCCCCGTAAGACAAGCCAAATCTCCAACCAGGTTCGAATGGGTACCAAGAGAAACCTAGGGAAAAGCGCGGGAAGCGTCGGATGATTTGCCCCCAACCACGTATGGATAGCTGACATGGATAGCGATTCAGATACGGTTGTGGAGTTATCTAAGCAGATCCCGAACACGACTCCCAAGGGAACAGCCTCCACAGCAAATGAGCAAAGTGAAAGGAGAAGGAAGTTGTCCGACATTATAAGCCCAATCGACAGTAACAATACCGTCTCCCGGAACGATCTGCAGAGGAGAGGGCCCGCCCATAAAAAGGCATACAGTGATATTATACGTGACCAAAACGCGAGTTATGACAGGTACAACAGCCGTAGTCACGACTACTACAGGTTGGGGGGAACCACGTCAAGTGAGCTCACCTTTGGCCCTCCCCAGTACCAGGATCCCACGAACGAGGCAGGCTCTTCGCGTGCGTATCCACGAGCAGAATAGGAAAACGCAGGCCATGAGCAAGGTGTTGTGGGTTTGAAAGCGGTAGTGTGGAACGTTCAGGGATTCACAGTCACAAAGTGGGAGGAATTAATAAAGAATAACCCCGGTTACTATGACTTAATATGCCTAACAGAAACTTGGGGCGAAGTATCTACGAAGGTATTAGTGAAAGATTATTTAGTTTTCGAAAAGTGCAGGAAAGTAAGCAGAAACGGGAGGATGTATGGGGGAGTGTCTGTATTATTTAGAAAAAATGATTATTTTTCGGTTAAGCAGGATCAGAGTAAATCCGAAAATATTATTTGGATAAGAGCTGAGTCTAGGAATGTAAAACTGCTTGTTTGTTGTATTTATGTGCCGCCCCAGACGAGCTCTTATGCAAATGAAGATACGTGGCGGATACTCGAGGAAGAGACCAGATTACTGCGACAAAAATATCACAGCCACGGTATTGTGATGTGCGGAGATTTTAATGCATATACGAGTGTTTGTCTTGAGAATTTTGAGTTGAAGTTAGATATTGAGGATCCTTGCCAGTCTCGTAGTGTGAATGAGCCCGAGCGTGTTGATTACGTGGAAGAGTATGGTCTTAGGAAAAGTAGGGACCAGGCACGAAGAAAAAACACATGGGGCAATAATTTACTGAATTTTGCGGGCAATGAAAGTCTTTTGATTTTGAATGGAAGGGTAGGTAATGACAAATTGGATGGTGGGGAGTTCACTTGTTTTTCGGGGAATAAACCCAGTGTAATTGACTACATTTTGGTTAGTGTGTCTCTTTGGCCGCGATGTGTTAACCTTAGAGTATTGAATGTTTGTGGTTCAGATCATGTTCCGGTGGAGGCGTATTTCAGTTTTTGTGGTGTGCAAATTGCGAGGAAAGGTAATGAAATAGGTAGACTTCAGATTGGGCAAGATATGGATATTTTAGTGCGAAGACCTCTGACACTAGAAGGAGTTAGCCAAAAAGAGGTGGAACTTCAGCTATCGGAATTACAAGTTTGGGATAAGTTAGGTGTAGATGCAACGAAAGAAGAAATAGAACAAGGCATAGCTCTCCTAGTTGATAAGATTTATGAAGTAGGATCAGGACTAAGTAAATCCCAAAGTAATTGGAAACGGATAATTAAGGGCAGGGGTAAGGATTTCTTTGATCATGAATGTTCCCAGGCTAGAGAAGAGGTAGTTCGTTGTTATTTGTTGATGAAGAAGGATCGATCTAGTAGTCGTGATGATTTAGTATTTAGTTATAAGAATACCAGGAAAGTATATAAAGATTTGTTGAAGAAGAAAAAACGGTTAAAAGAGCAGGAGGAGAGGAGCCAGTTAGTTGAAAATTTTAAAAGTAAGGATAGTTCAGCGTTTTGGAAGGGGGTAAAAAATATGACTGAAGGTCATCAGTCCAATAGCCAGACGCCATCAGCAGCTTCTTGGCCAGAATTCATTGAGCATCAAGAGGAAGATTGTATGGAAGAAGATCCTGTTTTGTCTAATATTGAAAAGGAATTAAGTAACCAGATGTATTTCCCAGCGAAAGAGGAAGATTATGAATTGTTGGGAGAAATTGGCGAAGAGGAGGTTTGGAAGGCTTTAAAAAAGATGAAAGGAAAGTCAGCTCCAGGTATTGATGGAATTCCGGCGATGATTTGGAAGTGGGGTAAAGTTTACGTAATCCATTGTTGGCCCAAATTTTCTCTTGTATCGTAGATAAAGTTTGTTGGCCTAAGCTGTGGCATATTTCAGTAGTAACGCCCATATTTAAAAAAGGAGATAAGAGTAAGCATGAAAATTACCGGGGAATTCACTTAGGGACTACGCTAAGTAAGCTGTTTTGTAAAGTATTAGATGTTAGATTGCAGGATTGGCTAGGAAAGAATGATAAGTTGAGTAGAGTGCAGGCAGGTTTCAGGGAGGGGTATAGTACGGTTGACCAGATTTACACGTTGAGTATTTTAGTCAGGAAACATTTATCTGTAAGAAAGGGAAGGTTATACGTAGGCTTCGTGGATTTGAAAGGAGCGTTTGATAATGTAAAGCGAGGACTCTTAGTTAAGACCCTTATGGATATAGGATTGCCTGGTAAGCTGGTCAGGCTCATAATAGAGATTTATTCTAGCATATATTTTATAGTTCGAGTAGGCAGGGATTTGTCTGGTATAATTCGTTCCCGGAAGGGTGTTAAGCAGGGTTGCACATTGTCGCCGAAATTATTTTCTCTATATATTAATGATTTGGAAAATTTTATGATGAATAATGGAGCCCCTACGGTAAACCTAGACATTATAACACTTTGTACGTTACTGTTTGCAGATGACATTGCCCTGATTGCAGATTCCCGACAGTCTCTTCAAAGACTATTTGATATGTTAGAACGATACCTTCAAATTAAGGAGTTAGAACTGAACGCTAAGAAAACGGTGGTGGTGGTATTTCGGAAAGGGGGTAAGGTAGATCAGGAACCTCGGCTAAAATTTAAAGGTCAAGATCTAGAATATGGTGATGAATTTACATACTTAGGTTGTAAGTTGAAGTTTAACGGAAAATTTTCTAGTCAGTTTGATTTTAGTTGGAAAAAGGGAATACGTAGTATAAATATGATTCTTAGGAGCAAGTTAAGTAGGATTGAAGATCTGAAGCTACAGAAGCATGTGTTTAATACAAAGATTATCCCTGCGGTGCATTACGGTTCTGAAGTATGGGGCTTCGGTAGAAGTGAGAAGATAGAGCAGTTACAGTTAAGATATTTTAAGAGAATTTTAGGTGTTAATAATGCAACAAGTACATTAGTCATAACAGGAGATCTAGGACTATCAAGCCTACGGCGTAAACGATGGATAAGTATGATAGGACTATGGGAGAAGTTATTGCAATTACCTCGTACTAGAATAGTTAAAGCTGCTTATAAGGAATGTATAAGGGATGAGTCGTCAGACTCTTGGGCGAATAATATTAGGGATATACTAGACAATTGTGGTTTTTCAATTTGATGGAACGGGGGTGATGGACCAGGACTACCTGTTGGAGAGGTTGCGCGTGCGGTGGCAGGGAGACTTTTGGACCAGGAAATTCAAGCTTGGCAGCTGGCAAAAAGTTTGACACCTTCTTTAAGGTTTTACACTACAGCCAAAGAGACATGGGGGGAAGAGGTATATTTTAAGGCTGGGATTAAGTGGGTGGATCTTAGAATTATAATTAGTTGCCGGGCTGATTGTTTGCCATTGGGAAAGCGGAGGATATATTTGGGAAATAAACTAGGACGTACTGGTCCCTATTTTTGCCCGATGTGTGGTAGTGAAAATGAGAGTTTGTTGAGCTAGATGACCTGCGGGTTGAGGTTTTTGGGAATGTAATTACAATAAATAATGAAGTGTGGATGTCGAACGTTATTGGAAGTAAATGTTTTCAAGATTTGAAGAGGCTGGCAAGGTTCCTAAAGGTAGCTCTAGCCCACAGAGAGAATTTCCTTTAGTTTAGTTTTATTATTTCGTATAAGTGTTTTCTTTTTTGTTACCATTTTTGCCATGGCCTCAGGCTTTTTGTGCATTAAATTCTATTCTATTCTATCGCACTCCCGGCCGAGGGCAAAGTATCAGGAGATCGACACCGGCGCTACTCGAAACTTCCCCGGTTTGCATGCGAAATTTTTCTCTTTTTTTTGCTTGCGGTTGCGGCCTAGCAGCCTTGTAACATTTTTATAAGAGAGAAACCGAAGACAAAAGCGCTCCGCGAAAGGCTAACATATTCAATCATGCATGCTTCTAGTATTATGACAGGCAAACAGGTAATCGATGGTTCATAATTATCCCACAGTAGCGCTAAGCGTCTCATCAATTCTCCCTGTGTCCACTCCCCTTTCATTTCACTTCGTCAATGTCCGCGGGAATGACGCAAAAAACGGCAGCAAAAAGAAACAAGAGCTGGAAGCTCATATGGCACTTGCAAGGCTAGGTCAGAGGATGAAAGTAGGAATTCGTCAATTCGTGGGTTTCTTTTGATCATTTGTAAGCAAAACCCTTTATATAAGAATAATCATGGGTCCTTGGAAATCACGAGACTGTATCGTTTTGGCAATGCATTTGGCTGTGCGCACTTTAAGGGCGCTAGAAAGTCATCTGTAATCAAAACTCTTGAAGCAAAAAAGATGATCACCAGGAGCACGAAAATCTATATTTTACTCAGAAGTATTGTTTGTACTTTAAGGAATTCAGTTGTAAGCAAAACCCTTGAGGCAAAAATGATCATGGGCTCATAGGGATAACGAAAATGTATCTATTGCTTAAAAGTATTTTTTGTACTTTGCGGTTAGCATTAGTACTTTAAGGGATGGCCGGATCTGGGAACTAACTATTTCTTAGCCAATCATGTCAAGTCTCTAATTTTCAAGCCAAGTTTCATCGTCCTAGCATGTCTGGAACTTCTGGAAGTACCTTAACTTGCGATCACCGGAATTCCGGACCCCCCCCCTAACTCCCCCACAATACTCGAATCCGGTCCGGTTCTGTCACTGATCTACATAGGGCTTGTGCTTGTTCTTCCCACCAAGTTTCATTCCGATCGCTCCACTCCAAGCATGTCACAAGGTTTCCGGACCCCCCCTCCGACCCCCCCAGCTTCATCGGATCCGACCCGGACTTGAAATGGGACATCCGAGACATGTGGTCTTTCTACATACCAAGTTTCATTATGATCCGATCACCCGTTCGGAAGTTATACATGCCTCAAGAGTCCGGATTCCCCCTCCCTCCTCTCCCCCACGATGGTCGGATCGGGAAGCTGACTGTTTCCAGGTTAATCTGGTCGTGTCCCTGATTTGCCTGCCAAGTTTCATCGTCCTAGCCCACCTGGAAGTATCTTATTTTCGTATGACCGGAATTCCGGAACTTCCCTCCACTCCCCCCCCCCAGTGCACGAATCCGGTCCGGTTCTGTCAATGATGTACCTAGGGGTTGTGCTTGTTCCTCCCACCAAGTTTCATCCCGATCGCTCCACTCTAAGCGTTTAACATGATTTCCGGTTCCCCCCTCCGACCCCCCCCCCACATTCATCGGATTCGGTCCGGACTTGAGTCGGGACATGTGAGACATGGTGTCTTTCCAAATATCAAGTTTCATTAAGATCCGATTACCCGTTCGAAAGTTATGCATGTCACTAAATTCCGGATTCCGGCTCCCCTCCCTCCCCCCACGATGGTCGGATGGGGCAAGTGACGATTTCCAAGTTAGTTTGGTCGGGCCCCTAATACGCCTGCCAAGTTTCATTGTCCTAGCACATCTGGAAGTACCCTAACTCGCGATCACCGGACTGACCGACCGACCGACCGACCGACCGACCGACCGACCGACAGACCGACCGACGGAAAAGTGATCGGTATATGGCACTTGGCCGGAAGGCAAGTGCCATAAAAACGAGGTAAAAATGAAGAAATTGTTTTTCTTAAAAAACTAATGAAAAACAGGGTTACAACGTAGTTTGGGTTTCCGGAAAAAATACTGTCCGAGTTTGTGTTTGGTTGCGGTAGGTAAACTTACGTGGCATAACATAAGGCGTTGTTCCGTGCTCCCACAAAGAGTTTGTGGGTCGATTGTGGCTCGAAAAGAGTGTTTCCGCGGCTTTTGTGCAGCCCACAAGTGTGTTTCCGCGACCAACAAGGTTTCCGTGGCTCGCTTTGTGGCTCAAACTCGACAAACAACTGCCGAGGTGATTGTCGATTTTGTGGCTCGATTCTGGCGGGAAATTCAGATTTAGCAGCAAAACAACGTCAAAACAATAAAGTTATAAACTTTCTCAAGTATGTGGACATAAAACTGAAGATCCTTTTTGCACGGAATGGTAAGGACGAAAGCCATGAGTGCTGTTTATTGAGATTTTGCATGATTTTTATTTATATATTCAGACATTTGAATTTACCGCCGAAAAAATAGACAAAATGGCGTTTCCGCGAGTTTCAACTTGTGGCTCGACTGCGTGGCACACAATCGTGTTTCCGTGAAAAACACTCAGAAGTGTGTGGCCCACAATTGTGTCACGGAAAAACGCCTATAGTCCCAGCTGTCGATAGTAGTTGTTTGGGATGGGTTCACGAGAATGGTACCGTACGTCACAGGGCGTTAAGGCATTCTGCGACGGTTGAGCGGATGATAATGCCCGGACTCCAGTATCAGTACACCGTATATCTCCTTATTTTACACAGTCATAGCTTGTCGGTTGCCGTGGCCAAATTTTGCGTGTAGGCAGGACTGTTGTCCAGACGCCTGTCCAAGCTGTCTGCCAGGGGCAGCTGAATTAGGATGGCTGTTTTGCGGCTGTTGAAACATATTAAGTTTTGATCTCGCAAAGTATACAGCTCCGTCTGTCTGCCTGTCTGTCTGTTCGTGCGATAACTCTCAAGTGTTGAGACGCTTTGCTCAAACTTGGCGTGAGGAGACTTTAGGTCGAATCACAAGCAAATTCGAAGATGGGCTCATAGTCCTGCATTTAGGTGTGGTTGGTAAAAAATAAGCGTTGAAGAAATATATTCAGGCTAATAATGAGAACATCGATATACGAGGATTAAGAAATGCTTGTTTTTCGCCGGACACGTAGTTTGCCCGGAATCCGATTTAATTTTCCCGATGAATCGAGAATTCAACCGGAATTCGGTTGGAGCTCAGTGAAAAAAATATTTTCTAGGGTCAAGCATAAAATATGTTCTGTGATCGACGGTTGCCACATGTTTTCTTTGAAAATACAATAATAATATGACTCAGGAAACGTCTACGGATGGCATAACCCATATTTTTCTTTCAGTGCACTTCCAAAAAATCATCCATCGTGATATCAAACCCTCCAATCTTCTCGTCGGTGATGATGGACGGCTTCATATAGCAGATTTCGGCGTCTGCAACGAGTTTGATGGACCGGACGCTCTGCTGGCCGGAACGGCGGGAACCCCTGCGTTTATGGCCCCTGAGGCGTTAAGCCGGTTACCTGGTGGCTACTCCGGAAAAGTAAGAATCTAAAGGAAGTTCTTCTATGATTGACTTTCATTTCACTGAAACCTGTACCAGGAGATCGGGGTGTAGTGGGAGGTAACTTTAGCACCTTAAGGACTTGACCTGATTTTTATACAAATCCGAGAAGTGTAATATTTTGGTTTATTTGAGAGAGAAAGAGCACGATGTGTTTGAGCCATAGGCTATCTAGGACATCCGTCCCCACCGCCTAGTTTGTTGATTGGTTTTGAGAGTGGAAACTAAGGTCAGGCCCGCCAGTCTTCAGAGGATTTCCGCGTTATCCACAATTTTCCAGTGACCTTATTCAAAGATCTAGCCTTATCTACCACCCTCGCTACCACCTATCACTGGCTTCGTCATCTGCCCCCAATAGGCGCGGTCCTGCGGCAGCAACGAGCGTCCGAGGGGTCATGTGTGAAGGAGTTGTCGGCGGACCTTGAAGCTTCCTGCAAAACTCCGCTACACCGAAAAAGCGTTAAAAATTAAAAAATTTAAAATCTTCGTATTAAAAACAAAACGAAACAGTGGCGAAAGGCGGGGATTTCAGAAGCTTATAATCCCATAGGGATTTACTTTCCACACCTGGATCCGCTAAAGTATTTATTTAACTATTAAATCTCTTTATTCAAGCTAGAGGGGAAAAAAGATAGGTCTGAACCTATAAGCTTTATGCGTCCAGGGGGAGTGTGTGGCTCCTCCTCCCTCAAAGCTTAAAGTTTAACCGAAAAGGACTGGGATAGGACAATCTAGTTACCCATCGCTTATTCACTTGAATTGGCTTGAAGACCCGCTGAAAATGCGTTACTTGGTTGTTCCGCTATTCAGGAATAATCGATTTTCAAATAGTGGAATTAAGTGTGATTTGTGGTACCTCTAATTTGTTGTATGCCTTACAAGAAAGATTTATGACTTTTTTTGTTGAGGCACTAAGCAATCTTCACCAATATCGCCACTGCCCACTGAAAAGCCTTGTTTGTGTTTAGATAAAAATTTCCCGCGTCATAGTAGAATTTTCGCTGTGGGGACGGCCGCAGATATTCTGAACGTCATAACTAGAGCAGATAGTGGGAAACACAAAATCCCTTTGCAGAATCCAAATAATTCAGTGTATTCAACTAAAGGACACAAAAATAAGTTGGCTTTTCAGTTAAACTTTAAATTAAAATAAGGGTAAAGTTCCTTTCTTTTCCCCCCTCTAGCTAGAATAAAGAGTAATCAATAGGCTGAACCTCCTGGATAGTCCTACCCCTGCTCTTCACAGGGGCTAAGGATAATACAAAAAATAGACTAAGCAAGAGGGGTCCTTTAATCGTAGCGAAGGGTGTAGTTCTAATTTGGGACTGTGTAACCCTTTAGAAGTTCCCTGTCGCGTTTCTAACCGTCAAGTCATGCCCTTTCCCGAGGAATCACTTACACCTGGGTGCTTTCTCAATTAGTAACCGTGGAAGCAAAGCCCCTTCCTCCACCCTTTTAGTTGGAACATTTGAAGGAAAATATGATGGAGCGAGATAAAATATTTCGCGGAATTGGAGAGAAACTGGTATCCGTATTGGAAATAGATATGCTTCTATTAGGCAAGCGTCCATTAACAACAAAGTCAAGATTCAGAAAAAGGCGAGAAAACTCCACTCCAGTTGAGAATAGCAATAATAAATTATTTTCCCATCCTAGTTCCACAGAAACCCAGTGGAGTAGACGAAAGGAAGAAAAATACTCGACATAACTGTACAAATATACCAGAACACTAACGGGGAGGGGGGGGGGGGGGAGGTAATTGAATAAAATTATTTATTAATAACCCAATGTCATAGCTCTCTTCCGTAAAGATGTTAAAGTACGCTGGTCATTACAGTTTTAAATTAAAGTATATTACATAAATTATTCCCTTTGTTGGTCTTTTTGGGGGGCACGAAAGAGTTAAGGAATCGGTGAAACTGTCGTTGTCGTTCGGACTCAGTGACGTCATCACAAACAATCGAAAGATGAGTAGCTGAGCATGCAAGGCCTCAACGGCGCAACGCCATCTATCGTACGGGGTAGTGTGGCTAAAGACGGGAATAGGCCGGTCCCTACAGCCCTTCCTGTGTAGTGGCAGAAATTTGTTCGAAGTATCTGGAAAACCGAACTTCCTTACAATAATTCTATCCCGATGCCAAGGGGGGAGATAAAAAAGATATTTACAACACCGAAAGTAATTGTTGTTCCGAGAGAGATAAGGTCTTTCTTTGACGATACAGCCCAGAAACATAGAAAGTAATGGTCGCTGAAAGCTCTATAGAGCAGACAAAGAGCTAGTATCCAGAGCAAGATAATCTATTGTCTTGTTATTTTTCATCGTTGTGTTTTCTGGAAACGCTTAGAAATCATATTAGTCCCGTAATTGTTCAATGTTCAGTTGTGTCTTCGGGTTTAGCGTACTTTTCTTTATCGTTGTAAGTGGGCCGAGATACCGCTGTTGCGGAACGTGTTATTTTCTTATGTTTTAGATGACTGCCGTGCGATGAGTGTTGATAGTCACACTTTATATATATTTGTATTTGTATATAATTTTAAATTTCTATATGATTTTTGTATTTGAATATTTTTATCACACGTTATATCACAATCTGTTGAGACTACAAAGCGCTCGTTCGCTATGGCATTACATAAGAAAACAGGAGCTAGAAGCTCATATGGCACTTGCAAGGCTGGATAAGAGGGTGAAAGTAGGAATTTGCCAATTAGTGGGTTTGTTGTGATCATTTGTAAGCAACACCCTTGAGACAAGAATGATCATATTCATCATAGAGCCTTGGAAATCACGAGAATGTATCGTTTTGTAAAAAGTATTTTATTTTTGTACTTGGCTGTGATGATGCGCACTTTAAAGACGCTAGAAATTCCTCTAGCCCTTCAGGCAAAACAAATCCTGGGCCTTTGTGATCATGAATATATATGGTTTGGTAAAAAATATTTTTTTTTTACTTTTCGGTGAAGATGCACACTTTAAGGGTGCTAGAAATTCATTTCTAAGCAAAACCCTTGAGGCAAAAATTATCATGGGCTCTTGGGGATCATGAAAATACACATTTTGCTTACAAATTTTGTTTGTACTTTTCGGTTAAAGGGATGGTCGGATCTGAGAAGTGACAACTTCTAAGCATATCTTGGCAAGTCTCTAATGTTCAGGCCAAGTTTCATCGTCCTGTAGAACATCTGGAAGTACCTTAAATCGAGATCACCGGAATTTCGACCCCCCCCCCCCCCCTCCCTCCAACCCAAAGTGGCGGATTCCGGTCCGGTTCTGTCACTGATGTATCTAAGGCTTATGCTTGTTCTTCCCACCAAGTGTCATCCCAATCATTACACTTTAAGCGTGTCACAAAATTCCCCCCCCCCCCCGACTCCCCCACATTGATCGTATCCTGTCCGCACTTGAAATGGGACATGTGAGACTGAGTTGTTTCCGAATATGAAGTTTAATTAAGATCCGATCACCCGTTCAAAATTTGGCCATACCTCAAGATTCCGGATTCCCCATCCCTCCACTCCCCCCACGATGGTCAGATCGGAGAAATGACTGTTGACTGTTCTGATATGCCTGCCAAGTTTCATCGTCCTAGCACAAGTGGAAGCATACTCACCGGAATTTCAGAACCCTCCCTCCAACTCCCCGACAGTGCCCGGGTCCGATCTTGTCAACTATGTATCTAGAGCTTGTAATCGTTCTTCCCACCAAGTCTCATCCCGATCCGTCCACTCTGAACATGTCACACGATTTCCGGTTGTCCCCCTCCAACTCCCCCACCGGATTCGTTTCGGACTTGAAGTGTGACATCTGAGACACAAGGTCTTTCCAGATATCAAGTTTCATTAAGATCCGATTCCCCCTTCATAAGTTATACATACGTCAATATTCCGGATTCCGTCTCCCTCCACCCCCCCCCCACCCCCCCCACCCCCGATCGGGGAAGTGACTATTTCCAAGTTAGTTTGGTCGGGTCCCTAATATGCCTGCCAAGTTTCATCGTCCTAGCACATCTGGAAGTGCGCTAACTCGAGAAGAGTGGACAGACCGACCGACCAACCGAAAAGTATTCGGTCGAAGAAGTGCCATAAAAACAGCAACAAAATACGCAGAGCACAACCCAAACCCATTCCTGTTTTGGAGATTGCCAGGAATCTGCCGAGTTGTTTAGGATCAAAAAGACTTTACATTCACTTTTTGGGATCCTAAAAAGTAAGCGGAGCGATACCTATGACATCGCAAAAGTTGTCCTTCTGTCTGTCTGTGAGCACGATAATCGACCGACCGACCGAAAAGTGTTTAGTATATGGCAACAAAATACGCAAAGCACAACCCCAACCCATTCCTGTTTTGGAGATTGCCAGGAATCTGCCCAGTTGTTTAGGATCAAAAAGACTTTACATTCACATTTTGGGATCCCAAAAAGTAAGCGGAGGGATACCTATGACATCGCAAAAGTTGTCCTTCTGTCTGTCTGTCTGTGAGCACGATAAATCTTGAAGGGAATGAGACATTTTAATGAAACTTGGTGGGAGGATCCTTTGGGTCAAGGGAAAGGTCGAGTTCGTAGATATATGGGCTCTGTAGCCCTACATTTAGGGATGGGGGAGGGGGTTCAAATTAAGGGACAAACAAAATATTTTTAAACAGCTAATGAGATAGTCGATGAAGGGGTAAGAAGAGATGCTGAATCGGTATATGACAATCATTGTTTAGCCGGGCATATAGTTCGTCCGGAATCCGACTGAAACCGGAAAATTTGTTACAAGTTAAATTTTTATTTGAAGTTGATTAGATGTTGGATATAGGGTAAGGAGATAAGGGCTACGCTGAATTCATTGTTGAGCAGATATGACGTATAGGGTAAACACACATGCTGAATCCATATCTGAACTTAGGTTTCTCAGATGATTAGCTATGTGGCCTTAATCTGTTTCTAAATTTTAAGAGTAAAAAGTTCAACAAGTATGGCGAAGACAAAACCCAATTGTCTGGATCAAATATTGATTTTTTGGGATCCCATTGAAACCCTTATTTTCCAAGAAATAGTTCCGTCGTCTAGAATCTGTTTCTGTTTTCGCGTTCGTCTTTCATTTTGATTAGAATTATGGCTTCACATGCCATAAAACGAAGACTACGGTTAATCTTTAAGTTTCAAAGTTTCGGCGATATTTCTATCTTCTTCTTTCGTTGTGTTTAGTACAAAGAACTTCCTAGAAGTTATCTGGTCATCCACAGGAATGAAAGGAGGAAGTTTCTCGTCCTCGTTTTTTCCAAGAAATAGTTCTGCCGTCTAGAATCTCATATGCAATAATGTAGTTCCTCAATTATTGGAAGTTCTTTTATGTCTTTGAACGAGAACCTTACTTTGTGACGTGGAAAGAATCATGGGGTTTCTTGTGACTTTCCTGGTCATTATGAAATGTATTCATGTATTTCCTGGTTGTTTGTGTGTAGATTCACTTGTGTGCCTTTTTTCAGTCAGCACCACCTAGACAAGAAACTCTCAAAATTTTACGTCGCACATTTTGGGAGACGAGGCTCATAGAAGAAAAGATTGATAACAGAGAAATAAGCTCGTTAGTGTTAACGAACGTTCATTATAAAATTGTTATCAAGATGGTTGTTGACTGACGTCCGTATGAAAATGTGTATGTATATGTTGTATGTATGTGCGTAGTTTAGTATTTCTTCGCCAGTTTCTGCGGGAAAAATGTGATAATACCGCACCGCTTCATAAAAATCTGTACTGAAAAATTAGTGTCTTTTTGAGGTAGGCTATAAGTAAGTCAGTTAGTAAACTTTATTACTTATCGTGGTCCAAAGAACTTACCATGGAGCACAAAGAAAAGAAAGAAAAATGGAACGAAAAAGAAGAAATAAAACATGTAGGCAAAAATTACATAATTAACTAAAAAAATACAAATTTCCAAGGGTGCCTAGTGACTTGGATCGATATCTTAAGTAGTTTAGCCTCTGTTGAACAGACGGACTCAACAACGCGAGCTAAGCAGTGCCACCGCATTATAAATCATTTCAAGAAACTCGCGCCCGAGTTTTAGCTCGGTGCGGTACATATCTAGCGTACCCGAATCTTCTGTCCAGTATGCTGAATGAAATGTCCGTAGTCTTGTTTCCTCCTCATCGCTCTTGTTAATGACTGGGTGAAGTAGGTAGCCTAAAGATTACGGCGTTTTATATCTCTGGGTTTCAAGGTACTGTGCTCCACCACTGACATGCTAAGTTCCCAATTGGGGTTCTTGACAGTAAAATCATTTGAGTGGCTCGATCGCCCTCTCCTTGAAAAGGCCAGCAGTAGATAATGTACTGTTATTTATAAAATTGAAAAAAATGCTCGAGTAAGAACTTTAAATACTTGCACAAACCATATGCTAACTCGATTTGTGGTATAGGTTATAGTATTATGTTTAGTGTGCGTTTCTTTTCTCTTTTCCTTTCTTTTCTTTTTCCTTCTGTACTCGCGCGCTTTTTCCCTTTTGTAAGCGGGCAAAAATTAATATATATGTATATATATATATATTATAATGGAGTCGCAAATGTTCCCTAAACCTACACAAGCCGGCCAGAGTGTGACTTCCCTTCACCATGTTAATTTTTTTTCAGACTAAAGCAAGTGCATCTGTGGCCTGTCGTATGTGGTATGATTGAGCGAAGACATTTTTTCGCTCAGAAGCTCTTTATATTCATAGCCAAGACCAATGCCTGTGATGGCCTGTTCTCTGAATAACAACGAGCTATCCGAGGAATAATAGTGCGATCGCTTCTGACTTCTAAAGGGGTAGAGAGAGAGTTATTTGAACAAAATAAGCTTGGAAGCTAAGTCCCAGATAGCACTTCGGCCTGTTCTAAAGCGATATTGGCTGATGACAGTTCGACTGATCAGAACTGAACGATTTGTATTTGACGGGGCTAAATGGATAAGTAATCTAATAGTTGTGTTTTTGCAGTTACCGTGGTATCTGATACTACGGTTGCTCTGCAAAAACGACAATTGCCGGATTTGCGCTTTTAGAATCATCCGAAAAGAAATAATAATATCCATGGACATAGAGAGTGACGTAACTTCTCTCACCAATTTGACAAAAAACTAGACTCTTGTGTTAGTGATTAAGAAAGGGAGACGAATTTTTCATATACCACGATCAGTTAACACGGTAACTGCAAAAACGCCTTTTGACCATGTTATCAGATTTTACGGTATATGCGAAAACGACGTTGGACCTTGGTGTCAGATACGATGGTATCTGCAAAAACTCATCTAATATTTATTATAGCGATACTTCGGCAGTTCTTGTCAACGGTCCTCTTCAGGCTCTAAGAACCTGCGATATTTCTAGCCAGAACCTGAAGAGTTATCTTCGCCAAGAATGGCCGAAATATTGATAGAATAGATTTCAGCGAAGTTTAGTGTCAACAATTGTGATTCGCAGTCAGCTTGGGATGAAGGAATTCTTATGAACTATTTGTTCCCCTTGTTGAGTTTGGTTTAATGTTTAGGCCGCCGACGTTTGGTCAATGGGTATTACTCTCTACACCTTCATATATGGCCATCTACCGTTTCAAGATGACAACATTTTGGCATTGTACAACAAAATCCAGCACCAGCAGCTCAAATTCCCGCAATCTCCCGTAGCGACTAGCGAACTGAAGGACCTGATATCCAAAATGCTACGGAGGGATCCCGCACAAAGAATCACATTAGCTGCCATTAAGGTGAGTGTGCAATTTAGTTGCAACGGGATTCGCATAGATCACATAAGGCGTATCCTCGCCGTTCCCTGAGGACTCCTCGGGGAATCGAAGGGAACGGCGAGAATAGAGAGAGTCACTGAACGCGGACTCCGCGTACCGAAAACAGCGAGAACACGGAGAATGGTTCGAAAATGGATTTTGTTCGACAAAAAAAATGCAGTTGAGGAAATTTATTTGAGTCCATTTTAGTTTTGGTTTTGTTTATCCTGATTGTTTTAAATTAATCTTAATTGCACCAACACCAGCAAAAATTGATTCCCCTCCGAATCTGAAAGGGAGTCCTTTGTGATGGTGATGATAATCGGATCATGCCACATCCGTGGGGACTCGCGAGAATACTGGGAGTGAGGCCCCGGGACAAACAAAAACACGGGGACTCTTCAAGTGGAGTCCTCGAGGAACGGCGAGAATACGCCTATAGTCTGAATTTGCAACTTGCTAGCGAAAGCCAGGGTTGCCACGGGTAGCACGAAATTGCTGCTTTAAGTAGATCAAACTTGTTTATGTATACTCTTGATTACTATCTTTCCTTGCCGGTGCAAAATCTCCGGCCTCTCCGGAAGAAAGGCAGAAGTGGTATGGTACCACAGCTGCTCCCAAAGAGCGCCGTGATTGTTTGACACAGGATTTGAGTCGTCACGGAGACGTTTACTCCTTCTTCTTGAGGATCACTGGCGTGTTTTGGACTTAGTCATATAGAGTAGGCTATTGGCAGGGTCCCACGTTCTCCCCTTTCTTTGGTTCATTGTCAACTTCATCCCAGTTGCCCGCGGGTCAGAGGCGTCACTTATGGGGGGTGGGGTAGTTGGGACGCCCTCAATGTTTTCTGTAAAGCAGTCAGTAAAAATGACCAGTTACACTGTCAGAAGTTTCATAAGAGATAATACAAGGATGCGCGGTTTCAAAAGATAACGGGTGTAATTTGTTATGATTTTGCAGATTATGCATTGCACGTTATGCACAACAGGCATTGCCAAGAAGAGCCGAAAACCGCCGAAAAAGTATCTGCTGACTATTCCAGTATCAGGATGATAAACGAAAAGTTCACTAGATGTTTTTTTCCGGCTGTGTTTCGGCTCTTCTTGTATGCATAACGTTCAATGCGTAACATTTGCAAAATCATAACAGCTAGTATCCTAAGTTTTATCTATTGAAACTGTGCATCCTTGAATTATGGGTTGTGGAAATTTTGACAGTGTAGTCGGTAAATACCTCCCCCCCCCCCTCGAACATTCTGGCTAGTAAAGACTCTGCCGCTGGTTGAAACTAGGCGCGCAAGTTATTTTGGGATATAAAACTTGATACAGATAAATTGCTCCTGTTCAAGTCTTGTGCGCAATGGCCCACTTCCACTTGATTTGTTACAGTCGTTGCGATCATTACCAGAAATTTTTTGCGCAGTTACGTACTAGCCCCGCTAGCCAATCAGAGATTGTGCTGTGCACCAAAGTTCTCGTGCATCCAGTTCCAAATTGAACTTTACGAAGGTAATCAGAACTTCCAAGACAGTGGTTTGTACAATAATGAGAGCCTCTTGAATAATAAAACATGGATCTTTGCATTAAAAATTGAGGAGAAAGCTTTTCCCTAGATCGATACATTGGTTTTCATTAGTATAGAGACGGGGGAGAGCTTTTCAGATGTGTGTCGTTGTGGGCTTAAAGGGGATGTTGTAGCACTAATGCGACGACGGCCTTTCACTAGGATTATTTCTTGGGGATCATCGTCTCTCCTTATGTTTCCTAGGTTTCAGTTAGATGACGCACAGATTCGACACAAAATGTATATACTCTGCGCATGTTATTCTGGCCAGTTAGAAAATAGACTTTACTTTGTTAAACTTAACAAAGATATACTTCTTTGAAAAAACGACTTAATTCTATCTAACCAAAGAGGTGCCACTCAGCGTCGTATCAGACAGTGGTCAAAAATGGGGGAATAAGGTCGTCCAAGTTGCAGTACATGTAGTTTATGTTTTAGCTGCGTTCCAGTATTCTTTTACAAACCTGTCCCTTTTCTGTGGTGAGGAACACGGAGAAACTTTCATACGATTATTTCCGACCAATGAGCTCCTTGGACGCAATAAGCGGGAGCCTGACCCGCCTCGAAAAGAGCCGAATACGACAAATGCCAAAATTAGCGTAGCACTGTTACGATCAGTAATAAGGCTAAAGATTTCGATGGGATCCCAAAAAATTTATATCTCATCACGACAATTGGATCTTGTAGATATTTGGTCTTCGCCAGACTCTTTGAAATTTTTTACTAGTCAGACTTATGAACAGATTAAGGCCAATGGCTAAGCATCTGATAAAACCAAGTTCAGATACGAATTCAGCGTGCGTGTTTACCCCCAAACGTCACATAATACTTTGACAGATCA
Organism: Branchinecta lindahli; assembly: GCA_023053555.1. Lineage (NCBI taxonomy): Eukaryota > Metazoa > Arthropoda > Branchiopoda > Anostraca > Branchinectidae > Branchinecta > Branchinecta lindahli. The sequence continues at coordinate 17,141,724 of JAKZAO010000012.1, read as the reverse complement.
AAACTTCCATCTGCCTTACGGTACTTCTGCCAAATTTGCGGTTTCTTTCGGATTCTGGGCGAACTACGTGTCCGTTAAAAAAAAAAGTGAATTCAGCAAATCTCCTTACCTCCATATCGCACCTCTAACCAACTTCAGGTAACTTAAACTTTAACGAATTTTCAGGTTTTGGTCGGATTCCGGGCGGACTATTTGTCCGGCGAGAAAATAATTTACATAGATAAATTCAGCATGCCTCTTTACCGCTACATCGGACCTCTAATCAACTTCAGATAAAACTTGGGCTTTATTACCAATTTTCCGGTTTCAGCCGGATTCAGGGCGAACTATGTGTCAGGGTAGAATACGACTACCATATACGGATTCTGCATAGTTTTCTTACCACTGAATCGAACATCAAGTGAAGTCCAAATAAAACTTTCGGATTAAGCATATTTAGCTGTCATTAGTTTTTAAAAATATTCTTTTTTTCGTCCCTTAATTTGACCCCCCCCCCCCATCCCTAAATATAGGGCGAAAAGGACTATCTTGGAATTTGACCTGTACCTTAGTCCTAGTACCTAGAGTCCTCGTGCCAAATTTGAACAAAATATCTCAGCTCCTTCGAGAGTTATCGTGCTAACAGACGGACGGATAGACGGACAACTTTTACGAAGTCATAGGTATCCCTCCACTTACTTTTTGGGATCCCAAAAAGAACATTGAAAGTTCGATGTCTCGGAAAAGAGGGGAAGGAATATTTATAATTAATGATGGGATAAGGCGAACGTTTCGTCGTGAATTTATTTATATGTCTAAGCACGTAGCACGTAAAGGGCTGATAGGTTATTTAGATACACCTGAGGAGCAGCACGTCCACCGTAGTACTAAAATAGACTATAGAGTGATGCCAATAATTCTACCCACGAACCACCGTCCGAACATGGACTATTGAACAAATTGTTTCTGCGCAGTTTATGCCAATTTTCGTGAGGGGCTGGCTACCCATCACCTTCGTTATACTACCTGTTCGCCTCATCAAGCCTTCCTCAGTCACCTGTACGCCTCCATCCGCCCTGATCTCCCCCTCCGACCCCCCCCCCCCCTTCACACGCCTAAGGACTCTTTTCCCTGCACGATCAGCGGAGTAAGAAAGAATCTCTATTGTACCTCTCTCTGATCTGTCTTTACCGAAAAATACGAGTGGCTAACTCCTCGAAGCTTATTTCCGGATACATGTTGTGCACCGGCACCAATAGCCTACCGGGCACACATTTGAGGACAGCTAAAAGAAAACGCCTTGTTTAAAATGCCCAGTCAGCCTAACCAAGAACAAATAATCACAAGAACCTCCGTCTCCCTATCTCTGTAATACGACCATGCGGAGTTGAATATATTCTCGATACCCTGCCCGATGCGAACGAGCGGAGGGTAGGAGCTACGCGGAATATCATAATTCGTTACCTCTACAAACAACTATATCGCAATAGAGCCCCGCAGAAGAAATTTCCTACGAACGCCGTCTGAGTCTTCCTTTACAGCTGATTGGTTGTCTACCATTGTGACGTCACTTGTGACGCTCTTCAGAACGGGTTCTCCACGTCTGCAGGCCTGCTACAGTTTTTCATTTGGTATGCGCAGTGGCGAAGAGGGAAGTAGACGGCCATCAACTCAAAGCTCACAGCAAGTACATTTAGCTCCGCCCAATTTTGTCGGGGTATATATAGTCGCTGCCAAAGGCGTTACTAGCCAAAATGTTTGGGGGGGTAAGGTATTTACTTACTAGCTGGTACTTTTTACCGACTGTTTCTGGAGCAAAAAACGACAGTTTTCAGCAAAACCAACTGTTTTGACGAAAAATCGACTGTTTTCATGAACAAAATCTACTAGTGGTGACGCTTCGCCGACTCAGATATTTTTTACCAACTGGCCGACAACATTGGGTAGGGGCCATCAATCCCCCCCCCCCCCCAGTCGTGACGCTCCTGGTCGCTGCACGGGACCAAAGACGGAAGTTCTATTGGGTTATTTGTTCTTGGTCAAACGAGCCACCGACGAGGCCTCAGCGGTCACCTTGCTTCACTAAAATTCAAGTAACAAAACCCTCGGTGTTCACTCTGTTCCACTTCTTTCCTCTCTAGTTTCAGTGACCTTGAATAGTTTATATGTTTTTCACAGGAACACTCCTGGGTGACGCGATACGGCTTCGCCCCCTTGCCTTCCGAACTGGAGAATTGCTCTTCAAAAGTGGAGGTCACGGACGAAGAGGTTTCCAGCTGTGTCCGAAGTATCCCGAAGCTCAACACTTTGATCCTCGTTAAGTCGATGCTCAAGAAGCACTCCTTCCAGCATCCGTTTAAGAAGGAGGCGTTTAAGAAAAGCGGAAGATCCAATTCCGCGCCAGGATCCTATGATTACTATGATAGGTAAGTCAGATAGAAAGAAGTTGGAAATGAACGACATAATTGGTTACAACTCGACTGATTTAAGCGAAAGAAAAAGCAGATAGAATGAAAGAAGTAGAGGTTCGTTCAGATGGGCTGGCGTGGAAGGAGTATATGCTAGAAAGTGGCAGATTAAACTATTATATGTTGATCAGGCACGTACGCAGGAGGGGGGCCTCCGTGCCCGGGCACCCCCCGAAATCATTTTTTTTTGCATAATTTTCTGATCCTTCACACAGAATAAGGGATAGTGGTTAATTACTGATCTAGACAGAATTTGTTAACTGTTTTCGATGATTTTTCGGCTGGTAATTACCCAATAGGGTCACCAGCACCAGCTTTTGGTTTTTGTAGATGTTACATAATATAATACGCCTTTTATATACTGTTTTGAAGGATTTGGGCCCCCACCGAAAAAAATTCCTGCGTACGTGCCTGATGTTGATCTTGAGAATTACTTACGTCGTCAACATCGCATCTAGAATTCTTCTGGATTTCCCAGTCTGTTTCTGCTGTATAGTTGTAATGCGAGAGCTGATTGACCAGTAACGTAATCATTCCCAGGTAGCTGTTTCGCTTTTATCTCGACTGGATAGTTGGGAATAAATTCGTGTGAGCTCGACCGATCTTGATTGTGTTGTGTACGCTACTTTTTTTGTTGGAGGCTTCATGCCTTCAGCATACTTATTCTTTTTTTTTGTTTTGTTTAGTGTATGTAAATTGAGTTGTTATGTAGCAACCCCAGAGGCTATATTGTGAAATAAATAAAAAATAAATAAATAAAATATAAGAAATGCCCAGGGACGAGGAAGTCCGCAAGGAAAAGCAAAAACTCGTATTTATGTTTAATTTCGAGGTTTCTTGGTTGGGTTGAGATATCACGTGATCATGGTTGGAAAAAAAATAAGAGAAATGCAGTAACTGCAATACTGATTACCTCTTCTCTTGTCAAATTTGAACCATATCCTCGAAACGTTGAATGTCGAACAATTCGTAAGGACATCTGATTTTTGTTTAACCTCCATCGGCTCTTTCCGACATTCTTTGTGCTCCTGCTTCCGCACGCGTATCCACATATTCATACTTGCCGAAATTGCGCTTTTCGAAGTCATCCCAAAAGAAAACTGATATCCAGTCACATAGCTAAGTGCCAAACTTCTTTCCCACCAATTTTACAAAATTGATGAAAGTGAGATGACTTTTCCAGATACCACGATCAGTTACCGCGGCAACTGGCCAGATACCACGATAACTGCAAAAAGCCTTTTGATCGTGGTATCAGATACCATGGTATCTGCAAAAACGCAACTATTGTTTCGCTTTGCACCTACGAGTGCGTTTTCAGCAGCGCGAACTTCGCAGAAAGCTTTAAGGTCCGCCGACAACTCTTTCAGAAATACGGGCATTAAAAGATTCAGAATTTTTTTTATTGAAAGACTTGCAAGGCAAACCGGTTTCTCTTGTGTTTCGGATTCCTTTTCTTTTGCTTGACTTTTCCAAAATTTTTACAACGGTTCGTACAGTTTTCAAACGTTTTGAGTCGAACCACCGCTTTGCAGAGCGGGAAGTCCGTACAGATTTGACAGGAGCCACCGGGCAAGGGTATTTTCGAAAAACGAAATTTCTGAACCGTTCTGTCGGGAATAGATCATTCCTAGTAAGCGCTATGCTTTAAGCTTCCCCTTAACTTCAAATACTAGGGAATTTCCCGGCTGAGATGAAGTACTTCTTGTTTCTAAACTTTGTCCGTGCATGAAAAGGTTCGTTCGACTGAGATTACAGCGGTTCAGGATTGCATGTTCGTACTAATCTCGTGGGGAGCTTACACAAAAAATGAGGTACAAAATCAATAAGTGATGGTGGTACCGTCGCATTTTCGTGGAATTGCACGGAAATCAAGAGTTCCGAGAAATAGCATCCATTAAAAGGAGATCCGTCTTACGTTCTGCAATTGCCACGCACTTTGTTAGGCACTCTTTTCCTCTTTTATACTGCACAGTTCTTGTTCTTCTTCGTACGAATATGAATAAGAATATATTCCCAAAAGAGCCCTTTGGGCCATTAGCGGGACAAAAATACAAAAATAAATAAACACTCCACTCCAGCTGTACCATTACAAAATTCAACTCGTAACTCTAATAACTAAATAACTAACAAACAAACTCATAACTATCCCTTCCACAAGTTATATCATCTAGTTAGGCCGATAGAGGCCTAACTTTTGCATTATCTTTACTGTATTATTTACTTTTGCATGGCTGTCCAGCATCAAAGGCACTAATGTGCCTATCAAATTGGCCTAGCCAGTGGGCCTAACTTTTACATTATATCCTTATTTCTACTATCAGAGGCCCCAAGGGGGGAGGGGAGGTCAACGGTTCCTTAGTATCCTTAGATCCATAAAATTAATCAAAAAGGGTAAGTCATAGTATATTCTTCAGCTGCAGGTTCGTGTTTTCCAGCCAGAAGAGGATCATTGCTAAGGAGAATATACTAGCTGACTTACCTGTTTTTATATATTTTTGTATGTTTTATATATATATTTATATATCCTCATTTTTATATATTTTTCGAAGAACACAAAGGCATCTCCAAAGCCTCTGTACCTATTTCCCGTGAGGAACACCAGGTTTTGTTTAAAAAAAAAAAAAAATCTCTCTGTCCGCCTTTACACACTCTTGACTGTCGAACGGGTAACCCGCGCAAAAAGCTAGCGAGCAAATTGTTCCTTAAAATTACCTTACCTTAATTACCTTAATTCGCACTTCGGAGCGAATTAAGATCAGTCTTGATCCGTTGAATCGCTCCGTCATTGATGATGTGATGGTCAGTTAGGCTTCAGATGCATCCCAGTTGTACTTCGAGGGCACACCATTCCACTCCTCATCTAACGACTTCTTGAAGGATTCCTCGTTGGGTGCTGATACAGTTTCGTTGGTCAGGCTGTTCCATGTGTTGACAACTCGGCAAGAGAAGAATTGTTGTCGTTGTCGGGTTCTGACAGATGACTTAAACAGCTTCTTAGAGTGTCCCCTTCTATCTGCTTAGAGTGTCCCCTTCTTGTATTGCACCTGCAAGCAGTAAAGGGTGTGGTGTCCCGACGAGTAGCTTGCATGTGATGACGATTTCCTGGTTTCAGCTTCAGGGGCGCTGCAGAAGGCAGATGAGGGGCGGAAAATTTTTCTTCTTTGTACTAGTTTTTGGGCCCCTAAACGAAAGGCAAAATCCAAATGACGTTACTTCAAGGTTATTCGGAAACTAGTTTGAACTTGCCCAAAAAAGAGCAATTAGGTTTTGAGTTATAAACCTAAGATTGGGGCTCAAAATTTGATCTTTGGATCCCTCAACCCCCCAAGATTTACTGAAATGGCGTCTCTTCTCCGAGGTCGCGCTGACCAGCCTTAATCAAGTCCAGGGTTGCCACTATAGCACGAAAGTGCTTCTTTTGAAACTTTTTTTTCTAGAAAATAACACTTCAGCACTGTTACTTGTTAGAGCACTTATTAGTAGAACTGAAAATTTTTCTTCAGACGGACATTTTCTGTTCTTATCCGAGTACGTTTGCTTTAAAAGTACAAACTTAGTTAGAGGAACCATTCGTTAATCGAGTAGTTTTGCACATAACGATGCATCATAATGTTTCAACGCCAGATTTTTATTCAAATAATTTTTTTTCAAGAAATATAACACTTTTTCGATCTGTTCACCGATGTGGCAACCCTGATCGAGCCATTTTTTAAACCCTGTGGTGTCTCGCTGGTGCCATTTGTTCCTGACAGGCCATTCCAAAAGAGGACCGCTCCAGTGCTGGAAAGAGAAAACAGGGGATATAAAAAGATAAGAACCGAACTGTTTCTATGTGCCGGAGCTGCTTGGCGAGGTTTCTTTTCTGTTTATCTAAACATGAAAAACAAAATTACAGAAGAAGAAAATAAACAGCGAAAGGAAAACTCTAAGAGCTCACGCTGCAGATGATAAGCAGAGTAACTATCAAGTGCTAACAAAATAATTTTCAACTTTCCACCTCTCATAAAAGAAAAAAAAATCCGAAAAATTTAACAAAATCTAAATCTGAAATTTTAAGTCATTCCAGTATCTGGCCCCCTCAACCCTAAAAAAAAAAGTTATAAAAGGAAGAGGGAGAAAAATAAATTGGGTTGTGAATCATTGATAATACGCCTACCTACTAAGCACTACAGCCAACATTGAAGCATAGATTTCCGTGTGTTATATCTTCTTGTTTAGACAGCTGGAAGTGGGGGTTTCTGCTTTCCATTGTTTCTCGAGATCGCCTTCGTAATATCTCTGGGATAGCTCACGTATTTCTCGGGAGAGATCCTTTGTCGTCCCTCGGTTGAGAGAATCATGTGTACTTTCAGCTGTGTGATTTGTATTCCCCGAGCTCCACTCTAGTAGACTAGGTTGACGTGCGAATATCGGGGACATCGTATACTAGTCGAGTTAATAGGGATATCCAAGTAATGAGAAAGGAATCGACGCTGTTCTTGAGGCGAATGATGCCGTCGTCTTGTGCGTGATTAGGGTAAAGAACCATTCTCGAATTCTCCATATTCCGGTTCAGCGCTCCGAGCGGACTAGTTTCTGTAAATCCTTCGCTGTCTCATTATCAGCACATATAGTTGTAGATCCACAAGCTGATGAGTAGAAAATCTGCAATCTACCTCCCGAGGGGTTGAAGTGTATGTTTGGAGTACACTGTAAAAAGTTTCTCCGAGTAAGGATTAAAGTTTAACTGCAGTATTTGCTACTGGGATTAATGTTATCTCTACTGGGAGACTGGGATCCAGAGGGAGGCCTACTGTACAGGGGGACAACCAGGTTTGCGAAGAAATTGTACCGCTCCCAACTCCCTCGGCGAAGAGACAGTGACGACCGAGACAACAGACTCCTTTAAGAGAAGGGTTGACGGTGACAGGAAATACGTGACCTAGAAGACAAGCTACAAGGATCCATTGTCAACTTCTACAGCGGACGTCAACAGGCTACGCAGGGATCAAGTTTCTTGTTGAGATATATTCTTGATAACTAACTCTTCGTGCCGACGAAGAATCGCCGTGTGCCTAGCGAAGAACCAGAAAAGTTACCACAACAGACGTTGTTGATTAGGATTTAAGTCAGTTTTGAGGATTTGTTTCGATGACGTTTCGTGTTCTTCCCTAGAATCACCACCGTATTTCGGGCTTAGTCATATAGAGTATGGTGAGGGCCCTCGCGTCTTGCTGGATGTGTTTTGTACAAGCAGTTGTTCACAGCTACTGGTGATGAGCAACTTAGTGGCAAAAGTCACGTCTCCTCGTGTCAGCGATGGTAGGTTTACGTCTTTTGCGGTCGAACTAAGGCAACATACAGCCTCTACAAAATCTTGGGATGACGGCTGTTTATCGTCTTCCTAATAATTCCGAGCATTCTTTCACCTTTTTCTTACCATCCAGGGAGATACCCCGTGTTGCCTTCAAAGCGGCCTGTTAGACCATTTTTGATTGGATACTATATATACAGAGCCGAGCTGCCAGCGAGGAGCCGGACGCGTTTACACTTATAAACCGTTCTAGGGACAATCAATAGTGTAAAAGGGCGCTTTGAAGGCAACAAGGGGTATCTCCTTGGATGGTAAGAATCAGCTGCTCTTTTCCCTTTTGTTGCTAAGTACAGTACTCTGCACTTAATGGCATCAAATTCCAGCAGATACTGCGAGGTCCAGGGACACAAGATGTCCAAGTCTTTCTGCAAAAGCGCAAGTTCGGTCTCTGTGGTTGACGGACCGAAGAGACAATTGCGTCGAGCTGGATCTCGAATCCTGTTTCCCTTTTCTACATTGCAGTGCCTCAGTTGGTTAAGCGCAACGGTTATTCAAGCCGAAGGTCGCGGGTCCAAACCCGGCCATCGGGGCATTTTTGTCTTTCAGTTCAACACTTATAATGGAAAATGTATCCTTACCTTACGTTATATCAACATGAATCCGCTTCCCAGTAACAAGAAAAACTCAACCACCAGTTACCACAGTACGTCTCCGCTATTTTCCAATTCTCTCAGTTTCTCAGTCACGTTCGGAGTATGTTCTTCTCGCCCTCTTTGTTCTGTCCTTTGTTCCTTAGAAATCGTGTTTGAAATGTCTCGTCCACAAAGCATGTATGGCCTTTCCATATGCTCTCTCCTAATCTTAGTTTTTCGCCGGATTGGTGCGTGACTCTTTCCCTCCGGCAGTAGTTCGTTTTCCCCGATCCGTGACCCAGGTTCGCTTTGGAAGTCTTTGTCTTCTCGAATTCCCTCGACTGCTTTAATGACTCCCTTTTGATGTGAGGTATGAAATCCTGCAAACAAACTAAATTTAAACTCTCGGTCTATTCTGCTTCAGCTACTGCTAGGACTGTAAAGCAACACATTTCTGTCAGGTTTCCCGAGCATTGTGAACCAGACTTTACTTTAGGAGACTGAAGTCTTTACTTCTACTCTATTGTCCACCTTGTTAAACAGTTTGTGGAAAACATAGACCTTGATTTGCTCTCGACTCCATATTGCCATGTGACCCAAGTGATTCTGGCGTTCTCACGGATTGGCCTTCCAAAAAGCAAAGCGAGAATCCGCCGAGCGCAAGAACGAACGGAAAGTTGTTGCGCCTATACATTCAAAATTATTATTCGTAATTTCTTAGAGTTATTTAGAGGCAAAAGCCTTTTCTGTTGCTTTATATATATAAGTTCTCGCTGGCTTGCCGAATCCACTTTCCATGTCAAGTTCCAGAACGAGCGGAACCCAAGAACAACACCGGAAAGCGAAGCGAGTCTGAGCCGCAGTGGCAAGAACACACTGCCGATAGCCAGTGGAACTTGCCAGACCGCCAGAATCGCCCTAAAGTTCGGATGATGAAATCCACCCTCCAGTGTCCCGTTCTTACTTGAAAATTCCACGTCTTGAAAATTCCACGCACGAATAACAAGTGCGTTGCTCTTTGATAGTACTGCTACAAGGGTTACTTTAACCGTGCCCCTAAATCCCCCCATGGGCGAAAAGATTTCGTAGTTGGAACTACACTCTCAGAAGTTTGATAATAGATAACACATGTTTGACCATCCTTGTGTTAAAAAGCTGTGAGAAAGTATCGTTTATGAGCCGAGCCGAGACGAGCTTGTATCCCTGCCCGAACCCAGGATTGATTTATATTGTTATCAAGTACTTAAAAAATTAAAGAACCTGAACCTGCCTTTTAAGTGGTATATTTCGAGACAACACTTTTGTTATGGCCCTTAATGTGTTATGTTTCTCGGAAAGATAACATTTGAAAGGGTCATAACAGATATATTCTCATAACTTTGATTCGTAAACATGAGTTATCTGCCATCAGACTTCTGACAGCGTACCAAATTCGAGAATGCTTCCGATTCAGCTCCTCTAAACATTCTTCTGTCATATCATACATCTGTTTGGACGATTGCCTCGAGCATGATCTCTGATCACGTAGCCCTGTTCTACATGTGGCTCAGTTGGTTAGCGCAACGGCAATCTAAGCCAAAGGTCGTTGGTTCAGATCCCGGCCTTGGAGCATTTTTGTTTTTCAGTTCAACATCCTTAATTTACACAAGTGTTTCACAAGTTTCGTTTTTCCATCTTGAGCACCTTTGAGCCTGAAGAGGACCCTTGCCAAGAAGGGTCGAAACATAGCTTAAATTTCAGCTGACGTATCCGTATCCGTTTTGCACTGTCAAATAGGATTCGCAGTCAGCTAGGGCTGAAGGAATATTTATCTTAACCTTACATTTTTTCGTTTTTTCCATCTTGCATGAGCGCCTTTGAGCCTGAAGACGGCCCTTCCCTTGCCAAGAAGGGTTGAAATATAGCTTAAATGTCAGCTGACGTATCCGTATCCGTTTTGCACTGTCAAATAGGATTCACAGTCAGCTAGGGCTGAAGGAATATTTATCTTAACTTTACGTTATAGTGACATGAAGAGCGTGTTCCACCCTACTTACCGTAGTTACTACGCTATTCGCCGTGGTTACTACGCTAGGCTGGAACGCTCTTTGAATTTTTTCGGTCAATATCAGGCCGCGGGGTGATCCGACCAATCACGTTACAGATATGCGTAGTTACTACGCTAACTACGCTCCCGAGCGTGGTAAGCAAATAGTTACTATTAGTTACTATTTTGAGAAGGTTGGAACGGTGAGTGTAGTAACTTTTCGCGAGGCTGGAACGGAAATAGTAACTAATAGTTACTATTGGTAGAGGGGTGGAACACGCTCGAAATGACTTCCCAGTAAGAAACAAGATTCAACTGTTCAGCAAAGAGTGCGAACACACGATTAGGATTTTCCTGCTGGATTTTCTGCACTTTCATCATCAGATTGAAAAATCAAAACTTTTCCGTAGAGAATTCACAGTTCAGTTCAGTTCAGTTTTATTAAATTCAAAATAAATGAACAAAATAAATTTCCGACCCCTACAAAGCTCCGTGGCCCGTTACATAGGGGTTAATACCAAAAATAAACAACAAAAAAACGAGTCTCTTAACTATTAAATCATAATAAATAAAGAACAATAGGAGAATTTGTTGAACAGTGGTGCCGAAATTCCTGGCAGGATTTCCAGTTCGCGAGCGCCCGACCCTAATTGTCTGTGAGAGAGAGAGAGAGAGAGAGACGGGTTTAATCAAAACAACCGGCAGTGAGACACTGAAAGGGTTGTACAAAAAGGAATATACATAGGCACTAAATAATTGTTCTAGCCATGAACGGCAGTGCCGAGCGGCGGTAACGCTCCGTGTTACACTTCACTAGTTCAAAGCCCGTCCGCTGGCGAGTTTCATACTGGTGGATTTCTTCGAAGCGTTTCCAAGGCATTAGGTGCTCAGAGACAACGGTTCATTCTCTATTCAGTCTTGTGTGATAGTTGTCACGACACCGTTGTCTCCTAAAGCATCGGACTGTACCTTCGTGATGGATCCTTTCTGTCTGTCACGCACCGCTTACCTTCCCCGCTGGTTTCCTGCCACAGCGCGGGGAAAATGTCAACTGATGTCCAGGAGCTCACTTGTCAGTCAATCCTGGCAGCGTTGTCGCTGCGTTGATGCTAACACGAAGAGTCGGGGCTAAACAGGCTCAAAAGTTTACTGTACCAGTACTGAACAGCAGGGCCGTATCCAGGGGGAGGAGTGGGGAGTTTGACCCCCCCTCGAAACATACAAAAATAATTGTTTTTTATAGGCTTTAACCTCTGATCAATGTCTGTTTTGTAATCCTTGGTACGACCAGCGGGCAACCTCCCCCCCCCCCCCCCCGACATACATTTATAGATACGGACCTGCTGAACAGGCTTAAAGCAGAACTGAGTGCATTGTTGATTTGTTTGCCGATCATAAGCAGAACCGGATGCCCTGCCTTGTTCATTTTGGTTGCCGATTCCCCAAGTCGGTCTGTGAAGAAACTATCGATTCTTAATCATAGGCGTTTTCCGAAACACCTCTCGAAAAGAGTGCTTCCGCGGTCGTTTCTGTGGCCCACAACTGTTTTTCCGCGATCAACATGGTTTTCCTGGCTCTGATTCGACATACAACTGTCGAGGTACTTTTCGCTTTTGTGGCACGAATTTGGCGGGAAAACCAAATTTAGCGGCAAAAATTAGCTGAATTATCAGGCAGATAGACATAAAACCGAGGATCCTTCTAGAACAGAATGGTAAGGGCGTAATCCTGAAGTTCTGTTCATTGAGATTTTGGTTGGATTTTATTTTTATTTCAGGCATTTGATATCACTGCCAAAATCAAAGACAAAACGGCGTTTCCAGAGCCTCGTTTTTGTTGAAATAGCGCTGCCGCATCGCTGCGCAGCACTTCCTTGCCTTTTCACAACATGCGTTTTTGTGTTCACTGTTTCTTCGGCAGCAGCAGCATCTTGCAGGGAAGCACGGACTTGGTCGGTGGTCGGTGAGCAAGTCCGCGATTCTCGAGAATTAAGCGCTGCCGTCTTCCTCGGAAGCACTGCAGTGCAAAAACGGATGTAGAAAGAATCAGTCCGGAAGCGGCCGAGAAGTGGACCTGCAGCTTGCAACAAAAACGAGGCTCAGGAGTTTTCAACTTGTGGGTCTGTGCACACACTTCTGTTTTCGTGACAAATGCATGCAAATATGCCGCAGAAAAACGCCTTATCTGTTTTCAGTTTGTAGAGCAAAAGGCAAGAGTTCGACTGTCAATTGTGTGTCATCGGCTAATCTAGTGACTTAGCATCAAAGTCCCCAAACAGACCAAACAAAAACATAAACTCAGCTATGGTGTTCCGTTTCCATATTTAAAAAAATGCTAAATGTGTCTGCTTGATTGACTCGTATACTTACCCAGATAATTTTGAAACGTTAGTGTTTAAAAAAAAAAAAAAAACAATCTGATCCTAAGGCCTAATCCTTTAATCCTAATCTCGACCTCAGAAAATAATTTCTCTTTTTGGCTACCTCGCATGCTTTCTCTTTTCACATCAAATCCCTGTTCGGCTGAATCCGAACGAAAATTGAGATGCACACAACTCAGTCCCACGAATAGAAGCCAATTAACCCTAGTGACTGGTTTCCTGTCTGATGCAGAGTTCCTTCTTTCAGTGTTGTATTTGATCTCGTTGGCAGATTTACTTAATAGGATGCTCTCCTGTGTTGAACTATTTTAATGAAAGTGAGGGGTCCTTGACTTTACTGGCTTTCATTCACGGCCTCTTTTTAGTCGTTCGTTCCTTTATCTGGTTGCCATAGTAACCAGATGCAAATTTCGGTTGAGCTCAAGACCGTATTTCAAGCCGGTATTGAATTTTCCGGGAGCGGCTTGGAGTTTCGGGGTTGGTCGGAAAGTTGGTGCGAAATCCTCTCTCAGTGGAACCCAAGACCAGCGAAATATTTGTCTTTTTGTATGAATTTCTCCTTTGGGGACACAGCGAAACCGAACCTATTAGAAGTAGAAGGAAATTCCATCTTGTATAATCAACAGACTTTAAGGTTTGTGAATTTAGCATGTAATACAATTGTTTACAGAAAGTTCAGTTTGACAACTGAACTAACTAATTCCAACTGTTCGACAAGATATGTTATCATCTTACAGTTTTATAAGGGGTTTTCTCAGCTATTGTGTTGATCGCGTTTTGTCCCAGTAGGAGTGCTTCCGAGTCATGCCACTAGATGATCCCACGGTCGTATAAGCTCCCCCTTAAAGTTTAACTGAAAAGGCAGCTAATTTTTACATCTGATAATTGAATACACTGAATTATTTTGACTCATTTAAGGGATTTTTTACTTTTAACTTTTACTTTTTTTCTTCTTTTTTGTGCTTGCACGACAACCCAAAATTCATCCAGACGCGGAGAATTTGAATTTCAACAAAAGCCTGCATTTCCATGTGTTGCGGACGCTAAGCTTGAACATTGGAGGAAGCAGCTTCTCTGAAATGAGTAGGAAAATTATGATAGATATGTCTTTTTTTACATGTGTTATTTTTCGGCAAGGCTTACCTTTGTAGTTGCTGAATATTTCAGGCATACAGGGACAAGCACATAGAAGCAACAAATCCGAAAGAATAAGTCCAGTCGATGAAATCGATTAGTATCTGTGGATAGCGGACAAACGAAGTAATCCATTTTTATCGGGTTTTAGGTCTATTCAAATAAACAGTGAAGTGTAGCAAGACTGTCGGATCTCAGCTCTATTCGGTTAAATTTTAAAGGATACTTCGCACTACATTCTGTTTCTGCTAAGACGTTCTGAGATAGTTGATTACTTTAAAACTTAGCTACGTTTACAGCAAATTATACAAGGCTTCGGCTGTTTTTAGCCTCTTTCCATGCCCCTTACCTTGGCTGAGAAATTTGGCAAAATTCGCATAACTGGTCTGCTGATCAATCAGCATCTCGGAAAAAAACGATCTGGAACCAGATATGTCACGTAAAGAGAACAGTCGTGGCAATCGTGATAATCAGTGTAATGCCAATAGAGGAGATAGGATACACTTATGCAATATAGAATTTAGGGAACGAGAATGGAGAAGTGCTACTGAAGTAGAATAAATTAGTATCATAAGTTGCGTTTTTGCAGATACCATATGGTATCTGACAAACGGTCTAAAGTCTTTTTTGCAGTTATCGTGGTATATGATACCACGATCAAAAGGCGTTTTTGCATTTGTCGTGGTATCTGGCCAGTTGCCGTGGTAACAGATATTCAGATACCACGGCCCGACCGTGGTATCTGTAAAGTCATCTTACTTTCATCAAATTTTGTCAAATTGGTTAGAAAGAAGTTCAGCATTTTGTGGTGTAGCTGGATATCAGTTTTTGGTGGTTTTTGGGATCCCAAAACGTTAGTGACGGATACCTATGACATCGCAAAAGTTGTCTGTCTGTCCGTCCGTCCGTCCGTCTGTCTGTGAGCACGATAACTCTCGAAGGGAATGAGATATTTTGATGAAACTTGGTGTGAGCATTCTTTGGGTCAAGAGTAAGGTCGAGTTCGTAGATGGGCCCTGTACCCCTACATTTAGGGGTGGGGGAGGGGGTTCAAATTAAGGGACAAGCAAAATATTTTGAAACAGCTAATGTGATAGTCGATTATGGGGTAAGAAGACATGCTGAACAAGAATATGAAAACCATTTTCGCGCCGGACAAGTAGTTCGCCCGGAATCCGGCCGAAACCGGAAAGTTTGTTAAAAGTAAAAGTTTTATTTGAAGTTGACTAGATGTTTGATTTAGGGGTAAGAAGCCACGCTGAACACGAATATGAAAACCATTTTCTCGCCGGACAAGTAGTTCGCCCGGAATCTGGCCAAAACCGGAAAGTTTGTTAGAAGTTAAAGTTTTATCTGAAGTTGATTAGACGTTTGATGTAGGGGTAAGAAGATATGCTGAACAAGAATACGAAAACCATTTTATCGCCGGACAAGTAGTTCGCCCGGAATCCGGCCAAAACCGGAAATTTGTTAAAAGTAAAAGTTTTATTTTAAGTTGATTAGATGATAGATTTGGGGGTAACAAGAGATGCAGAATCCGTATATGACAATCACTGTTTAGCCGGACATATGGTTCGTCCGGAATCCGGCTGAAACCGGAAAATTTGTTAGAAGTAAAATTTTTATTTGAAGTTGATTAGATGTTGGATATAGGGGTAAGGAGATACGCTGAATCCGTTTTTGAGCTTTAGTTTTTCGCCGGACAAGTAGTTCTTGAAGTTCACCAAAACCGCAAAATTCACAGAAGTAAGCCAGGATCATTTCGATCGGCTTATAGAGGTAAACGCACATGCTGAATCCATATCTGAGCTTGGATTTCTTAATGATTAGCTGTTTGGCCTGGCGAAGATTTTTGGGATCCCATCGGAACCTTTGGTCTTGTTCTTATTGGGATGACTTCGAAAAGTGCAATTTCGGCAATAGTTGTTTTTGCAGTGGACCGTATATCAGATAGCACGGTAACTGCAAAAACGACTGATTGCAGATCCAGTTACCGTGGTATCCGCAAAAACGCAACTAAAATTGCGACGTGTCCTTTAAGAGTGAAACTTCAACTTAATCGGACTTGACTTCATTCGTGTTTTTATTTTTATTTTTATTATTTTATTCATTCTTTGTCGTTGCTCAGACCTGAAGTACCATCCATGTTATCTCGAGGCTTCGTTTCTATGCCATTATCGAGCTTTCATTATTTTCCGTAAATAAGGCTATGGATCTGGAGACAATTACTCAGGTTTGATGGTGTCAGCTTTCAGTTGCGAATTATTTGTTAGCCTATGACGAGAGTTTTCTTATCGATGGAGATTTGGTTGAGGGGGGGCTACAGGAAGCAAAAGGGCGCAAAACCGGATATAAGGATTTCGTTCTTGTGACACACCGGTCGAAGCTGTGATTCGGCGGAAACTGAATAATAATAAAGGCTTCGCTGCCCAAGCATCTTGGCTGACGTAGGCAATCCATGTTTTAGCCATTTTTAAATATAGTGTTCAAACAATTTAACATATTTCTCTGATTTTTATTCTGACCCGAACCGGAAAGAAATCTTAAAGGAATTTCTCCTTTGACGTTGTCAGATCCTTTGTAAAACGAAATCTCTTTTGTCCCGTCCCAAGCAATCCTGTGGATTAACTCGATGTTTTAACCGAATTCAGAAACTTGTAGAATTTATCCTTTGGGGCTACAGCGAAACCAAACCCATTAGAAGTAGAAGGATCTTCCATCTCGTATAATTAACAGATTTTAAGATTTGTGAATTCAGCGTGGAATAACATTGTTTACAGAAAGTTCAGTTTGACAACTGAGCTAACTAAATTCCAACTGGTGTAGAAGATATTTTTTGTTAACATATTACAGCTTTATAAGGGGATATTAATTAGGGAAGCCTTGAATTTTTTTTTGGGGGGGTGAAAGAAGAGGTGGTTAGGGATACTTGCTGTATTGAGTACAGCTTGTTTATGGCAGAGGGATTATAAAAATAATGATTGGTGAAGAAAGTTGTCTGGTTTAATTGTTTAGCATTTTACTAATGTTATTTAAATTAAGTTGAAAAAGAATAAATCAATCATTCAGTCGATGGTTAGGACATTAACATGAATTTGTGTTTTCTATCAATTCGTATTCGTTACTTATTACTTGTAATTCTTATTGCAAATACATATTATTATATATATTACATATATGTGAATACATATTAGTTATTTGTTATACATAAGCTATATTTCACTTGCGTTGCATATACTTCTTCATTTACATGTTAAAGTATTTGATTCATGTGAGAAGTTGGAAGACACCATCATTTTTCGATGGGTCGGATTTTTACGAACACAATGTTACCTCTGTTTTCTTCAAAATCCTCAGGGCATCCAAGCTACTTGGCTACACAATCCAAGCTACACAAATTACTTGAGCACAATTCACTCTTGAAAGCAAAATCGCCATTGCTAATTAACTATTCACTGATCTCCTGACGCAGGTCAGACGTATACTAAAATCTTCGAGAAGATCGAGGGGCGTGTAAGAGGATTAAAACAACGAATTGTATCACCCTGTGGACGTTTAGATATGTCAGAAGTAGAAATCATCGGCCAGTTTGACAATTTTTGGTCTCGGAAGCTGAATATTATTTAGCTTAATTTCATAATTTCTAAGAAATCACTATAACGAATTTAGTATAATTTACGGCGTTTGTTTATTGTGATATAGTTCACATCCTTAATTCTTTGGACTTACGGGAATTAACAAGAAAAAATAAAAAACAAAATACTTAAAGAAATCGATAATGCAAATAATTAGTTTTTTCTACACATTTTCCGTATGCCTGCTACAATAAAAAACATCTTGTTAGATCCATAATCAAACTATGGTCCCAGCCTCCCCATGTCGAGTACTTCCGACCCGCGCCACTAGATGACCCAGCGGTCGGATTGAGTTGTGGCTTCATCTTAGGTGTTGGGTGGGGGGGGGGGGGTCTAGACTTTGCAAGTGCCAGAATGCTTATGATGCAACTCCTTTAATGTTTATGTGGGTTTGATTTCTCTCCCTGTTGTGTTGCGCTAACACACGGACAGACTTGAACCCGGTCTTGCCTTTAGTTGTCTTGCGTAATTTTACCATTCGCCAAGTTTGTATTGCATCTTCACAAATGCAGTGTAAGGTTTGCGTAGCTCAGCGTTAAAGGGGGAACGAGAGGCCAAGCGGTCAGTGTAAGTTGTTGAGAAATCAGGCTACGGTAGCCAGCCGTGTTTCCTTGTTCATCGCGATCCTGGTGTGACCAGCTACGTTGCACCGTCATTTACATTACCGAAATTATGCTCAGATGGGACCAGTGTGGCTCGACCAAGAATCGAGTGTCCTAATTTGTTGGCGTTTTTACGTTTTTGGCCAATGAAAAGGGGCCAAAAATCCAGGATGGCTTAAGGTCCACCAAATTCTTTCGGAAATTTTGTGCAAAAAGCACTAGAGTTGAGAAGTGTTGTTTCTTAGTTGTTATTTTGTCTTAGTTTATTATGAGTTGTTTATTATACTGTATATGGCCGTTGAAAGACGAGGCAAGGTTGAAAAGGAGCCAGGTATGTTAGAATATTAGAATATAAACTTCATCTAATGCGACTTCGGCTTCAATGACACCCTCTCAGTCCCTTGGTTTTTCGATGTATTCTGTCTATGGATGAAATCCGGCCGACGAGAAAATGAGCGTAAATTTCGGAAATTGTTCGAAATCCGGGCCGAATTTCAGAATCTAGGCAGGAAACCCTGTCATCTGTTTCCAAGGCTTAACCGAAAGTTTCCCTGCATCCTAGCCTACTTTAAATTTCGAGGGTCTGCTCTCGAGCGTTCCCTCCAAGTTTATGAAGTTCATCTGATGAACTTCGTCTCGGCGAAGGCCCAAGGGCCCTCGTTAGAACACGAGTATTTCTGTAAATGTATATCGATTCGTCGATCTGCATAAAGTCCTTTTTTGGATTTAAGTGCTTTGAGCGCGATTGTTGGAAAGGGACTCTGCCCTGATAAATATCGGGTCGTTCTTCATATCTGCAAGGATCGATAAACTCCGTCGTTTCACGACTATGAAAAATTATTGAGTCTGGCTGAGACAAAGGACTGAACAGGGGGCTGTATCATTACTAGCGTTATGAAGTTCAAACAAACGACAAGAAAAAGAGGTTATCATGCTTCCCTCAGTATCATCGAAACAGCGTTGGCGAAGTCTAGTGATCGGTGCGGTGGCGTTGGATACTCCCGACGGTTGTTCATTGCTGGATACCGGTTTACATCAGACGCGGGTGCCCCGAATTAACTGTTATCTGCCAGTCCTTGGCTATTACTAGAAATGATCTTTTCACGATGAAATGGTTCTGAAAAATCGTTTTTCAAAATACCATTACTTTTCAGGTGACATTAGCGATTTTCTCGTTATCGCTTGTGGAGACCCACCCACTCGCCGACGCGGTGGCTGGACGCAAAAAATTTGAAAACTGAACGCGGCGTGGTTGAAAAGTGGAAAAACCAAGCAAAGAAGTCCGAAACAAAAGATAAACATGAGGGTCTACCATGTCTTAAAAAAAAAACTTTGAAGCTTCTCATACACTACTCATGTGTGAAAGAATTGTCGGCGTACGTTTGAAACTTTCGGCGAAGTTTGCGTTCTGCGACTGCAAAACCCCGCTCGGCCGAAAAAGCGCGGTAGATTCAAAACGAAGCAATGGTTAAAAGCGGGTATTTCAGAAGCGTATGATTCCATAAGGAAGCTAGGGACAGTGTAAAAGTCAGAAAAAGCAATAGGCGTCAGAGGACCCGCGCAACTATAATACCAATGCAGAAACCCGGAGACCTGACTTTCATACGGTACATTCTATCCCCACTAAGGGCATCTCCCTGATTTCACACTTGCACTGTTTCGCTATTTGCGATGCGTATCATCCTCCCAAAAATTGTTTGCGAGAAGCCCACCCGTCAGAAAACATGTTATGTGAATTTGTCCGTGTTTTCGCTAGAAATCAACGGGCCTGGAGAAAGACTTAAAGGAACAGTAAACTTGACTACGCAACTTTCGGCCATCGAATCGCCCGGGGGGGCTTAGATAAATATACAGGGTATTATTGTCGACAGGCCCCCCCTTCTTTGTTATCTCGAACCCCCTCCTTAGTGTTCCCAAAGCTAGCTGGCAGGCCCTTGCCCCTTATGCACTGTAATTATGCACTTATGTACTGTAAAAGTTCGCCTTTTTGGGATCCCAAAACGTTAGTGACGGATACCTATGACATCGCAAAAGTTGTCCGTCTGTCCGTCCGTCCGTCTGTCCGTCTGTGAGCACGATAACTCTCGAAGGGAATGAGATATTTTGATGAAACTTGGTGTGAGGATTCTTTGCGTCAAGAGTAAGGTCGAGTTCGTAGATGGGCTCTGTAGTCCTACATTTAGGGGTGGGGGAGGGGGTTTAAATTAAGGGGCAAACAAAATATTTTAAAACAGCTAATGTGATAGTCGATTATGGGGTAAGAAGACATGCTGGGCACGATATTGAAAACCATTTTCTCGCCGGACAAGTAGTTCGTCCGGAATCCGGCCGAAACCGGAAAGTTTGTTAAAAGCAAAAGTTTTATTTGAAGTTGATTAGATGCTCGATTTAGGTGTAAGAAGACATGCTTAACACGATGGTGAAAACCATTTTCTCGCCGGACAAGAAGTTCGCCCGGAATCCGGCTGAAACCGGAAAATTTGTTAAAAGCAAAAGTTTTATTTGAAGTTGATTAGATGCTCGATTTAGGAGTAAGAAGACATGCTGAACACGATGGTCAAAACCATTTTCTCGCCGGACAAGTAGTTCGCCCGGAATCCGGCCGAAACCGGAAAATTTATTAAAAGTAAAATTTGTATTTGAAGTTGATTAGATGACAGATTTAAGGGTAAGAAGAGACGCTGAATCTGTATATGACAATCATTTTTTACCCGGACATATAGCTCGTCCTGAATCCGGTTGAAACCGGATTCTTTGTATAAGTAAAAGTTTTATTTGAAGTTGATTAGATGTTCTTTATAGGAGATACGCTGAATTCGTTTCTGAACTACCATTTTTTGGCTGGACAAGTAGTTCGCTCGGAATTCGGCCGAAACCGGAAATTTGGCAGAAGTAAAGCAGGAAGTTTCGATCAGTATCGTCTATATAGATATGGCTTATAAGTGTACATCTGAACTTGATTTTCTCAGATGATTAGCCTGGCGAAGACTGTGCCTGGCGAAGACAAGACCTAGTTGTCTGGGTCAAATATTAAATTTTTGGGATCCCATCGAAACCTTTGGTCTTGTTACATGTAGACTACAGAGTAACGACCTCCCCGACAAGGCGGCCGGCGTTCGATTCCTAGTCGCGGCACACAAACCTTTTGCTTTTGCAAACCTTTTGCTCAAAAGTCGAATTCTCGGAAACTGCCCAGAAACTGCAATGGTCGTAACGAGAATTTTTCTTACTCTCAATATCGACTCAGGGTACATTCTTGATATGTTAGCTAGCTCCCCGAGTCAAGTTTGAGTCAAGTTTTCTGTTCCTTTAAAACAGCCAAAGCTGTGGGTGATTTTCTAAAAGCAGAGCCTGGTTTTAAAGTATTCAGCTAATTCGTATTATTGAAACATAAACAGTAAACAGTGCGCATTTCCTTTAAGGCGATTGGCCAGGCATAGCCTACACTATCCGGTTAGTCAAAGTGGTGATCGCAGGCACACAGTCAAATAGAGTGAGAGACTCCGGGATCGACTAAAAACAGGAACGGAACGGAATGACACAGTGCAGGAGGAACGCGTAGGCTACTAAAAACGGGAATGACTTAAGAAAATCGAGACCGCTGCACCAGGAGGAACACTTCTAAAAGGGGAACAATGCACCGTCCTTCCTTCTTTTAGTAGCTTGTTTGGGCACGAGTTCCAGATCATTCCCGTGCACGATCCCTGTTCTAGTAGGCGTGTTCCTTCTTTTAGTCGAGTTAAACTACACACGGCGGCAGGGCCAGTCATGGACACTAGCTCAATTTTGGGGTACTGATACCCCATATGAGGGGTACTACCAATTTGGGGATTACTACCCAAATATGGGGGAGTACTCCCCACATGTGGGGTATCACTACCCCCTATATGGGGTACCAGCCTAACTTTCCACTAAGTTTCTCACTTTTGGCACTTGCCTTGGCTAAACGACAAGCAGCCGTGGTTCCTCACTTTCACAGGGTATAGGTATGAATCTTACCTATCTTTTGCTATACTATTGTCCAGATTGTGACGTGGTTTTGGAAGCTTTTGCCAAAAAGGCAGACCCTGTCACGAAATGTCCAAAACAAAAATACCAAAAATACTTCAAATACTTCAAAATACAAAAATACTTCCAAAACAAAAATGTTTTGGAAGACCCTGTCTCCCAAAACCACGTCACAATCTGGACAATAGTATACCAAAAGATAGGTAAGATTCATACCTGTACCCTGTGAAAGTGAGGAACCACGGCTGCTTGTCGTTTAGCCAAGGCAAGTGCCAAAAGTAAGAAACTTAGTGGAAAGTTAGGCTGGTACCCCATATAGGGGGTAGTGATACCCCACATGTGGGGAGTACTCCCCCATATTTGGGTAGTACTCCCCAAATTGGTAGTACCCCTCATATGGGGTATCAGTACCCCAAAATTGAGCTAGTGTCCATGACTGGGCAGGGCTACTGTTCTTTAATACTTGCTTCCATATGCAGGAGGAACAAGTATTAAACACGGGAATGACAGGCCCCTTGTTTTTGGGTGCGTTGTTCCCCCTTTTAGAAGTGTTCCTCCTGGTGCAGTGTTCCCGATTTGAGTACATCATTCCCGTTTTTGTACGCGTTCCCGTTTTTAGTACGCGTTCCTCCTGCACCGTGGCATTCCCTTCCATGCCCGTGTTTACTCGATCCCAGATACTCCTTGACCGCATCCTGTTCTAGCGAAAAACGCCACCAGCTTGGATGACACCCCGAAGCTTTAGCGACACTTCTGGGGACAAGAACGCAGCCAAATAAAATATAACGCAAAAAACGGCGGATTCTGGTGTCCAGGCGCTTCGAATAGCCTTGCAGGAAAAAGTACAACCTCAAAACGGTGGATTTTGGAGTTTTGCAGGGCTATTCCGGCCCGGTTATCAATCCGAGAACATCCGCTTCCTCGGAATCGAACAGCAGCGCGAAATTCTTGGTGCGTTTACTGCGTTTTTTTCCGGCTAGTTGGTTCTTTCAACTTTGCGCGGAACTGAGTACAATAACAAACCTTGTGGAAACGAATTTGACTCCTCGCCTATGCCGATCTTGACTGGATAAAAATAAGCAACACGGCATATCTGATGAAGTAAATTGCCCCCTCCACCCTTTATCCTCGTCTTCGAGTTGAAGACCGGAAAGCCAGTTCGATCTGCTGCCCGAAAACCAGGGTCTCAACAAGTCATACACAAATCCTCAAATTTTGGGCATGGTGCCCTAACGTCTGGGCATGCCCCAACGTATGGGCATGGGCTCATGGGGCCCTGCAGCGAGGGCATGGTATCTCGTATCCCACAAAAATCTGTTGAACTGAGCATCAAAAATGGAAATTTGGTTTTCAAACAGATCTGTATGGGGTAGCATGCCCTTGCCGCAGGGTAGGGTGCCCCAACGTGTGAGCACCATGCCCATACGGATTTTTCATTATTTGGATTTTAAAACTTTGTCAAAAGACCACCAAATTTTATTTTGGACTTTTGGATATTTCTATGAATTTGACCACCCGATAAAGTTATAGGGTCTGGAATCGGTACTGGCGAGGAGTCAGTTAATTAAATTTTCAGTGATCCCAGGTTACCCCCCCCCCCCCTGAAGCAACAGTAATTCTCTAGTGCCGTCGTGTAGTCAGATCCCAGGAGTGGAGTGTAAATATTTACGATTCGATCGATTGACAGCCCATTTTTTCTAAACTCTGCTTCTTCTTCCAGGAATCCATCACTGGAAAGAAAGCTGCCATCTCTTGAAGAAATTGACGACGGGAAGGTTAACGGCGAAGTCGCGTGATCGTTTCATTCCACAAATATTAACTTGTCTTTCACAATATTCGTTGTTTAAACTAATCACGGTGTATGGGGGGATTTTCTTGCTGTTTATCGTTATCTTATATTTTTTTATGGGAAAGAGAGCTAATTATTTCTGTGCAGGGAGGCCGAAATCGGCTGGACATTAAAGGCGTTTCACACGCGTCTTGCCAAGTCATTTCAATTACGTAATTTATGACGTATATTATCTGTTCTTAGTATGATGAATCCGATTTGTAGGCCTTGCTTTTTTGTCAAGATTTGCAATGTTTGTAACTTTTCTGCAGAGCTTTCCAATTACCCTTTACGGAAAATTCATTCTGGAGAAGCTGCTTTAGTTTCCAGAGCGCGAAACCGACACGGAAAAGCTTGGTAACTTTCCGCAGACTCAAACCCCAAATTTGCTTTGAGCTCGCAAAAACCCTCAATAGGTAACAGGTGGGTCCAGTTTGCAAAAAGACTTTTACTTTGGGCTTGTCTGATCGCGAAGTTGCATCACTGCCAAATGTACCGGTTCAGCAGGAACCGAAGGGAAGAAAATTTATAGGTATTCTTTCAGTCCAAGCTAACTGCGTGATCATTGTTGAGGGGTCTAAATGGATAACTCAGCTACTATTTTTTCATACTGATATTTCGGATCTTGGGATTGTTTTATTTTTGGGGTCGCGATAGGAAAGTTGGCTAATTTCAACCCTTTTGTCTTGTTTTAAACATACTCCGGTGTAAACATTCCGGATTCTGCAGGTTTTGCTCCCAGCAGTTTTGAAGTGTTGCTACTTAAAGTAATATGCATGATCCAGTAACCCTAAATCGGGGGCGGCGAGACTATAGCCATTTGTGTATAGTAGCCCATTTGGACTACGCTATTTTGTTCGCTCTCTTTGTGCTCTCTATCGAGTTTTGTATTTGCGGGTGACTTTTCTACTTTTCGAATTTTACAAATTTGCCTTTTCAATGTTGTGCACCTTTTCACATTTTTAGAACCACTTAGAATATCATTTCTTTGGAAATACCGTGAACAGTGAGCTCTACTACGCACTCTTCTTGTTTAGTAGTTTTCGGCCAGGTGAAAATCTTTAATCTATTTTCGACTAGTTCGGCATCCACCTTACGGATAGTCAGAAGTCGCAACCGGATCCGAAATCTGCATCGAAAGTACATGGGAAATTTCACCGCCAATGGATAATGGCCTAAGGAGTTTCGCGAACTCGGACTTGGACTCGGAATTTCGGAGACGATTTTCCGGACGCATGTCGACGTCCCCTGCATCTTCAGTCCGGATTCCAAGTGCAAAAAGATTTTGAGGCGAATATTCGGGCGATGAAAATTTCCGGTTGCATTATTGTACCAATTTCGGACCGGAATGCAAACTTCCAATCCGACATTGAAGTCGCATCGGACAGAATTTCGAAACAAGTTGCGCAAGGGTTGTGCACATACTTGTCTGATTCCCGTGTTGGTGATGACTGAAAATCTCGGACTGGGTGTGCCAGAGCAAAATAACACTAGGGAGTAGCGCCAAAACCTATGCTTTCCGTGCTTCGCAAACGGGCCATACTCATAGCGCTGCCCACTGTGCTTGCGACGTTTAAAGCAAGACAAACTTGCGGGCTTAGAAATTTCTTGTAAAGCTAAGATGCGGTCTCCACATATCGTGGCAACAGGGGAGGTTGCATCTTTTTTTTGCTGTGTTCAAAATACGAAGTCATTTGAGCCAGCGCTGGTGCACGACCGATTGAGTTTCAGTAGGGACGTTCACTATCGCCCATGGTGCTAGTGTCGCGTCAAGACCTATGCTTTCCATGCTTTGCAAACGGACGCTTACGGCATTTAAGCCGAGACAAACTTGCGTGTTTAGAAATTTCTAGTAAAGCCGAGATGAGGTCTGCACCCATGGAGGAAAAAGTGAAGGTTTCATTTTTTTCTGCTGTGTTCACAACATGAAGTTATTGGAGCTAGCGCTGGTGCACGACTGATTGAGTTTCAGTAGGGACGTTCACTATCGCTAAGTGGTGCTAGTGTCGCTTCTATTCGAGTGTGTGTCATTTTTTGCAAGTCTTGGCGCTACTCCCTAGTGTTATTTTGCTCTGGGGTGTGCATAGTCAGGATCATTATTTACTTTTACAAATTATTTGCTACTAACGTTAGGACACGTTGTATCGGCTTAGCTAGTACTAGTCCAGGGTATTTCGTTATCGCCCTTCATGTGGAGAAAAATGACCGCAAAGCCAAGTTCCAACCGAAGGATATTTTTGCTCTTTTACCGCGGAAACTAGGCTATCTGAATCTGGTCTTAATCCATCGCTTTTTTGTCAAAACTCGATTTTGTCCTCAGTTTTCGGTCCGAATTTGGTCCTTTCCGAATGAGTTAAGTCCGGTCTTCCGGAACTTCCAGAATCTGGGCTTCCAGATTATTTTTTACTTCTTCTGTAAATTGCATCTGAATATGAACCGGTCCGAAAGTACATCAAAATAATCTGGAAAAAAGGGGCTTTTGAACTTCCAGATTTCCGGAATTTTTAAGTATCGCAAAAGAAATTCAAAAAAAAATCTCGGAAAATCTGGGAACCCAGATTCCGGAAGGTGAAGATCCGACTTTACCGTAGAAGTGGTATTGTCAGTAAGAAGCAACAATACGAGCAAGCATAAGACCGCTTACCAGCTAGTAAAAGTCTCTTCTTGCGCCAAGTCACAAGAAGCTGTTAACCAGCACACAAAACTTGTTTTCGTCTTTCCCTTGTCAAACGGTAAATGTAATCTTTATACATGGCTTCAGCGAGAGTTCACCGGTAAAGGCGTATTGTCATGTCGTATATAGAGAGAACTCGTCTTTTGAACGGACGTCTGGGAGTGTACGCCCAGTAATGGTTCCATACGCCTCAGAATAAGATAAGGACAAGCGGATAGGAAGAGGAATTCGTCGTACCTTGAAGCAAATTGTGCAGGGCAAAGAATTCGCCCCGGTTGGAACTAGGTTTTACTTCGGGTGTACGCACATTATAGGAGTGAGCATCCCATCCTTCAGCAGGAACCGAAGGGAAAAAAATGTATAGGTATTCCTTCATTCCAAGCTAACTGCGTGATCATTGTTGAGGGGTCTAAACGGATAACTCAGCTACTATTTTTTCATACTGATATTTCGGATCTTATTTCTCACTACAGCCTGTTGAGGACCCGTGCCAAGAAGGGCCGAAATATCGCTAGTAAAAATCTCAGTTGACTCATCCGTTTGACGCCGCGATAGTAGGTATGGTCTGTTGTGGTTTAGCGAGTAAACGAAACGTAGAGATGATCTAAGGATTTTGACAATCTTATGCATTCCTACTTGTTCAGAGTTTTTACTAATCATTTAAATAAATTTCTATTTCTGATTGAACCGTACCTTGTTGCTTTATGTGCGTTTTTTTTGTAGAGACAAACGGCGTATTTCTTGGCGTTATATCATTTCACGAGAGGAGGTACCCTTAGGGGTTCCAAGCGTTTGAAAGAACACGAGTTGAAGATAGCTGTACTAGTTACCTCCTTGTTATCAGCATCGATCACATAGAGATAGTACTAAAGATCCATAAGTCAATGAACAGGAAAGAGAGGCTTTCCTTTTCGTTTCTTTTTTTTAAGTGGATAGTGAAAAACTCTCATCGGCGGGGATGTTCGAACTTTTTTACTGCCGAAGATTCAGGTTCTTTAATATAAAAAAAAAACACTTCGTCACAATATATATCGATCACTGGGGGCCGGCAGGGATACGAGCTCGTTAGGTCAGCCCCAAGAAATGTAATCCGAGGGGTTGCTCACTCCCAAAATGGTTGTACAGCGGTGCCCGGTGCCAAGGGAGGGTGTACAGCGGTGCCCAGCGAGTGAGCAACCCCTCGATGTAATCAAATACAAATTCTAGCAGATTTGTTGGTAATAGTTGATGATGGTGATCGTCATGGAGGATTAAACAGAAACTAAACCGAATCGGCTCTGAACTGGAACCATGAGTTCCTTTCAGTAAAATCCTGCTATAAAAGCAAATCGTAGTCAGCCAGAAGTAAACTCAAACAAAAAGAAGAATAAGAAAGAAAGGAAAGGACTCCTAAACGTCGAACATCCAGAGTTGCCGGTGAAACGATCGAAACGAAAGCAGTTCATTCTGGAAGTGTAGGATACCGATCCCGGGGCAACTGCCGGACACTAGCAATCAATCGGAGATTACAGCTATTAGTCATTAAGTGCGTATTGGGGAAAGTCCCCACACATTTTATCAGAATAGGCTGGACAGTCGGGGGGAGCGGTTGGGGCATAACCCTTTCTAAAGGGCTAAAGCCAAGGCCTCGCCTTCTGGATTCCAGACGTCCGTTTTCGTGATGTTGGTTCCGGAAAGTGAAGCCAGGCTTACAACATCCGGACGTCCGGGGTGTTGAACAAGAGATTGTGGAAGGGTGTCATAGAGGCAACGCGTTTGAGAAACATAATGAATATACATGTGAATGGGGTAGGAGAAAAAGGAAGAGTGATTGACAGCTGTGACTGGATGTCGAAAGATACGCGAACAGGACACGGCTTTTATACGTGAAAGTTCTACGCTATGCGTGAAACTTTTTAAAGTTTAACCGAAATGGGCTAAGATCCAGCAGTCTCGTTATACATATTCACTTCTCGTATATTCACTTAAATAGGCCCGAAAACGCCGGCAAAAATGCGTTACTCCGTTTATCCCATGTCCACAGATAATGGATTTCATCGAATGTACGTAATCTTTCGGATTTGTGGTAGCCTACCTCTATGCGCTTGTCCTTCTGTGCTTGAAATATTTACCAACTACAAAGGTAAGCCATTGCCGAAAAATAAGCCGGCGCTTATCGTCTTAAATCATGCAAATGCAGGCTTATTTTCAAATTCAAAATATCTGCGTCTGGATGAACTTTGGGTTGTAGTGCAAGCAGTGCCCATTATGAACGTCATTACTAGAGCATTGGGTTGTCGTGCAAGCAGCGCCCATCCTGAATGCCATTACTAGAGCCTCGGGTGAAAAAATGCAAAACCCCTTAGATGGGTAAAATGTTTCAGTGTATCCAAATATCAGATGTAAAAAATAAGCTGCTTTTTCAGTTGAACTTTAACGCAGCATGATTTTTTAGTTAATTTGTTCTCTTTCAAGCTTTTCGTGTGTTCGTACTATGATGATGACACAGATGTGACTTTTTTTTTATTGATAGTAATCGCACCTAACCATGATACAAAGAGACTATGTTGACGTATGTATAACTTTTGAACGGGGAATCGGGTCATAATGAAACTTGATATTTGGAAAGACTTCGTGTCTCAGATGTCACCACTTCAAGTCAATAATGGATCCGGTATGGTCGATTTGTAAAACAAACTGTATATCTTTCCATCATTCGCTTGGTGGAAAGTATTGAGAGCGTGTTCCACCCTACTTACCGTAGTTACGACGCATGACGCCTAGGATCCTAGCTTCTTGTCGCCAAGGCTGGACGAATGTTTCTATTTCCGGCAAAATGTCGTGCCTTGGGCTAATCGCGCCAATCACGTCACAGATCTCGTAGTTACCACGCGTACTACGCTCCCGAGCGTGGTAAGCAAATAGTAACTATTAGTTACTATCTCGAGAAGGTTGGAACGGTCAGCGTAGTAACTTTTCACGAGGTTGGAACGAAAATAGTAACTAATAGTTACTACTGTTGGAAGGGTGGAACACGCTCTGAGTTACAGGGTCGAACTGTGAGAAAAATTTAAATGAATGCCCATGAAACGCGGATTCATGTGAAAGAACCCCCACCCCGATAGGGAGGATTGGACGGGATTATAACCTTAGGTTGCATATGGAATGACGAATGGCAGAGAATTACAGGTATCGTACTATAAGAAAACCTAAAAAATGCTGAAGTCAATAATTTATATTTTAAGTGTGCTCTCTTTACTTATTCAATGCTTTTCGTTTCTTTTAGAAGGTATCCATACAAAAATAGTTGGTAGCTGAGGTAGCTGAAGCCCCACACAGTAGCTGATAGCCACCTGCAAGATCCGAGGACTCCAAACTTCTTTACAACACCGTACCCACTTTGGCCAGAGATTGCTCGGGAATAGATAACAATAAAAACAACGCGGGTTCCCCTTCACGGGGAAATACTTTAGTCAGCAGTGTTTCTACGTCCGTGCCGAAAGCGTCGTCTAGCCAATAACACTGCGTTCCGTGAGCACTTAACTTAAGTAACCAAGTCCTATACATGGTAAAACATCCATTATCTTTATCACTCGATTTTGCCCTACCTCACTTCCCCCACATTAAGCAATTCGAGAACCTTGGTTCCCTTAGAAACGGTGGGTATGTTTACTCTATTCAAAATTTCCTCTCTAAAGCTTGATCGAAAATGTTCTCCGTTCAGAGAAGGTAGTTTCGAAAATATTAGTCTTTCAATCTACCTAAGTGCTACTGACAATTCAGGCGAAAATGAAACAAGAAAATGCCTAGGGCAACGAAGACGGGGAGAAGTTTACTTTGACAAAAGAAGGGATATCGTATGTAGCAACTTTTAAGAGGGAGTTAGGACTTTCAGTCTTGTAAATTGCGTCAATGACAAACAGTCTATATTATGATGACTTAGTTTTATGGCGGTATTCTTTTCGTTTATCGGAATCGTTATCAATTCTGTTTTCGCGAAATCCGACTAGCGTTCTAACCTAAACCCCGCTTCAAACTAGCACCCCCCCCCCCCCAGGGTGCCATTTATTGATGCTTTTGATGATGATAAAACGTAGTTGCGTTCTGTATCTAAATTCTCTGTTCTCGCTTCTAAATTCTCGTCCACATCGGCGTTTTTGCTCCTCAGTTCTTGCTTTTGACAAAAACACCAATTTAGCCAACCGTTATATAATACCTGTTCCTGTTAAAACATATTTGAAAATACACCCGTTATTGACCGATGAAGAAGGACTACGGAGAACGAGAAGTGATTATCAAGGCAAGTTCTCGATTCTGCAGGATACTCTTTATGACTATCTCTCCTTGCCGATGCTAAATCTCCGGGTACCAGCGGAAGAAAGAAAGAAACGGTGTCACAGCTGCTCACAAAGAGCGCCGTGATTGTTTGACGCAGGATTTGAGTCGTTGAGTTTAAGTCATTACGGAAACGTTTACTCCTTCTTCCTGAGGATCACTGGCGTGTTTTGGACTTAGTCATATAGAGTATCGGGAAGGGATTCTTCGTTTCTGACAAAAACGCATTGTCGTCTCAATGGTCATAAAACGCGAAATAGGAGAATTGTAGGTAGAGTAGCTAAGAGAACTGAAATAAAGAACGCATGTTGTACTACTCACCGGACAAGAAAAAGGAAAATAGTGCAGTGCAAAAAATAGAAGGAAAACAGAAAGGTACGTACACACACAGTCAAATTTTTACAGTCAGATGCGAATTTCCTCCTAAATTGACGCATCGCATCCCGGTTGTGCCAATGTGGCGCCAATTTTGTATGCGTGACTGCGTGTTTTCGCATGTGAAACCTGTGCATGTAGCTTTCGACAACAATGTGAACCGCAAGATAAACAAAACAATAACAAAAATACAGCAACAGCAAACAACATAACCTTTTCTTCATTTATTTTATGTTAAAGCCAGGCTTCACCATCCAGATTTTGCTTCCAGATTCCCAGACACCCGTTTTCGTCGAGACGGATATGGAAGGTGAAGCCAGGCCAAAAATGTCTGGAAGTTCGGGGTGTTGGACGGAAATCCGGAAATATTCCGGAAATCTGGAAAGCGTCATAGTGGATCACATTTCAAGACCCAATAAATATGCAAATAAATTGATTTTGCTTCCGGATTCCCAGACAACCGTTTTCGTCGAGACGGATATGGAAGGTGAAGCCAGTCCAAAAACGTCTGGAAGTTCGGGTTATTGGATGGAAATCCGGAAATATGGAAGGCGTCATAGAGGATCACATTTCAAGACTTAATAAATATGCAAATAAATGGAGTAGAAGAAAAGGGAGAATGATTGACAGTTGCGAGTGGAAGCAAACGATGAAGGAGACATCTAAGAAATGTTGAAGGATAGTGACATTAGCAATCATCATCATCATGAAAATACGGAAGGGTTGGCCTGACCTTGCGGAAGACCCAGGAAGCCTGGTTTTTACTCTGATGTGTATAACGGCTGGCTACAATCAAATTATTATTAGTATCAGCTTGGTATTTTCAATGCGGCTACAGGAGACGCATATTCCCTTGTGATTTGGTTCAACTTGTCCATTCTTGATCCAAATCACTGACACACTGAGTACATTCAAACGATTTATTTAATTAACGTTACCTTATAAAAGAGTGATATCACATCGACAGAAAACACCGAATTGACACAGTTGAAATCACAAAGTGCAAAAATTACTAGCACAGATTGCCAATTTTCATACCACACTTAAGTCCTGGGGTCACAAATAAAGCCCTCATCTTAATCTTTGCATGTGAAGGACAGACGACTGTTTCTAACTATAGAGGGTACAGTGGGAAAAGGCACACATTGGAAGGCATATCACATGAAACCAACGAGAAATGCATCATTTGGAGTAGTTCGACACCAGGGGGTTTCCAGTACAGGGCGATTCTGGTAAGCTCCGCTAATTTATGAGCCGGCTGTTCTTGTGACTTCGGCCGAAATTAGCTTCACTTTCCAGAACTGTTTTGGAGCTACGCTATAGTCTTCTGACCAAGACGGGAATGGAAAGTGATCTCGGAAAGCTCAGTAGTCCAAGGAGGCCCGGGCTTGGCTGCTGGAGATGAGTCTCCGCCTCCGCCTTGAGGGAGGAGTCAAGTGTGACATGTGACAGGCTTCTCTGGCCCCGCCCTGGGGGAGGAGCTACAGCATCAGAAGTTGCTGCTGGCCTCCTTGGACGAACGGCTTTCTGCAAGTTCTTCCGCGTGGCGGATCGTCGCTTTACCTTTCAGAAAGCGAATCCGTGAGAGCGACCGAATCACCCTTAAGCTAGGTGCCCACAGAACGCGAATCTTTTCCGCCACGCGGCGCGAAACAAATTTGACTTGGAGTTGAAACGGCGGGGCGCGAATTTTTCCGCTCGCGACATCAAATTCGCCCAGGCGAACGCGAATTCGCGTTCTGTGGGCACTTCGACTTAATTGCGCTGTCAGAAGTTATAACAGATAACACAAGGATACGCGTTTTCAACAGATAACACTTAGGATAGCAAGTACTGCTTAGGAAGAGCCGAAAAAATGCCGAAAAAGCATCTGCTGACTTTTCCGATATCACGATCACAAACTAAAAACTCAACAGATGTTTTTTAGGCAGTGTTTCGGCTCTTCTTGTACGCATACCATTTTAACGCGTAACGTTTGAAAAACATAACAGCAAATATTCTAAGCATTATCTGTTAAAACCAAAAACATAACAGCAAATATTCTAAGTGTTATCTGATGAAACCGCGCATCCTTGGGCTATCTGTTATGAAACTTTTGACAGTGTACGTTCAGATCTGACGCTATGGGTAAATGCACCATGGGCCCAGCATGACAAATCTTGCTGCAGCGAAAGTAAAGAAAAACAAAGCGTATCCGCTTTCCCCACAGCATACTGAAATTCTTTTCACAGGGAACGAGGGCTAGGAGACCGGCACAGCGCAGTCATATTACTTCCAACAGTAGCTTAACATCCTCTACAGAGTTACAGTGCGAACACACGATCAGGATTTCCCGGCCGGATTTCCTGCATTTTCATCATCAAGTTGAACAAATTTCAACTTTTCCATATGGAAGTGATGATGGTGCCGAAAATCTGGGCAGGAATTCCAGTCCGGGAGCTCCCGATCCTGATCGTGTGTTTGCACTATTACGTGGGTGCTCCACTGGCAATCCTAACCCGATGAAAAATTCTTTGACTGTGTAGTTGTACGAAAAAGTTGCATGTATACTTATTCCATATATATATGGAATACTTTGATTTAACATGCCACCGACTGGGTTAATCTTACGCAGTAGTATCCGATAGTATCCAATCTTGCTGTAATAGGATCCAAGTTGCTAGTAGTAGCATGCAGTGGCAACAGTTACTACTGCACGCTATTTTTTCGTACAACTCCGTACGACCTATTCTCGAAATTTTTTTATCGGGAAGGCCGTCGTAACCGTGCTCGTCCAGACCCAGTGTGCTCTCATTGGCTGAAAATCGCCAAAACGGCCGCTTCCGACACCTCACGATGGCTTCCGACAGCTTGTGATTGCCAGTGGAGGACTCATTTTATGCAGTTCTTGGTTAAATCAAGGGCCAATGATAGGTTGTTTATTGTCACTCACAAGGGTCTCCTGTTATGACAATTTCGTGTAACTTTTTTAAGTTTCACTGGCTTGGCAGCTGCGAAAAAAAAAGTAGACGGTGCTCTGTTTTTAAAAGATCGAAAAATGATTTGGTCAATGGATTGGAAAATGGACTCCCACTTCGCTTAACTCTGAACGGCACCGAAGAATACGATGAAATTCAAGCCTAGCAGATTTTCATGAGTGAGCGCAAACAATTATTCAACTATGGCCAAGTCAAATCAAAGCCATGTTTTTCTCATCTTTTGTTCTTTTTGCTCAGTTCATTTTGCAACCTCTAACAGCAAAACTACGGCATTGAAGCATTGCAATAGTTTGACATTACTTTCCTAATCCTCCGACGTATCCCAACAGAAGAAACGGAACAACTGGAACCATTTTCCTGAAAGTGTTATGAATGCAGAAACCACTAATCAATTTAAAGCAGGTGTGGACCGTAACCTGGCTGACGTTCAATTTAATGTTAATACTATCCTGAGAAATTTGTAGAGCCAAACTACTTTTTGCTGCAATTATATTATTATTATTACTAGAACACCCGAAAATAAATAGCAGACGAAAGATAGTAATTTGCCATTCCAATTTGACTGTTTTAGAGGCATAAACCATGACCAAGGTTGTACAAAATTTAGGAAAATCTTCAAAGGAGCATACCTCTACTGTACCTTACCCCATCTTACAAAAGAGCTTCGGCGGCACATCAGGCGATGGGCAGAAGCGAATACAAGGGAAAGGAGGAAGATCGCTCGTTTAAACAATGACTCGTGCGAATCAATAACATATGAACAACTTATTATAGGCCACTGAGTTTCTCCTCTATATGATCGGCTCATAACTATTCGAAAAATGAGGAGACACCAATGCAAGTAAACAAGTTTAGTAATACTACACAGAAACACCGACCAAGCGGATCCACACACAAAAAGATAACTACCCCATACGTTTAAACACGACTAAACTTTTATTTGAGCATCTTGTGAGCTCTCTGCGGTAGCCTACGTAGTTCAAAACATTCCAGTTTTTACTCCGGCCAAACTATTCCAGACCGTTATGTGGAGTTGGAACACAATCGACCTTCTCAGCAGTTCGACGGAAATACTTCTTTCTGTACCCCCCCCCCCCATAAACGTTAAGCTACAAAGCCTTTCTACAAATCTGTCCCAACTTCTGACAAAAACAATCCCTGTAGGAAAGTGTTGTCAAAACATCTCACAGCATTTCGGAATTATCATGATAACACAGAAGGATCGACAGACAATCGGACGGACATATTTACAACGCCATATTTGTCTTCCAATTTGTTTTAGGATCCCGAGAAAACGCAAAGAGCAAAAACGAGAAAAAAAGAACTTCAAAACACCATCGTTCGGTTTGTGGCCCCTTAGAAGTTAACCGGAGATACGAGCTCAAAACAAACTTTTCAGACAGTTCAAAGGCTGTCTAAACTAAATCTACTCGCTCTTACGAAGTCGAAAGACAACCGCACCAAACTGGAAAGGGGTACCGAATGAAAATCCCACTTCCCCTTTTCTTGATTATATCACAGAATTCCCAACTTTCACCAGATCACATTTACGTTCATCATGTCACATAATCTCAGGCTTTGAAAGTCCTCACTATTCGCACCACATACTGCCTACATAGGGGACACTCCGCGAGCTGTCTCCCACAGTCCACACATGACAGCATGTGGCCACATTCCAGTATGACACAATTCACTGGTGCGTTCATGCATATTTTGCATATCTCTTCCTCGGCCAGGCCGTCCACATCTGTAATGTATTGAGGTTTGTTATTTACTCATCACATAATGCTTATAGGCGTATTCTCGCCGTTCCCCGAGGACTCCACTTGAGGAGTCCCCACGTTCTTGTTTGTCCCGGGGACTCACTCCCCGTATTCTCGCGAGTCCCCACGGACGGGGAATGCTCCGATTATCATCACCATCATCAAAAAGGACTCCCTTGCAGATTCTCAGGGGATCAATTTTTGCTACTGTTGGTGCAATGTAAAATTAATTAAAAAGAGTCAGAATAAACAAAATCAAAAATAAAGTGGATCCAGACTAACTTGGTCAACTACATATATTTTTTCGAACAAAATCCGTTTTGGAAGCATTCCTCGTGTTCTCGCCGTTTTCTGAACGAGGAGTCCGCGTGGAGTGATTCCCTTCATTCCTGCCATTCCCTTCGATTCTCCCAGGAGTCCTCGGGGAACGGCGAGAATACGCCTTATGTTTGGTGGTGCTAAAGTGATACTCTTGATGACTAAATCTTCGTGCCGATGAAGAATCGCTGAGTGCCTAGCGAAGAGCCGGACGCGCCACCACAGCTCTCCCCAACGAACGCCGTTGATTGGTTGAAATAGGATTTGAATCATCGTTCGGGCGACGTTTCTCGTTCTTCCCGAAGTTAACTGGCGTGTTTTGGACTTCTCATATAGAGTATTAGCAGGGACCCACAAAATTCCTTTACAGGGTGCCTGTCCAATGAGGCAAACAAGAATGCCGATCGACTCAAGCGGGGATTTTCGGAAACTGGATTTGGTTCGGTCATCATATCAATATAGAAGCATAGGAAATGACTGGCCCCCTGTAAGGAAATTTAAGGGTCCCTGGTATTAGTCAGTTGAAACTCTATGCTGTATTCCTGTTCTCTCGATAATTCGTCCCTCCTCCCGTACGGAAATTTGTAGCCTTATATCGACCCAGACAAAATGAAACAGATTTCGACCCGATTTCAGGTTAGTTTTTTTCTCGGATCAACCGGAATTTAGAGTTTTTTTCTCGGATCGACCGGAATTTTGGCCTTGGGTAGAGCTGAGGAAGAAACTAGCCTAAAATCGGGTTGAAACCTGTTTCATTTTGTCTGGGTCGATTTCCGACGGGAGATTTCCGTACGGATTTGGCAAGGGTCAACTTCAGGCAGTATTTACACCCTTGCCAAGAAGAGCCGATATATCGAGGAAACAACATTTCACCTGACTACTTCATTTAGCACCATCAAACATGAATGGACTGAAAGAATACTTTTGGTTATAACATTTTAGTTGTTTTATAAAAAGCGCGCTGAGTTTTGAGTTGTTTGATTTTGTGTTTTTGTTGTTTTGTAATGTACGTTCCTTTTCTTTTTTCTTAAGTTACTCCGCTTCTTTTCTTGTATAATGGGTCACAAATAAATTATTATTATTAATTATTATTATATAATATTTATTTAAAGGACCCGTCGTATCTGCCTATCAAGTTCTTCCGTGTAACTGCTCCATCAATTCTTAAATTCAGAGACCCGAATTTCATGCTGTATATTCTAACCCCCCTAACGACACCACCCTAATTTTTAGTGTTTCGTTAGTTTCGATGCATATCATACTCCCGATGATTGTCAGAAGTTGGTAACATCTAACACATGTTTGCACATCCTTGTGTTATAATATAATGTCTGTTATGATTCTTTCAAATGTTACCTTTTCGAGAAACATAGCATTTGAAAGGGTCACAACAGAAATATACTCGTCATTCTACATAGCATTTAACAAAAGTATTGGCAACGACTACGTAGATTTTTCTGCGGCGAAGTTGCGACGAGTCTGGCCACAGCCAAAAAAAAAAAATATACTCTACA
Source organism: Branchinecta lindahli (assembly GCA_023053555.1). Taxonomy (NCBI): domain Eukaryota; kingdom Metazoa; phylum Arthropoda; class Branchiopoda; order Anostraca; family Branchinectidae; genus Branchinecta; species Branchinecta lindahli. Next base: position 17,103,800 of record JAKZAO010000012.1, on the reverse strand, counting down.
AGTACGTAGGACTCGTCTCTTTCGAGTCCCCCTGCCCTACCCAACCCTGAACTGCTAGTCGTGAATTGACACTAGAAGCTGAATTACTGGATGTTAGCATTAATTCCGATTACAGATTAACATATTTTCGAACATTTTTTTTTTAGTTCAGTTCGTACCAGTCCACCCTTCAGCATTCAGTTAGGCTACACCGAAAAGGCGAAAGCCTTTTCTCTTGCTTTGCATTATGGGTTTTGTATGGAGAGAAGCTTCAGATTAACCTCTTTTTCTATTAATAAATAAATAAATATTTAAAGTTTAACTGAAAAGCCAACTTATTTTTGTGTCATTTAGTTGAATACACTGAATTATTTGGATTCTGCAAAGGGATTTTTTTGTTTTCCACTATCTGCTCTAGTTATGACGTTCAGAATATCTGCGACTGTCCCCACAGCGAAAATTCTACTATGAAGCGGGAAATTTTTATCTAAACACAAACAAGGCTTTTCAGTGGGCAGTGGCGATATTGGTGAAGATTGCTTAGTGCCTGAACAAAAAAAAAGTCATAAATCTTTCTTGTAAGGCATACAACAAATTAGAGCCTAGAGGTACTACAAATCATACGGAAATTCCACTATTTGAAAATCGATTATTCCTGAATAGCGGAACAACCAAGAAACGTAATTTCAGCGGGTCTTCAAGACAATTTAAGTGAATAAGTGATGGGTAACTAGATTGTCCTATCCCAGTCCTTTTCGGTTAAACTTTAAATATTTTTTTGCATGTATGACGTCAGAACACAGGTAGCCTAGTATTGAAATGTATGAACATACATTTTACCTATTCTTCTTTTGTATGACCACAAAACAAATCGGCTATGATCGGCATGAGACTCTCTTAACTATCTCAGTGTTAGTGCAATGCAACTTTTGAACCGAAACAAGCGACTACACTGCAAATCAGGAGTTCAGTCGTCCCAATCCCTACACTACCAAGAACTTAAGCCCGTAGAACGCTGTCCGGTGTGTTTTTATTTCACTGATGATGGTGATGATAACCGGAGCATTCCCTGTCCGCGGGGACTCGCGAGAATACGGGGAGTGAGTCGCCGGGACAAACAAAAACGCGGGGACTCCTCAAGTGGAGTCTTCGGGGAATGGCGAGAATACGACCTTTAGACTCCATGCGGCTACATTGAGAAAATAAAAACACATCGGACATCGTTCTACAGGCTTATCAGTTCTTGGTAGTGTAGGGATTGGGACGAGTGCTGGAACTCCTCTTGTAGCTTTGGACTTAACAACGATAATTAACTTAATTCACTCTAAGAGCTACGGGTTGACATACCTTTAGTTGACTGGTGTTCCTTCCAGAGCCGTTTGGCCTTTTCTAGAAGCTCCGATTTCTCCACGCAACCTTTGTACTCAACACGGTTTGAGGCTAGGATGTCTCGAAGTTGACGGACGGACAAGTGGTCCAACTGGTCCACAGTTTGCATCTGGTTTAGTGACACTGGCCCCTCAAACAATAACTGAAACATAAGTATTATTTTTACAATGCAAGTAACTGACTTGTTAAACTCACATACGGTCTGGCAACAATTTACGGTTCCTTCGGCCGCCTAAAACTAAAATAGATTTAGACCATACAGGGACTAATGAAGGGTCAAATGAAGGTTCTGATGCAGAATTCTATGGTGAAAAGCCGTATGTGGATAACACTTAAGCGGTAAGATTCTACGTAGACTACGTAGTGTTCCCACAGTCAGCAGGACTCCCAGGTTCAGCTTCAACTTCACTTCGTAGAAGCTTAACGCCAAAGCAAACGGTTTGAACGACACGTTCAACAACTGAAACCCAGTGCACTGTAGTGACATCTGCCGAACCATCATGGTCTAGCCCATGGATACTGCTGGGGGAAAGCCACGATACCCCCTCCCCCCCTTACCCCGTAATACTCTGTTACTCTTACAGCTATTCTATGACCAGTCAAAGAACGAACGTAGCCAAAGTTAAAACTCGCCATCGGAAGCCTATTATTGTAATAAAAAGGTACACAAAAGTCTTGGACCACTACGTTCGTTTGAGTGAAACTCTGACCATTGTACAATCTTTCGGCAGACAAATCTGACTAGGAATTCGCCATACGTTGACGGAACAAAGGCGTTTTGTCGGTTCAGACGTTCCGCGAAGACGTCCATCCAGTATCTTCTGAAAAGCGTCAGCTTGAATCCACGCAGGCAATTTGTGTTGAAACCTAGAAATGTGTCGGCAGGGAAACTGTCATATTAACGTCGACAGACCCTGATCAAATCGCCCCATTGTGCTTGAGTAAGTAGAATGAGGCTTCGTATCATTGCTGATAAGTTAAATCTGGGATGGATTCAGCCTTCTTACCACTTTAGCAACACGAACAACACGAAAAAAGTATTATCAGAAAAACTATCAAATTTCGTTTTCTGGCAGTTTTCGGCGAATCCGACCGAACTACCGACTTTGTAGGAAAACAAGTTTCCAACCAACCGGATAACGGAAAGCATTTGCTAATCCAGCTTGTTCTTTTAACCCTATACAGACGAATCAGGTTCATCAGGTGATACTCTATATGACTAAGTCCAAAAAAACGCCAGTGAACCTGAACGAGAAACGTCACCCGAATCATGAGTCAACCAATAAATGGCGTTTCTTGGGGACAGCCGTGGTGACGTTTCCTGCTCTTGCGCTGGGCACACGGCGATTCAAACCGGATAACGGAAAGCATTTGCTGATCCAGCTTGTTCTTTTAACCTATATAGACAAATCAGGTTCATCAGGTGATACTCTATATGACTAAGTCCAAAAAAACGCCAGTGAACCTTGGGAAGAACGAGAAACGTCACCCGACGGATGAGTCAACCAATAAATGGCATTTCTTGGGGACAGCCGTGGTGACGTTTCCTGCTCTTGCGCTGGGCACACGGCGATTCAAACCGGATAACGGAAAGCATTTGCTGATCCAGCTTGTTCTTTTAACCTATATAGACAAATCAGGTTCATCAGGTGATACTCTATATGACTAAGTCCAAAAAAACGCCAGTGAACCTTGGGAAGAACGAGAAACGTCACCCGACGGATGAGTCAACCAATAAATGGCGTTTCTTGGGGACAGCCGTAGTGACGTTTCCTGCTCTTGCGCTGGGCACACGGCGATTCATCATCGGCACGAAGAGTTGATCATCAAGAGTATTACGTTCCTTCCAGAGGTTTTAATTCGCGGGAACCTACGGGGGACACCGGCGTCGTCCCACACCCCTTCGCGCATTCTTCAACGTAAATCTTACATAGGCGAGACCGAAAATAATGATTAAGAAGACTGAAAAAATATACTTCTACATAAGTTTTACAGTTTTACAGAGTTACACTAGTTTTACAGAGGTTCTTCCTGGTAACTCTGGGCCCCTTAGGAAGCCAAGCCCCCTCCAAATGACGCCCCAGGTTCCTTCGTGGGCACAGCAGAACTCTTTAAAACGTCGATGTTTATGCTACGCATTCTTGCTTTACGTTATTTCTACGTCTCCCCTGGCAAGACTTACCTCTGACGTCTTTCGTTTGGCACTCTGCTTCCCACCGCCACCGGAACCATCGTCTTCAGCTGTAAGGTTGACTGGCGGCGCATTGCCGCGCCTGTTCAGCTCGGGGCAGGGATACTCTGTGCTCTCACCCTCAGATGACTCTGAATCTGAAAAGACTGCTTCTTCTGCAGAGGAAGGAGAAGAGCGCTCGATGTATGGCTCTTCAGGTGTGCTTTCAGGGGAAATAACTTCGAAGTCTAAAATAAATACATCAATAGTTCAAGACACTGCTTGCCCATCTAACAACTGGAAACTAACGAACTTTGCCTTCAGAAAAGATTCTTTTGGCAAACGCATCGAGAAAACGCATCGAACTCTCGACAATACATTAAGATGCAACGAGTGTCAGAAGAAACAGCAAAACCTCCATGAGAGTTGCCGACTTAAAAACAATAAACCAAGGAAAATTATGTCAAAATCCTTGGTAATGTTCAACATAACTTAGGTAGTACTCCAACATTAGGGCATACGTTGAGGTAACATATGCTGCCCGTACGGAAATTTCCCGCCTGAAATCGACCCAGACAAAGTGAAACGGATTTCGACCCGATTTCAGGTTAGTTTCCTCCTCGGATCAATCGGAATTTCGGCCTCGGGCGATTTGTTGGGTCGATTTCGACCGGAATTTCGGCCTCGGGTTGAGACGAGGCCGAATCCCAGGAAGAAACTAGCCTGAAATCGGGTCGAAATCTGTTTCACTTTGTCTGGGTCGATTTCAGGCGGGATATTTCCGTACGGGTGAAGCAACGGCACAGTATCCATACACATCTGTTGAAGTGAACATCTGAAATGTTGCTCATACGTTGGCCATGCCCTAACGTTGAAGCCATCTGCCCTAAAATTGAGGCCAGAATCCCCTATAATCAGCATTGTATACTGGAATGGGAGAGGGTAAGTTAGTTCTTCGTTTTAGATCTTTTCCTAATAGAATAAAGAAACAGTGATGAGAAATGGCGGAAGGGGTCCAAGTGACGATTTATTCAACTTCGTTGAAAGTTCTTCAAAAAGCTTCTTTCGTAAATGAACCTGATGAAACATAGGTCAAAAATTTCTTCAGAAAGTCGTAAAATATACTAAATTCCAATTTTGAATCAGCCTCCGAAAGAGCTTGGAGCCTACGGTACAACCTACCATCTAACTGAGCACAGGTAACGGAACTTCCTTGACTGGATCAAATAAAAGTAAGCTTACCTTGTAAAGTAGGATCTTCTGAGGCTGGACTATAGTTTGGATTACTGAATCCACCAACAAAGGTAGCCTCGGGCCTGTGTACATTTGGTCTAGAGAAGTTCTGGCACTGTTCAGCTGTCCCCTGAATGGACACAACGACCAGGTTGATCAAGTCCTCTTTTTCTGGAAAAATCAAGGGAACGATAACGTATTTCAAGCAGAAGACGTGGGTCAGTTGGTAAAGGCACCGGGCAAAAACCAGGTGGTTTGACTTGAAGGTCGGAAACATCAACCTATGTTTTAACACGTATCAGTAACACGTAGGATACAATCATAAGCTGATTAGCTCAGTAGCAAAAATTCCTCCCTTTTTCGAAGAAGGCGACTCCGAGTGAAACAAGACCGCTTTTATTTAGATGAAAATCTTACTATTTATAATCAGAAGCCGACAAAACTTTACGACAAAACAGAGAACTACGTTTCCACGCTAACGTTGATTTTTCCTTCAAAAATAAAACCAAGGGTTTGTGCCGACCATCCCTAAACATGCTTATTTAGTCTATCTTCATTTTTCTTTTACAAAAATAAGACCCAGGATTTTTGGGGGTGGGGACGGTCCCCAACGTTTATACACTGCTGACACCATCTTCACATGATCAAATGAACCAGCTCCGAAAAACAATATTTCCCTATCACCAGAAGTATGTGTATTTTCTGCTTTCATCCAGAAAACTGCAGAAAATAAGCCAAAAACTGTTACATACTATTACAAGAACGTTAAGTCCGTACAACAGTTTTGATTAGTACTTTAATCCATGCACACAAAGAGCTAAACAATATAAAAAAAAAAGTGCTCAGTGATTGTGCTTCACTAAATATAGGTACAGTCAAAGAACATAAATGCTCTTCAATCCCTCTCTTAAGGACCAAGCTGTCTGAGGTTCCTTCATGTCTTAGTAAGCAATCATGCTTTGGAAAGATGCTATGCGGGTTTGAAACAATAAGCAAGCAGATCTGTCAAATTCGGGCTTGACACCTAGGAATATTATTTATTTATTTATTCATTTGCTTCCCTCAAAACTGAGGAGTACAATATATAAATTATAAAACAAAACCATTCCTAAATCAACTATAATCCTTTCAGTAAAATACTGTGAGATACTATAAAAATACACATTATTTCAGCAACTAACTTACAATTACTTACGTATCACATAATCACTTGTTAAAGAATGGGTACAGGTTGTGGGTTATGAGGGCTTCCGATGCTTTTTTATAAAAGTTTGTCACCTTTTTCTTCAAAATTAATTTTCTTCAAAATAATCGCGGGATATGAACAAGACACAGAGTGTGTTCAACCCTACTTACCGTAGTTACTACGCATGACGTCACGAATCCTGGCTTCTCGACGTCAAGCTGGAACACATTTTTCTATTTTCGTCAACGTATCGCGCCGCGGGCTGATCGGGGTAGTCACGTCACAGAGATCGTAGTTACCACACTAACTACGCTCCCAAGCGTGGTAAGCAAATAGTTACTACTTTTAGAAGGCTGGAACGGTTTTTCATGAGGTTGGAACGAAAATAGTAACCAATAGTTACTATTGTTAGAAACTTAGAAGGATGAAACACGCTCACATGTCTATTACACTCCGTTTGACTCCGTTATAGCTTTATGCACTCACCGTTTCCAGGAATCAGTTCTTCAAAATATTCACAATGGCATGCATTTTCTCGCAGAATTTTTGTAGCATGCCTGAGTGGAAAGAAGTCCAGATCATATCACCATTTCACATCATACTAACTAGACTGAGTACCTACCTACCTATTATGTTTTCATGTGGAATATGGCGAAGCTTCAGAAAATGCTGCAAATCTTTGACCTTCAACTTTTTCACATCTGCTTTGCACAGTGGGCTTGAGAGAAGAACCTTGCAACTTTTGCAAACTTCTGTGTTGAATCTGCTTTTCGTTGAACAACCACTGCAGAAATATCTTTGACATGGTGGGCAGGTTATCTAGAAAAAAATAATACAAACTTAAGAGGATTACTTCAGAATACAATTACAGGAACACTCCTTTTTTACTTTGTAAAATCGTCCAGCGTCTGGGACTGGGAAGGAGGAGTTGAAGGATTTCTGCTGCAGGGTACAGTCTACTTGTAGCAAAAACAAGCTTGTGGAAAAATCGGGGTGTTTTGGATATAAGAGATACACTTACATTTCAGAAATACCTCAGATCACGTTACCCTAGACCTAACCAGCTGACACATGTCAAACCTCAAGATACTTAGGAGTCTTAGGACAGTCATGATATTCATGCACAACTGATGCAATTATTTGCAATCTGTGACCCAGTCTAGTACATGTACATTAGGCCCTTTTTTATAGCCATGCTGAAACGCTGGAGCATGCTGGCAGGGGTGATCATGGTAGGCCTACTCATTCGTATCTATACCTCTTATTCCCCAGAGTGGTATCACTAGATACCAGTAGACCACGACGCCGCGCCGCCGCTTGGTCGGCGTTTCCCGCACTTTAACAAATAAAACCCGGACTTTCTTCAACTATTTTAGCTCAAAAAGTTATAATATTTATAAAACTTGTACACCAAGGTTTACATGTTAGGACCACATAGGCAAACACAGACCAGATACAATTTTAACCATTGGCAGTTTCCATTCCAGAAAATGTAGGGGAGATACAGCCGGAGATAAGACGGACCTTTCCATTTTAAAATTCAGAGATTGGCAGCAGTGCCATCCAGTGGTGACAGTAAGGTACAGCCATCTTGCCTTCATGTCTGCCGAAAAAAATAAGAAGATTGGCTGGTTAGTTTCCAAGAAAATTGAAGTTGATGTTTTAAGAGGCCGCTTTGGAAAAGTTTGATGTCAAGTATTTTTTGTGATATCTCTCGTTTGGAAAATACTAGGTCTTAGGGGTTTTGTTACCAAACAGTCCCGACTCTGTACTTTCTTTAGAAGTGATGACACATCCATTCTGTGCCACCTAGCGAGTTTGGTGACAGTTTGTTTAAAATCAACCCATTGCAGATAAGACGGACCACATGGTTTGTTGGTAAGACGGACCGGGGGTTACAAGGGGAAGGGTATGGGGCACCCGAAAGACAACGAATGTGATGAGATAGATGTGTTGTTCTGCAAGAGGATTTGTCCGTCGTACAATTTTCAAGAAACCACTGAAAAAGGAAGATTCAGGTTGAAGGCAGCGGTGATAAAACTACCAAAGCCCACCCCTCTGGAGGAACGGCAAGCCAGGCATCACTTCATACATTTGGTGTTGACTTTCCTGGCTTCAGTGTGTTGAAAATAGCCACTGTTGACATTACCGTGCTTACTTGATGCATTTCTACGAAGAAAGGTGATGAAGAGAACAATTGTCCGTCTTGCCCCCTCTGGTGGTCCATCTTGCCACCCCCTCCAGATAAGACGGACCTTTTGACCTTCCTACCAAAATCTGCTTTATCTCAGAAACCGTACGGAGAAAATTTTTCAAAAAATTAGCAAGGAAGCGGGGATAAAGAAGCTATCAGACGGAATAAAGTTCATTGCTATGTTCCAGAAACAGAAAAGGCAGCAATCGAAAAACCGTTACTGGGTCCGTCTTACCTGTATCTCCCCTACTGTTTGCTCAGAAAGCATTTTATCTGCTTTATGGTAAAGGTGAGCACTTCAAGGAATTCAATCAAGGCATTTGATCAAAGGCATTTTAAGCACTCTGCTGTTAACATGCGCACTTTAGGGTATGTTTAAGTTCCGTCAGAATCAGATCATTAATTCCAGAGTTATGCATGTCAAAATTCCCAGATTTTCTCTCCCTCCACTCTCTCCCACGGGATAGCCAGATCTGGTAACGACTATTTCTAAATCAATCTTATTCGATCCCTAATGTGCTAGCCAAGTTTTATTATCCTAGCACAGCTGTAACAACCTTCTCGCAATAATGATAATTTTGGGACCCCTACTTAACCACCCCCTCCCTCCAGCTCCCCCCACACTGCCTCAGTCCGTTTCTGTAAATAATTTACAGGAGGGGTATCAAACCTTGAACTTATATAGCCTCGAACTTGGCCTGAAAAATACTACAAGCTAACTTCCGTGCAGCCTAAATTTACCCTAAGTCATTCAGGGTGTCTATCTTGATAGTTAGGACCTTGTTAGGACTGCACTGATCTTTTCTCTTAACCTTTTCGGCCAAGTTCGAGGTTATAAAGATTCGAGGTTGGATACCCTCCTGTATCTAGCTAGAGCATTTCCTTGTCTCTCCGGATTCGTGCCTGGATTGTCGATTCGAGAACCTTGCAATAGCCCAAGCTGGGCGCAAGATTGTCGAATTGTTGTTTGTACAATCTCAAATTGTCGATTTGCTGTTTCCCTGATGAATCAGTTATCTAGGATTATAATCCGGTCCGGGATCCAGCTCCCCCCACACTGCCTCAGTCCGTTTCTGTAAATAATTTACAGGAGGGGTATCAAACCTTGAACTTATATAGCCTCGAACTTGGCCTGAAAAATACTACAAGCTAACTTCTGTGCAGCCTAAATTTACCCTAAGTCATTCAGGGTGTCTATCTTGATAGTTAGGACCTTGTTAGGACTGCACTGATCTTTTCTCTTAACCTTTTCGGCCAAGTTCGAGGTTATAAAAATTCGAGGTTGGATACAGTCATGCACAAATCCTCAATTTTTGGGCATGGTACCCCAACGCCAGGGCATGCCCCAAGGTATGGGCATGGTGCCCATACGTTGGGGCACCATGCCCTGGAGCATGGGCATGGTACTAGCATGGCACCCCCATGATATTTGGTTGAACTGAGATTGATTACGTACCTAAATAGGGCTGTCTTCCTCTCCCAGACCACAAGATACTTGATCTTATGTTCTATCTAACCTCTTTTTCCAATTTTAAAAATATTAGAGAACTTCCAAGAAATTTAGCCATGAATGAATTCCCCTTTTTCCCTGGAAATGGATAGGTAAACCAATAGGAAAAAGTGGTCTTCATTAAAGGCTAAATTTCTTGGAAGTTCTCTAATATTTTAAAAATTGGAAAAAGAGGTTAGATCAGTCAAGCACAAATCCTCAATTTTTGGGCATGGTGCCCCAACGTCAGGGCATGCCCCAAGGTATGGGCATGGTACTAGCATGGCACCCCCATGATATTTGGTTGAACTGAGATTGATTACATACCTAAATATCCTCTCCTAAAATTCCTCTCCTAGACCACAAGATACTTGATCTTATATTCTATCTAACCTCTTTTTCCAATTTTAACAAGTCCGCAAGCGCTCAGACGTGAAGTGTAAAAGAATGAATTGGATTGTAACGTTGAATTTCCCGTAACGTTTAATATTCGTATTGCATAGTTATTCGTGAAACCAGCAATTGAGCTCTCAAAAATCTCCAAACACGGCTCAGGCTCAGGCTCGAACACTCTAATGTCAAAGTCATAAATTTTCATAAGCGCGTCCCATCTGACACCTTCCACGTGAGAACACATGTTAGTTCATTTGGTAACACAATCCCTTCGCATCAGTCGTAATTCGGTCTCCAATCACAGTATTGTCCATCTTTGTCAATCTCACAAAATCTCTAATCACGGGCAATCCGGGCCCAGTTGCCCATGAACGGGGAGGGTGGGGGAGGTTCAGTCTCAAGATGTTCTTCGTGGCTAGAGGATATATACATATATAACCACAAGTATACAAGAGTTGAACTCGAGACAATGTCATAGACGAACGTAACTCATAGGAAATATGGGCCCAGTTACCCATGAACGGGAGGGTGGGGGGGAGGGTGGGCATCAAATGCTAAACCTAAATATCGTCGACTATACCAACTTGGAGTTTGATTCCAGTCACAAGTCAAAACATTTTCTCATGGGCAAATTGGGCGCACTTGCCCATGACCGGGGAGGGTGGGGGGTGATTCAACTCCACAAAGATATTCCCAACCCGATGATCCAAAAGCACAAAGGAATTTCATCGCCCTATCTCCAGTTAGTGTCAAGTTAAAAACATAAGAAAATGGGCAATCTGGGCCCAATTGCCTCTGAATCGGGTGGGTGTGGGGGGTGGGACCCCCAAAAGGCACAACCAGACCCAAATACCCACAAGTGTACCAAGTTTGAACTTGATACCTGTTGATTCCTGGCACGGGTAACGAACTTAACTCCTGGGCAATCTGGGCCCAGTTGCCCATGAACGGGATGGGTGGGGGAGGTGCAACTTTAAAAATAATTTCCCAGCCCTGGGATCTACAAGTACAATGAAGTTCATTGTCTTATGTCCAACTATGGTCAAGTTTTGAACATCATTCACTGGGCAATCTGGGCCCATTTGCCCCTGAACCGGGTGGGTGTGGGGGGTGGGACCCCCAAAAGGCACAACTAGACCCCAATACCCACAAGTGTACCAAGTTTGAACTTGATACTTGCACTGGTTCACGAGTTATGAGCTCCACAAAATATGGTGAAAACCGAAAACCGAAAGCTGCTAGAGCGCTCGCAATAGTGGATTGTTCCAAGGAACACTCCACTAAAAATATTAGAGAACTTCCAAGAAATTTAGCCTTTAATGAAGACCACTTTTTCTTATTGGTTTACCTATCCATTTCCAGGGAAAAAGGGGAATTCATTCATGGCTAAATTTCTTGGAAGTTCTCGAATATTTTTAAAACTGGAAAAAGAGGTTAGACAGAACATAAGATCAAGTATCTTGTGGTCTAGGAGAGGAAGAAGGCCCTATTTAGGTATGTAATCAATCTCAGTTCAACCAAATATCATGGGGGTGCCATGTTAGTACCATGCCCATGCTCCAGGGCATGCCATGACGTTGGGGCACCATGCCCAAAAATTGAGGACTTGTGCATGACTGGGTTAGATAGAACATAAGATCAAGTATCTTGTGGTCTAGGAGAGGAAGACAGCCCTATTTAGGTATGTAATCAATCTCAGTTCAACCTAATATCATGGGGGTGCCATGCTAGTACCATGCCCATGCTCCAGGGCATGGTGCCCCAACGTATGGGCACCATGCCCAAAAATTGAGGATTTGTGCTTGACTGGTTGGATACCCTCTTGTATCTAGCTAGAGCATTTCCTTGTCTCTCCGGATTCGTGCCTGGATTGTCGATTCGAGAACCTTGCAATAGCGCAAGCTGGGCGCAAGGTCATCGAATTGTTGTTTGTACAATCTCAAATTTTCGATTCGCTGTTTCCCTGATGAATCAGTTATCTAGGATTATAATCCGGTCCGGGATTATGGCGGAAAAACTCCTCTTAATCCCATTCTTTACCTTCCGTTTAAAAATGCTGAACTTAGTTCCACATCCATTACAAGAAACCATTTCAGACGCCTTAAGGCTATCCTATTCTTCTTGTCTTTGGTAGTTACTTTTTCCCAGATTTCTAAAATAAACAAAAACAAATGAAGGAATCCTCTTGTAAAGTCAGTGTTGCCACTTTTCTATGACGGTGGACGGAACCTGTGAGTTTTGGCCGCAAAAAACAGTGACATTCTGAATTCTGGCGCCTACGAAACTCGGCAGAATCTGGGTCAGGGGGCAGCAGAGACTCAAATTTATTACATAAAGCCTCGGAAATGGCACTTTTCGAGGAGGGGGGTACCCACCACACATTTTAGTCCAATTTAAAAAAATTTAAAGTTTAACTGAAAAGCCAACTCATTTGTGTGTCATTTAATTGGATACACTGAAATATTTGGATTCTGCAAAGGGATTTTTTTATTTTCAACTATCTGCTCTAGTTATGAGGCTCAGAATATCCCCAGCCGTCCCCACAGCGTAAATTCTACTATGACGCGGGAAATTTTAATCTCAACACAAATGCGGCTTTTCAGTGGGCAGTGGTGAGATTGGTGAAGATTGCTTAGTGCCTGAACAAAAAAAAACTGACAAATGTTTCTCGTAAGGCATACAGCAAAAATACATTTGCATAGAGGCACCACAAATCACACAGAAATTCCACTATTTGAAAATCGATTATTCGTGAATAGCGGATCAACAAAGTAACGCATTTTCAGCGGGTCTTCAAGCCAATTTAAGTGAATAAGTGATGGGTAACTAGATTGTCCTATCCTAGCCCTTTTCGGTTAAAACTTTTACCCATCACTTATTCACTTAAATTGGCTTGAAGACCCGCTGAAAATGCGTTACTTGGTTGTTCCGCTATTCACGAATAATCGATTTTCAAGTAGTGTAATTTCCGTGTGATTTGTGGTACCTCTAATTTATTGTATGCCTTTAAAAGAAAGATTTATGACTTTTTTTTGTTCAGGCACTAAGCAATCTTCACCAATATCGCTACTGCCTACTGAAAAGCCTTGTTTGTGTTTAGATAAAAATTTCCCGCGTCATAGTAGAATTTTCGCTGTGGGGACAGCCGCAGATATTCTGAACGTCATAACTAGAGCAGATAGCGGAAAACAAAAAAATCCAGTTGCAGAATCCAAATAATTCAGTGTGTTCAACTAAATGACACAAAAATAAGTTGGCTTTTTAGTTAAACTTTAAAGACCACCCAGATCTGGGTCCTTTATCATATTGATAGGAATATAGTCTTCATAGTCTTCATAGGAAAGGAAAAGCACCAGAAAGCAGCCGGTGGCACAATTCACTCAGGACTCGGCAGGGACGTCGCAAGGGGGGGTGCTGCGTCCCCCACCGTTTTGAGATTCGGTAGAATTTTGGGCCGGAGGCCCAAAATTTTACTAAAATTGTTCGGTATTTGTTCGATAGCAGAACTTCAATATATTTACTGGAATTCGGTAGTTATACATCGTCCCAAATAGGCTATCGGTACAAATCTATTCGATATAATGATCGGGAGTTTGTATGATTGCCAATATTCGATAGTTATCACGAATTCGGTGAGAGAATTTACTGAAATTATTTGATAATTTTTCAGTGCCAGAACTATTCGGTATATTTATGGAGATTCGGTAGTTACACAGAATCCCGAATAAGCTATCGGTCCACAATTATTCGGTATCATGATTGGGATTCGGTAGTTTATTCGGTATAATTTCCAAGATTCGGTAGTTACCACGAATCACGACTTTCGCCGAAATTATACCGAATCTAAATATTATTCGATAGTTTTTCTGATCCCACAACAATTCGGTATTATAACAGGGATACGGTAGTTATACAGAATCCCGAGCATGCTATCGGTCTAAACTTTTTTGGCGTAATAACCGGGAATCGGTAATTTATTCAGTATAATTGCCAGGATTCGGGTTATTCGGATACCACGAACCTCAAACTCGGAAGAAGTCGAGTGAAGCACTTGTCGCAGACAATGAGACTGATCTATGATTTCATCGATAGTCCTTACTTTTATCTTAGATCCCAAAAAGAAGATCTAATCATAAATGTTTCGAAAATTCCGACTGCGGCGCTTTTCGTAATATTCTCTTTTTCGTGGAAGGGCGCGTGATTTGACTGGGGTTTAAGCCAGTTTTAGGATAAAGCTAGGATCTGGATGGAAATAGTTAAATTTGGCAGGAAAAAGCTAACTTAAAAAAATCTAGCCTGCGGCGCTTTTGACTAGACTACAGTAGATGCTGCTGCTGGAACGTCGGAACTTCTTAGAGTGTCGGTATTTAATGTATGGTAAATGATAGAATTGGTAAGAGAAGCAGTTAAATTTTAGCATATAGAAAACAAAATTTCGCCTGCGGCGCTCGATTTAATTTTCTCTTAGGTATAATAGATAGAAGCTTTTACTGCAATCGCGCTCGGCACTATATTCTCCAAGTGGGCTTCGCAAAAATTGCGCCTAATAGTTGGCTTATCGTCTTTCATTCTACCCTTCAGGGCCGTGACTACTAGGGGGGGGAGGGGGGGGGGACGCCCCCCCCACTGTTGTCGGCCAGTCGGTAAAAAAATAGCCGAGTCGGCACGAAGCGCCGCTATTTTTCTTAAAAACAGTCGATTTTTTTCTTGGAAACAGTCGATTTTTCTTAAAAACAGTCGGTTTTTCGTAGAAATAGTCGATTTTTCTTAAAATTAGACGATTTTTTGTCAACACAGTCGTTTTTATCTGCAAAACCAGTCGCTAAAAATGACCAGCCAGTCGGTAAATACCTTGTCCCCCCCCCAAACATTTTGGCTAGTAACGGCTCTGCTACCCTTTAATGTTACTCTTCCTACGCAATCCTTTCATGTTCCATAATTTAAAGCTCGAATTCTCAGTTTCTAGGATTCGCAGAGGATTCGGTAAATTTTTGAGAGACTCGGTAAAATTTTGGCTCTGCATCCCCCCACCGAAAATGCACTTGCGACGCCCCTGGGCCTCGGCTTTCTTCATCCCTCAGGAGCTGCTCAGGAGGCCAGCCTCAGGCTTGCTTTGTCGAAGAAGTGAAAATCTGTGATAAATACCTGGATAAATAATACAACTCTGAATTTTGAGAGTAGCGGCAACCCTGTTCAGAAATTCCGCAAAATGCTTTAAAAGGCGGGTACTTTGAATTTTAGTCAGAGCATGTCTGATTTATCTTTGCATAAGTTACCAACTAGGCTATGTTTTCTCATGTGTCTGTCTTACATCGGTGTTGAGGTATGTTCCATCAATTAACAATTAACCTAACTATCTCAAGGCTTAAGCTTTGATTTTCAACTTTCTTTAGCACTTATTTCACAAGGTTTTGAATCTGTTTTAATAAGGTAAGCCTACCAATTGGATGCATATTCATTTGCACATGCAAATCACTTACTAATAGTGGGAGAACGTCATATATTTTCTCAGCTACGACAGGAAACCTTGCTATTAAGCTATTTGCTCCACCCCTGTGCCCTGCCTGTGCCCATGTGAAAGAAATATATGCATGCAATTCACACCATTTCTTTCCAGCCTCTAGACTTACCAGATATGTGAAATTGGGCCTTGATTGAAAGCACAAATTATTCTCTAAAACATAATATTTATTCCATTTTCATTGTATGAATGCCTTTCTTCTAAACACCTGCTGATGATGGCCATGTTTTTGCGCCAGCTTCGGTTTCCAATTTTCTTTTGTACCTTTCACAGATTTATTTTCTTTACCAGGTTAACCCAAATAGCTTGAGCATGACTGTTTGGACCAGCATATTTTTGTCGCATGTATTTGGGCCTTTTCAACTTTCTTTCAGTGGTGCCATTTGGGGGGGGGGGGGCAATTTCAACCCCATAGTTCTTTGTTTATTCGTCCTTGTCCTACTTTTTTCTCTTTTTTTTTTACCGGATTTCTGCTGTGAATTTACAAAATAGCAAATTCAAGATACTCGACGATTATTGCATTTCAAGAAAGTATCCTGTTTTTGCTGTCCTCCCTAACTAATTTATGGTCACCCTTTTGGCAGGGTTTGTAAAGTCTTCTCTGGGCTCGGATTACTTCTGTGACGTTAAAGTGTCTCCAGAGATTAATGAACCCTGTCAGTCCGTACATTTATATGTAACATCTGGAAAACAGGGTATTCAGACCAGGGTGTCATTTCCAGTTTTGTATTTAGTTTCTCTTTACCTTTCATCAAATAAAGAACCGTGAAACAGTTCTGTTCAAGTTCAAATTGGATTATTGAAACATGAGTTAATCCGGTGCGAGTGGTGCACGACTTTTACCTTTTACGACTTTTACCGGCAAACGCTTTAGATGTTTCCGAAAGCCTCGGAGGATTGAAAGAAGCTTATTCTGAGCTTCTTAAGGTCGTCAGGGTAGTCCTCACACTCCCGCTGCTCAAATGAAAGTTTTTTCTCTGTGTTGACGTTTGTGAAGGACTACCTCGGGACAACGATGGAAAACTAGCGACTTTCGCATTTGCTGTTTATGTTCTCTGAAAAAGCTGCAGTGAAGGAGCTCGATTTTGAGAAGCTTGTCGAAGACTGCGCAAAAATGAAGCAAAGGAGATATCCATTGCTGAATTTACTGTACGTAAATTTCAATTTCTGATTTATACAGTAAATGTTCCATTTTGGTACTGTTTTTGGTCCCTAAAAAAGCTGCAAAATGCCCAAAGTTATTATGGTACCTAAAGGTAGGCCTATGTTCTAACACTACTTATAACTACAACAAAAAGGGTACTTAAATTTTAAGGCTGGATGGGGGCCCAAAATTGATGGGCCCCCCCTCTAAGGTTTTCTGAAATGGCGCCACTGCTTTCTTTTGCCCCAGGCAATTCTTCAAAGAAAAAATTAAAGTAAGTGGTAGACATTTGCGATCAATTAATTTGGTCAGGATGGATGTATTTTGATGCTCCACATTTTGGGTGTTTTATTTACATAAGTTTTCTAGGGGTGGCGCATAAATATGGGTGGCGTGAATAGCAAGGTATCTGTAGTTTTGTGACCCAGTGTCCCAGGTCTCAGTTGTGACCTGCAAAGCGAATAACTTTTTTGAACTAATCTGATTTCAGGATAATCCCACTAAAAAACAACTGCAACTTGTAGTGCCATTTCTGGGGTTGCCTTTACTTCCTGGCAAACTCTGTCTGGGTACCTGAATGGAGCTGAAGCATATTTGAGAACAGTAAATGACCTCTGGAGACTGATAAGAACTAATAATGGTTGTAATGGTACCAGTTAACTATATATACATTTTCTAAAAGTGGGGGAATGCTATATAAAATCTCAGCTTTTGTGACCAGCACAGAGAATAACTTTTTTTGAACTAGTCTGGTTTCAAAATAATCCCATTGAAAAAACAACTGCAAAAGTAGCGCGTTGTAGTGCTATTTCTGGGGTTGCCTTTACTTCCGAGTAGCCTACTTGCACATTCAGCAAAGTAAATGCCAACAAACTCAAGACCTGAGTGGAGGTGAAGTGTATTCGAAACCAATAAGCGACCTCTGTAATATCATAAAAACTAATAATGGTTGGAGCTTAGCCCAGAAAGGCAGCCCATGTGTTTTTTGTCCTGAGAGGGAGGAATTGGTGGTAAACAGTACTAGAGCTTTCATGTCTGCTTATGAAGAAAATATTAGTTTCTGTTTTTAGTAAAATAAAGACCCTGTACTACTTTCAGAAGTTTCTACAGCATTCAGTGCTCTTGTGATGGCAAAGTTACCTTGGAAGTTAGCCTCGACTTTGATCCTTGCCTCAAGGAATGGCACTGGAAAAAGCACAGCTGGTTTTGACTACAAATTCCTCCTATTAAAACGGAGTGCCAAAAGCGGATTTATGGCAAATGCCTATGTCTTCCCTGGAGGAATTGTAGATGAATATGACGGCAATAACAAATATGAGTCTGTTTTGGAAAACATTGATACTGCGTCATTTGCATATGAAAGCAAACATATTCCAGATCTGTACAAAGTACAGAACAGGACTAGTCTCCTTCCAGAAGTTTCCTTTCGCCTCTCAGCTATTAGAGAAACCTTTGAAGAAACTGGAATACTGATATCCAGCCTGAAAGACCCAAACATTGACCCCCAATCCCTTAAAATGTGGAGAAAGAAAGTATTTGAAAACGCTTCTGAGTTTTTAAATCTTTGTCGAGATTTAAAAGTGTCACCGGATATTGAGAACTTGCATGAGTGGTCGTGTTGGCTGACCCCTACTGATGTGGGGTCTAGAAGATTCGACACAATGTTCTATATCTGCTGTGTTGACAATCTTCCAGTTGCTACAGTAGATGACTCAGAAATAGCAGAGTGTAAGGTAAACCTTGAGTTGTTGATTCCTAAGTTGACCTGCAATTAAGCCTTTGAGTAGGGCTAGATCCCTCGTGTCTAGCCTTTTTGATACTTGAGAAAATGTACCACTAAATACGGATTTTCCGAATATTTTTTCTCGTTTCCAATCATGTCACATGTTGGAGCTATACACATAATTTTCAAGGTTGCCCAGACTAAGAGTGTAGGAGTTCCAGGTACAGGATTGGCACTCAAAGAAATATACCAGAAAGTTGGGAGTTTCATGCATAATAATTGTGATCATGTGAAGATAAGCATCCTCGACAGGGTAAGCGATCAGTGCGAATTTTTGCCTGAGCTGAAGTTGAATCAGTTTCTCAGGTTCGTCACACCCATTACCGGGTTGAACCCTCTGGAGGCCCCTAGGTCGGCCCTAGGTAGTCGTAATCCCCCCTTATGCTAATTATGTCTTAGCGGTGTGTACGTCGACTTCTGGATATGGATGACAAATATTATTGGGCACCACTAGTGTTGGGCGATATTGAGGAATATCGAAATATCGATATTTCAATATTTTCAAATTCGATAATCGATATTTCGATTATCGGAAACCGATATTTGGCGTACTTGAAACTGTCCATACTTCAACAGGTTTTCATGAAAAAAAAATCGAACGAAAATGAAATAAAATCAAACATTCCCATTAAGAAAGAGTAGCGTCCGTGTTTTTCCTCCTCAGTCTTTTTCTCCTCCCTAATCGCTCAAGTTGAAATCCCTAATCATTCTTTTATTCCGAAAATCTCAAATAATAGAACTGATGTAGATCGTAATGTAAGTATCGAAAATAGCGATATTTGAAAAGTCAATATCGAAATATCGATATTTTAAAAATATTCGAAATATTCGATATTTTATATTTTACAATATCGATATTTCGATTATCGTATCGAATATCGCCCATCACTAGGCACCACACATATGTAGTTTGTGCCGAAACAGTTTAAGAAAGCTTGATCGTAAATCAATATTATTTTGAACGGTTGTGGCTGCCGGTTGAAGGGAGCGGGTGCCGTAGGCAGGCGCCTACTCTGCTTATTTGGTAACTTGGCACTGGCCAAACCTCCAAAGCATTATGGTCTGTTATTTGTAAATAAGATGTCTTTTGCAGTGGCTTGACCCCGCTGAAGCACTGACCCTGCACAAAAATAGAGAAATCTGGCTTGCTCCTCCCCAAGCTTATGAGATGACGAGGTTTCTATCCTTCAAATCCTTTGATGAACTGCGACAGTTTTCTGTGAGCAGGGCAAGAAAAGGTGTTTGCCGCTGGATGCCTGTTCGCATTGCAGCGACGGATGGAATCGTCTCAGTCTTACCTGGTAAGTGATTGATTGTTGTGAAACATTATTATATATTATCGCCCTTGCTGAGGGTGATAGCGGACAAATTTGGCCCGCGGGTGGCATGATAGGCTGATATCGCCCGAGCGCAGCGATCATGCTGCCCAAGGGCCACATTTTCCGCTATCGCCCGAAGAAAAGCAAGGGCGATAATAATTATAACACTAGTACATTTGTTTTAATTTTCTGGTATTCCCCTGATGTTAAAAGAAAAAAATTCCAACCGTGCGTTTTCACTTGATATGGCATGGCTGGCTGGGCGTTATCAAAATAAATAACGCCCGGGCGTTATTTATTTTGATAACGCCCGGTTGGAACTTTTTTCTTTCAACATCAGGGCAATACCAGAAAATTTTGGCACTGGCTAGGATAGGACTGATATCATGGGACTGCACGGTGTACTGGTGTTATAAGTAGTGAACTGAAAGACAAAAGTGCTCCTCGTGTGGAATTTGGACCACGACCTCCGGCGTTTATTGCCAACGCTCTACCGAGGGGCTTGGGAACATGGTTCGTGAACTACTAGCTTACAATCGCCACATAAAATCGGGCTACAGAAACAGTGATCCAGCTGGAGTCAAGTTCGTCTAGTAGTACCGGTACACAGCCCTATGTCATGGGATTGAACGATTTCTAAATGGGAGTTCCTTGTGTATCTATTAAATCTACTTTTTTTAAATTCGGAAAATTTTTATGCCGGTTTTCAAGATTTCAATCTAATAGTTTTATGATGCATGAATATAATCTAAAAAACCCGATATTAATTTTAAATAAAAAGTATAGTCATTTTACTTCCAAAATTAAGCATGCTAATCGTAATTTATCAGACGCGTTTTAACTTTTTTCATTTTTCAGCATGTTTATTTTGCACGATTTTAAAAATTATATAGGTCACATTCAATTTATTGTATAGGCTATAGTGTGGTCATTATTTTGTTAGTTATTTGTCTAGTGGTATGTCACAAAGTTGTTTGTTCGATTTGGATTATTTATGTATTTATTTTACTCGTCAGTTATGGCGGAAATAAAATAATTGAATTGAATTGAATTGAATTCCATCTTTGCGTAATTACATTGGTGAATGCAGGGAGGATGGGGGGGGGGGGGGGGGTGACAGCCAGCTATGAAAACACGCAAACTGGTCTGGTCAGAGACCATCTGACATTCATGGTGCACAGTCAAATTTGACACTGGCGGTTTCGCGATTTCTTGATAGTCGTGAAATAGCGTCGGTGACGGACGGCCAACTTGCTACGAAAACAGGGTTGCTCGGGATAATTGGTCAATAGCCAAACGCATGGAAACACCTTAACCCCTAGTTCGCTTGACCTGTGTTTCTGCGTTAAAACGCTGCGTTTCTGCTTTGGCGTGAAAACGACGCGTCGATATGCTGTTATTTTACGTGGAAAGTTTCAACATTTGCGTCTTCGGCAAAAGGCAACGCAATCGACCCACTCTCTGTGAATCAGAATTAAGCAGTCTTCCAATCGAAAAATGAAGAGCCACTGGTTCTGACGTTGGTGTTGGTCCCCTCAGGCCTTTCTGTTGACGAGAGCAGTATCGTCACCTCTACTGGTAGCCTAGATTCTCTTCTCAAGGTGACGTTGTAGATTTTGTGCTCGATCTTCTTCGGAAATGTCGTTGAGCTGGTGGAGCTGATGGAGTTGGGAATCTTGAGTTCTTTGAACTTCGATGTCTTCGGGTTGAAACTTCCGCACATGAACAGGCTATGTTGTAGGCAGGGCCATATCCAGGAATTTATTTCGGGGGGTGTTTTGTCCACGGGTCGGACCGAAAAGTACAAAAAATACATAGATCAGATGTTAAAACCTGCAAAAAAATATTACTTTCGTGGGTTTCGGGGGGTGTTCGAACCCCCTAACACCCCCCCTGGATACGGCCTTGGTTGTAGGGTTTCCTCCTTTGCTCTGCACTGTGGGGGTGGGTAGATTTTCCATTCGAACAGAACTGTGTTGAAGTCGTACTGACTTCATGGCTTCCAACATAATTTTGGGACTGTCAAGACCCATGGGTACGGTTTTTTGGGTATGAAGTTTGTCGATGTCTTTGTTCGAAATGACCAAGCTTTATGAAAGTCCTAATTTCAGGCGACGAACTCTACCCAGAACAACCCGACATCTACGGGAAAGAAAAACCATTAGAAACAAGTAAATCCTTGGAGGAACTAAAGCAGTGTGAGCGTATGAACCGATTCGAGTATCAGGACTTCTTTAAAGCCAAGTTGGTCGTTCAGAATGTGACAGACCCCTGTGGACATGTTGCGGCAAGATCGTTCGACCCGGCCGCAGACTCGGCGGTTGGCGCGAAGCTGTAGGCTAGTTTTGTGGTTGTTCATGGAGATTTGGGGATCGAATTCGTGAGAGAGATGCGGAACCGATTGTTCAGCCCCTTTGATAGAAACAAAAACATTGTTGATAAGACATCAATCGAAGGTGTCACAAATAACCGTGGTAGACTCGAAGCTTGAGAAATCGCGCCATCTTGAGTCCATAGTGATAACGTCTTCCAAACTTCTTCGAACTCTTCCAACAGGAAACAAGCTGTAGAGCCTCCCTGACGATAGCACCTGACGGACATCGTCGTTCCATGAATCTTGACCTACACATACTTACTTCCGCTCTGGAAGTAGGTGGCGCCAGCCTTTTCGCGCCAAAATTATGTTGTGCTCTGCATCTCTCTCGTAGCCTGTAGTCTGTGATTCAAGAGTATGGCTTAGATTTTTATAGTACCGATAAATTTGTATAGTGATGTCGTATGGCGACCTCCCAACCTTGGGGACATTTTCGCGTTTTTCCTTTGGATGTTACGTCCGATCACCATCATGGGGGTTTCCGCGTTGATGCCATTCGGGTCAATGGTCATATTTGCGTCAATAGCTCGACGAGTGACGTCACCATTCAGCTGGATTAGCGTCTTCCGTTGAACAGCGCTCCTTGAGCTCTGTTGAACGAGCAGAGGTCTTATGCTACGTTTACACACTGCGTAAATCCGACCGTATTTTGGAATACGAGTGAACTGTGCGCACGTATTTGGGCTTGAAAAGATCTCTAGCAATATGGACGTATTTGAGAAATCGGTCCGTTTTGTATATAAATCCGTCCGTACTGCTAGAAATCTTTTCAAGCTCAAATACGTGCATAAGATACGCTCGGATTTTACGCAGTGTGTAAACCCACCATTAAACCCGTTGTCGTGTGGATGGCAGCATGCAGTGAAATTTTCTCGTGGCTGGCATCTTCTGTCTAGCTCAAAAGCCATTCACGCGAAAATGTCCTCGTTGATCTTCTGTTCGCAGCATAACACTACCAAGTTGTGCGCTGGTAGGCCTCCCCAAGTGTGAGCCGTTAAGTTATTAGGGAAAAGTTATGTAGGTTCGCACAGTGGTATTAAATGGTCTATAATATGTTATTGCTTGAGCTTGAGGGCGTTCATAGGAAACTATCAGTTGATTGCGGCGCCTCATGAAGAACAGTGTTATCATCCGGTCGCTACACTGTCCTCCTAGAAGGGCCATGACATAGATATCTTCGCCATCCGTCATAACGTTTAACACAAGGGTGTTCATCCATCAAATGCTATCACTATCAGACGTCTGACAGTTCCTTTGAATGTTTCCTTCACGAATCCATTATAGCAAGAACAAATAATACGTCCTGTGAGGTTTGAGTTGATACCCGTCTACTTCCCTCTTCGCCCTTGCGCATACCGTACTATAAAACTGTGGGATGCATGCAGAATGCAGGGGTGTAGAAACGGGTTCCGGCTAAAACCCCCCCGGCGAAAACCCCCCCGGACAAAACCCCCCCGCCAAAACCCCCCCGGCTAAACCCCCCCCCGTGACCAAAACCCCCCCGACCAAAACCCCCCCGGTACCAAAACCCCCCCGACCAAAACCCCCCTGGTACCAAAACCCCCCCGACCAAAACCCCCCCCGGTACCAAAACCCCCCGGTACCAAACCCCCCCCCCGCATAAAAAAAGACGGGTATGTATGAGTAAAGTAACTGTTAGGTAGAGAGTAAGAGAAGAATAGACCCCCCCCGGTACCCCCCCCCCCCGAATCCTTAGACACTCACACATATTTAGACTGGGATTTACTGGG
Organism: Branchinecta lindahli; assembly: GCA_023053555.1. Classification (NCBI taxonomy): domain Eukaryota; kingdom Metazoa; phylum Arthropoda; class Branchiopoda; order Anostraca; family Branchinectidae; genus Branchinecta; species Branchinecta lindahli. The sequence goes on along the minus strand of JAKZAO010000012.1, from coordinate 17,079,875 downwards.
CAACAAAACGAACAACCATGTGACAGTTTTACCATTGACAAGCACGAAGGTGAAGCTGATAGAATATTTCTGGGACTATCTTGAAAGTGCTATCACAAAACGAGCTCAACATTTCCCTTGACCCAAAGGATCCTCCCATTAAGTCTCATCAAAATATCTCATTCCCTTCGAAAGTTATCCTGCTCACAGACGGAAAGTAGGACAACTTTTGCGGTGTCATAGGTTTTCCTCCGCTTACTGCCCATCTTTGAGTTTCTGGTATGAATCAGGGATAACTAAAGAGCAATCAGGCAAAGGGAGCTTCACATTGCACCAATGGGTGGCATGCTATCAGACGTCTAACAGTTCTTTTGAATGTTTCCTTCACGAATCCATTATAGCAAGAACAAATAATACGTCCTGTGAGGTTTGAGTTGATACCCGTCTACTTCTCTCTTCGCCCTTGCGCATACCGTACTATAAAACTGTGGGATGCATGCAGAATGCAGGGGTGTAGAAACGGGTTCCGGCTAAAACCCCCCCGGCGAAAACCCCCCCGGCGAAAACCCCCCGGACAAAACCCCCCCGCCAAAACCCCCCCGGCTAAAACCCCCCCGTGACCAAAACCCCCCCGGTACCAAAAACCCCCCGACAAAACCCGTAGAAACCGGTCTGCAGCGTGACGCCACAATGGTAGACAACCAATCAGCTGTAAAGTACGAATGAGACGGCATTCGTATTCTTCTGCGGGGTTCTGCTGCGATGTAGCTTTTAGAAGAGGTAACAAATTATGATGTTCTGCGTAGCTCCTCCTTCGCTCGTTTGCACCGGGTAGGGTATCAGAATATAGGCTATTCGACTCCGCATGGTCGTATTACAGAGATAGGGAGACGGAGGTTCTATCAGATTATTTGTTCTTGATTATAGCGAAACAGGCGATAATGTGAATGAGCCTGACTAATTCTATTGATACGTCAAACGAGAGGCAAGCAATGTTGCAAAATTGGCATGCCAGATAGCCATGGGCGGTGGTTTGAAGCGAGATACTTGGGGCAGTGAGCCCCCCTCCCCGCTTTTTGGATGATTCGCTTGGTTATATGTTTTGTGGTCGTCCTTTTCTTAATCTAGGTACACGTAATAGTGTGGATAAGCTAAATTCTGTTTAAAAATATACGAGGAAGGTTCCAAACTTTACGACTGGCAATCTGATCCGTCGCTTCACATCTAATTTTGTTTTTGGGATCCCAAAACGTAAGTGGAGGGATACCTATGACATCGCAAAAGTTGTCCGTATGTCCGTCCGGCTGTCAGCACGATAACTCTCGAAGGGGTATAGATATTTTCTTCAAACTTGGTATGATGATCCATTGGGTCAAAGTACAGGTCAGGTTCGTAGACGAGCCCTGTAGCCCCATACTTAGGGGTGGGGGAGGGGTTTCAAATTAAGGGACGAAAAAAAATGTTTTAAAAAGCCAATGAGATAGTCAATATAGGGGTAAGGAGAAATGCTGAATCCATGTCTGAAACTTGTTTTCTCGCCGGACAATTAGTTCGTCCGAAATCCGGCCAAAACCGGAAAATATGTTAAAAGTAAAAGTTTAAATGAAGTTGATTGAATGGTCGATTTATGGGTAAGAAGACATGCTGATCCGTATATGACAATTGTTTTCTACGCGGACAAGTAGTTCGCCCGGAATCCGGCCAAAACCGAAAAATTTGTTATAAGCAAAAGGTGTATTTCTAGTTGATTAGATATCCGATTTAGGGGTAAGAAGAGATGCTGAATCCGTATATTACAATCATTTTGTAGCCGGACGTGTAGTTCGTCCGGAATCCGGCTGAAACCGGGAAATGTGTTATAAGTTAAATTTTTATTTGAAGTTGATTAGATGTCGGATATAGCGCTTAGGAGATACGCTGAATTCGTTTTTGAGCTTTATTTTTTTGTCGGACAAGTAGTTCCAGAATTTCGCCGAAACCCGAAAACTGACAGATGTAAGGCAGGATCATTTCGATGATTAGCTATTTGGCCTTAACCTGTTTCTAAATTTTAAGAGTAACAAGAGCTGTAAGCTCATATGGCACTTGCATGGGTTGAGATGTATTATTTGATTAAAAGTAATTTTCGACTGCGCGGTTCAGATGCGCACTTTAAGGAAGCTAGAGAAAAAGTATTTTATCGTAGAACTTGGCTGTAATGATGCGCACTTTAAAGGCACTAGAAATTCATCTGTAAGGAAGACCCTTGAGGCAAAAACGATATCAGGCTCTTAGGGATCATTGATATATACGTATGATCAAAAGTATTTTTTTTCCGCTAATGCGGGTAAAATGCGCACTTTAAGGGTGCTAGAAATTTTTTTTTGTTGCAAAACCCTTGTGGCACAAATGATCATAGGTTGAGATGTATCGTTTGATAAAAAGTACTTTTCGACCTTGCGGTTAAGATGCACACTTTAAGGGAGCTAGAACTTCGGTAGCAGTGTCTTAACGCCACCGCGGTTTTCCGCCACCATATGTTTTTCGCCACCTTTTAATCCAGGTAGCGCAGGTAGCCTGTGCAGGTAGTTTCGGGTTAAAATCTTTAAATGTGAAAAGGGTGTTTATCGCCACCCAGGAAATCTTACGTACCCAAGAGGATTAGTTCCTCCAGAGGGTAGGGTCAAATCTTGTCAGACCTAATATTCTGATGGGGTGTCCGAGCGCCAACCGGATTAAGTATCACAGCGATTAAGGGATTATCAGTTACTAACTGGTCTAAAAGTATTTGTAAGAGCAATTGTAACTGCAGAACCCGAACTAAGTGAGAAGAGAAATTATCATGGAAATAGTTAAAACAAAGAGTGTTAAAGAAAATGACAATTACATTGTTGACGGTTTCTCGTTTCGGCTCAAGAGCAGGAAGAATGACAATATTTACTATGTTTGCTTCAAAGAAAGGCTAGGGCCGTTTTACGTGGGAACGGAGAGTTCATCGTTACTAAGCCCCATGAAGGACACGGGCCTGACTGATGTTGAAGTTGTACAGTTTTTAGTTGGTCTAAATATCATGTGAAACATTAAGCGTCTTAGCTAGGATTAACGTGGAGTTAGCGTTGGTGGCGGTAAACACCCTCTTCGCATTTACGGATTTGGATCTGGAATTACATGAACCAGCTACCTGCACTAATGAGTTGGTGGAAAACATACGGTGGCGAAGAACCTACCAAAATATTTGACCCTTTCGTCTGACCCGACTAATCTTCTTAATGATGCAAGATTTCCGGGGTGGCGGAAAACATATGGTGGCGCTAAACCGCGGTGGCGTTAAGACACCCATTTCAGAACTTCATTTGTAAGCAAAACCCTTGAGGCAAAAATGATCATGGACTCATGGGGATCATGGAAATGCATAGTTTGCTTAAAAGCATTTTTCTTAATTTGCGGTCATGATTGGTATTTTAGGGAATGGTCGGATTTGAAAAGTGGCGATTTCTAAGCCAATCTTGTCGAATTTCTAATATTCCAGCCAAATTTCATCGTCCTAGCACATCTGGAAGTACCTTAACTCGCGATCACCGGAATTCCGGACCCGCCCCTCAAACTCCCCCCACAGTCGCCGGAGCCAATCCGGTTCGGTTTTGGACTTGTTTGTTATTCCCACAAAGTTCCATCCCGATCTCTCCAGTCCAATCCGGTTACATATCCCCCCCCCCCAATTGTTGTCGGATCCGGTCCGGACATGAAAAAGATCACCACAGGCCCTCTGTTCAGTTATTAAGTTTCACTCGAATCCCATCACCCGTTCCAAAGTTACGCATGGCTAAATATTCCGGATTCCCCCTCCCTCCGATCCCCCCACGACTATCGGATCGAGTGAATTTTTGTTTACAAGTTAGTTTACGGGTCCCTGATACCTGATACGCCTCCCAAGTTTCGTCGTGAAAATCCCAAAAACTGTCATCACCAGAATTCCGGGAAACTCCCCTCCACCTCCCCCCCCCCAAGTGACCGGGTCCAGTCCAAACGTGTAAACGATTTATATGGAGCAGATTCTTGTTCTTCCCAGCAAGTTTTACTCCAATCCCTCCACTATAACCGTCTCTCGAGATTTCCGGTCTCCCCCCCCCCAACTCCCCATAGCTGTCGAATCCGGTTCGGACTTCAAATGGAAGATCAGAGATATATCATTCATTCAGGTATTAAGTTTCGTCCCAATCCGATCACCCGTTCGAAAGTTACACAACACTCAATTTTCCATATTCCCCCGCACTGAATCACATATACAAACCCCTTTGACCCTCGAATGCACTAGCTCTTTCCGATGTTAACAGAGTGATCCGATGCAAAGAGTGACGTCACGCCGTGCGCAGACCTACTAGTCAGAAGAAAGGGGTAGGGGTTTTACAAAAACTACTAAATTCTCAGGATTCCCCGGCCCACCACTCCCCCCCAGATGGTCAGATCGTGAAACTGATTATTTCCAGGTTAGTTATATCGGGTCCCTGATATGCCTGCCAAGTTTCATCGTCCTAGGACATCTGGAAGTACCCTAACTCGAAAACAGTGGACCGCCCGACCGACCGACCGACCGACCGACAGACCGACCGACCGACCGACCGAAAAGCGATCGGTATATGGCACTTGAGCGGAGCTGCAAGTGCCATAAAAATGTTCAAGCAGCTTGGCGAAGACAAAGCTAAGTTTCTGGATCAAATATTGAATGTTTGGGATCCCATCGAAACCTTTGGTCTTGTTGTTTTTGGCGTTTGAGGAGAGGACTTTAGAGGATCATAAATGCCATATCCCACATTTGCCTCCCTTTTATGGGTGAGGTTTCTCCAGGACTCACATGGTTTCCGGTTAGTTTGAATTGTGTTCCTGATGATGAGAAAGGACCTTAGTCTGTGCTAGCTATACTTGGATCCACGAAATGAAATATGAAAGCTGTTGCGAGCTTGGCCAAGACACTTACGGGATGCCCTAATTCGGCTATTGCTGCTGTACAGGTAGGCTGTTGTCGTTGTGTGTTTTGACTGAGTGATGGATCTAGGACTTCCCTTCGTTGCAGATCGAACAAATCTACTTATCATAAATGCGTTTCAGTTTCGTCAAGTAACGAGTCTTTCTGTAGCAAAGTTTTAGTTTTATGGCACGCAATCTGGGGCTGAAGGAGTGAGAAGGGGTTTTCCGGAGTCTTGTTAGCAGCACATCTACTAGAAGAAATTGTTGGATCTCTACCAAACTTAGTGGGAAGTTAAAGCTTGAGTCCTATTTATGACTTTATAATGTACGAGCTCGATTTGACCCGGGGGGGGGGGGGGGGTCGTTAACTTTTCCTGTTCTAACCTTGATTCTTTTTCGAGGGATTTGTCAACGCCCGAGACTTCGCAAAAGGATTCTTCACAACATCAAGTTCTAGTTGTCTTCGAACTCCTCAAAATGACATTGGAAAAGCTGTCGGCAAGGCATCTGATTTAGACACTACTTTGAAGTTCTCCATGACTTCCAGACAGCACGTACTCCTTTCCAGCGACAGACAAAGGTAATTTTAGGTTTCAGCGAAGTCGGATGGCTTTTTTCGTTGGCTTGTGTACTTGGGACACACTTAAGGCGCTGTCAGCAAATACCGACTGATCTTTGCTTCTGAATGCTCTGGAAGAGGGGAACACCAAAATCTTGGGGATTTTGAACTAAAACCTTCCACAGCGCGAAAACACGCGATCGAAGTGTTCACTTGCCACGCGCGGTGCGTCCACCAAGCTACTGAATACGTACTGAATAAATAAGTGGTCGAGGATGACGGGCTGGTTGACATTCGTACCGTACCGTAAACGTAATAGCGTGCCGCAATAGCTAAAAACCAGCTCAACATTCTGATCCAGGTCACAGCCTTCCCCGTAAGACTGGGATATTTCCACGAATCCGCACCAGTTTCACCCTCGGGCCCGGGTTCACTCGTTTCCAGAAGTGTGAGTTTTGGCCTGTAAATAGTTAGTTAGGTCTTTTTTCTTTTTTTTTTTTACATATAATCATTCCTGTCTATTCGAAAGTGTCTTTCCCGCATTTCCCGCCGTATCAGTCCACTCCGTTAGAAATGGAATTTCAGTTGAAATTCCGAAAACTGCCTGCACAAGAGAACTGCGGGAAGGCAGCCAAATCAGCTATACAGGAATATTTTCGAAATTAGTAATTCCCGCCATGTTGCAGTGTGACGTCCGATTTGCTCTTTACTACGAACTATACAGAGATATGTTTGGAATAACCGGTAAAACGTCTCGACGAAACCCAGCTGGAAATGAAGATTCAGTAGTAATCGTGCCAAGTTTGATCAACCGTGTCTCACACTTTCAAGTAACATTTGTACAGTTCGGTTTGATGGCAGCCCCACATCACACATCTTCCATCTAATTAAACTCAGTGTAATGTGATCGTACTTAGAAAACATGAGAATGTTTATTGTATTGTTTGAGGACTATTGCGGAGCACGGATAATCAAAGTCCGAATCGGGAAGAATTAAACGAACTTAATTCGAGTCAGTTGTGAGGCGTACCTGGTGTCGGTCACTATGGCTGTGAACTTGCTTATGTGGGAGGATTACCTGGTGATAGCTCTGTATTTTATTTTCGTTTTGGCTGTTGGATTATGGGTACGTTTTTGTAGGTGGTTCCTCCAGCTAGGTTCGGCCTTTTTGTTTCGCCCGTTTTTGTAGATCAGCCGAGAAAGAACTTGTCAACTGAAGTGCGTTTTTAAACTATGTTCTCGCTGGATATTTTCTTGTAGAATTTGTCCAGACAAAAATACTGCCGAAATTAAAATGATGGTACATATCGGCAAAAATTTTAACTAGGTCATTTGAAACCAAACTTTTTTTTAACTGAGGACGAATCATGGGCATTTTTTTTTCTTTGAGTTGGTAATTGCGCGGTTGGATGGCTTTCTAGTTCCGATGCTGTAGCTGCAGCATTTTTTTCGCACTGCTTTTCACTGCATAATTTTTAGTAGATTGTTTCAAATGTCCTCTCTAGCTGAAGTATTTGAGACACCGCGTCACATTTTTTTTTTTTTTTAAGGACCGTCGTAGGCTACGGTGATACGAATCAGCCTACTTCCGAAATCTTCTCATCCATACTAATTCCTAGAATCTGTAATTCTTAGGTTTGTTCCCCTCCCCCCCCATTGACATTACCCTCATGTTTACGGTCGTCGTGTCTGTCTCTTTACGCGAAGGGTCAGGCTCCCGATCTTATTTTCGAGAATCTAATTGGTCAGTTAACGTGGCTATGCAGGGAATGGGTGTAATTACTGTAATAAGTATTACTGTATAACTGTCAAGCAAATAAAAATCACATCCACAGAACACTTGTCTCAACAAGCCCGGCTAGCTCAGTCGGTAGAGCATGAGACTCTTAATCTCAGGGTCGTGGGTTCGAGCCCCACGTTGGGCGCTTCCTTTTGCTTTTGAAACCATTTTCAGTTGTTCGTAAGATGGAGTCGAGATGGAGTGCTAGTACTTTCAACTGTTTCAAAGGGAGAGGGAAAAGACGGAGAGTCTAATTGGTTTTAATGTTCTGTAAACACAGTTTACACAGTATCAGAAGGAATTTTCCAGTATCGGCTAATGCAAGTCAAAATACTGCTCGGTCCTGCCGAGGGTCCTGCATTTCTCCGATTATTTACACGCGATTCACCTCAAACATACCGCAGTCAGTTTTAGCTTGTGCATGTTGACGTCAGCAACTTGGAAGATGCTACGGTTATCGTTGAGGTTATCATTGAGAATACAAGCTTCTGTGTTCAGTTTTGACCTGGGGTTATCAGAGTTTTTGTCCATGGTTTAGCTTATCTTTCACTTTATGGATATGTTTACACATAAGCTTATGCAAGACTTCTTGGAATAGCGAAGGGGCGGTTAAGCCCTCAAATTACGATCACCTCAAATCATATGAGTAGCACCAAAGAGCGGATAATGAAAATTTCGCGCTCGTACTCGCGTACTCCATGAATGAAAAGCCAGTATAGACCGAGGTATAGACTCCTCGGTAGACTCTCCGCAGTAGGCTATATTCTGTAATGCAGAAACATATTTAGCGGAATGTGTACCCTAGACCTTGTCGAGGACCTTGTTTACTACCTTTTTTTGCATACCACCATAGGAAAATTGAGCATGCCAAGTGTAGGGTAGAGTTTAAGCCAGGCTTCGCCGAGCTTTGCTTCCGAATTCCAGATATCCGTTTTCGTCGAGACGGATCACGAAGTCGAAGCCAGGCCAAACACGTCTGGAAGTCCGGCGGGGTGTTGGACGGCCCAGAACTGGAGTAAATAGAACCTGAATAAAACCGTGACTCGGGGTCTGGAGGAAGAATGGTTTGAGATTGCTGGAAAGGTTTTCGTGGTGTGTTAAAATTCCTTTTTGCAGTCTTCTTGGAAGTCGAAGAAGGATGACATCAGCGGATACTTCCTGGCATCCAGGAATATGCATTGGCTTCTGGTAAGTCCTTGTTCTGCTTCGGCTGCCCACCACACTGACTCTGGATCAGAGGCGTTACTAGCTAAAATGTTTGGGGGGGGGGGGGGGGGGGGGGGGCAAGGTATTTACCGACTGGCTGGTCATTTTTATCGACTATTTTTGCGGATAAAACGACTATTATTGAGAAAAAACCACTGTGTTGACGAAAAATAGGCTGATTTTAAGAAAAACGACTATTTTTACGAAAAACCTACTGCTTTTGATTGTTTTTAAGAAAAACGACTATTACTAAGAAAAAAATCGACTGTTTTTACTAATCAACTTCCAGAGAGGTTGATATGATGGCACATTTGCCTCCAGAGAGGTTGATACTGAGTCATATCCACCTCTAACTTACTGTGTGACGATTGTCATAGTATAACCTGTAAAAATTATTATTGGTTCTGTTCTTTTTAACGGTTAACATACCTCCATCTCTTTTGATATCGGAATCACAAGCTCGACGGCCATTTGGAAATATCAACCTCGTTGCACTCGGTAGATAGGTTGATATTTTTCATAACTTACCCCGCCGTCTTCTCGGTTAGGTTATTTTAAATGACCGTCTCGATGTTATTTTCCGATATCAACCTCGATGTCTGAAGTTAACCTTTAATATGACTAACTACTCCGTTAGCCCAAGCTGACTGGGAAACAGATATTCAAACAACTGCTAAAAACGGATACGTCAGCTAAGATGCTTTGGCAACGATAGTTCGTCCCTTCTTGGCAAGGGTCCTCTTCCGGCTGTTGAACGTCAGGGACAACGTTGGGGACTTGAAGAACGAACCCGTAATATATAACAAGGACCATTGCCGAGACGGGCCGAAATATCTCTGCCAAAACATCGTAGCTGACGTATCGGTTTTCAGCCATTGTTTGGGTATAGAATATGACTAACTCCTGTCAGTTCAGGGGCCAGCTTCAAAGTAAACTTTTTCCCAGTACTGTGATTATGACTTCTTGCCAACCGTGTTTCGATCCCCGTGTTCGTTTGCCACCTTACATTATGTTGCTAAACACCTGTCGTACCTGTGATACAGCAACTCGCTTCCGTAGTACTACCCATATTTTATACGAGACATTCTAACCCCCCTAACCGCAGCACACCGATTTTTACATTTTCCGTATTTCGCTTTTGCCGATGCGGATCATGCTCCCGACGACTGTTCGTGAGAAGCTCGTTCGTCAGAAAAACTGGTTGCGTATTTCCGTGTTTTTGCTATAAGTCTGCGGGACCGGAGAAAGGCGTAAAATAGCGAACTAAATTGTTAAAAGCAGAGCCTGAATTGAAAATACTGGACTCTTTTGGAATATTAGAACAAAACAGTAAATAGCTCGGTAAATAGTGTGAAGTGTAAAGCTGAAGATACAAGAAGACGTAACGAAGGTTGAGACTTAGAGAAAATGCTTCAGTTCAATGCCGAGATAATTTCTTTTGGAATGTTCTGGCGCGTTCCGAAAGCCGCCTTTAAATCAAACGGCTGAAGAAATAATTCCTCCGGAAACTTAGACCCTTAAAACTTTATTCGTATGTCCACGTGTATCTTACTAAGCACATACTTGATACACACTTTTAAAAGATTTTATCGCTTAAATTTAGTAGACGGCGTGACTACTTACGCAACCTTAGGATTAACTTTATACACCAATTTGGTCGATATTGCTGTATCATGTTTGTCGATAATAAAGCGACTTCGTCTATCCAGATTTCTAGAATAGTGAGCCAGAAATAGTAAACTGTAAACTTTGTTCACTTGTCGAAATTCCGGACGATCGTATTCCGGCTGAAATGGAGCTAATTAGAAAATAAAAATAATAATAAACAGTGCGTGAATAGGCCATCGACCTCACTAGCATGACGAAACCAAAAGGCGCTTTCCTCGATTCCACAAAGGGACTGTGCCTGGAATAGAAATGTGTCCGCGATCATTAGTGCGGCCCACAAGTCTGACAATTAAAATAACCGACAGTTTTTTGGTGACAAACGACTCTCGAGCGAGCTCTCGAGGTAGTTTTCGATTTTGTGGAGTTTAGCGGGAAATTCAAAACTGCGGCAATTTAAATCCCGAGTAATACAATTAGCTACTTTATCAAGCAGACAAAACTGAGTATAGAATATAGTGTATAGTCCTTCTAGCATAGAATTGTAGCGGCGTGAGCTTTATGTTTTATTGTTGAGATTTATTTGTATTTTATTTGTATTTTCTGGCGTTTGAAACCACCGCCAAAAAAGATAAAATGGCGTTTTGCGATTTCCAACTAATCCGAGAGTGTGACTCGCACATCTGTTTCCGTGACAAAACGTCAGAAATGTATGCAGGGGCGGTTCGAAGTGCTTGGGCATGGGGGGGTGACGACCTCAAAACAAACGACTAGGTAATCGGCAATTATGTCGCTTTAAAAAAATGAAAAAGAAAAGCACAGTACCACGTAGGCTCAAGAAATATAAACATAGATTTTTAAAAGGTTATGAGTTTCAGCATGACGTTCATTTCAACGTTCGCAGGAGACAGCCAATCTTCGGTACCAGCTTCTGACAGATGTGCTCAAGACAACTTAAACTGAGCGCCGCAGGCAAATTTTTTTTTAATCCGAGCAAAATTCAACTGCTTCCCCTACAAATTCTAGCTTTTCATGTATCTTAGATCCCAAAATCTCAAGCTTAAAACTCCACCAATTGACGCACCCTTGAAAAAAAAAATCTAATAGGACAGGCCTACTAGGAAAGGCGCCGCAGGCGAAAATTTTTGAAATCAGCCTTTTTTCTGGCAAAATTCAACTACTTCCCCTTTAAATTCTGGTTGTAACGTGGCTACGATCCCAAGCAGCAGCCTCTAACGAATTTACTAAAGAAAAAGTGAGCGCCGCAGGCGAAATTTTTTTAATCTGACTTTTTACTGGCAAAATTAACTACTTCCAATCCAATTTATAGTTTTTAATGTTGCTCAAACCACAAAATCTCAAGCTTAAAACCCACCTGAATGACGCACGCTTCAAGTAAATAGTGAAAGGGTTGCTACGAAAGGCGCCGCAGGCGGAACTTTTTAAATCCGCCTTTTTTCTGGGAAAAGTTCAACTACTTCCAGCACAAATTATAGCTTTTAACGTGGTTCAAATCTTATGCCTAAAACGGCACCTAAATGACGCGCCTGCCACTAGATAGAGAACAGACTACCATGAAAAGCGCCGCAGGCGAAGTTTTGGAAACATTTATGGGTCTTTTTCGGAACCCAAACAAAAGTAAGTGCTACAGATCTGTCCGTAACCTCGTTAACTCTAGAACGGAGTAGGATATCTTGCCGGAAGTTGGTACACAGCAGTGCTTCCATACTTTACCCCTTCCGAAACAAGACCAAAGGTTCCGATGGGATCCCAAAAATTCAATATTTGATCCAGACAATTAGGTTTTGTCTTCACCAGATCCAGTCTTCGCCAGGCCAAACAGCTAATCATTAAGAAATCCAAGCTCAGATATGGATTCAGCATGTGCGTTTACCTCTATAAGCCGATCGAAACGATCCTAGCTTACTTCTGTGAATTTTGCGGTTCTGGCGAAATTCAAGAACTACTTGTCCGGCGAAAAACTAAAGCTCATAAACGGATTCACCGTATCTCCTTACCCTTATATCCAACATCTAATCAACTTGAAATAAAAATTTAACTTTTAACAAATTTTCCGGATTTGGCCGGATTCCAGGCGAACTACTTGTCCGGCGATAAAATGGTTTTTGTATTCTTGTTCAGCATGCCTTCTTACCCCTACATCAAACATCTAATCAACTTCAGATAAAACTTTAACTTCTAACAAACTTTCCGGTTTTGGCCGGATTCCGGACGAACTACTTGTCCGGCGAGAAAAAGATTTTCATATTCTTGTTAAGCATGCCTTCTTACCCCTATATCGAACATCTAATCAACTTCAAATAAGACTTCTACTTTTAACAAACTTTCCGGTTTTGGCCGGATTCCGGACGAACTACTTGTCCGGCGAGAAAATGGTTTTCATATTCGTGTTCAGCGTGTCTTCTTACCCCATAATCGACTATCACATTAGCTGTTTAAAAAAATTTTGCTTGCCCCTTAATTTAAAACCCCTCCCCCACCCCTAAATGTAAAGCTACAGGGCCCATCTACGAACTCGACCTTACTCTTGACCCAAAGAATGCTCACACCAAGTTTCATCAAAATATCTCATTCCCTTCGAGAGTTATCGTGCTTACAGTCGGACAGACGTACGGACGGACAGACGGACGGACAGACGTACGGACAACTTTTGCGATGTCATAGGTATCCCTCCACTTACGTTTTGGGATCCCAAAAAGGGAGTAGCCATCCCTAATAAAATAGACACAAGTAGATTTGGTTTGAATTAACAGTATGGTGCGATCATCAGGCCCGTCCTTGCAATGCGCACATCTCCGGTTTGTGGTCAAACCTTACTCCGCAAGCCAAAAAAATCAACCTGTTTTATTCTAGAATAAGGATCTTTTGCACAAAACCAGATAGGCTACTGTTGAAATTTCAAAAATCAGCTACGTGTTTTCTGCTAAAATACAAAGGTTTTGGTACAAAACCAGTTATGTTCACACTGTGCACCACCGGGTGAAAATCAGATTCGGTAACTGTATTTATGTCATTCTGACAGGCTCGAAACATACGACTGTCATTTTAACAAGCTCAGTCAAAACATGCGATTGACTCGTGACTTATGAGTTATAGAAAATCTATACGTAACCATGCGACCAGAACCAGGTCATCTGCGACTAAAATTCAGGATTAGGTGCCTTATCTGGCAAGCTCAAAACTTACGACTGTCTCTAATATACGACTAGAAAACCTGTTCGTAAATGCGACAAGGAACAGGTGATTTGCGTCTAGCGAAATTCACGATCTGGTTTTATTCTGGCACGCTAGAATATACGACTATCATTCTGACAAACTCAGAATATACAACTACTGTGAATCTGACAGACCTACAACATGCGACTAGGAAAGATCTTCGTAGCCATCCGACTAGAAATGTCATCTGCGGGCAAAATTCACGTTTTGTAACTGCCTTTATGTGATTCTGGCAAGCTCAAAACATACGACTGTCATTCAGACAAGCTCAAAACATACGACTGAGAGTACGATTCTCTGAAGCATGGGGGGCTGAGTCACCCCCCCACGCCCCCCCCTCGAACCGCCCCTGAATGTATGAGACAGAAATACACCGAGGAAAAAGCCTATGGTAGCCTTTATTGTTGAGAGACTAAAGCCTATCCACTAATAATGTGAGAATGATAATTTATTGATTATCCAGTTTAGAAGAAATACAATGTAGTTAACAAAATATTGAAAGTTTAACTGAACAGCAGATTTAATTTTGCGTCATCCAATTGAATACACTGAATTATTCGGATCCTGCAAAGGAATTTTTTAATTTTCCACTATCTGCTCTAGTTATGACGTTTAGAATATCTCCGGCCGTCCCACAACGTAAATTCTACTATGACTCGGGAAATTTTAGTCTCAACACAAACTCAGCTTTTCAGTGGACAGTGGTGAGATTGGTGAAGATTGCTTAGTGTCTGAACAAAAAAAAATGATAAATCTTTCTCGTAAAGCATACAACAAAAATTCAGTACCATAAATCACAAGGAAATTCCACTATTTGAAAATCGATTATTCGTAAACAGCGGAACAACGAAGTAACGCATTTTCAGCGGGTCTTCAAGACAATTTAAGTGAATAAGTGATGGATAACTAGATTGTCCTATCCCAGCCCTTTTCGGTTAAACTTTGAAAAGGCAGGGACGAAGTTAGGTACTTTTGGGCACTTACTAAGTTACTCGTCACTGTATGGGATGGAACGGCATTCCAACAGTTCTGGAATTGAATGGCTTTTTCTGGAAGGACCATCTTCCAACGTCCTTGGTAAATTGCTAATCATTCAGCTTAAAGGACCCGTCTTACAGATTTATTGATTCACTCCAAGTCTTTTCATCGTTCTCATTTTCGATGTTGCGAACCTCCAGTGTCATTTTTATCAGCCCCAACGGCACTATACTGATTTTTTCATCTACCGTGCTAGGCTCTTTTGGGGGCGGATTAAATAATAAATAAATAATAAATGTACTTTATTTCCTTAATAGCTTGTATTGTACACGCTAGCATTGGATCGTCATTTTACAAATAACACATGCGAAATTACACAAGTAAACAATTTATCAATTCACACAAATTAAAATATAATGACTTAGCTAGAATTAAAATACTGCGTGAAATAAGGTACAAAAGATTTCAAATAACGATCAGTCGAGTGTATCGGTGGTCTTTCAAGTCTCTGGGAAGCAGCGTCCCTCTGTCAGGGGCGTCGCGACACCTTCCTGATGAGGGGGGTGCGGCTTCGGAATTTTACCGGAATTTTTCGGGATTTTACCGGAACTTTTCAAGATTTTGCCGGAGATTTTCCATAGTGAATATCTCTGCAGGCACAGGCGTCACTACTAGGGGGGGGGGGGTCGACACCCCCAATGTTTTCGGCCAGTCGGTAAAAAATAGCCGAGTCGGCGCAAAGCGCCGCGATTTTTAGTAAAAACGCAGTCAATTTTTCTCTTAGAAATAGAGTCGTTTTTTCTTAAAAATAGTCGTTTTTTCTTAAAATCAGCCGATTTTTCGTCAACACAGTCGTTTTTTTTCTCAATAATAGTCGTTTTTATCTGCAAAAACCGTCGGTAAAAATGACCAGCCAGTCGGTAAATACCTTGTCCCCCTCAAACATTTTGGCTAGTAACGCCTCTGTCTGCAGGAACTCTAGAATACTGTTGTGTTCTGACTTAGATTGTGTGTTACAAACGACGGTAAACAAAGACAGGCTCGTTGAAGTTTAACTGCAAAGGCATAGCTTATTTTTGCTTCTGATATTTGAAAACACTGAAATATTCTGACTCTTTCATGAGAGTCTGTTACTAATCGCATGTGAAACCGATCTAGTTGACGAACGTTAAATTTTAACTAAAATTCACGAAAGAATTCGAATACCATATTTCTTCAAACTTTTTTTTTGTTCCGAAGCTGTCCTGGGGACTTCCGAGATCATGTCGGAACAAGGCTAACTTGTGAGTCGAGAAGGCTGTCGAATCTAGAGTAGATGGTACTGTGATTTTATTCCTGGAACAATATTTGTAGCTGGAAATGGTGTAAATTTTGTTAGGTTGCCTAATTTTTGAAAGCTACAGAAATTTTGGAGATTACCGGAATCACCCGGTGAACGTCCAGGTTCGATGTTTTGTCCGTCTGCACGATTCACTGTGATAAGTTGTGCTTCGCGGTCATCCCTGTAAGCGGTAAGCAGCAAAATTCCGGTAGATTCCCTGAGCCGAATTTTGGAAGATTCCGCGCGGCATATTCCGGTAGATCCCCTGAAACACGTTCCAACAGATTCCCTAAGTCAAGTTCCGGTAGATTCCTTGTGAAAGGTTTCGTTAGATTCCCTGAGCGAAAATTCCGGTAGGCTAGATTCCCTCAGCCAAATTCTGGAAGATTCTGTGGGGCAAATTTCGGTAGATCCCCTGAGACACGTTCCGACAGATTCCCTAAGTCAAGTTCCGGTAGATTCCTTGTGAAAGGTTTCAGTAGATTCCCTGAGCGAAATCCGGTAGGTTCCCTGAACAATAATCCGGTAGATTCCCTAAAAATCGTCAAGTTCAGGTGAATTTGTCAAATTTTAACTGGCGCGGCTTCGCCGCACCAGTCAAAATTTACCGGAATTTTTTCCCACGGGCCTTCTGGGGGGGGTGCAGCACCCCCCCCACACCCCCCCTCGCGACGCCCCTGCCCTCTGTCTTTGTCTCGTATTAGGCCTACTATCTGCTGGGGTCTCAAAATCTGGTAGAATGGCACGATGCGCATGTGATGCCAGACACTTACTCCCGAACGCTATTGTCAGCTGATGCCGCCTTTGAGCAAGGGTTGGCAGGTCAAGCTTGACCAAGCCATCCTCGTAAGAAATATAACCAGGGCCGAGAATAATCTTAACAGCCCTTTTTTGGATGGCTTCAAGTCTGTCAGTCTGTGCGTTGGTGAGTCCTGGGTGCCAAGCTGGACAAGCATACTCCAGGCAAGGTCGGATGTACGTGCAGTAAATACTGCGTAAATCTCGCGTCGGGATAGCAAAACGTCTCAGAACCGCAAACGACTTAAGAAGTGGTGCTGCTTTCCGAGTAACATACTGTACGTGGGAACTCCACTTAAGGTCATCGTCAATCAACAAACCAAGGAGTTTAACTGTGGTTTTGGACTCAAGACCTATATCCTCAATCTCAGGTCCCGCTCATCGCTTTTGAGGAGCCCGTTGTTCGGAAATACCCGCGATATAACTTTTCTGCGTTTCTTGTAAAAGCGACGGGGGCCAACGTTGAGGCTGGAAACAGCTGAGGGGGGTTTGTAATCATTTGAGAAACCCAAAAAATTCAAAAAAAATTCACGCCTTCTAGAACACTGGAGCAGGAACAGTATCTGTGACACAAATTATAATAATTTCTTCTCATTTTAGGTTGGAGCATCTCTTTTCGCTAGTAACATCGGAAGTGGTCATTTCGTCGGCGTTGCAGGGTCCTCTGCGGCGGCTGGGATCGGCACGGCGGCGTACGAACTTAGCGTAAGATTATTTTGTCGTCCATCCCTCTTTATTGACGTAAACGTATTTAGGTATCCGTAATCACTTCTTTGCAGAACTGAACCCATTAAAGGTCAATGTTTGATCAAAGTAGGCTGATAATGCCTTCAGAACACGACACAAATTCGAGAAAAAATTGATATTGTTCTGAAGTGGTGGGAAAACATTTTTTTTTTTCGAAAACGCCCGCGCATACGGAAATCTACGTTATGTGGAGACAAGACATGCACATACAGTCCGATTTGTGCAGTCGGATACGAATTCCCTCCTTTGTTCCGAAATTTTGACGTACCGAATTCATTTTTCCCATAGTCGAATTTCGCACGCATATTTTCGCAAGTAAAATCTTACCGGACTATGTGTGCACTAGCGTTAGGGGGACATTTTCGCGTGAATGGCTAATGAGCTTGACAGATGCCATCTGCGGGAAAATGTCACTCCACACGGCAACGGGTTGGGACAGAGGAAGATGCCGTGAAGTCTGGTCTTCACCTCCCGGAACTTCCGGAATCTCGGCTTCCAGATTATTCTTTGACTTCTTCTGTAAATTGCATCTGGAATATGAACCGGTCCGAAAGTACATCAAAATATCCGGAAAAAAGGGGCTTTTGAACTTCCAGATTTCCGGAATTTTTAAGTATCGCAGAAGAAATTCAGAAAAAATCTCGGAAAATCTGGGATCCCAGATTCCTGAAGGTGAAGACCCGGCTTAAATGTTCCTTGGGCCCAAGCTGACTTGGACTCGTATATTCATATAATATAAAAACGGATTCGTCAGCTGTGATGCTTTGTGATGATTTGCTTGTGATGCAAGAAGGACCGAAATGTCGCTTTAAAAGCATCACAGCTGACTAATCCGTATATGGAAGATGCCGTCTTCCTGTACCCGTTCAACGGAACCCGAATAGCGTCGTTGAACGGGATAACCCGTTCAGCTGGGTGGTGACGTCACGCATCTAGCTTTCCACGCGAAAACTACCATCGAGCTGGATGGCATAAATGTGAAAACACTCATCGTGAAGACGGGACCTAACACCCGACGGAGCCATCCCGAAAACGTCCCCTAGGTGGCCCTAGGGTTTCGGTCGGTGCCAGGGAGAACAGCCTGGAGCTTTGTCTAACTGCCGTATAAGCAAGTTGTTCGTTCTAGTGTAGTTAGCTTATCGATGCAAGCAAGCTCTCGCTTCTTCGGTGGCTTTCCGAGCGTGCTGATGGAAGACTGGACAGCACTAACATCTGTGAAACCAACAAGGACTTTCTCTATAAGATGAGAGGAAAATGCGTAGATTATTGACTTCAGGAGTATTGGCTTTTAAAGAGCTTGGAAACCTGCGAAAGATGCCCCTCGTGCTTCAACATGTTTATTTTTCAGGCTATCTACATTTTAATGATCCTTGGATGGCTGTTCGTTCCTGTTTACATGGCCAGTGGAATTTACACTATGCCAGAATATCTCCGAAAGCGGTTTGGTGGCCAGCGAATCCGAGTTTATCTCTCTGTCTTGGCTTTGTTACTCTATGTCTTCACAAAGATCTCGGTTAGTCATATTTTTTGTCATTCCATATCTGAAGTTTGCGGAAAAACGTCTCTTCTACCAGGAAGATCGCGATTGTTTGTACATAGTAGACGCATGCTCTTTTAAAGTTTAACCGAAAAGGGCTGGGATAGGTCAATCTAGTTACCCATCACTTATTCACTTAAATTGGCTTGAAGACCCGCTGAAAATGCGTTACTTGGTTGTTCCGCTATTCAGGAACAATAGATTTTCAAATAGTGGAATTTCCGTGCGATTTGTGGTACCTCTAATTTGTTGTATGCCTTACAAGAAAGATTTATGACCTTTTTTTTGTTCAGGCACTAAGCAATCTTCACCAATACCGCCACTGCCCACTGAAAAGCCTTGTTTGTGTTTGTGTTTAAATAAAAATTTCCCGCGTCATAGTAGAATTTTCGCTGTGGGGACGGCCGCAGATATTCTGATCGCCATAACTAGAGCAGATAGTGGAAAAGAAAAAAAACCCTTTACAGAATCCAAATAATTCAGTGTATTCAACTAAATGACACAAAAATAAGTTGGCTTTTCAGTTAAACTTTAATGTTAGAATCTTGAACAGTGCAGATTTAGGCTAAACGGTAAACTGAAGGCCTAAAACACCCGTTTAGGTAGTCATAGGAGTCCATAGTTAGCTACTTTGGTAGCTAGTAGTTGACTTTTCTCACAGAAAGTGGATGTATGTGACACTGTGCATGGTTAGTGTTCAAATAAGCATAACAATCGCGATGATCAACCCGACTGTTGCGATCTCTCGTCCTCAAGGTTCTGATAAGATATGCTCGTCAACCGCAAAAAGAGCATGGTCGGAACTTCACGTAACAAGGCATGTAGTCCCCATTTAAGACAATATAAGACCCACACTATCGGCCGAATTGACTCATTAAAGTTCACCAGAAAGTGTTTCAAACGGTTTCCCGAAACCAAGCGATTGTTTTCTACTGCCGTTGAAACCACTTGACAGAATACAAATCCGTTTCTTGTACGTTCGCTTGCCAGTTACACCGCAGCGGGCAGTAATCTGTCTGAACTCTCCGTGCCGGGAAGAAAACTGCCAAAAAGGGGGACTAATACTGTGTGTGCGAGCTAGATTAAAAGTGCATTCGTATTTCCTTGCAGGCCGACCTCTACGCCGGTGCTCTCTTCATTCAGCTATCTCTTGGATTTGCGGGCGAAGAAGGCCTCTACTTGGCCATCGTGATCCTATTGGCCATCGCTGGTCTCTTCACAATCGCGGGAGGACTGGCGGCCGTCATTTGGACCGACTTCGTGCAGACGATCCTTATGTTGATTGGAGCGTTCATCCTTATGGGAATCGGTAAAGTTCCCACGATTCTTAAATCGTTTGCTTGCTATAGATATTAATCCTACAGTATTGACCCTAGTTACCTGGACCAGGGACCCATAAATTTCCTTTACAGGGGTTTGTCATTTCCTGCTAAGTTGACCGATCCAAATCTAGTTTCCAAAAATCCCCACTTGAGTCGAATTTCTTGTTTGCCTCATTGGACGTGCGCGCCGAAGAGACTCCTCCCTCAAGGCGCCAGCAGCCAGTCCCAAGTTTTGTCTATCTGTCCTTTGACGTGATTGGACTGTGGGTATTTCTCGAACTATCTTCCGACCGGTCAAGAGCGCATCAGAAATCTCTTATTGACAACCCACCTGTAAAGGAAATTTATGGGTCCCTGCCTGGACTGATAAGTTTTTGGATACGTTTTCTCTGGGATAATGTCAGACCAGAGATGTAACTACCCACATTGGTGTGTCTTGCAAGAGAAAAGGCAACAAAGGTCCTTGCATTTTGTCAATGTTTTCTGATGAGTCATGAATGCGTGATGTTTATCTACTATATTCATATTCATTTGTTTTTCAGCCTTTACCGAAGTTGGTGGCTATGACAGTCTCATCCGAAATTTCTTCAATGCCTTCCCCGATAATATCACGAAGTTGGAATGCGCCAGAATTCCAGACTACTCCATGCATCTTCTGAGGGAGGCCGAGCCTGGGAAGGCTGACTTACCCTGGACAGGTGTTGTCTTCGGTCTTACCATTTCTTCTATCTGGTATTGGTGCTCCGATCAGGTGAGATTTTGACAGGTCATGAAGTATATTTCCTGAGGTCATTCTAGTTTGGTCGAAAAGGGTGTTACTTTCAGCAAAACCCAATCTTCTCTCTTGACATCTTTTTTGAAACACTATTGTTTGAAGGTCAGCTCCTTTCTGAATAACAGTCTGATATTACCAATGCTAAACACAAACAAGTGACAAGGAGATGGTGGCTCGGCCTCCCTCAGAAGATGAATGGTTTGCGGTTACTGTTGTAGAACAGACAGGGATTTGTACCGTGATTGACTGCATGGTGAAAAGAAACCGCCCCGCGCCGCTGCTTGATTGGTTTATATTCAAATAGGGGCTCGAGTTCCACTAAAATACTCTATATGACCAAGTCCAAAACACGCCAGTGATCCTCAGGAAGAACGAGAAAACGTCCCATTAACGAACTCGAACTCAACAGCGCAAATCCTGTGTCAACCAATCACGGCTATCATTGGGGACAGCTGTGGTGCCGCTTCCGGCTCTTCCGCTAGGTACACGGCCATTTTGCATCGGCAAGGAGAGTTAGTCATCAAGAGTATTACATGTACCCTTGCATACAAACTTAATCACATATACTTTAAAAGAGACTAAATAGAGTTGAAAAGAGGTAAATAGAGTTGAAAAGTGATTTGTTGGATCAGAACGCATGCAAAAATAGATAAGCTCGACGTCTGTTGCTGGATCGCTTGTCCGCGGTTGTTTAATCAGGCCATGAAAGAAATTGAACAGGGGTTCTGTAATACTCTTTGATAGCCTTCGTCTTGTATAACTTACCTTGGTTTGCCAATTGGTTCTAGTTTAAAGCATACTAGGACCCTCCTGCTTGAGTTTTTAAGTGAAAGACTGCGAAGGACGTATGGACTTCTTGTTTCATGCAAATCCAGGTATAAGCGGGCAATTCTAGGAAGGATATACAATGCTTTGCTGTGCCCCATTTATTAGCATTAGCACCATTTTGGGAACTGTTTAGTCAAACTGAAAAAAGAGCTATTCGCCGACTGTATTTCCGTTATGCGAAGTTCCTTTTAGGTATCCCTCTATGGAAGAGCAATCGACGACTTGTGTTTAGTTTTGGTATAGCGCAACCATTTGTAGTTATTGAAGAACGTCGGTCTCGTTTTATGAATACTCTAGATCGTGAAAATAGTTTACTGAGTGCTTTTTTGTTGTGAGATAGAAGTGTATGTATTTTTTTTTCTTCTTTTTCCTTTTGTCATTACTCCATGTTAGCACCTTGCGTGTTTTTTGGGAAATAAAACAATAATAATAATAACATGTCTTACTTTTTCCTATTCTAGGTCATTGTCCAGCGTTGCCTTGCTTCAAAGAACATGAGCCACGCAAAGGCCGGCTGTATTCTTGCCAGTTATTTGAAAATTTTGCCACTTTTCCTTATGGTCTTCCCTGGCATGGCCTCCCGAGTTTTGAACCCCAACACTGTCGCCTGCAACGACCCAGACGAGTGTATGGCAGTATGCCAGAGCCGCTATGGTTGCACGAATATTGCCTACCCTGAATTGGTGATCAAGTACATGCCGACCGGTAAGCTCTATTCCTTTAGATGGCTCCCGTCCAAAAATTTGGGGCGTTACTAGTCTTCTTGGTTTTTACAAGTTTCGTTTTTTTTCCATCTTGAGCGGCTTTGAGCCTGAAGAGGACTCTTGCCAAGAAGGGCCGAAATATAGCTCTAATAAATTTCAGCTGACGTATCCGTTTTGCACTGTCAAATATGTTCTGAACTTCTACACCAGTATACAGTGATAGGCTACATGTTCCCCTATTTTGGTGACAGTACCACACGCTGAAGGGTGGCCCACATGAAGCAATATTCTATTGCTAATTAATTTTCAACATGACAAAAAGAAGAAAACAGCATACATTCATGATGCGTGCGTTGTTTCTGTACAGTTGGCAGAGATTATAATGTTACTATGCAAACGACGCTGTGCCTGTCTACTAGTCTGACTAATGTCTGTCTACTAATTCGACTAAAAGATTTTTTGACCAGAAAGTAATCGCAGGCAGAGAAGATAGCGTTATTTTAATTTTGTCTTAATTTCTTCAGGCTTAAGAGGCATGATGTTGGCGGTGATGTTGGCTGCCTTGATGAGCTCCTTAACATCTGTCTTCAATTCAAGTTCAACGATTTTCACTATCGATATATGGACTCGAATTCGTAGAGCCGCTTCAGATATCGAGCTGCTGATTGTCGGACGGTAGGTTAATTGATTTCCATAGAAATATATAATTACGAAGATACAAGAGAGACAAACTAAAGCCGCTGTCGATCTTCAAAAGTCACTAGAGCTTTGGAGAAAACGGGTGGCACGCCGCAATGATCTTGTTTGCGGCCCTCCGGAGTTTCTGTTCTCCGATCCCGACTACTAACTTTTCTTATCTTGTAAGGTACACGTGTGTTTGCAAAAGACTAGATTTAACTCGCTTGATTTTTTACGGAATCAGAAAGGTGGTTCTGTTAGCCAAAACAGCTGTTAAGACAGAATAACGAACGTGGATATCAGTTAATTTCGAATGCGATGTAAACTTTCACTGTATTTTCGACTCGAATTTCCGATTCTGCCGAAGCAGACAGCACCTGTTCATAATTTAAGGCCTGCTCGGTTCCCACTCAATCCGAATATCGCACTTGGACCCGAAAGTTCTCGCTGTCGATAATTCCGCAAACAGAGATATAACAAAAGTTGAGCTCGTCCGAATTACCGTTTTCAAATTTCGCCTCGAACTATATGAGAACCCAGCTTAATCTGATACAAGCACTGTCGGATGACTAGTCTCCACCATATGTTCCCAGGCAAGAACATAAACCAACCACAGTAACATTCGACGTCGCTATCCTGCTTGTCCTACTGCCGGCCGCAAAAAGGAAGAGGCCTAAGTGTAGCGTCACGCCGTCCAAGCGGCCTAACATAGAGAGCAAGAAAAAGGAATATGGCGCAGCTGGAATCTTCCAGGGTGACGAGGCATTGCTGGGAAATCTGGTCTTTAAAGTTTAACCGAAAAGGGCTGAGATAGGACAATCTAGTTACCCGTCACTTACTCCCTAAAAGAGGTTTGAAGACCAGATGAAAATGCGTTACTGTGTTGCTCCAGTATTTGCGAATAATTGATTTTCATAAGTGGAATTTCCCTTTGTGGTACATCTATTCAATTCAATTCAATTCAATTTATTTCAAAAACGGGAAGCGGACAAGCCGAATATTCGTTTAGTCGTCAGTAAATATATATATACAATTTCGAGTCCACAGTTATGAATTAAAATAAAAGTAAAGGTCGAACTAATCTCAGGTACATAATGACTGACTAATTAAGTCAATTACAATACTAAAACTAAAACTACACAATAACAATCTAATATAAATATAATTAACAAACTATACGATTGTACCTGTGAAGTATACTTGACGAACACGATTTACGAAAATAAGCGTTCACGCAGTGAGCTACCTTCCGCAAGATGATCACTGGCAACTAAAAAGCCGCATTGAGGTTCAGATTTCCCACGTCATAGTAGAATTTTGCGTTGTGAGGACGGCCGTCGATATTATGAACGTCATACTAGAGCAAATAGTGAAAAAAAAAAAAATCCCTTAAAGCACAACTCTTACTAGAAATGATCTTTTCCGTATGAAATGGACCAGAAAAAACGTTTTCGAAAATACCGTTACTTTCCACGTGAAATTAGCGATTTTCTTGTTAGCGCTTGTCGACTATGTACAGCCTTCCTGCTCTCCGACGCGGCGGCTGGGCGCAAAACATTTGAAAACTGAACAGGCAGTGGTTAGAAAGTGGGAAAACTAAGCAAATAAAAAAGTAAGAAACACATGCTTCTCAGATCCTTATATGTGAAAGAGTTGTCAGTGGACATTGAAGATCCCGACAAACGTTTCGTTGTGTGACGGGCAAATCTTGGCAAGGCCAAAAAGCGCTAAAAATTCGTAGGCACAAAACGAAACAATGGAGAAAGGTGGGGATTTTAGGAGCTTATAATTATTTATGGGAGCTAGGTATATTATAAAAGGCAGAATAAGCAAGAGGGTCCTTTAACACAATCCAAATAATGAAGTGTATTCAGTTAAATGATATAAAAGTAAGTTGGCTTTTCAGTTAAACCATAAAGGCGGATGATTGAACGTTCGGTGTTTTCGTCATTCAGCTTGTTTAGAGTTAATCACCGTCCTTCGTTAGCCATGTGCGTGCTGATCGTGTAGTAAATTTGATCTTCTAGTCTCTTCACTCTGGTCCTCATCGGTGTCAGTATTCTCTGGATTCCAGTCATTCAGAATTCAAAAGAAAGTCAGCTTTTCAACTACATCCAGAGTATTACTTCCTATCTTTCTCCACCAGTCTGCGCCATCTATGTTTTGGCAATATTTACCAACAGGGTAAACGAACAGGTGCGTGAATGTCATTTACCTTTTAATGGGTCGCCGTCTTGCCTCATTTACCACCGATAACCTAGCACACGCTACAGTAGTTGACAGTCGGCTTTAGGTGTGTGTGATACGATGTGGGATACGAAAGTTCTAGCATGACTGGGCATTTTAATAAACGTAGTATAAAAGTATAAAACAAATTTTGTTAGTGGCCCTGTCGACCATAAGCAACTGGTACAAGAGGGCAGCATGGCATGTCAGTGTTGTAACCGTTTCGTAATTAGTTGCGTTTTTGCAGATACCATGGTATCTGATACCACGGTCTGAAGTCGTTTTTGCAGTCATCGTGGTGTCTGACACCACGGTCAAAAGGCGTTTTGGCAGTCTTCGTGGTATCTGATATTCAGATACCACGGTCCGACCGTGGTAACTGATCGTGGTATCTGAGAAAGTCATCTCAATTTCATCAGTTTTGTCGAATTGGTGCGAAAGAAGTTTGGCACTTAGTGATGTGACTGGATATCAGTTTTTCTTTTGGGATAACTTCGAAAAGCGCAATTTCGGCAATTGTCGTTTTTTGAGAGCAACCGTGTATCAGATACCACGGTAACTGCAAAAACGGATAATTGCAGATCCAGTTACCGTGGTAACAGGTTCGTTTATTATCTTCACTAGATACACACATAATTTGACAAATACTCCCGGCAGAGGGCAAAGCACGAATGGCACGGGATATCATGGTGTCTGCAAAAACGCAACTAATATGTTCGATAGAAATGTTAGCGCATTGATAGGTGTGCAATGCCAATGTTATCTTGCTGTTTCTTACTGTTGCCTCTTTTCTGGGTCTGATGGAACAAGATCAAAGATTTCGATGGGATCCCAAAAATTTAATATTTGACTCAGACAACTACGTCCTGACTACGTCTTGTCTACGCCAGGTCCAGTCTTCGCCAGGCTAATCATCTGAGAAAATTAATTTCAGATATACCTGTATAAGCCATATTTATTTTGACGATACTGATCGAAACTACCTGCTTTACTTCTGCCGAATTTCCGTTTTCGGCCGAATTCCGAGCGAACTACTTGTCCAGCCAAAAAAAAAGATAGTTCAGAAACGAATTCAGCTCATCTCCTTATCCCTATAAAGAACGTCTAATCAACTTCAAATAAAACTTTAACTTATAAAAAAAATCCGGTTTCAACCGGATTCCGGACGAAGTATATGTCAGGGTAAAAAAACGATTGTCATATACATATTCAGCGTCTCTTCTCACCCTTGAATCTATCATCTAATCAACTTCAAATACAAATTTTACTTTTAACAAATTTTCCGGTTTCAGCCAGATTCCGGGCGAACTACTTGTCCGGCGAGAAAATGGTTTTCACCATCGTGTTCAGCATGTCTTCTTACCCCTAAACTTAACATCTAATCAACGTCAAATAAAACTTTTGCTTTTAACAAATTTTCCGGTTTCGGCCGGATTCCGGGCTAACTACTAGTCCGTCGAGAAAATGGTTTTCACCATCGTGTTCAGCATGTCTTCTTACCCCTAAATCGAACGTCTAATCAACTTCAAATAAAACTTTTGCTTTGAACAAATTTTCCGGTTTCGGCCGGATTCCGGGCTAACTACTTGTCCGGTCAAAAAATGGTTTTCACCATCGTGTTCAGCATGTCTTCTTACCCCTAAATCGAACATCTAATTAACTTCAAATAAAACTTATACTTTTAAGAAACTTTCCGGTTTCAACTTGAAATAAAACTAATAAAAGCCCATCTACGAACTCGACCTTACTCTCGCAAAGAATCCTCACACCAAGTTTCATCAACATATCTCACTCCCATCGCGAGTTATCGTGCTTACAGACGGACGAACGTACAGACAGACGGACGGACATCCAACGTCTAATCAACTTCAAGTACAAATATAACTTATTACACATTTTCATGATTCAGCCGGATTCCGGGTGAACTACTTGTCCGGCGAGAAAACGGTTTTCATATTCGTCTTCAGCATGCCTTTTTACCCCAAATTCGAACATCTAATCAACTTCAAATGAAACTTTTACTTTTAACGAACTTTCCGGTTTTAGCCGGATTACGGGTAAACTAATTGTCCGGCGACAAAATGGTTTTCATATTCATGTTCAGCATGCCTTCTTACCCCAAAATCGAGCATCTACTCAACTTCAAATAAAACTTTTACTTTTAACAAACTTTCCGGTTTTGGCCGGATTCCGGGCTAACTACTTGTCCGGCGAGAAAATGGCTTTCATATTCATGTTCAGCATGCCTTCATACCCCTAAACCGACCTTCTATTCAACTTCAAATAAAACTTTTACTTTTAACAAACTTTCCGGTTTGGCCGGATTCCGGACGAACTACTTGTCCGGTGAGGAAATGGTTATCATATTCGTGTTCAGCGGGTCTTCTTGCCCCATAATCGACTATCACATTAGCTGTATAAAAATATTTTACTTGCCCCTTAATTTGAACCCCCTCCCCCACCCCTAAATGTAGACCTACAGGGCCCATCTACGAACTCGACCTTACTCTTGACCCAAAGAATGCTCACACCAAGTTTCATCAAAATATGTCATTCCCTTCGAGAGTTATCGTGCTCACAGACGGACGGACAGACGGACGGACGGACGGACGGACAACTTTTGCGATGTCATAGGTATCCCTCCACTTACGTTTTGGGATCCCAAAAACATCAGCCTCGGATGTGATGTCTATCAACTTTGGACAAAACAGTATATAGTTTGATCAACACCGATGCTCTCTCGTACGTGACTTTTACCTGACTAACTTTCGACACTGTCTTCTATTCCGCCCTTGATGCACAAAGGCGTTAACACGGAGTAGCATGGAGGTTTAAAACAGATGATAACCATGTTATTACCGATGAGGCTGTGAGCGAGTAGCGTTGAAGAACCCTCATATGATGACTTTCATATGTTGGTGTTGGTGTGTTCTAGTTTTCTTGGCTTGTCGAATGTATGCTTGTTCGACATGTTGTTCAGTGAAGATCATGACATTTTTCTGACTTTTTTTTTGTTTCAGGGTGCTTTTTGGAGCTTATTGATTGGCTTGGGGATTGGTCTCATACGCTTTGGACTGGAGTTCGGATATGTCATCCCCCCTTGTGGCTCAAGTAAGCTGTTTCATTTCAGTTCCTCGCTAGATAGCCTAAGATGGAATGAAATATTCTAAGGCGTTTTTCCGCGGAATATTTGTGTGCCGCCCATTTCTAAATGTTTGTCATGGAAACAGAAGTGTGTGCCACATACTCGACCAACAACTTGAAATTCGCGTATTTTCTGGCGGTAGTTTCAGATGCCTTGAAATAATAGTAAAGTCCAGATAATATCTCAATAAATTGAACTTCATGCGCCCTCTTACCATCCTGAAACAAAAGGCAGTTTTTTTTATGTGGACATTGATTTGCCGCCAAATTTGAATTTCGCGGCAAATTCCTGCCACAAAGAGCGTGTTCCGCCCCTCTACCAATAGTAACTATTAGTTACTATTTCCGTTCCAGCCTCACGAAAAGTTATAACGCTGACCGTTCCAACCTTCTCAAAATAGTAACTAATAGTAACTATTTGCTTACCACGCTCGGGAGCGTAGTTAGCGTAGTAACTACGCATCTCTGCAACGTGATTGGTCCGATCAGCCCGCGGCCTGATATTTGACCAACAAATTTAAAAAGCGTTCCAGCCTAGCGTAGGAACTACGGTAAGTAGGGTGGAACACGCTCAAAATCGAAAATCTCCACTGCAGTTTTTTTTTCCTCGCGTAAACACACTTGCTGGCCACGCCAAACAACTGCGGAAACAGTCTTTTCGAGCCACAACCGTATCACAGACTCTTTGTGTGATCGCGAAGAATGTCTCTAGGAGAAGCCCCTTTACTAGTTCATAGCTACACTGTAAAAAAGAAATCTTGCAGTATTTGCTACTGGGATTAATCTTGTCTCTACTGAGATAAGACTATCTCAAATTCGGATTAATCTTATCCCAGTAGAGATAAGATTAATCCCAGTAGCAAATACTGCAGTTAACTTTAATCCTTACTCGGAGAAACTTTTTACAGTGTACTTCCAGATATAAAGGTCACGTTTTCAATGCTTTCTATTTCGTGGTTAAAATCCTTTACACCTTTTGGCTCCTATGGCACACTAAATTCATAGCCGTGCTGTGAAAAAAAGCATGGTTGATGCATGTGTGTTTTTAATAAAACAAACAAGTGATTAGCGTATCCTCGGCCAAATGCTTGCGTGTCACCGAGTCATAAAACGAAGAATGCTTTCAAATATCTTGCAAACTTTTAAAGCGAAATAACTATGATTTATCGTGTCGCTGGTGCTTTAAAGGATACCTGAATGAAGAGTACCAAGTATCATCCCTATCTTTATGACTTCCGTTAACATTGCAAAAACCCAATCCAAATACGAAATAGTGTTTCCAAGCTATGATTTTTGCTCCATTTTGCATCTGTCCTTATTTCAGTATCGAACAATTTTAGAAACGAACAAATGTCTCCAATCAATCCTTCTTCTGGGATATTTTTTAACCAGTTAAGCCCAAACGTATATCTGGAAGAAATTCCAATACGATCCGGCCAGCGCTGTACAAGATTTGAATGAATTGCGCTTTTTGTCTTGGAGTCTGCATGTGCAAACCTCCAGAAACGAACATCCCTATTTTGAAAACGTCACGCTCAGGAGAAGAATGCTCTCCGTGGCTATGTCTGTAAATGCATTCTCCATGGTGTGTTCAAGTATGGTTTCATTGTTCAGGTGTCCTTTAAGTAAACTTTTATCTTCTAGCTGACCCAGACCCACGGCCTCAAGCAATTATGAGGATGGTTGGCGATATTCACTTCTTACATTTCGGCTGCATTCTCTTCCTGATTACTTTGTTCTTCGCCATTATCATCAGCTCGTTCACGGAACCCTTAGATCCAGCCTATGTAAGTTCTCGTGTGGCGCGGGGGAAACACGCTTAACTGTTTGTTCACGGATTTTCTACGCACAACTTCAGCTTTGCAGCAAAAGTTTCAACGTAGAAACGTCTTTGCTCGCGTCTTTGGCTTCCTGGAAACAAGCTTTCAAGCTGATTATGCTAAGAAAAGTTTTCAGTAGAAAATCTGCCAAGAAAAAGTTTTACTCGAGTCATAGCAGAAGTTTCATTCGCCGCAAAAACCTTTTTTTCGAGGCGAATGGGGTCTGACCTTTGGAGTCAAGGCAGGGTTTGGTTTTCGACTTTCTTGTTTCACATAATTAGCCAGACATTTTGAGTATAAATGCCACTTGTGGCGATGATCATATTTTGTCACCCACTGAAACCCCACCAGTGATGTTCAGCTGCCAAAGTTTGTTTTCCTGATGTCACCACGGGAAAGAACATTGTCAAAAATGTAAGCCCACCGTTTTGCATGCCGTTTGCACACTTCTAAGAGCCTCTAAACTGACCCCCGTCGAACCGTAGCCTTAGCCTAAGAAGAGATTTTCTATCAGAAAAGTAAATCCTTGTGAGCAGTACCTTTTCCGCGACGCGAAAAAAATTCGACATAATACGCTCTTCATAAAATTCCTTCCAGATTAGTTCATTTTGGCCGCTAGATGCGCTAGTATAAAATAAACAATAACACGTTACTTCCGGGTATACGTTTATCCAGGTTTGTTTGGCTATTTTCAATTCCTCTTAGGCCCAACCATGTTTGAAACTGTTTAAAATGCTTCTGCCTCGATTTGTGCTCTACCCAACTCTGTTCTGTCAAACTTCATCAAGTTGTCAATTCTGGCTTTGGCTAGAGGCATACCAGTATAGGCTACAGTCCTTTTGTATTTAACAAACCAGGATTTCATTTTGATATTTGTATACTAGTAGCCTACCCCTCTGGTGTACGAGGGGTAGCCTACACATAGGCTGTGTTTGAGTACCATGGTCACACCTGCGAGCATGCCCAGGGTTTGAGCATGGATATAAAAAAGTGCTTTTTTGTAGGCTACAGGAGGATCCCTCGATCTCACGTGTGATTGTTATTGTTTCTCTAGCGCATCTGGCGTCAGTTCGTCATTGGATTTTATGAGGGACGTATGGCGTGGCGCGAATTTTATTCCGCTAGCGACGCCGAATTCATCTAGGCGAATGCGAATCCGCGTCCTGTGGGTACCAAGCTTAAGTTATTATCAACCGCGAAAAGAAGCTGTCTTCGTGCTGTCATCGCACGCAGTAAGTGAGCGACTTGTCGACAGCAAACTCTTGTAACTGGACGAAGACAAGCCACGCCGTAGTTAATTAAAGAACCTATCAAATGTTCTCTACACTGTCGGAAGTTTGATAATAGATAAGACGAGGTTGCTCATCATTGTGTTAAATGTTATGTTGGATGGTTTTGAGACGAAATTTCTGTTATGACCCTTTAAAATATTATTTTTCACGAAAAAAGAACTTTAAAAGGGTCGTAAGGATGCATAAGGATACAAAAACATGTGTTATCTGTTATCAAACTTCTGACAGTGTACTTAGATAACAGAAATACGAGTATGCCATTGACAGTTTAGTCGGGTTCTAAAGAGTTTGAAAATCCCACATTTGACAAAAAAAAAATACTGCTTCTCGTGTCATTTCTGTTTTAGATAACGAAGGACCGTATGTTCACTTCACTTCCTCTTTAGTACCTGTCATCTGCGACGTACTGCAGAGGGAGAGCTAATGATTCGTGTTTCCTTACAGCTTCACCGAATGACTTGGTGGACTAGGAATAGCCGTAAAGTCCGACTTGATCTGGAAGACGAGATTCGAGAAAAGGCCGAACTAGAAGAACGACGGAAAGCGATGGTAGCTAACCAAGGAGACGATGGTAAGTTAAAGAGAGGCCACTTGCGGTCTGAGTATCTTGTTTTGTTGTTGTTGCTGTATTTATTCAGTTTACGTTTGACATCATTTTATCTTGATACAGTTATTTTTTTGACGAAAAACCGAAAATTCGGCTAGTCCGTGAATGGTTTGAAAATAAATTGAATGAATGAGTGAATGAATGGTTTCCTGCGTATTCGGGAAGATGGGACCCTACAGTGTCACGAGTTTGGATAAGATCGAACACAAGGACTTCCAGTTTCAACAGAAAACGCTGTGGATGTTATCTGCTAGTATTGCAGATATCTCCGTTATTTAAATGTTATTTATTTAAGCGTAAACATTATGGTAAAATAAATAAAACTAAATTGAGAAAAATGGGAACGATTTTTGCTTCTCCCTTTGAATTTCGCGTTGCGTCTTGAGAGAATCGGGACCTTTCTGGCTGAGTGAAGTGAAATTTGGGTGAGCGCCGCAAGATCCGCCCCACCCCACCCCCCCCGGAACTAAGCTTCACCAGATATTTTATTCACAGAGCGAATAGGTAAGCTGCCCTGAAAATTCCACTGTGCTTGATGGAAAAGTGGGGCCTTTCGGGAGAGCGAAGCGGAGCAGCATTCGCCTAACCCCTTAACCCTTTCGACCCTATCGCCGTTATTTGCCAGTCCACTCTTTTTCGTTACTTAGCTGCCATCTTGCATTGAAAACTCCAAATATGGGACCTGATTTTAAAACTAGAGGTCTTTACGGTTCGATCGACGTATCGTTCATTCATTTAGGAGAACAACTTCAAGGGTAGGCAGAACTTGCAAGAAATGGACCTCGGTGGGACAAAAAGTGGGGTTATTTCTAATTAGAAATACAGGAAAAGTTCAGAGGTTTAATTTTCTGTTTATGCTTATTCTTAATGACAGATCTTAGGAATACACGCCAAGACTACAGCGAGACTGTTATCTCCAATAGGTCCACCGTAGGAATTTTTCAAACATGGACCATGGCAAATGACGGACCCAGGACAGACAGGTAAAATTGGGGTTCTCGTCAAATGACAGAGTGTGGCTTCTATGATGACTACTGACACTGGTACTTATATCTTATCTTCTTACTTTCTTACTTTTGAGAAACGGGTGGATGGGTATACCTCCTAATTGACCATATCTTCCAACTGGAAAAGCTAGGTTTTGTTCGGATGGATACTGATCAACCAAAAGCGGGTTCCTCGAATCCGAGAAGGCCCCAACGTGCAATAATACTAGTTGCAAGAAGCTTAGAGCAGAAGAGGCGACTGACGTTTTTTCTCAGTTTCGGTGACGACTCCGTACTTAGCGACATACTAGATCCCAGAAGAAGGCTGCGAACCGGATTGGGAAAGCATTTCGGTTGGGCTAATAAATTTTAGGGCATGTGGAACGAGAGTTGCAGCAGGAACTGAACTACGAAGCTAACTCGAAATATCAAAACTCGTGAAGCTGGAGAAAGAGCTGAATGTAAGCGTTGGCGAGCAGATGATATCATTCAAAAGGCAGACAAAGATGGAATAACATCTGCCTATTCGATAAAACCCTAGCCCTTGGGGCTAGTAGAAACTTGTTCCCCTTGAGGCGTCTGGAATTACGTATGACTTTTGAGGTTCGCCATGGAAAAACAACCCGCATCGGTAAAGCTTGTAACGAAGCTAGAGTGGACTTGGAGATGCTATCGTCCCCAGGCTTGTCAAACAAATACAGGAGCATGTTACTAGCCTATTATATTTTGTTTCCCCACCCTGCCACTCCCCTAACTCATCAAACAGACTGTCTTCATCCAGATAGTATAATACGAAAAGAAAGGATCGGTAAAGCAAAGCTGTTAGAAGAAAACGAGATAAAGCAGAAATGGAGTGGTGCATGCGGGACCGAGATGAGCGAGTCGGACGAAGGAATTGGATTGGTTCGCTGTCACGACAACAGCATATTCACTCTGGCTTCAAACAATGTTGGGCCATGGAGAAGTTGTAAGACGCTGGAGCAGTGAGACACAAATGTACGTCGAAGGTCTACGTCCCGATGTCGCTGGAGACTACAAGCGTAACGTGGGGGAGCGCACAATTCGATTACCTTACCGCTTCGTGCTGGGTCGAGACGAAAACCAGAAAGTAGAAACGGAAGACCTTCTTTCACGTCATTGACGTGATTATATATCATGTTGATAATTCGGGGCGACGTTTCGAGCATCGAGACCGTTCCTAGAAGCCCGCCTTTCTTTTCAAGTTGCCCACAGTGAATATAAAGGTACTGCATGACGACGGCGTGGTCGTCCATGCACAAATGATGTCATTTGTCACGACAGGATGGAATCTCCTTACCCGCTACGTCAACAACAACAGCAATGCGAACTTTAGGGAACGAAAACATAAGATATAATAAGTCGAATCGCCTCCAGATCCACACTGACAGCCGGGATGCTATCTTCAGGTCCAAGAAAGGTTCAAAACGACCAAAAAGGGGTCAAACATCAAGTTTTCAAAGTGGAATGGTGTCCTTTGCCCCAATAAAAGTACCTTTGTCAGTAAACTTCCATTTTGCATTAATTTCCTTTGTTTCGTGTCATGGTACTATGACTAAACCTGTGACCTCAACACCCTCAGTCCGTCATTTGCCAGAGCTCTGGTTTTTACTCTTCACGCCCGGCCACGTCAATTGACAGACCCCTAGATTTCTAAGAATCCGTTGACCTAAGTGAATGAAACTTACACAAGTTCATATTGAACCCCTTAACACTCAAAATCAATTCGAAAAAATTTTTTAGCTCGAAGGAAAATAATTCGGGTTCGAAAGGGTTAACTAGGCTTAAAGGAACCCTCGCAATCTTTACTGTCTCTGTTGTTTTTAAATAGTTGAATGCTCTGGTTTTAACAGACTACCACAGCTTTGTCTGTTTAAGCCTTTCCCGTGGCCCGTTGACTTCAAGGAAAAACATGGACAAATTTATATTGCAGTTTTTCTGATGACTGAGCTTCTCGTAGACGCTCGTTTGGAGCGCGTTACGCACTGAAAGTAGCGAACCATGGAAAGTGTAAAAAACAGCGTGCTGTCGTTAACGGGTTAAAAATGTACTGTATGGATTTCGGGTCTTCGAGTTGAATGACCCGATGAAAAATTCTTTGACTGTGTAGTTGTATGGTAGCTATACGAAAAAGTTGCACGTATTGATATATAGTAGTATGGAATACTTTGATTTAACATGTCTCCGACTGGGTTAATCTTAAGTAGTAGTATCCGATAGCATCCAGTTCTTGCTGCAGTAGCATCGAGTTTGCTAGTAGTAGCATGCAGTGGCAACAGCATGCTACTTTTTCGCATGCTACTTTTTCGTACAACTCCATACGACTAATCTCGAAAATTTTCATCGGGGAGGGAGCGATTCCGGAAGTAGGTTGCTTGAGTATTATAGGTACGAGAAGTTCTTTAACGATATTTGTTCATTCACAGAGCGAGGAGGTAAACTGCCCCTGTGGAGGCGTGCTTTGAACCTAACGTGCGGTGTCCAGACTCAGGACGTAAATGTGATCCAAGAAAACACGGGACCAAAGATCAGCCCTCAAGAGGAAGCCGAAGCAGCGGCTGATTTCTTAATTGAAGATCCATACTGGGGAAAGTAAGTAAAATTATATTGTATATGCTTTTTGTACGTTTGCAGCCCGATTATCATGGTTCCAGCTCTCCACACCAAATTTTAACAAAAAAGGAAAACTGACAGAAAAAATTAGTAACCGTATAACAGGTAATTTCTCACACTCTCCCACAAACGCCGAGGCACGTTACAGTGACGACAAGACCAACGGTTTGGTTGTGGTCCCAATGTGAAACGTTTATTGGACTAAATATTAATAAATAAAACAAACACATTTTTCAGCGAAAGGAGAGTTCTAAGGAATTCCGGTGGAAATCACCAATTATTACTGTATATAACTCTAAACGGTTAACACTAACGAAGTCGAGTAAACACTAGAAAAATTTGTTTTTGCCCGATTCCGTCCGGATATCGGTACAACAGGGAATTAAATTAAAGACACCGGACCAGCAAGTCGTCTTACCCCTATTTGGACCCTCTAACCTACTAGACCCTCTAACCTATCTATACCCTCTAACCTATACTGGAGACAAAACCTTTACTTCTCTCACAAATTTCCAATTGTCTTATTCCGGTTGAGCTACTTGTCCGTCGAAGATCCTTACCCCTAAATTGCCAATCTCATTAGCTAACTTAAAATAGCTAGCTTTTTGTATTTTGTCTTAAGTTTCGTTGCTGAAGGTAAATTATTTAGATGTTGTCAGTTATTAATGTGTGTTTATTTATTTTCTAACTTTTATTTACCTTTTGCTATTGTCGCAATTTTTCCGTTAAACCTTAAAACCTTAGACGGAAGGACGAACTTTACGAGCAATATATATCCCGTCACTACCATCTAACAACGGATTCCCCGTCCTTCCACTTTTAACCCAGGCTCCAGTCTTTCATGGAGCACAATATTCTGGCCCTTTGTCCTTACGTACACTGTTCCCCCGTTCGAAAAGTGGGATACACCAAGCTTGACCTGTCGATAAAAATGGCGCGCGGAAAACTTGTTACCACGACCATATGTAAAGACTTTGGAATAAGTTGAACGATAGCGCTGGTTTGCGAGGTGTTACCAATACACAAACAGTTTAAAAGCAAAAACGCTGTAGATCAGTGGTTCCCAGCTGGTGGTACGCGTACCCAAAGGGGTACGAGAGACCCTCGTAAGGGGTACGCGAAGGTCCCAAATCAAGTTAGTCTATAGCTTTAATGCCTCGCTTCAGCCATTTTTGAGTGTCCTCAAAATCAAATGCCCCATCGCACGCAATTTCAGATTTACATGCCTGATCATTCATAACAATAAATATCGCCTTTTTGACGTTCCGATCGTGCTAAAAAAATTTATTAAAACACCAATTCGTCAAAAAAGGGGTACGCAACCTTCTTGACCCTTGACTGGGGTAGGGGGGGGGGGTACGAGGTACGGAAAAGGTTTGAGACCTCTGCTGTAGGTGCAATAACTCAAACGTTACCTGAAAGGCGCAGCAGTCGTAATTGGAACTTCGTTACATGACAGTTTTCAAGGAATCTACGACAGACCGTAGCTCAGCTCAGCTCAATCGTTACACGGTGGCTATTGCGCGGGAAAGGCTGGTTTAAAAAATGATCGAGAGCGGGGTGATGCCAAGTCACTGACAAATTATATAAGTGGCGTTTTTGCAGATACCATTGTATCTGATACCACGGTCTAAAGTCGTTTTTGCGGTTATCGTGGTATCTGATACCACGGTCAAAGGGCGTTTTTGCAGTTATCGTGGTATCTGGCAAGTTATCGTGGTATCTAATATTCAGATACCACGGTCCGACCGTGGTAACTGATCGTGGTATCTGAAAAAGTCGTCTCACTTGCATAAATTTTTGTCAAATTGTGGGGAAAGAAGTTAGGCACTTATTGATGTGACTGCAGATGACTTTGAAAAGCGCAATTTCGGCAATTGTCGCTTTTGCAGAGCATATCAGATACCACGGTAACTGCAAAAACGACTAATTGCAGATCCGGTTACCGTGGTAACAGATACCATGGTATCTGCAAAAACGCAACTATAGTAAAATAGTACAGATGTTCTGCTCTATTCCAGTGATATTCCTTTGTGGTCTCACGACTTGTAGTAACACTTACTATCTCTGTTTCAGGTTCGTAAACGTCAACGCTATTGTCGCCATGGCCCTTGGATCGTTTCTATGGGGATTTTATGCCTAGATAAGCTATTATATCGAATATTTACAGCGGACTGAGATTTTATGGATGATTTATAGTAAAACACTAAACAAATTCGGTTTCATATAGGCCTATTCGAATTCTTGTTCCAGTTCGTGGTTCGAACAGACTGCAACTATGGGTTAGGTTGCGTTCCCACAGAGTCCGAAGCGAAACTGAATACGGTATTATCAGGGCAAAGACATGAACATGCGCAAGCAAGTCTTAAAAAAAAAAAATCCTTCCAAATCCTTCAGTGTGCCAGTCTTTACGCATTTGACGCTGCCGCACAGCTCGATTCAAACCAGCTGCTTGAATTCAGAAGATCCATGGGATTATGCGGTTGTACTGTAATTGTGAACTTCTAGTTGAACTTTAAAGGGGGCAGCCTTCATGCGTGACGAAGTCAAGAATGACTTTTCCGCCTCTCGGTTTCAAATAAAGCGCAGCCTCATATGTCAAATAAAGCATGGAACGCTCGACTCTACGCAGTGAAAAGTCATAACCAAATTTCCGAAAAAAATCTCAGAAATTTCTCTTCGTTGTGTTATGTTAATTTCTAGATTCAGTGGATTACATATGCAACCTGTCAGATGCCAATACATATACGTAAAGAGACAACCCTCCCGTTGAAAGCCGTGCACTTCAGTTAAACTTTAAGGGTACAATCCTTCAGTTGGAATGTATGGAACTATGCCTTTCAATTCGGCTTTTAGGGACGACCCATTAGTTGATATTTAGAGCGTGTTCCACCCCTAAGTAACTATTAGTTACTATTTCCGTTCCAGCCTCACGAAAAGTTACTACGCTGACCGTTCCAACCTTCTCAAAATAGTAGCTAATAGTAACTATTTACTTACCACGCTCGGGAGCGTAGTTAGCGTAGTAACTACGCATCCCTGTAACGTGATTGGTCGGATCACCCCGCGGCCTGATATTTGACCGAAAAAATTAAAAAAGCGTTCCAGCCTAGCGCAGTAACCACGGCGACTAGCGTAGTAACTACGGTAAGTAAGGTGGAACACGCTCTTAAGGAGCCGTGCCTTCAGTTAAACTGGAAGGATAACGCGGATCGATACATGTATCGCGTTTCCATTCGAATATCGCGTATCTATACGAATGTTTCGTGCAGATGTGTCAAGATCTCGTCCTTCTACGTCAGACTGTTTACGTCAGCCTGTCTTACGTTCTGCGTAAGAAGATCCTTAAATAACCCAAAGATTCAAATAACCCAATGCTTGCACCCAGTGCAAGCATTTTCAATGTGTTTCTCGAAGTTTGAAGACAGAGGTTTCAATTTCTTGATGACTTGATAATAGCCTACACCTGTCATTCATGTAGGCTATGGTATATACTGTCAGACGCGTGAATGTCACATTACAGAATGAGCAATATCATTTCAAGTGAAAACAGGCGATTCACCGAGCCTCTTTAAAAGGTTTATAATTCGTTTACGCGAATAAATAAAATGTGAAAAATTCCATGAAACACTGCCCTACTTCCGCTGCTTTGGTTGTCGAAGACTCTGACCTTCCCCGCCAAATGGTTTGAAGTCTGGTTCCGATGGCTCCTGAACGATAAAAATAAAGCTACAAGAGAATGTTGAGCGTTTCCTTTTTTTGTCGACGATGAAGTCACGTAAGGCTTTTTCGCTGCGAAAGCATTTATTGATTAAATTCTACTTTACTCAGGTTCTAGTACAGATCCCAAATGGGACGGTCTGGAGAAGCGGTAGGGTTGCCAAGGTTGGTAATTTTTGGCTGTTTGTATGACAAATAACTCAATTTTGGTGACTTTCTCATCATCAAATTTAAAAATAAATTCCAAAAATGTCCACGCGGTTTCGCCGCGATTTCTTTTTTTTTGACGTTTTCTTGCTGACCTTTTTTTAGGAACGGGTGATTTATTTGTCTGGCGTCGCATCCCTGGGAAGCGGACCGAAGTGAGAAGGGTGGTTTGTAAAAAAAAAAAAGGTAGACAGACACGAAAGGATTTCTTTTATCCTTCAGATTTGTCAGACAATCAATAAATGGCAAAAAAAAGGTAAAATGGGCTTACCTCAACTACTGCTTTCGGTTTGGGCGCACGAATAAAAGACAAAACATCCGGTGTCCAATCATAATCCGGAATTCCGCGGACGTACTTCTGTTTTGGCACCGGTACAGGTTCTAACGGAGTTTTACCCGCCTTCCCGTCTAACCTGCAAGAGGGGTACAAACTCAGCACTTGGAGCTCAGAACAGTAGTGAGATAAGCCGTCCGAACTGTTGAGCTTAATCAGAAGTTATTTCGACTGAAAGGCAGAGCTGCTCTCGAGTCCAGCGTGTCAGCGTCAGAGTCCACCAGCTCTGATATTAGGCAAACAGGTTGTTAGCCGGCGTCTAAACGACTAATATTAAGCAGAAAAGGTTCATCGGCTCATCCGAGTTTAACGGAACACATTTAGTTAGAGTTCCTACTTGAGCCGGCATACAGTCATACAATCTAACAATACAGTCAACAA
Organism: Branchinecta lindahli; assembly: GCA_023053555.1. Lineage (NCBI taxonomy): Eukaryota > Metazoa > Arthropoda > Branchiopoda > Anostraca > Branchinectidae > Branchinecta > Branchinecta lindahli. The sequence continues at coordinate 17,039,529 of JAKZAO010000012.1, read as the reverse complement.
TTTAGCTACTGGATTCAGCACTATCAGTAGGATCAGTTCCTCCACTGAGGTGAACTTGATACTGCTGTGTCATCAATTGCGCACCGCATTCCACATATATAAAATTCGTGAGTAGTGCCCATTGTAAGTTCAGTTCGAGTTCATTCAAAGGACCGGTCGTATCCGATTCCTTTGTACCGTACTTTGTGAAAAATTACAATGCGACTACTTGATTGATTGACTTCTAATTGTATATAACTATAATGAGTTTGATTATTTTTAAATTATTCGTGTGATATTTAAGTGCATACTGATTTGCAAGTGTATTATACCTTGTTCTTATACTGACAATCCTATGCTATCACTTATAAGAGATATTTGGAAATATATGTTTGATTGATCGATTTATTGATTCAAAACATAAGCACAAATCGTGGCACAAAGTGAAATAACGTGTTTATAAGATCACATGATATGAAAACAAAAACAACCATGATCGTCAAGTCAATTAATAAATTTCAAACAAATCGGACCAAAACACTAATATCAGTATATCTGCCCTTACGGTAAATACAGCCCCAAAAATAACAAGAGCTACGAGCTCATATGGCACTTGTTACGAGTAGGCGGTACAAGAAAGTACACGAGAACGTCACAAACTAAACCCGCCATCCAAAATGCGGTTCGGACTTAGAAACAGAATATGCAGTTTCACTGCATATACTGTGGCCGAATACGACTTGAAAACTTAAAATCCGAATCTCTGACATCTCCTCTTCCCGCCCAGCAGGTTCGACTGGAATCGGAGCGTAGCCTATCCAATCCCTCGACTGCAAGTGTTTCACGAATTTCCTGTGCCCGTCTCCAACCCCCGCACAAGTATCGGATCCTATTTCATTCATATCCCATCACCCGTTCAAAAGTTATGCACGACACTAGATTCCGGATTTCCTATCCCTCCACTCCCCTACGATGGTCGGATCGAGGAAACGACTATTCTCAAGTCAGTTTAATTTCCATCGTCCTAGTACGGTATATCAAGACGTACCGAACTCGCGGGATTGCCAGAAATCCGGGACCCCCAACTTTCGCACAGTGGCCGGATCCGGTCCGGTTGTGTTATTGACGTATCTAGGACTTATAATTGTTCTTCCGACCAAATCTCATTCCGATCCCTCTATACTATAAGAGTTTCCCAATAAGACTATAAGAGTTTCCCAATTTTTCCCGTCCCCCCTCCAACTCTCTCGAAAGTCACCGAATCCAGACCGGATTTGAAGTGGGACGTCGGAGGCACGAGGTCTCTCTAAATATTAAGTTTCATTAAGATTCGGTCATCCGTTAAAAAGTTATAAAATATTTATATTTTCCGGATTTCCCTCCCTCCACTCCCCCCAGATGGTCGGATCGAGAAACCCACTTTTCTCAAGTCCGTCTGTTGGGGTCCCTGACATGCATGCCAAGTTTCATCGTTCTAGCACATCAGGATGTAGCCTACCGCCTCGCGGGATCACTAGAAATTCGGACCCCCCCCCCCCGCAACTCTCCCACAGTGACCGGATCTGGCCCGGTTTATGCCATTCACGTATCTGGGACCTGTGCTTGTTCTTCCCACCAAGTTTCATCCCGAACACTCGATTCTAAGCGTTTCTCGAGATTTCCGGTTCTCCGCTCAACTCCCCCCAGTGTCATCGGATCCGGTCCGGATTTAAAATGAGGCATCTGAGACACGAGATCTTTCTATATATCAAGTTTCATTAAGATCCGATCACCCGTTCGTAAGTTAAAAATACCTCACTTTTCGGACTCCCCCTCCCTCCACCCCCGTACCAGATGATCGGATCAGGGAAACGACTATTCTCAAGTCAATCTGCTCGGGTCCCTGACACGCCTGCCAAGTTTCATCGTCCTAGCACATCAGGATGTACCGAACTCACGTGATCACTAGAAATCCGAATCCCCCCCCCTAACTCCCCCACAGTGACCGGATCCGGTTCGGTTATGTCAATCACGTATCTAGGACTAGTGCTTATTCTTCCCACCAAGTTTCATCCCAATCCCTCCACTCCAAGCGTTTCCCAAGATTTCCGGCTCCCCCCTCCAGCTCCCCCAAAGTCACCGGATCCGGTACAGATTTTAATCACGTCGTCTGTGGCACGAGGTCTTTCCAAATATCAAGTTTCATTAAGACCCGATCACCCGTTCGAAAGTTATAAATTCCGAAATATTCCGGATTCCCCCTCCCTCCACTCCCCCCACGATGCTCGGATCGGGGAAGTGGCTATTTCCAACTTAATCATTTAGGGTCCCTGATATGCCTGCCAAGTTTCATCGTCCTAGCTTATGTGGAAGTGCCCGAACTAGCAAAACCCGGACCGACCGACCGACAGACCGACCGACGGACGGACAGAAATTGCGATCGCTATATGGCACTTGGCCAAAGGGCAAGTGCCATAAAAACCAAAATAATCATGACGAGCTATAATGGATTTTAAAGAAATACTAATATTAGTTGCCTACAAGTTTACTCTTGAGGCAGTGTCTTGTTACAAACTTCGACAAATTTTGCGGCAACGCGGGGAGGCCACTTTACTTAACTTTGCGTCTAATCCAGGCCCGTATCCAGGAATTTATTTCGGGGGGGGGGGTTGCCCGCGGAATTTATTTCGGGGGGGGGGGGTTGCCCATGGGTCGGACCAAAAAGTACAAAAAAGACATAGATCAGAGGTTAAAGCGTACAAAAAACGATTACTTTTGTGGGTTTCGGGGGGGGTCGAACCCCCTAACCCCCCCCCCCCCCCCCGGATACGGCCCTGGTCTAATCATTCCATTTATTCTCATTCCCCAGATTCTGATTAGTGATGGGGAGGCTTACCTGTTTCCTGCTCCAGCAAACGTCCTGAATCCAGTAGGCTCAGGCATCAGATGGCTGAAATCCACAGGCTGATCTTCAGCTTTTGCCTTTGCTGGCTTTCTCTCAGGTTCGACATAGCCAACAGGGGGCGCGAACTCCACCTAAAACACGGTACGGATTAGTTCAACAGAACAATGGTAAATTACACAAAAATAAATTTTTTCTCATCTTTCATTTTTCTTGATGATGGTGACTTTTACAAGACGATAGAGACATTTCTTGCGAACACAATTGTCCTATTTCTTTCTGCAAATTTCTACCACTAACCAGCATTATTCACAAGTAACAGAAAACTCAATTAAATCTTTGGCGCAACTAGTCCATCCACCTAGCCGGCTCACCGATTACTCAGGGAAATCCCAACAGAAGGGAAACAGGGTACTGAACAATGAACATTTTGAGAAGTGATAGCGGCAGTTGAGATGATTGATAAAACTAGTTTTCTATCGCTACCCTTGCCAGAATAAATCTCTATAGCAAAGATAGCAGCAAAACAATAAGATAGGAATAGAAATAGATTTATTAGAGCAGTCCCGAATTTTTAACATAATAGCACGAATGTCGCAGAAAAAAGAATGAAACAAATAAATAAATTTGTACTCCTTTGCTAAGAATCATAGTGGTAAAGAAGGAGTTGGGATTGTGAGCGAAAATCGAAAAGAATGGGTCTTTGATCACATGTTAAATGACAGTGGTCAACTAACTTCTTCTCAACTGAAAATGAAATTGTAAGTCCGATTTGTGTGATGAAAAAAACCAAAGTCGCCTGGTTGGGAATCGGTTGGCAACTGAGAGTTCAGACTTGGTCCCATGAGTCAGAACATTGCTGCCAACCTCAGTTAATTATTTCACGATATTATAACTTTCGGTCTGCCCACACTTGAAACTGTCCGGTTCAACCCGCGTACGGTTCAACCCCGACCTTCAGTTGGAGCCCCAAGCAAAAAGACATGATTTAAACTTACATTCATATCACATTCAATGATGGAAACAGCATCCTTTGGTTTCAACTCCAGTACAAGCATTTCGTACCGCTTGTTGTTATAAGTGATAGCTATTATATCTCCCTTCGATAAACAGGCGAAATTCCTCAGTGCATTTTCCAGAACTGCCTTGGGGTTTGTTATATCAAGAAACTCAACACTCTGTGGCTGAAATTTGGCATAAGTGGCGACTGGCAGTGTTACAGATTCAATCTGGACTATGTCTCCTTCATTCAGCTGAAGATTCTCCATCATCTAAAAAAAAGGAAATTACTCAGAAACGGACTTCAGAGGATCTTCTAATACTAATCCCTTCTTCGTCCGAACTGTTCCCATCGTTTCCGCAAAGCTTTGAATTTCGTGAATCCAGACGCCGAAACCAAATCTAAATGCCGAAAATGCCTTTAATCGGTGTCTGTTATTTTCAAGGGACTGACTGATTAAAAGGGACTAAACTACTATTAAAGGGGTACTGAATACTGGGAAGAAATGGTAGTGCTAAATGACCTTTACAGGAAAGGTAGTACTTTACTTGTAATACTGATCCCCTTCTTCGTCCCTAGTTCGATTCGTTCTATCCCAGAAGTTCTGAATTTCGTGTGTGATGTATCACATCCGCTCTTAACGACATCGTATGGATTTCTACTTGTAACACAATCGACTCTTTTTTACACCTTTTTGCTACTCCGGCATCTTAACAGCAACACGGCAGGAAAGATGGTTTCCAGTTTGTACTTTGTATCGGTGCAGATCCTTGAAAATATGGCTGCACATTTTCAGAAGTTATATTTGCCATTGGGTCTTAAAGCAAATAAAATCATATCTTTTCTATAATGACGACAAAGGACGAACATCTTGAACTATCGTGAAAGAAACAGTATGAACCGCTACAATTCTTTTAAGCTTACTAAACCAATACCTCCTGTTCATCAAATGAAAAAAGATTTACTGCAAGTTCCCGAGTCGCCATATTGACATAGCCTGTGCTGCTTAGAGAGCGTGGTCATATTTATAGCGTATATATAGTTTATCGCAGAAAGCCGAGATTGGCTCTTCATCATACGACGCCTTCACAATACGCCCGATGTTACAGATCATTATTTTGTTTGTTCACGTTGAATGTTCAGGGAAGAGAACAACACTAACCTTCACATCAACACCCAGAGAAGGAATCTTCTTGGCACTGTCCTAAGAGACGTTCAAGATTGCTGTGTCCAGAGCTACATAACAGGGACCTGTGATTATCCTCGACTAACTTTTTTTCCTTTAAAAAAACATTGTTCCAGATCTAAGTTGGAGAGAGTTCATTCGGATGTGTCAGTCTACCACAACTTCCTGAATTTTGGATAGGCTATGCTAAACGTTGGGTATATCCATAGTTGCCATAGCCTATGCCAAACGCTGGTTACCCGATACCAAATGCAGGGTACCAAAACCCAATACAAATATTGAAGATTTGACTGAAGTCCATAAAACAGCCAATCGGAATTCCTTTATAGTAGGTAAGGTCACGGTTAGGGTCCCCAGCATTTGGCATAGGGTTAACCGACTGTGCCAAATTGTACGTATATTCAACGTTTGGATATTCAAAACTCCAGGATTTTGGAAGACGTGGGATTTGGAAGCTGGGGATCTCGCCTAGTACAGCACACGGAATTATTCTTTGAACAGCCTTCGAAGTGGTCAGATAAAGCTTACCCAATACGGGATATAGACCCGACCTTCCTCTGCCACAAATTCAAGAACTCCACAGTGAGATGCCCTATCCATTCTTCGGTTGCTGAGTTTGAACATCATCGGGTATGAGATGTGAAGTCGAGTGAGCTGTTCGAGAGCTGATGCTGGCATGATAACTGGAGAAAGATACCAACTGGTAATAACACAATCTGACAGAAAAATCGACCTAGGCCAACAGGAATACATTCAACCAAAAGTTCAAAGAAATCCAAGAAGGTGTGGTAGAGAACTCCAAGATATCCCAAGCTGACATATACTGATACTTGATACACCATAAAACAAAGCTGACATCATAATGATTGCTGGAATCACGTCAGCTTGCTACAACACAGAAAAAGGCTGATGAAGAAATAGCCTACAACAAAATAAAGAAAATGTACAAGTAAAGACAATGAAGGATAGAAGAACAAAAAAGAAAAAACTTACTTTTTCCGCCATTTTCCAGCTCTTGTCGTTCATCAGGAAGCATCGAAACAGAGAAGCATTTGTACTGATTGTTGAAGTCTCTGATGTGAGGCTGCATGAATGGTATTCCGAACTGTAAAAAAAGAGGAATAAAAATTCAGACCAAAACCATGCCACGACAGGAATTCTTTCTTTGGACAAAAGGGGATTTCCTTTTTAGGTGTCTTCTCCCCTAAAAGAGGTAGCATCAAAAGAAAGAAACATTCTTCAGCAAATTCATGTGCAGGCGTTTGCTTCCTTATGTTGTAGGCTACTCCTAAGTCTTGCATTCTAATGTTCTGTGAAGATACCCAAAACAGATCTTGGAAAAGGTTTACAAGGTGTGTGAAGGCTCTCGCATGATAACTTGGCATTTTCTCGCAAGTATAATTCTTGAAGGACAAGACAGTTCCTGCTAATACATCTAAATCTAAAAAAATGGTCTTAATGATTCTCTGACAGACTAACAGTTATTAGTTGTTCATCTTTATAGCTTGTTTGCTAAACTATTGAACTACTGTTAGGCTACAAGGTTTGTGGTTTGGAGCCAAATAAAACTACATGAGGGGTCACTGATCTCAAATTATGCAAACTCGAATGTTGAAGCAACAATATCTGAATGAGATATCCATGCAGTTCGGACAGCCAGCAGTGCCATATTTCACGTTTGGTGGACCCTTGGCCATCCATGGATTTTTGGCCACTTTCCCCAGTCAAAAACTTAAAAGTCCCGGCACATTAGCACACACGTTTCTTGGTCAAGCCACACTATGGTCACATCTGAGCATAACTTCGCTGACGTAAATGACAACGGTGGTCACGCTGGATCGTCATGAACAAGGCAATAGGGCCAATGGGTAGAAACCGTAGCCTGATTTCTCAACAATTTTACAATAGCCGTCTGGCCTCTCGTTTCCCCTGGTCCCACACCACCAGCCTAAGGGTAAAGATGGCACTGACTGTCGGGACTTCAACAGTTATGAGTCGAAATAAGCCTATATCCAAATTATTTGCCTTTTACTTGTTTTTAACCTGCTTAAAAAAGGGATTTTCTGGTTGTTGACTTTGGTAACTCTATCCTTTTCATCACTTTGTAAACAGTTTGTAAACTATGGCAAGGAATTCGAGCTCAGGTTAGAATGAAATGATTCTGTATGAAAATAAAATATATTTAGTTAGAAAAACTGAGGAAGAATTTATTCTTCCAGCATGTAAACCAGTGTCCGGTAAAACAGTAAACTGTAAAGGAAGGACTTTTCTTGGAAATCTGAAACTTTGTCAGAATGAGGTTGAATACTATCCCCTCCTCTTCTCCTGTGCAATCCAAACATAAGGCATTGTATCGCCCATAGTGGCCAGGGAACCAAGATCCCTAGCTGGTAGATAGCGTGACCAGCCAAGCTGGCTTTCTGGGGCACGTAGCCTACAGCTAAATAAACCATACCGAAATAACCCTATTCCGTAACGGATGCAGAATGCAGTGTACGAAAATAGGATGTTTAATGAAAGATCTCAGATTAGCAATATATGTAGGAAGTAAATGAAGTTACACCAAGTAACGAATCAAACCATAGATTTACCAAAGTACAGATCTGACCCGAAAATATAAAGAAATACACAAGTGTCACAAGCGACACGACCTGACACAAACACTGGCATCGTAATGGCAAGCAACCAAACCACGATTGACAGCGAGTGTTCCAGGTGCGTGTCATTAAATAGAGTGATGATCATGGCTCACAACAATTCCACCTGCATTAATTACCTCAGCCGCCCATACAACTTGTGAACTGGAGAGGTCCATGAACTACAAAATCCGATTGTTACAGCCTCTTTTTGACACTTTTTGACACCACATATGGCACATAGCCTTTTCAGTTTTTGTCCCACAAATTTTGCCACACACTTGACTTCAAACCTGTAGAAACCCTAACCCTAATTATCTGTTTTTGATGGTATTTTCAAATTGTGGCTTGGGGCTGAACAGGGACCGAATGGCATGTTAAATACGCCTGAAATACGCCAATCCTGCATCAATCTAGTCTGAATCTAGTCACCAGACAGTTTGACCAGTAAGAATATGTTGAGGTCACAGCTTTTAAGGTGAACGAGGCTGTGCCAAGAACCGGCAAGCATGTTCCTGTTCAAGCAGGTTGCCTGCAAGAAGAACGAGATACAGGACATGCACCAAATTCCGCCCACCATGACCAGGAATATGTACTAAATCGAGCCTCCCATTTAATTTCAGTGCTTTAAACTTGTCTAAACTTACTTTCCAATATCTTGAAAGAAAGCTCTGCTTCTTTTCTTCCAGACACTATTTTTTCTATATGGCTAACGCGTCTCAGCGTTGCAAGATAAGCATTTCAGCAGAAGGACCAATTTTTTTTGGCAGAATTGAATTCCGCCTCTGAAACGAATTTCCGCCCGCTGTGCGATCGAATTCCGCCTAAAAATCCAAGACGCTGAATAAAACATGCTGATTATAGGCAAGTCATGCTGATTACTTCACAGGTCGCGATCTGATACGATTCAAGCTTTTATCGTCTTTTATAGAGTTTATCCATCTGATAGATTTATGGCGACTTTGCAGAATCAGTAGTGGCGTTTTTGATCGCCGATCAAATTTGCCCGGTAGATGGAGCTAGTTTGCCGATTCGTGCATAAAACTGTTTTCGATAGCCGATAGCCGTTGGCGATCGCCGATGTTTCTGGGTGCGCAAAAACGAGTTTTTCATTTTTGAAAATACGCCTAATCCTCAAACGAAATCCATATGTCAACGGCTATCGCGAGTCCTTGGCCGATGGGCAAGTGACAGGAATTTAACGGCGATTCTGGCGATCTCTTTGATTCGCTTTCCGAAAAGCAAAGCGAGAATCCGCCGAGCGCAAGAACAAGCAAAAAGTGGTTGCGCCTTTACAACTTCTCGCTTACTTGCCGAAACAACTTTCCACTCAGGAAGTGGATTCACTTTCCGAGTACTCGCGGAAACTAGCGGAGCGCCAGAACAGCTCTGGAAAGCTAAGGGGCTTTTAGCCGAAGTAGCAAGAACATAAGCTCGCGGAGCTTTCCAGACTGCCAGAATCGCCCTTTAGGCTATACCCTTTAGCCGATCAGAACGAAAACAGAAAATAAGATAAACAGCTACAGCAATCGTCTTCTGGCGAACGTCGAAAACACCAAAAAATCATACGACTATGCTATCGGCGACTAATCGTCGATCAAAAACGCCACTAGTATTTGCTGCAGTGATGGGGGAAATTGTTAAGTCGCTCGCTACTCCAAACATGTCCGTGAAATTTCTGATCTGAGCGTTTTCTACACTGTGTCCAAAATCCGCCCACCAGAGGTCTCATTTCCGCGGTTCGCACCTTCGAAGAGGAAAGTGATTATCCTTGAAAGGGTTTGAAGGGAGATTTTTACATCAGTAGATAGGTGGAGTTATGGTCATTCAGAAACCAGCTAATATATTAAGTATCTGTCAAATTTATCTAGGGGGCGGAAATCAGACGGGGGCGGAATTTATGGCACGTCCTGTATGACCAATTTCACTGACACAATTGCCTGCAGGTGCTGCCCCTGGTGTAAAAAGTGTTGTTCCTATAACGAACCTTAAAGAAAACATTTACAATATTAGTGGCTTCCATTACATACCATTGTAGGTGAGAAAAGTCACAACTATTCCAACAATCCACTTGAACTGTAAAAGTTAAAATTTACGCCTTGAATTATTCTATCTAACTTAAGTTACACCTTTATTTCCTTCTATCTGCACAAACTTTCGTGATTCTTTTCTTACAAAGTACCCTCCCAGATGGCAGCAGTACAAAAATTTAATCGTCATGCGAACATTGCGAAGGGGTTGAGATATTTTGATGAAACTTGGAATGAGGATCCACAGGGTCAACAAAATACAGATCATTTTCGTAGATGGACTCCGTGGCCTTACATTTAGGGGGCGGGGGGTTTCAAATTAAGGGGTGAGCAAATTATTTTTAAAAGTGAATGAGATAACCGACTTAGGGGCAAGGAGACATCCTGAATCCGTATACGAAAATATTTTTTTCGCCGGACAAGTAGCTCGCCCGGAATCCGGCCAAAACCGGAACAATTTGTCGATTAGGGACAAATTTGTCGATTAGAGGTTCGCATCGACGGTAAGAACACTCGATGAATCCATTTCCGAACAATATTTTCTTGTCAGACAACTCATTCTGCCGAAATTTGCCAAGACCCGGAAATTTGATAGACTATAGGAAAGTTACATATTTAATTATAAGTTAACTCATTTAAGTTTTAAGTTAACACCACTACGGTGTCAATTTTGTTGCATTTTCAAATAAACAGTAACATGTTTAAGGGATCTGGCGAAGACCGGAAATATGACCCGTGTCTGGACCAAGAAGCCCAATAAATATTGTATTTTTGGGATCCCATCGAAACCTTTGGTCTTGTTGTGACCGATATGGTCAAACAAAGGGACTCGGTCTATCAGGTTACATGAAGATTGCTGTGTACCGGCTCTACGTAGTTACACAGTCCAAAATAGTAAAAAAAAACGCAAAAAATAATGAATTGATAACATTATATCTAGGCATGGGCACTGTTTCTTCCTGTTTTACTGTTTCTTGTTTTAGGTATCCAATAAAAAAAACGGCTGGGTTCAAAACAGCTGTTCTGTTTATTTTTGGATCCCTAAAACAGAAAAAAGTAAAACAGGAAGAAAAAAACAGGAACAGTGCCCATGCCTATTTATATCTAATAATCAATTCTCCAAGACTATTTTACGGATAGACAGTGACTGTTTTTTTTTTTTTTAGCCGCTTTCACATTGACGCGTTTATCTTGCGTACGCATCAAATTACGCAAGATAAACGCGTCAATGTGAAAGCAGCATTACTTCACGAAGAAAGTGCAGAAAATCCGGCTGGGAAAACCTGGGCAAATCCCGAAGGGAAGGAGCTGGCGCTCCTGTTAATCCTGTTACCACACGATGAACCACACAATCGATCAAGCCCAAGTGATAGAAATTTTTGGCCATATTTGTGGTGAACTGAAAACTAACAAAGAAAGGATTACTGCGACCATGATATATAATCCGAAAAATAAAACAGATGCATGCAAGTAAGTTAGAACGACTTATAAACTTCGAGAAAGGCTTTTCGACTTCCAACTGCTTTAAAACGACTGAAACTTAATTATTCTGTCCCGAATAGACGGGCTCGATTGTACACGGTTTAGAAGACTGGATGCTTCCTCCCTGGTTCGAACACAACGGTGGGACACTGGAAACCTGCAAAAAGAAAGATAACAAACGCTGCTTCATAGACGTCGCAGGGCCGTCCTGTAGAAAAAATGCTCGTTCAATTGGTCACAGCTTCGATTTCAGCGTCCTCATTCCCAGCATCCATCACATAGAGATAGTAAAATAGATCAATAAATCAATGAGCAGAAAAGACAAGCTTTAGTTTTTTAAAGTGAAGGGTACTGCAAAACTCTCACCGTCAGGGAGGTTCGCCCCTTTTTTCTTATGAAGGAATATAATAAATACGTATCCAAGCAGAGTTTTAGTGATGATGGTGGCAAAAACTGGGGGACTAGTAGGAACTAAACCCATTGTGCCTCCGACCTAAAATATGGAGAATCCGAGCGGCGACGACAACCTTGGAACGAGCAGAGAACGAGATACCCTAGCCTGCTTCTATCCTAAGGGCGTGTACCTAACTGCTTCCGCGAGTTTCAAGTTGTGGGTAAATTGTGGCACATACACATGTCTGCTTCCGTGACGAACATTAAAGTTTAACCAAAAAGGACTGGGATAGGACAATCTAGTTACCCATCACTTATTCACTTAAATTGGCTTGAAGACCCGCTGAAATTGCGTTACTTGGTTGTTCCGCTATTCAGGAATAATCGATTTTCATATAGTGGAATTTCCGTGTGATTTGTGATACCTCTAATTTTTTGTATGCCTTACAAGAAAAATGTATGACTTTTTTTTGTTCAGGCACTAAGCAATCTTCACCAATATCGCTACTGCCCACTGTAAAGCCTTGTTTGTGTTTAGATAAAAATTTCCCGCGTAATAGTAGAATTTTCGCTGTGGGGACGGCCGCAGATATTCTGAACGTCATAACTAGAGCAGATAGTGGAAAACAAAAAAATTCCCTTTGCAGAATCCAAATAATTCAGTGTATTCAACTAAATGACACAAAAATAAGTTGGCTTTTCAGTTAAACTTTAAAGGACCCCTCTTGCTTATTCTGTCTTTTATTTCATGCCTGACTCCCTTATGGAATTAGAAGCTTCCGAAATCCCGGCATTTTTTCGTGTGGTAGCTGCGACTTTTTAGTGCTTTTTCGGACGGCTTGAGTCTTGCCAGTCACGCAACGCAACTTCGCCAAAAGCTTTAAAGGCCGCTGACAACTCTTTTACACATAAGGACACTAGAAGCTTCAAGTGTTATTTTTCAATTTGGAAGACATCATAGACAATCAGGTCTATCTTCTGTTTTGGACTTCTTTTTTGCTTGGTTTTCCCCCTTTTTGAATACAATCCAATCCAATGAACTTCTTGCTCCTGGGCTCCGACCCTCCGGAACCCTTTTAACCACGGCGCGTTCAGTTTCAAATATTGTGCGTCGAGCCGCCACATCGGAGACCGGGAGGGCTGGATAGAGTCAACAAACATTAACAAGAAAATCACTAATTAGACGTGGAAAGTAATGGTATTTTCTAACGATTTTTCTGAGGCATTCCATCGTGAAAATGTCACTTCTAGTAAGAGTCGTGCTTTGATAAATGTGTGGGACACAAATATACCGCGGGAAACGCCTTTTCTCTCGTCACGGTTACCCAGGGTAATCGCAGTTATGTACAGAATGCAACGTTACCATAAACATATTCGGTTGGGCTGTCGGTACCATCCCAGAGGGGAATCCGGCGCCACCCTGGACTCCTAGTTGAAGATTCAGTCCCAGCTGAAACGTCCAAGGATAGGCGGTAAAAAGATCCGAGTGGATGATCGGCGGTTGGGGTACTGATGGAGCTGACTCGTAGGGTACGACTGGTGCTGGGGCCATGGCAGGTAGTATGGGTCTGGCCTGGGAGATAAGAAAAAATGAGATCTAGTTGTGGAGGGGGATCTTGACACCAGAAAGTGAAGTTTCCGATCCCAGGGAGCACAGAGCAGCATTGCCTTTCAAACATACGCACCAGCTTTCTCTGGTGCCTTGGCAGCACAAGCTCACGCATACCAAACGCTACATGCACCTTGCTACCTCGAGCTTGTCGTCAACAGATTCAGACTAGCAGCATGAGGGCGACGAAAAGGTATTAGGCAACAAGGAGCGGGCTGCAGTCAAGCGTGCGAGAATTGCGTTGAAAGCAAGATGTCGTAATTAGGAAAAAGCGACGTTATGAAATGTTGGAATGACACATTCGGTTCCCCAGCTCTTGGCTTGATGTCTTCAATACAGTCAGAGCAAAATAAAACTAGGGAGTAACGCGAAGACTTGAAAAAAAAAGACACACACTCGCGTAGCAGCGACACTAGCACCACTAGCGATAGAGAACGTCCCTACTGAAACTCAATTAGTCGTGCAACCAGCGCTGGCTCTGATAGCTCCATATCCCGAACACAGCAAAAAAACGACACAACCTCCCCTGTTTCCTCGATGTGTACAGACCTCGTCTTAGTTGTAACAGAAATTTCCTAAGCCCACGAGTCTGTCTCGCTTTGAATGTCCCGAGCGGAGTGGTCGGCGCTACAAGTAAGGCCCGTATCCGATGCATGAAAAACAGGTCTTGGCGCTACTCCTCAGTGGTACTTTGCTCTTGAGTGAAGTCACGGCTTGGTTACATACAAGAGCGTTGCGTGATCAGGGTCATACTAAAGGTGATTAGGCATGCTTCGCAAGTTGTTTTAATTTGTTTATGATACATCAATATGAATAATGACCATTTAAATCCTTAGTCCTTGAAAGCATTAGAACGAGATTGGCATCAATTTTTCCTACAGGGCCACGCGGATTTGATTGCGGACCTTTATCGTTCAACACGCCAGCTGTCGCTTTGTTCTAAAGCAATTTCAATTTTCATGACAATCAAAGTCCACCCGTAAAAAAATCAGGGACTATATTAATTGTTAGATATAATGTTTATCAGTTCACTTTTTTTTTTACTACTTTCGTCTGTGGGACTACCTAGAGCCGGCAGGTGACCTCCGAAGGCTGGGTAGATTCTTGAAGTTAGCTATGACCCACCGTGAACTATTTTTATAGAAGTTGATTTTTGGTTTGTTCTCCGAGTGTATGATATCTTGTTTTTTGTTATTGTGTTATGTTTCCCGCCATGGCCCTTGGGCTTTATTGGGAATAAATTCATTCATTCATTCATAGCAATGTTCATGTAACCTGATAGATCTAAGTCCCTTTATTTGACCATATCAGTTACAAATACATTCCAATATATTCACAGGAAGAAGAAAACAAAATATCTGAGTTGCGAAACATATTTCTGCAGGGGGTTTCGGCATGTGGCCAGATCGCTTGCCTGGTCTTGACCAAAATCAAAGTGGACTGAAATGATGACATGAAACTAAACATTCTGCTGAATCACAACACAACATAACCCAATTGACTCTAGTCCACGATCCAATCCGTTGAGAAACAAGCGCAACAGGAAATCATTTAACGACGAGAGTTTCTACCAACGGGGAGGTCAGACCCCCCTTCCCTATGTAACAATCCGGAGCCCTCCACTGATTACCCGAGGAGAATGTACTGCTAGAAAATATAGCGAAAATCTGTTTTTCTTCTGACATTGTAATATCCAAATTATATTCTGATATTTTGTTACTGATATTATGTGGATCTATTTCCGCTAACATTTCCTTGTGAAAAGTTTATCAGTTATATATTCTAGTGCCCAGTGTACATGACATATTACTATTGTCTAAAATAAAATGAGAGCCTGACTGCAGAATCGTTTCTTCTAGCCTGACGAGGACCCTTGCCAAGAAGGGCCGAAATATCACTGGGGCAAATCTTAGCTGTCTTACCCGTTTGGTGTCGTTGTTATGTGTGATTCGAAGTCAGCACTTACCATTCAATACTTACCATATTGGTGATAATAAATAAATAAATTATAAAAAAGAATTACCTGGTTTATCTGAAATAGAGGCGAGCCAGTAAAATCATATCTGACGTCTTTCGGTTGGTAGTTGACAGCTCGTCCGACACTGTGATTCTGGGGGCGACAGGTCCGGGTTTTTGGTTTGTTCCAGCTATCCCTATTAGGGGAATTCTTCTTCTGATCATCTTGTTTATCGGCAACGTACGTAGAATCAGGAGATGGGGTCGGCGGGACGCTCGATGTGTACATCTTCTCGGCTAAACGGTTAAAGAGAGATCATAGAGACCCGAAATAAAGTTAAAAAATGAAGATAGGTATAAAAAGGTTCAAACACCTCGGACAGCATGCTAACAGTACGCACTTCGAAGTCGGAGAGTACACTTACACTGTCAGAAGTTTCATAACAGATAAGAATAACACCTTTTCACTTAGAAATAAAGTGTTATGACCAATTAAGTTTTCACTATTTCGTGCCTAGATCTCCAACAACACCTTCAATTGGTAAAAATACCACACTGTCAGAAGTTACATAACGACAACAGAAGGATGCCCGGTTTCAACAGATAAAACCTTGGGATGTTATCTGTTATGTTTCTTTCGTTCCCGTTAGTATTTTTACCAATTGCAGGTGTTGTTGGAGATCTAGGCACGAAATAGTGTAAACTTAATTGGTCGTAACACTTTATTTCTAAGTGAAAAGGTGTTATTCTTGAAAGTGTTATGCGCTATCTGTTATGAAACTACTGACAGTGTAGGAATCACGTACCTTCAAACTTCAAGAGTAAGGTCTTCCTCGGACCCTTTCCTTTAAAAAGTACGACATCCTCCAGCGACGAAAGCAGAGCACCGACTGACACGAACCCATACATTGCAGGACGGCAGGGCACGCCAAACATGTTCAAATAAGCATTGTCGAAAGAAGCTAAGGGCATGCGCCCTTCATTGACCCGTAGGAGGGTTACTATGTTTCGGCATAGGAGTTCCATCGCAGTTAACTCAGCGGTATTGTCGTCGACAGATACCTAGAACATAAAGTATTGTAGTACACAAGTCATAGATATTATGGTATGCTGAAGTGCACTTCAGCCCGATCGGTAAGTACAGCAGATTCATAAATAGAGCGCTAGAAGTTAGAAAGCTTTTTGTTGATCAGACTTACGGAAGTTTACGTGTTTGTGCATTGTTAAGTTGAACTTGTATAATAATAATATATAATAATAATAACGCTTATTTATTCAGCCAAAAGGCCATACAAGATTTTACACGTTTCACTTCACACATAAACCACTACACCTCTATAAACTACTGGCTACTATGCTAAACTTTCACTCCTAAGACGAAATCCTTTTGTCACATATTTGCATATATCTACGATACACTTGGGGTTCGTAGATTTCAGGATACGGGGAAGCGATACCGACCCTCCCCCCAAAATTTTTACTCTCAGATGCGAAAGCACTTGGCACTCTAAGAGGAAGTGGTTCAAATCTTCTCGGCCCTCGGTTATTTTTGTCAAATGCAGTTATTATTATTTTTATCTGGCTTTACTGTCGTCGACAGATACCTAGAACGTAAAGTACTTTGGTTCAATAAGCATATGTCATTGCATATTCATTATCAGTCATTGTCTACTGTTGTAAGTAGTGAACTGAAACACAAAAATGTTCCGCGGGCGGGATTTGAAATCGCAACCTTCTGTTTACAGCAGCGACGCGCTACAAACCAAGCAACCAAAAAGTTGGGGGACGTAGTAGAGAGAGAGAGAGAGAGGTACTTTAATTTAAAAAACGACTGTTGGGAATCGTCCTATTTCATTTCACCTCTTTGAATATTTTGCGCTTTGTACGATTCCAACGCCATCTATCAGTAATGAATAAAGTTCATACATCAGTAATACATCGGGTTAGAAGCGCTGCCAGTTCAGTGGATGAACAGCCTTCAACCAGATACATGGCTTATAATTTGTAAAGTGGATTTGTTGGAATTTTAAGGTAAACATTTTGGATTATTATATTAGTTATAAATAAGATATTAAATGAAATTATAAACTTGAAGTATTCAGTTTAAAGTAAAATCAGAAAGTAAAAGAATTATTATTTATTTAAGGGTTCGTGACTTCATTCATTCCTGACTTCGTGACCTATACATCTGTAAATAGTTGTACAATAAACGTTGTGTAACGTTACAACAGACGAATTGGCGTGGCAGTTAAGGTCTTCCCAACAACGACTATCACAGCGCATGGCGCCGAACTTGCGCTTCACGTCAAGTAATTAACTAATCAGTTAAAAACCGATCGTCGACAATAAAATGAATCAACAACAAAAACTAAATAGCCTAAATCACTGGTTAATAATATTTACAAACGACGGGATGAAGCTTTTCCTATATCTCTCGTGGATTGGTGGGAGAGGTTGAAGGGTGGGGACTTTCTGGGAGTTGGGTCTTTGAGGTCGGGATCGTAAGGGTTGAAAAGGCGGGGGGAATAAATCTTGGAAACGGGGATCTGTCATGGCTTTATTGCCAAACCGGGTACACAGGAGGGTTCTTCTCTCCGATAAAGTCGTGAGCTGGAAATGCTCCGGAGATGTCTGTCCTCCGGAGTAAGCCGCTACAAACGCTAGACAGAAGCGGGCTACAGGAGCAGTGATCACGCTAATCGGAAGTTTATCTTAACAAGCCACTCCCATGTGACGGGAATGAGCATTATTTACGTAGAGACGGGAATTAGATACATTATACTTGTTAACTGTGAATAAATTAACCCGTATAATTTATAGCTGTCTAAATCTAATAGCTGGCGTACTTTGATCGTGGTGAGGTTACGGTTTGAGAGAGCACGGAATCAGATACGAGGGTAGATGGCGTTACGCCGCTGTGGCGTTGCATATGTCCATCTGCTCATGTTTGCTTGTTTGTGCTATGACAAACAACGTGAAATGTTAGTGTAATCTTTTTTTTATTTTATTACTATAATGACCAGCATAATTTAGCATCTTCTATAGAAGAAAGCTACTAAGTTGATATGCCAACATTTGATGAATTTGATGTCACTAAATGGTCAGTGAAATTTAGTTTCAACGTTTAGCACCACCAAATATGATTCGCAGTCACCTTTGGTTTAAGAGTACTTAGAGCATAGGAACCAAGTTTATATTTTAGCCCCTTTGATTACAAACCTGCCAGTTAAGGCAACCCGTAGCACAGACTCACCGAAGATCTAACAGACGAAACCGCATGTCAAACCAACGGAGCGTTACCTGAAGTCCTTTGTTCCTATTTTGTGAAATATTTAAACGGTTCTGAACTCCCAATTCAAACTGATATATTTTGTAGTTATGTTTGTTATCGTATTTATTTTAAAACTGTAACATACGTTTGACAATTTGTGACGATGTGACCATGTATGACTATCCACCACTATTTTTTTTAAAAGGTAACATTGAATTAAACGAATTATTACTAATTTTTTACCCCGCGGATTTCGAAGCTTAGAATTAGAACCTTATTTTTCACCTCAAGATCGATATTGGATCCATAAGCACCTTAAACAAAACAAAAACTAACTTTTAGTACGGTGTCCATTCCTTCAGTAAGGGCTTTCAGTGAAACAACTGCTCCAAAAGAAGTCTCAAGTTCTTCGAGGAGTGCATCTAAGTTCATCTTGCCATCGGCTTTCCCGCCAAGGATATTTCGCACAGCGATGCGAAGGCTCCCCAGATGACTTTTATCAACGAGTAAAAGAGCTCGGCCAGCTGATGTGTCTAAAATCTGCAAGGAGAAGGGATTTCAGGTCAGGAAAAGAGTATGCAGTCAACTCCGCGACAACAAAAAATATTCGACGGTCAAAACCCAAGTCTTCGTTACGACAGGCCCAGCGACAGTGAAAAACCGTGACTGACGAAACCGCGAAAGTTTTTACGGCAACGGTCAGAAGTCCTGACGAACGAAAACCGCGAATGACCAAAAATACTTCAATCGAAGATGAAGTTTCTTAAGGTCTTAAAACGCAGAGTTTCACTGGAGTACTTTCTTTCTTTCCTTTTTTCAAGTACTTTATTTAATTAGTCCCTTACAGGTTAGCCTCTGGGCACTGAAGAGTTGGTTGGTCTTATAGTAAAATCCATTCATTCAATCAACATAATTTTAAATCCTCACCCTTGACCGCAGCACTGATTTGTGAGTTTTCGCCGAAGGTGTTGACCACCGCGTTTTTTTCAGTCGCCATGTTATTTGTTTTTGTTTTTCTTCACCTGAACTTCGGAGAAAGGGCCCTGATGCGACTGCGCAACATAACATGTATTAGCTTCGGCACGGACTACCGAGCTCACAGATAGTGGGATGTTGGAGAGGTAAAAAGGTAAAGGTATCAGCATCACCCTATACAGGCCTGACTGGCGGTGCTCCGATTCTTAGCCCTCAGCCAGGAAGAACAGTTGGCGGTTTCGAACACCCTTCCTATCACCTTCCCCAGATTTCTCCAGCTACCCATTTGAAGCTGGTTGGACTTTGGCTTGTCCTACAGGGTTACGCCACAAACCACAAACCCCCGGCCCAAACCAAACGGTAGGCACCACCAAGACTTGAACCAGCTTCGCTTGCGAGTTTTGCGTGCTAACTGTTCGGCCATGGACGAACGGAGTGATGGCCATAGAAGGACGGATTGGAGAGACACTGGTCAATTGAACAACAAATACTGGTAATTTTCCAAACTGTGGCACTGGAGGGATTCAGGTGACGCGGTGACCGATTACCTTCGCTTGAGTTAGCTTTCCAAGTCTAATCGGTTTACCTTGACTACTCCAGATACAAGCTCGCAAATTGCTTCTAGTGATTCCACCTCGTACGTTTCAGGTTTCAATCCGTAGCCATACACGTGGGCATACAGTTCCGGAAGCTCGGATAAATAGAGGGTGTGCGTTTTCGTCATTTTGATCAGAGTAGTTAGCTGATTGCCAAGTACACGAAGTTGCTCTTTCGTAGTGAGTTGAAGCCAGCGGTCACCGTCAGGGCAATCGATAATCTGAAATGAAGATCTTATTAAACCATTCGTTCTCTTCTGTTTTTTTTTACTTCTGCCTTTTTTCGTTATCCTATTAAACCTTTTGTTTTCTTCTGTTTTTTTTTTAACTTCTGCCTTTTTTCGTTTTATGTCCTTCCTCTTATAATTCCTTCTTCTGTTGTTCCTATAGTCTTTACATTAGTTGCGTTTTTTGCAATCGCTTGGAACGAAAGTTGCCGTTTTTTGCGATCAACTGTCGACTGGAGGTCCAGTCGATCCGTTTTTTGTCGCTTGACTGGACGTCGACTGGGAACAAAGTCAACAGTCGATCCGATGCACCTTTCTCTTGGAGGTCCAGTCAACTGCCAGTCAAACTCGACTCAAGCGACAAAAAACGGTCAACTGGATGAACCCGGGAACAAGTCCCAATCGAATTTATGTCAAAGAGGCATACCTCTACTGTAGTCCCGACTCGCGAGAGCCTTGCTCTAACGCGTGGTGGTTCCAACCTGTAGAGTTGGGAGAGGCGCCGCCCCTATGTAAACGTACCTGAACAGCTTCTGGGATCGCCTCAAACAGATCTATAAGCTTCGAGAATCCATGATCAGAAACTTTGCACTGACGACCGAAATGGTGATGATATGCAGGAATGAACTTGTTGAAGCTGATTCGGAACTCCGGGGCGTGGCTCAGAAGCTCGATGCTCTAGGAAAGAAACCATTTACAGAGCGTGTTCCACCCTTCGAACAATAGTAACTATTAGTTACTATTTTCGTTCCATCCTCGTGAAAAGTTACTGCGCAGACCGTTCCAACCTTCTCGAAATAGTAACTAATAGTAACTATTTGCTTACCATGCTCGGGAGCGTAGTAAGCGTGGTAACTACGCATCTCTGTAACGTGGTTGGTCGGATTAGCCCGTGGCATAGTACTTTGCTGAAAAATAGAAAAATCGTTCCAGCCTTGACGGCAAAAAGCCAGATTTCATGACGTCATCTGCAGTAACTACGATAAGTAGGGTAGAACACGCTCATAATTGTACTGGCAGAAAAAGTAGGAATATCTGGAAAAGCCCGTTCAGTTCGAGTTTCCATGAAATCCAATGCCGAATCCCGGTGAGAATATGTGAGCCCGATTAAATAGTTTGCTCTTTGTCTCTTATATTCGACTTTTCTTCTAAGCTGGAATCAAGACAATTGAATGAGTAGCCGATTGAATGAACAGATTCAAAGTAATAGCTTTTAGTCTTAGCCCTTAGGGCGGTATCAGATTTCCTGATGAAACTCGGATTATAAGCTTCCGATGCAGAATTCGATTCTTTGGGAACCATGCATTCTTGGTGATTTTTATTGCTTTTTTTGGCGGGCTATTTCGGAGTCCGAGGGAAACCTGTGCTCGTGCGCAGACTTGTGGCACATTAATGAAGCCAGATTACGACTGATGCTAAATTATCTGATTCTGGAATCGAAACATCGAGAGTAAGGGAACTTGTTAATGGAAAATGTTAATCAGTTAACTTAAGATGACAAGTGGTAAAGAAGTAAAGATTTTAAAGTAAAAATGGAAGAATACATGCACACTTCTTTCATCTTGAGGATAAAAAAGAGAACTGGCGGTGGCGCACTTCTGAGAAAGAAGTATAGGTTTTCAGCTGTAGTTCAAGTCAAGTGAGTCAAGTAAACAAAAATTGCGTGTCTGCGTAAGACACAGGCTTAACGAATAAACAATACCAATGCCGCCTAGTCGACTAAAAAGAGGCACGGCACGGGACGTCATGGCGCAGAAGGCACGAGTAATAAAAAAAGATTTGCAAGTAGTAGAAGTAGATAAGTAGGCTAAGTGAGAGTTCGCAAGTCCAGAGCCTAAAAGAAGGCACGTTAGAATTAATATATTCAATATCATTTATTCCCAAAATTCTGATCTAACAAAATGCACGGGATTTGTCATACATGGTTAAAATTCTGTTAAGTCACATTAAAACTACGGATAAAATAAGGCACGAATGAATTTAAATAACGTTCACTGCTGTACGCAGGTGGATTCACTAGCTGAGGTTTGTTGGCTGTCCGAGAGACACTTCTTGTCGGACGAGTGTCCATCTTTTTTTCTTCTTCGGGTGGCAGGATGTTACGATGCAATTCAGAGGCCAGGCATTTCAGTCCAAATTTCATAGTGAGGTCGTGTCGACGTGCCGCAAGAGTTGTGATTCCCAATTCGTCCAGTGCTTTTTGGTACGATTGATATTTGTCAGCCAGAATGATTTTGAGCGCCCTTTTTTGGATGGTTTCCAGTCTTTCAGTTTGCTCCTGGTTAAGGCCTGGATGCCATACGGGGCTGCAGTATTCAAGCAGCGGCCGTATATACATCATAAAGCACTGACTCATAACCTTCGCGCTCAGTCCGAACCTCTTAAGGTTTGCAAAGCTTTTAAGGGCAGCCGTTGCCTTATTGATCATTGTGGACACATGGCTGTTCCACACCCTCAACATTGTTCCTGACCCTCACTCTGAACTCGTGTTCGTGTCGCTTTTTAGTACTCGGGCCTCCTACATTATGTCGTGCCGTTCCTCTTTTTAGTCGATTCTAGTCGTTGCGACGGTCACACACACACAGAGATTGGCGAAAAGACTAGTTGAAGGATTACGTACCTCGGCGGAGAACTGTTTGGTCCTTTCTATCTCCTCCGGTGTCTGTTCTCGCTTTGGGAGCGCGACCACTTTTTCTTCGTCCGACCCCAGAACTACTACAGTGTCCGTCAGGTCGACCATCAGGTCTTCCAGGTCACAAACTCCATAGTTGCAGGGACTGAAAGGTCGAGCATAGGCCTTTTCAAAGACTGCGGGAAGCTCAGAGTAGGCTATCTAAAAAGAAGTTTAAAAAGCCAATGAAAATCCACAAAATAGCGGTGTAAAATTTTAAAATGTTCAATGGCTATTTCCCTAAACCCTGTCAGATTTTACTTTTTGACATCAAAATATTCCGCGATTTTTTTTTTTTTTTTAACTGGCTACGGCTAAAGCTGAACCAGGCTTAAAGAGCAGATGACACCAGTACGGTGTACAGGATACAAGAAGTGTCAGGATACAGGATACAAGGAGTGTCAGGATACAGCGATAGCGCTCATTTAGGTCTGGTTTTCACAGCCAGAGCAAAGATACACTTCGAGAAGGTAGGGACGGATCTTCCACTACACGGTAGTATTCCTGCTAGCCCCCCCCCCCCAAAAAAAAAGGAGTCAGCCTACGTTCAGTCATTCTGAACTATAAAGTGGGAGAGTGACAAAGAGGATTCTTACCTGTTTTCCTGGCTGGCTTTTCAAAATTCGTAGTAAATCTGCTGAAAACCTTTTGACTTGAGCGCCTGCAGTGAGCGTTAGCTGGACCTTCGTGCCATCGCCGATAATCTACAGGAAATTAAACTTTTCACTTAGGACTGAGTCTCACTGCCCATATTTCTGTTCTACTGCTTATATGTACAGGAAATGTACCCAACCTCAGACAAGATTTCAAATTTCCAGAGAAATCTTTTTTTAGTGAGATATATCTGGCTTTAAAAGGAACCAAAAAACATGACAAAAATACTAGAGTGAAGCTAATAGAATGGTTTACATGTTGGGGATATACATTTTACTTCAATATTTCCAGTTAAATATAATTTTCTTTTCAAACAGTTTCCCCCACTTTTACATGAGGTCAGATTGCTTGCAAAGTAATGGAAAAGATAGAGGTAATAAGGCTAATAACCAGAAAATCCCTTTTTAAACCAGGTTCAAAACAAAGAAAAGACAAACAATTGTAATATTTTGGGACATAACTGTCGAATAGAAATTCAGATTTTGCTTCTTGACTGTCAGGATAGCACTGAACTTTCATATAACATTTTCGCGGCAAAATTCGAGGTTGCGTAAAAACGAGGTCAGGTACCCCTTCTGTATTCGAAGATTTGGTCAGGCTTTTCTGGGTGCAACTCAAACTTTATTATACATTTATTCTGGGAGAAAACACTGCCGTAAATTCACCAGATACAATTTTAACCGGATTTTTAACGGTTTTGGACAGAAAGAAATCTGACCAGATCCTCATCAGAAACGTGACATTTTTCAGAAGGAGAGGACAGAATGTAAATCATATTTTATATGCTCTAGATAGGATATTAATAGGAATAACAAAATCGGGCAGATTTTTTTCCTCTGTAAAATTTAATTCTGACAGGAATAAAAATAGCACAATGAGCCAGGGATGGTTAATTTTTTTTTCTTTGCCCAAATCACCACAAATATCCCTTTTCGAACCTTTTCCCACTCAACTCCAAAAAATAAAACCAACGGCCCTAACCCTGTTTAAACGGAACCCATCAGCCATAAGAAGAGACGCTCACATTTCTGGAAACCTGCTGCTGCGAGGAGGCGGAATATTTGTACACTACATGGGTGGTAGGAAAACTGTCGAGGGTAAGAAAACACGTGAATTCTATGAGTCGAACACTCAAGGAATTTGCGTGTCGCATATGAAGACTGGTCGCTGAAGCCATGGAAATTCGAACGGGATGCCCCTGATGTGGCCCCCGCATTAATCACTAGGTCAAGAAGATGAAGATCTTCCGCTGGCAAGCGCAATTTGGCACAATTGCGGTTTAAAAATAATAATCAAGGATTTATTCCGGTATAACGAGACAGATAAAGCGGGAAAGACAAAAGAGGTTATTTGCACAATGGAATCTCGGCGTTCCCTTCCATTAAAACGAAAAAAAGTCATTGTATTTCAATCATCTAAAATAATTTCCCTAGCTGAATTAGTAATACTTCGATAGGTAAAAGTTGTAATACAGATCCCATAATTTCACCTGAAAAACGGACGATTAAATTTAAATAGTCGCTAAATCCTACTCACAGTTTATAACCAGTGTTTTACAGTCGGAATTTGTGTGGCGATACTATCATTTGTATCTGTATTAAACCTGGCGGTTGCATTAGAAAAATCAGAGTTTTCGCACTCTTTTCCATCTTTTCGTTATATTGTTTTGTACTATATCTCCACAGTTTTGGCGTTATGATGGTTGAATAAACATGTTTATGAATCAAAATGTATGGTAAATAGAAATATGTCTACCTGAACTACGTTTGAAACTGCATCCAGCAAATCAATCAACCGAGTAAATCCATAATTTGCAACACGGCACTGCTTCCCGAAGTGGCGGTGGTAACTGGGAATAAACTTTGAAAACTGAATGCGGCAACAGGGTAGGCTTCGTAACAGGTCGATTACCTCACGGCTAAGTAGCTCCAACTCACTCACCAGGGGTGCAGCTGTCGGCTTGGCAGCCATAACACTTCCTGAAAAAAGGGAAAACCTTCTAAATGTTTACTAACTAAACTCAAACATCTTCTGCAGAACCCTGAAGCCAGGCAGTGAGGGATGATCACATTGAGTCAACTATTTTTATGTATCTTTAACGATGATATTTATTCCTACAACCCAGGATAACTTTCATATTTGGTGGTGCTAGAATTTGTAAGCGATCTCGGATGTTCTTGGTAAAGAACACCTCTTCCGACCGTAGCTAAAGTCTGAACGATCAACATGAAATTTTTAGTTTCGACTCAAAATTTTTGGTAACGACATGAAGAGACCCATTGCCAAGACGGGTTCGAATGTCACCGATGAAAGAAATAAAATTGTCGGAATTATCAGGTATGGTACACAACTAATATCATAAAAATAAAAATAATACCGCTAACCTCCTCGAAAAAACACAACACACTCAGTTACTTACGAAACAAACATGCTGGATCGGAAAAACACGGATTAAGTGGGCGCCAGAGTATAGCTGTTCCGGAACTCTACCGTTCACAGATTGCGGAATATATGTATGTATGTACGCTGATGGGGTTGACACTCACATATCACATATTCTAAGTTTTTGATAGAGCAAGCTCCGTCAAAGAGAAGGCGAAGGATACAAATGAGAAGAACATTGGATCCCTACCTTAATGGTCAGATGGCTGTGGAATAGTATCCTAACTAAAGTAGAGATATGCTATTCTGGGTATCATCAACCTTGACCGGTACCAAAATTTAGATAAATGCAGAGCACTGTGCACAAATAGTAGCTTCAGTAAAAGTCCTTGCGAAGAAATGACGAAAAATTGCTGGAATAAATTCGAGCTGACTTAACCGTAGCGCCATCTAACATGACTCGCAGTCGGCTTCGGCTGAAGAAATACTAACTCTTTTGCGTCTCGTTTCTTCTGCACCCAGTTACGGCCAAAGAACTGAGACTACTTTCACTACCATTTCGGGTCAAAGATGAAACCGAGCTTTTGAATTAGAGCGCTCAAAGAAGCGTAACTCTACTATAATCTACATGTAAGTACCGACGATTGGGGTTCACACACTGAGGTTTGATATTTGTGAAACAAGCACGACTGGAAAGAAACAACACAATAACGAGTTGATCCATCCTGGGCACCAGCAGTTACCAGCCGAAAATCGATCGGGCAACACCAGTCATATTTAAATCCTCAAGTTTTGCGCACGGTGCTCCAGCATTGGGACATGCACTGGAGCAAGGGCAAAGTATCCCCATAAAATTCTGTTTCAAAAATAAATCTTGCTTTAAGATTTTTAATTAAACCAATTATATTCAATTCAATTTTTTTCAATTCAATTTAGATTATTCATTAAAAATCTTGAAACGGCGATAAGCGTCAACAATATCTACACTAAAATCATGGGGGACTGTGCCCTTTCTCCTGTGCCCCAAAATTCAGGATTTGTGTATGACTGGGCAACACGGAAAAGCGACCGGGAATTGCGGGCTCTAGGCGTCCGCAAATTATCTCCAGTGATCAACCCCTCGTCAAAAAAAAGGTTAACAATAAAACCACAGCCAGATACATACCGAGTAGATATATTTGGAAAGGACAGCTCTTGTTCCATCTCCCATTCTAGGATTTCCACTGTCTTAGATTCAGAAGCAGATTTCGGCCCGGGCGTGGGACCACCCTGCCGTTCCGAGGCAAATTTTCGGCTGTCCGATTTATCTTCATAGCACGCCCTAGACCCCCCCCCCCCCGTTACAATGGCAGTTCTAAAATACGATTTTTTTTAATGATTTTTTATTTCATAACAAAATACTTGTACGACGTAGCG
Source organism: Branchinecta lindahli (assembly GCA_023053555.1). Classification (NCBI taxonomy): domain Eukaryota; kingdom Metazoa; phylum Arthropoda; class Branchiopoda; order Anostraca; family Branchinectidae; genus Branchinecta; species Branchinecta lindahli. Next base: position 17,012,185 of record JAKZAO010000012.1, on the reverse strand, counting down.
TAATTGAAAAACGTAAGGAAATTTTTCAATTAGTCGAACTAAATGACACCAAAACTTTTTAGTAACAGCTGTAAGAAACGCTGGTTAGCATCTCTAGTCGAAACAGCCCGAGTAAAAGATACAAGTCGCAAGGTGTCAAAGTAGCTAGCGCTTTGTACAGACTAGCTTAATGAATAAAATAAACAAAGTTCAATTCTGCAACTGAAGTCACAACGTGATGTAGTCAAACCTTTGTACAAGCAAATCTATCACATAAGGGTGGTAGGTACTCAGATCTGCTATTTCACACTGGAGGAAAACGGACCTCAAATCGGCATCCAAAAATCCGCCGTACAGTCTTTTCTCCAATGCAGAGATCTGTTTGCATCGGGTAAGTTTATAGTCCCACGGTCTGTTCATAGTACCAGGGACCCATAAATTTCCTTAACAGGGGGCCTGTCATTTCCTATGCTTCTATATTGCTATGATGACCGAACCAAATCCAGTTTCAAAAATCCCCACTTGAGTCGGTCGGCATTCTTGTTTGCCTCATTAGAAGTGCGCGCCAAAGAGACTCCTCCCTCAAGGCGCCAGCAGCCAATCCCAAATTTTGTCTATCTGGTCTTGAACGTGATTGGACCGTGGGTATTTCTCGAACTATCTTCCGTGCGCTCAAGATAGCATCAGAAATCTCTTATTGACAGGCCCCTGTAAAGGAAATTTATGGGTCCCTGATAGTACCAAGAACAGATAAGCACCAGAACTATCTCTGTAATACGACCACGCGGAGTCGAACAGATTCCCTATACCCTGCCCGATGTAAACGGGCGGAGGGCAGGAGCTACGCGGAACATCACAACTCGTTAGTCTACAAACAGCTTTATCGCAGTAAAACCCCGGAGAAGAAATTTCGAAAGTAAAGCCGACTGGTTGTCTACCATTGTGACGCGCTGCACAGCGGGTCAGCACGCCTGCTGCAATTTTTCCTCTGATATGCGCAGCGGCGAAGAGGGAAGTAGACGGGCATTAACTCAAATCTCAGGAAGTACCTCTAGCTCAGCTCAGTTCTGTTGGGGCATCCATAGTCACTGCACGGGACCAAAGACGGAGGTTCTATTGGCTTATTTGTTCTTGATAGTACCCAAATGGTCTGAACATGAAAGGTCTGGGGGTACAGTTAGCAAATACCTTGAGTATATAACCGTGAGCCTACACACATTAAGTAAGTCTCAACTACACACACACAGCAATGCTACCAATAAGGGCCCATGATCTTTCGTTTAATGCTAGCGATTAAGAGGATATATTACTCCTCATGCTCCGTAATTACTATCTCCCTACAACCACAGTAAGATTTCAATTCACTACTTGAACTCCTTTCCCGACCTTTCCGGTTTTCAAATTAAGTCTTTGGCTTTTTTGGATTTCTTCATGAGGCTCTGCTATTGGGGCCCTTGGAATGTCTACCAGACTGCGACTGAGTCCTTTGTTTCTAAACCCGCATTAACTATTACTGGTTTATTCGTCACAGTAAATAAGTCCCATTTATAAATCGGGCTGCGATGGCGGGACTTCCAACTTGAAAAAAAATATTTCTGATTTATTTGTCACGTAGCCTAATCGACACGTAATCGAACAAATTATTTTTGCTTTGTTTGCGCAGCCTTGATATAGCTCAGCACATGATTTACTCAGTATAAATTCTGTCAGTGTTTTTCTTTACGTTTCTTGCGTTTTTGCCATTATCGGTGTTGCCAGTAATGTTCTTTTTTCCTTTCTTTCTTTGTTCTTTTTCATCTTCTATATTAATTAGTCCGTCTTTTTGTACATCCGTGCACTATGATGGGCAACAGATCTATTATTACATGTCTCATGTACAGATTCCGTCTCTGCCTTTACGGGCCCTGGACTGCCTACGAGGCTGCGACCAAGTACCAGACGTCTAAATTAAACAAAAACTGTTAATGTTAATTATTTGATACGATAAATATGTCCCATTTATCGGCGCTGCGACCAAGTACCAGACGTCTAAATTAAAAAAAAACTGTTAATGTTAATTATTTGATACGATAAATATGTCCCATTTATAAGTTCCGTCTCTGCAGTTACGGGCCTGGACTGTCAAGGAGGCTGCGACGGCGAGACTTCTAAGTTAAAAAAAAATCTGTTTAGGCTACTTTTCACGTAATCTACTCCCATGTACAGATTCCATCTCTGTCATTATAAAAGGTCCCTGGATTTTTTACGAGGCTACGACGGAGTCCTAGACTTCCAAATTCAAAAATATATTTACGGTGGTAATCAACAACGTAACCATCATCACCAACGCATGTCACTTATTGGGATTCTATACCTTGCTTGCAAGTGCAATTTAAGGTAATTTTAAGGTTTATTTGCCACGGTGAATAAGTCTTAAAGTTTAACTGAAAAGCCAACTTATTTTTGTGTCATTTAGTTGAACACACTGAATTACTTGGATTCTGCAAAGGGACTTTTTTTTTATTTCCCACCGTCTGCTTTAGTTATGACATTCAGAATATCTGATGCCGTCCCCACGTAAATTCTACTATGACGCGGGAAGTTTTTATCTAAACACAATTTAAACGCGGCTTTTCAGCGGGCAGTGGCGATATTGGTGAAGATTGCTTAGTGTCAGAACAAAAAAAAGTCATAAATTTTTCTTGTAAGGCATACAACAAAAACACAAGCGCATAGAGGTACCACAAATCACACGGAAATTCCACTATTTGAAAATCGATTATTCGTGAATAGCGGAACAACCATGTAACATGTTTTCATCGGGTCTACAAGCCAATTTAAGTGAATAAGTGATGGGTAACTAGATTGTCCTATCCCAGTCCTTTTCGGTTAAACTTTAAGAATAAATCCCGTCTGCATGTTAAAAACTTATATTTTACTTTCGCATAAGCCCCTGCTATGGCGCTAACCCAAGCGGCCCTTAGGTTCGGACAGACGACTAGGGTCTCGCGGTTGCGATCTGGAATTCCCACCAGTATTTCCGTCACCATCGTATGGATAAGTTGAGATTTTTATTAATTCCATGACGGAAGAGCCTAAAATTCGGTCGGTAGAGCCTTATCGGATCTGTCCGCTCTACCAAAGTCTCAAAGAAGTTATCAACCGGGAGTACAAAACATACACACAGTAATCAAATACAAGAAGACGTGGAAGAAATCACATCAGAAGGATGTCCTTGAGAATCGCAAACGGGAACCGAAAAACCATGGGTCCTTGCTAAAACTGAGTAATCTACATAGACTGGCTTCGTAGACTTAGAAAAAATACACACATAACTCTCTAGAATACAGATCCCATATCTGACACAAAGGATAAGTCATCAATCAAACTCCGATCCGGAGCTTGGACCGCGCAACTGGTTAACCACTAACTTTTAACCAGACGGTTACAAGAGCCAATCACCAGTAACTCTATCACAAAAACCTTATCCCAAGGGCCCATGATAAGTTGTTCATAACACAGTTATCCACAAAGTTCTTCCACCACCTATTACCACAATGAGCTACCTTCTTCCCGCTTTATTAAGGGTATGTTTACATCCAATGCACAGTACGAAGAACTTAAAATAATACTGTGTAATAGAAAACCCGTCTCTCTTCTCGCAATTCATCCTTGTCCCGACTATGAAATTCTCGCCCCCAATAAGCTCTATCACAAGTTTCTGAACGTTCAGCACACTAGCCCTATGGCGCTTTGCATGAAAGATGGTACACAAGGTCTATGGTATAAGCACCCGCTTAGTATTTACGGAACTCGATCGCGGATTTTTGCTCTGCGCATGGGCCAAGAGACAAAGGTTCTTATCATTATCCGTCCTTAGCAGTATGGCGCCGAAGCGCACCTTTATTTGACAGATAGGATAAAGTCCTTCATTCAAGGAAGTCTATTTTGTTTTGGTTCCAATGGAACTAGACCAATGTGTCTCCAACGAAGGGCACGCGAGCGCCATCTCTTTTTTTACGTAACTAAGCGTCATCTCGCGAGGAGCCCGCTGATACATCATGCTAGCGGACGATCTTTACGGATGACTATGAACAACAACAACGCATCATGGGCCCTTGCTTATACACATAAGTCATGGTTTTTTTTAGAACAGCAACCTTCACGACCCACCTACGGTTACAAAACAAGTTTTTTCAATTTACAACACCCACCGGTCCCCCATAGAGGTACTCATTTTGTGGAGGGAGCATTCCATAATGGTCTCACATACTAAAACTTCCCATGGAATGCAACAAAGGACCGATAATGAATAAACATATCCCATAGTTTGCCGTTTGACAAAGCTGTGTCGGGATGTTTCTTGCTACCTCCGTAAACAAAGGAGAGTGGAAGGTACTAGTGCAATTAATCCATATCCAACGAAAGAGGCCCTCAGCACATCCTCATTTTTTTTTAAGTCCGCCATGTAGTCTATTTTTTTCCTGTCTTCGCCCCAACCGTGCAGTTAAAATGGCAGCCATTTTTTAAAATTAAATCTCAAGACTAGGATTTTCCTTACAGTGGTCTTTGATAGTAATTTTCCTGATGGTAATTTTCCCGAATATGATATTTATAGTTGGTAAAAATTTTCAGTTATTATTGCAGGTTTGTTTCTTTCCCCGGCGTTGGCCCAGAAGAATGACAGCCTGAAGAGGACCCTTGCCAAGAAGGGCCGAAATATCGCTTCATAAGCATCACAGCTGACGAATCCGTTTTTGCATATATTTTATGAATATATGAGTCTAAGTCAGCTTGGGCTCAAGGAATATCTATTTTTTTATAATGTCGATTCAGAGATTAATTCATATCGTGTTTGATCTAGTCCCTATATTCACGGGTGTCACGTATGGAAGAAGGGGAGGACCCCCCCCCAAATGCTGTCGACCAGTCAGTAAAAATAGCCAGGTCGGCGCGAGGCGCAGCGATTTTTCATAAACACAGTCGATTTTTTTCTTGGAAACAGTCGATTTTTCTTAAAAACAGTCGGTTTTCTTAAAAACAGTTCGGCAAAACAGTATTTTTTTTTTTTTTAAATAGCCGTTTTTCTGCAAAAACAGTCGGTAAATATGACCAGCCAGTTGGTAAATAATTCCCCCCCAACATTTTGGCTCAACGCCTCTGCCCAATTCTCCTAGCCTTGCAAAACCTTTCCTCTCGTTCGTGTGCGCGACAGAGCTTCGGCAGAAGATTGTTCATTCTAATATATATGCATGAGAAGGGCTACTCCCGTGCATCCCAATGCTGCGATCCAACCTTTTTCTAGGAACACGACGGGTTGTCCGTGGAGGACAACAGAAAGCTGGACAAGTTTGGAATAAGAATGGTGACACGACGTATAACTCAATTCTAATTTTAGTATTACGATTGGCAGTCATGCAAAGAAATAAATAATTTTGGCACACCTAAAATGCATTACTTTTCATAATATTTTCTGACAAAATGTTTTCAAGTCACCTAATTTTCAAAATCCATGTGACTGACGTATCTTAAAGTAACATGTTACGGGACGAGGCAGGTCAAAATTACCAGCGGTAACTATTTATAGAGGGCGCGAGCAATTTCTGGAGTAACTTTAAGAGTTTTTTAGAGTTGGAAAGCAAGCGAAATTCCGTAAAGCCAGACTTCACCTGCAACTTTTTAAAACCGCCTTTTAACATATCCTAAATAACGTCCGTGGTCTTGCCCATCTGAATGCTCCCTCCTTTGTAAACACCAATAGCTGTATACAGTCAATCCAAACAGTTACATGCACTTATATCACAACTTTCCCAAATGCACTTAGAAAGTTCCTACCAAGAGTTTCATCCTCCGGGCTCTCCGCGATTTCTAGGTGCTTTACGCCAGTGGCCGGACCTCTGACGAGTCGCACCCCACGCACGCGGGTAACTAAGTGTTCAAGCGGCACGCCCTTGGTTTCGTCTACAGCTGGAAAGGTACCGAAAGCGGCTCTGTAGCAGTGAGGCAGGCTAAAAAAAAATAGTTTAGGTTCAGGTTCTGGTGGAACATCTTCTGAGTATTTGACAGTGCAAAACGGATACGTCAGCTGAATTTTATTAGAGCTATACTTTGGCCCTTCTTAGCAAGGGTCCTCTTCAGGCTCAAAGCCGCTCAGGTTTTTTCCACATGTTCGTTCTTCCAACTTCAGCGGCTTTGAGTCTGAAGAGGACCCTTGCTAAGACGGGCCGAAATATAGCTCTAACAAAATTCAAATGACGTATCCGTTTTGCACTGTCAAACGCAGTCAGCCTGGACTGAAGGAATATTTAACATCTTCTGAGGTTGATTGGAGTGTCCATGCATGGGTAAAAATATGGCATGAAATGTTATGCATAACAAGCATTGCCAGGAAGAGCCGAAAAATCGTCAAAAAGCATCTGCTGAATTTCCGATATCATGACGACAAACAAAACAGTCAGCAGATGCTTTTTAGGCGATGTTTGGTTCTTCCTGGCAATGCTTGTTATGCATAACATTTCATGCATAACGTTTGTTGCGAAAACAGATTACATCCTAACTGTTGTCTGTTGAAACCGCGCATTCTTTTGTTGTCTGTTATGAAACATCAGACAGTGTAGAGATAGCCTATATCATGCGTCATATATTCGACCGGGATCTGGCAAAAAAACGGAGATTTGGTCCGTATCAAGAGGGATGACATCAAAAAGCAAAGCACTCCAGAGATCATGAGCACTACCAGATCATGAACTCCACCCTGAAATGCCAGAGATTGCGTTTCAAACAAAGAGCAACTAGTTCTGGTTTGTACTGGAACTAGACGCTACTAATTTCACAAGTTCAAGGGACCATATCTTGTGTAGCCTACTGTTTTATGTAAGAAGTGTTCTTCCTCCCCCACACATCCAGTTAATTTATTATGTTACAACAGGCCTCTCTCTCCAAGATTTTATTTCCTGTCTTTTCCAACGAATACTGCCTGACAGTTCTACCTCAACCAAAATAAATCACAACCTTTAGGACCGTTTCACACGGTTAAAGGGACAAGATAACAAAAGATCCGTTAAAACAAAGCAACCAACATAGAGCGTGTTCCACCCTACTTACCGTAGTTATTACGCTAGTCGCCGTGGTTACTACGCTAGACTGGAACGCTTTTCTATTTTTTTTGGTCAAATATCAGGCCGCGGGGTGAACCGACCAATCACGTTACAGAGATGCGTAGTTACTCCGCTAACTACGCTCCCGAGCGTGGTAAGCAAATAGTTACTATTAGTTACTATTTTGAGAAGGTTGGAACGGTCACCGTAGTAACTTTTCGTGAGGCTGGAACGGAAATAGTAACTAATAGTTACTATTGGTAGTATTGGCAGAGGGGTGGAACACGCTCATAATGAACAGCAAGGGCAGCATAATGCTTCCAACAACCAATCAGACGTTTGCAGTTCTAAAGGACAAATTTAAACCCTGGCCCCGACCCCAAAATAATGCCAGTTACCGCTATCAAATATCACACTGGCAACGTTCTGTCCACAAACACATGAAAATTCTTAAGCACACAAATTACTCTCTTTTCTATGAGGCAAAAGCCTAAAATTTGCCGCACCGCTGTTTCGCCCCTACAAAACTGTTTAGTAGACTAAACTTAACACGAAAAATGTGATACCAAAAAAAAGACAATCGATATTTTTTACATTCCTCGAAGTCTATAATTACAGTACATTATTTTTTTGTTGTTCGTAAATATCGATAAATCCGACAAGCGTGCCTTCACACACAAGGACCATGACTTTACGGTCCAATTGGTCGTTGGAATACTTGACCCTTAAGGCGTTTTTCTGTGACACAGTTGTGGGCCACTCACTTCTGAGTGTTTTTCGCGAGGTTTTTCGCGGAAACAGAATTGTGTGCACAAGTTGAAACTCGCGGAAAAGCCGTTTTGTCTATTTTTGGGCGGTAATTCAGTTCAGTTTTTATGGCACTTGCCCTTCGGCCAAGTGCCATATAGCGATCGCAATTTCTGTCCGTCCGTCGGTCGGTCGGTCGGTCTGTCGGTCCGGGTTTTGCTAGTTCGGGTACTTCCAGATAAGCTAGGACGATGAAACTTGGCAGGAATATCAGGGACCCCAAATGATTAAGTTGGAAATAGTCGCTTCCCCGATCCGACCACCTGAGGGGGAGTGGTGGGAAGGGGAATCCGGAAAAAATAGGAAAAATGACTTATTTTTAACTTACGAACGGGTGATCGGATCTTAATGAAACTTGATATATGGAAGGACCACTTGTCTCAGACCTTCCATTTTAAATCCAGACCGGATCCGGTGACATGGGGGGTAGTTGGAGGGGGAAACCGGAAATCTTGAAAATCGCTTAGAGTGGCGAGATCTGGATGAAAGTTGGTGGAAAGAACAAGCACAAGTCCTAGATACGGGATTGACATAACCGGACCGGATCCGCTCACTTTGGGGGAGCTGGGGGGGGGGGAATCCGGATTTCTAGTGATCCCGCGAGTTCGGTGCTTCCTGATGTGCTAGGACGACGAAAATTGGCAGGCATGTCAGGGACACGAACAGATTGACTTGATAATAGCCGTTTCCCCAATCCGACCATCCGGGGGGGGGGCTGGAGGGAGGGGAATCCGGAAAAATGAGGTATTTTTAACTTACGAACGGGTGATCGGATCTTAACGAAACTTGATATATAGAAGTACCTCGTGTCTCAGACCTCCCATTTTAAATCTAGACCGGATCCGGTGACATGGGGGGTAGTTGGAGGGGGAAACCGGAAATCTTGAAGATCGCTTAGAGTGGAGAGATCTGGATGAAAGTTGGTGGAAAGAACAAGCACAAGTCCTAGATACGGGATTGACATAACCGGACCGGATCCGCTCACTTTGGGGGAGTTAGGGGGGGGTCCGGATTTCTAGTGATCCCGCGACTTCGCTGCTTCCTGATGTGCTGGGACGATGAAAATTGCCAGGCATGTCAGGGACCCGAACAGATTGACTTGATAATAGTCGTTTCCCGGATCCGACCATCCGGGGGGGGCTGGAGGGAGGGGAATCCGGAAAATGAGGTATTTTTAACTTACGAACGGGTGATCGGATCTTAATGAAACATGATATATAGAAGTACCTTGTGTCTCAGACATCCCAGTTTAAATCCGGACCGGATCCGGTGACATGGGGGGAACTATAGGGGGGAACCGGAAATCTTGGGAAACGCTTTGAGTAGAGAGATCGGGATGAAAGTTGGTGGAAAGAACAAGTGCAAGCCCTAGATACGTGATTGACATAACCGGACCGGATCCGTTCACAGTGGGGGGGTTGGGGGGATCCGAATTTCTAGTGATCCCGCGAGTTCGGTACTTCCTGATGCGCTAAGACGATGAAACTTGGCAGGCGTGTATGGGACCCGAACAGGTTGACTTGAGAATAGTCGTTTCCCTGATCCGACCATCTGGGGGGGTGGGGTTGGAGAGAGGGGGAACCCGAAAAGTTAGGTATTTTTAACTTGCGAACGGATGATCGGATCTTGATGAAACTTGACGTATAGAAAGATCTCGTGTCTCCGACGCCCCATTTTAAATCCGAACCGGATCCGGTGATATTGGGGGGAGTCGGACGGGGGAACCGGAAATCTTGGGAAACGCTTAGAGTGGAGGGTTTGGGATGAAAGTTGGTGGGAAGAGCAAGTGAATAGCATAACCGAAATGGATCCGGTCACTGTGGGGGAGTTGGAGAGGATCCGAGTTTGTAGTAATCCCACGAGTTCGGTACTTCAGCTGATGTGCAAGGACAATGAACTTGGCATGCTTGTCAGGTACCCGAACTATTGACTTGAGAATGTCGTTTCTCCGATCCGACCGTCGAGGGGGAGTGTACAAAAGAGGAATCCGGAATCCAGTGGCAAGCTCAGCTATTGAACGGGCTATCGGATTGAACCGAAACTTGATATTTAGAAAGGTGTCTCGTAACTCAGACATCCCATTTTAAATCCGGACCAGATCCGGTGACATTGGGAGGAGTTGAATCGCTTAGAGTGGAGGGATCGGGATGAAGCTTGGTGGGAACAACAAGCATAAGTTCTAAATATGTCATCTAGAGCTTTCAGATTGAATGAACCTAGATATCCTAATTCTAGGTCCGAACCGCATTTTTGAATGGCGGGGTGTTTATTGTGAAGTTCTCTTCTACTTTCTCGTACCACTACTCGTAACAAGTGCCATATGAGCTCGTAGCTCTTGTTATTCATAAAAAATAATAATTAAAAATAATAAGCACCATTAACTCATTATGACCCCACCATAAGGCCTAACATAAGGCCTGGCCTTATGTTAGAAATATATAAATACAAATCATGTAAAGTCTCAAATAACATAACTCCAGGCTTTCGTCCTTACCATTCCATGCAAAAAGGATATTCAGTTCTATGTCTACATACTTGAGAAAGTTTTTAATTTTAATGTTTTGACGTCATTTTTAAATTTGAATTTCCCGCAAAAATCGAGCCACAAAATCGACAATCACCTCGGCAGTTGTTTGTCAAATTTGAGCCACAAAGCGAGCTACGAAAATCTTGTTGGTCGTGGAAACGCACTTATGGGCCGCACAAAAGGCCGCGGAGACGCTCTTTTCGAGCCACAATCGACCCAAAACCTGTTTGTGGGAGCACGGAAAAACGCCTTTAGAAAACACTGAACGTTTGAAAAGCAAAGCTGATGGCAATCCTTGCAGAGGGTAGTTTCGGGAAAATGAAAATTATCAGAACAACGCGCAAGGGCGTTACCAAACAAAGATCCCGACCAAAGAAAATTGTGTCATACACCCTCTAGCCGATCAAAAAACATCTGTAAAACCCCAGTACAGCCAATGAAACACCCGGAAGTCGAGGTGGGGGAAATGGAAAAAGCTTGTAGGGAGGATGGACAAACATTAGTTGCGTTTTTGCAGATACCATGGTATCTGATACCGCTGTCTAAAGTCGTTTTTGCAGTTATCGTGGTATCTGATACCACGGTCAAAAGGCGTTTTTGCAGTTATCGTGGTATCTGGCCAGTTATCGTGATATCTGATATTCAGATGACACGGTCGTAGCTGATCGTGGTATCTGGAAAAGTCATATCCCTTTCATCAACTTTTGTCAAATTGTTGGGAAAGAAGTTTGGCACTTAGTGATGTGACTAGATATCAGTTTTTCTTTCGGGATGACTTCGAAAAGCGCCATTTCGGCAATTCTCGTTTTTGCAGAACAACCGTATATCAGATACCACGGTAACTGCAAAAACGCCTAATTGCGGATCCAGTAACCGTGGTAACAGATACCATGGTATCTGCAAAAACGCAACTACTGCCTCTGTATAATTGCAAAAACGACTAATTGCAGATCCAGTAACCGTGGTAACAGATACAGATATCTGCAAAAACGCAACTATTATATTGTGGGTATACAAAAACTGTGAAAGTTCGTTTGTCTGGGAACGTGGACATGTTGCAATTATATTATTATTATTATTATAAAAAATTTCCGCCAGGTGGTTTCTCTCTTGATTTTGCACTGGCCTATGAGGCTTCGATATAAAGAAAGTTACCACCTACCAGGGTTGTGCATGAATAATCGTTATTCGCTGAATTGCGATTCAATTCAGGATTTTACGAATAATCGTGAATCGAATCGTAATCGTCATTTGTTTTCCCAGCTGAATCGTGAGTGAATCGTAATCGCTTTTGTCCCCGTCGAATCGTAGTGTGATTCAGCCTCAAAAAATGAATAAATTGCAGTGAATCGTCCTTCAAAAGGATCAAAATCAGTTTCCCCATGGGTATGTACAGCTCATGTTTGCAACATCATCGTTCACGGATTACCGGTTCTGCAATTTCTTGCCATTAATGTCTACTCTTTTTAATCCTCTTGAGGAAACAGAGAGGTATAAATGCATGGGAGAATGGTTCTTGAAGTTATTCTGCTAACAATTCTTGGTCTACTAACATGTCGTAAGTTTACAAACATTTTGTTCCACCTGACAATTCAGTTTCTCTGATGAAGGGTGAAAACGTTTCGTTGAAGTGCTTGCATTGTGGAGTGACAGTTCGATATCGCGTCGGTTTGACATCAAACCTCATCCGCCATTTAAAGACAGTTCATAAATGTTTCGGAGGATTTATAGCTCTAATAGGGGGTCTGACTATTGACGGCCGCCTTAGAAATATGTTCATTTCCAGGAGAGATTATTCGTAGGGTGCAGTCAGTAGTATTTCGAGATATCGCAGCCTCCTTCTGCTAGGCCAGTAACGTGTGAACATTATCGACAAATCTGAATTGAAACCTTGAAGAGGCAAACTCAAATTGCTTCTTGTGTTTTTACTATACAGTGTGTTTACTTGTATTTTAGAAACCTTACTTGCATCCACGATGTTGGCTTTCTAGAGACATTATATCCAGTGCACAAAGGACTGGGTTTTTATGGCATATGCCTTCCGGCCAAGTGCCATATACCGATCACTTTTCCGTTGGTCTGTCGGTCAGTCCGGTGACCCTTTATTGAGGGGAGTTGCAGGGGGGGGGGGGGGACTTGTGACATATTCAGAATGGACGGATCGGGATGAAAAGATACGTAGTTGACAAGACCGGGCCGATCCGAGCACTGTAGGGGGGGGGGGGGGTCTGGAATTCCGGTGATCGCGATTTAAGGCTACCAGATGTGCTAGGACGTTGAAACTTGGCTTGAACATCAGAGACTTGACAAAAAAATTTCCCAGATCCGACCATCCATTAAAGTACAAAAAAAAACTTTTAGCAAAATCCACAATTTATGCTCCACATGAGCCCATGCTCATTTTTGCCTCAAGGGTTTTGCTTAGAAATGACTTTCTAGCACCCTTAAAGTGCGCATCTTAACCAAAAGTAAAAAAATATTTTTGACCAAACTATATATATTCATATCATCACAGCCAAGTGCGTTTTACCAAACTATACATTCTCGTGATTTCCAAGGGTCCACCGTTATTTTTGTCTCAAGGGTTTTGCTTACAAATGATCACAACAAACCCACGAATGGAATTCCTGCTTTCATCCTCTTACCAAGTCTTGCAAGTGCCATATGAACTTACAACTCTTTTTTTTTTTTAAATACTGACGAATAAGGATAATGTTCAATTTAAACGGATTGTTGTTGTTGAATCATGGTTATTCGCGAATCCTTTTGAATAATCGGTAATTTCTCCTTGAATCGTTTCGAATCGTGAATTGAATCACTTTTTTCGGTGAATTGAATTGAATCGAATCGTTCTGCTGGACATCTGAATCGTATTCGAATTGCGCCTGTTAGCAGAGAATTGTGCGATTCAAAAGCAGGTCGAATTGCACAACCCTGCCACCTACAGTTAGAACTGAACCCAGATGCAGGCACCACTGTTACGATCAACTCTCCACATGACCATCAGCTCTCCACAACGCTCGAGGCGATTCAATAAGTAGTTACACCGAGAGGGGATAAGTTGATATGAAATGAGAACAGTATACTGTTATATACCGTATATACCGTACACTGTAAAAAAAATAATCTTGCAGTATTTGCTACTGGGATTAATCTTGTCTCTACTGAGATAATCTTATCTCTAATTCGGATCAATCTTATTTCAATCAATCAATCAATCACATATATTTCCAAATAGCTCAAAAATAAAGCTAGAGTAGGAAAAAACAACAACAATATTTACAAAACACAAAAGCGGAACAATTTACTAATACATTTACAAAATTTTACCAGAAATAAATGACGGAACGAAACTATGTAAAATTTGGGAAGAGGAATCAGCCGGATATGGAGAAAATTGATTGCCAGTGTTCCTCTCAGACCGACGCACAGACGAAGGGAGGGGAGGGGGGAATAGACGGACGGTCTGAGGACAACACATTAAGTTTGCTCCAAAATTTGTTGATAGATTATTTCTCCGGTCACTTAATTTAGGAATATCTAGTTTAGTCAATCAATGCCTCTTCGTACGAAATACTATAATCACCCAGAATGGTTCTCAATGCTCTCTTTTGGACATTTTCAAGGCGATCCGAGAGCTCTGCAGAAAGAGAAGAATGCCAAACCGATGAAGCGTATTCTAAATGAGGACGGATATAAGTTTTAAAATAAGAGAGGAGGCATTTAGTGTCCAACCCGAAAGATTTAAGGGTAGAAAGGGATTTAATCAAAAAGTTAGTTTTACGGATTATATTATCAACATGAGAATTCCATTTCAGATCGTCATCGATTATTACCCCAAGCAATTTAACGGATTTACACTGCTTGAAAGATGATGGATATTCAACAGTTTCTCTCCTCAGTCTGCTAAACCGCATAACCGAAGATTTATTATCATTAATTTGCATTTTCTTACTTGACAGTTGAGTTTTAAGGGAATTGATAGAGTCTTGTACCGGATTTGAACTGTTCGGAAGTGCGAAAGCTTAGAAATAACGAGAAGGGAAAGATCATCTGCAAATTTGTATCTATGAAGGAAATCTTTAGCAACATTAGTAACTGAACAAAGAAAAATGAGAGGACCCAACTTGGTTCCTTGGGGGGTACCGCAAGTTATTGTTTCAACCGCGGAAACGGAACCATCAAGTTTAACAACCTGGCTCCGGTCTGAGAGAAAACTGGCAATCATACACTGAGAAAATTGACTTGCACCCATTTCAGAAATTGCATCCAAAGCAACCTCATGATCCAGGAGATCGAAAGCTTTTTTTGGTCAGCGAGGATTAGGTCAATAAATGAATCATCTTCTTCAAGAGCAGTTAGTATGTCATGAACCAGGCTAACCAAGTAATGTGAGGTGCTAATACCTTGCCTAAAACCAAACTGATTAGGGTCAAAATTATCACATACTTCAGAAAGAAGCCGATCATACATAAAACTTTCTAGTAACTTGGCCAACGCCGAAGTCTTCGATATAGGTCGCATGTCATCAAGGCTAGAGGGGTTAGGTTTTTTTGGTATTGGAGTTACCTCAGCAATTTTGAAACACTTAGGAAATGTACATTGCAGAAGACACTGATTAAATACTGCAGCGATGGGTTTAGAAATTAGAGATGCGCATCTTATCAGTAAACGAATTGGCATCTCATTGTTAACGTGAGAACAATTCGGGTTTAGTCGTAAAATCTTTTCCTCAACCATAGCAGGAGTAATTATCGGTATATCAGAAATACTAGGTTCAAGGGGCTTATCACTTAAGGGAGGTGACGAATTACAAATACCGGCAAAAAAAATGTTCATTTGATCAACTGAAACAGGATCACCCAGATCATTGCAAAGGTTCACAGAGGGCCTCCGCTTTCCGCTAAGATTTTGCAGCTTCTCATGAAATTTCTTCGAAGTAAGAACAGATCCAAAAAGAGAATTTACAATGGATTTCCCGTATTCTTTGCGTCTCCGTCTCAATATGGTAACAATTTTGTTACGGAGTTGTTTTGCCTGATCAGTGAAACCATCTCGAAACAACTGGCATTTCAACTTAATCAAATTTTTAACTGACTGATCAATCCACGGTTTATCATCATCACGCTTTTTAACTTTTTTAAGAGGAAAATTAGCTAAGTAAATACTAAACAACTCATTCGTCAAATATTCCGACATTTCATTTCCGTCTGACATGTCATACAATGTTTTCCAAGATCTATTACTCAGACATGACAGGAAATTATTCACTGAATTCTCTGATAATGGGCGGTATGAAAACTGGTATTTTTTTGGAACCGGGATTGAGTCGTTTGGTTTCCAAAGTAAGCAAAAGTGGTCGCTTTTCCCAACAGGTGGGAGAACCATCGGAACTTCATAAAAATCACTACTGGAAGTTAGAATCAAGTCGAGCAGACTTTTTTCAGTTGTTTTTTGCTTCACGATTTGTTCAAGCCCTAGCTGATTTTCAAGCCAACTATGCTTTATATCATTGAAATCACCAGCTATTGAAATTAAGCATCCTGGATATTTTGCGCGGATCGTGTCAACGCAATTTTGCAGATAAAACACAAGATGGCGTCTGTAACCTGCACGCGGAGGATAGTACACAGTCGCAAAAATCAGGCAGGGGATCCCTTTGGGGAGGCGTGGAGGACGCACCATGACCCAAGTCACTTCAAAATTATCCCTTGTGAGTTCATGCAAGTCCAAAAATTTGTGAGTAATGTTCGACTTCACAAAAATGCCAACACCCCCACCGTGCGAACAGGTAGTTCCGTCAGGGCGAAGACGTGGCTTCGATGCAAAATTGTAACCAGGAATAGGACAGTCGGCAGCCGTAGCGCTCCAAGTTTCACTAAGTAATGCTATAATCTACACCATTTTGCACCATTAGAACACCAAGTTCATCCGACTTGTTACAGAGGGATCGAACATTTGTAACTAGAACCTTGGGGAATGTATAGTTGGACGTCTTTACACCAGGGCTTCGAGGAAGGTTTTCCTTCTGTTTGGGTAAGATACTTGGTTCTGGGGAAGGTTTTCCTTGGGTTCGAGGAAGGTTTTCCTTCTGTTTAGGTAAGATACTTGGTTCTGGGGGGGGCTGCGTCAATATGGAGCTGTAGGAGGGTCTCGCTAGATTCGCGTTGACCGGTTGTACCGGTGCCAGGTGAATAGGAGGGGATGTCTGCCTCTCGGGAAGAAGGAGCGACGTGTTCCCAGAACCCATTGCTAAAGTAGGTTTGGTTGGTGGCCAAAAGAGACTGGGATGAGCAAGATTGATTCCCATTAAAGGACAGGGGTTCCCTTTCATCGCTGGGGTTTCCCTTACTGGGGAAGGAGGGCGCGTGCGGTGAAAGTTTTCGAAGTTTTTTGCATTCCTTGGATGGCTCAACAAGCGCTCAACAATGAGGGCAAATCTTTTGCTAAAATGGAGTTTCTCGCACTGAATCTCAAAGCACAGCCCATGTGAGAAAGCCTTACATTTAGCCTTGTGCTTTGCAAGGCATTTCTCGTTGAGACATTGGCCGCGCAGGAAATCAGGGCAAACATGTTGGAATCTGCAGTCATTTCTTGTACACCTATTCTGAAGAAAAAAGACGCATGGCTGAGCAATGCCGTCTGGTTTAGGCAAGGGCAAGCCTCCCGTCTGGACTGGCTGCTGTCTGTCATAAGCGCAGCCTGGCAAATTAACATTGCCATTGTTCCATCCATCCGTGGAGCTTGAGAGGGCCGTTTCGAAGGGATGGTCGTCCAGTATGATGGTATTATCGTGCAGTGGGGTAGTTTGTGACTTCTGCAGTGAGCGAATCTTTTGTTCTAGGGTTGAAATTCTGTCCTCTTTTAGCTGTAGTAATTTCTTCAGTTTCATGACTTCAGCTTGAAGGGCAACTTTATCGAAGTCGCTGTACGCTACGAACGGAGGAGTCATAGCTGGTGATGGTGAAATCGGTTCGGCCTGATAAGCAACCTCTGTTGGTCGACTGCTAACGCAGATTTTGCAAAGCCAGCTGGCGTTGCTTCTTCGTTCGGAAATACTAGTTTGCGCACAGTGAGGATGATACCAGTTCGGACATTTGAGTGCAAGAAAATGTTCCGTATCCGCATTTCCTATTGCACTCGGGGCAAAAGTATTTCCTCTTCTTCACTTCATGTTGATCAGGCATGATGTTCTCTTCTGCGGTCTTATCAGCGGAAGTGTGGCTGTTGTGAGAAGGGCATGCCTTACAGAGCCAGCAAGGATCTTTCTTCCTAGAAGCATGGGTTATTCCGGCACACTTTGGGTGAAAGAGTGCCTTACAGGAGCTGCAGGAAATTGTGACACCAGAGGAATTAGAAGCACAATCAGCACATACCGGTTTCTTTCGTTTTCCAGTCATCCTGACAAATTTAACCGACGCTTGACCTTGACGGTTAAAATTCAACCGAACGGAAACTCAACCGACGGCTGAAAGATACGTTGAACCAAGATTGCGACGGCTCTCACCAACGACTAGTCAACGACTGAGAGATAAGACTAATCCCAGTAGCAAATACTGCAGTTAACTTTAATCCTTACTCGGAAAAAACTTTTTCAGTGTACCGTGGCCAGAGAGTCAATTATATACTTTTTATGATTAGGCAAGAGCGCAATAGAAGTGTGTTACGGAACCGCTTACAACCACCTTGCAAGATTTTGGTGGTAAACCAGATGGTAAT
This sequence comes from Branchinecta lindahli, assembly GCA_023053555.1. NCBI lineage: Eukaryota > Metazoa > Arthropoda > Branchiopoda > Anostraca > Branchinectidae > Branchinecta > Branchinecta lindahli. Next base: position 16,994,077 of record JAKZAO010000012.1, on the reverse strand, counting down.
CCATATCTACCTCCACTCCAGGTGTGGCGAGGCTTCAGGTACGCAACCTCCTACTTCACATTCAGAAAAAAAGATCCAAACAACCTGCAGTTTGAACTGAACCCTGAGGCAGCCACCACCCTGCCGCATTTTGGATGAAAACCAAGAGGCACTTTATATCTGTCATCCACTCCAGGTTTGGAAAACGCTCGGCTTACGGCACGTCACCTCCCACTTAAAACCAAGTGGCACTTTATATGTGCCATCAACTTCAGAGCCGCGTTTTATTTGCAGTTCATAGTACAGCGGACAGTTCGTTTTCGTTTTATTCGCCAGCGGGCCGTACACTGGGAAGGCGCGGGGTGCCCGAAGTCGTTTTATTTGCCAGCGGGCCGCCCACTGAGTGCCAGCGGACCCGCTAGTTTGTACGCTGGGTGAGGCAGGGAACAGTTCAGCGTACCTTCTGACGTAGTCCGCCAGGAATAAAACGGCTACTTACAGTTCGCCGTCCGCTCCCGCTGTACTATGAACTTCAAATAAAACGCAACTCAGGTGAGCAGATTGCTTGGCTTAAGGCGCGTGACCTCCCACTTAACAGAAGAAAAGGGGTCCAGACTTACCTGTTCAGGTACAGGGTTCCGTTATGGCTTTCAATCAGGGCTTTAATCTTTGGTTCAAACTCACGAAGGCCGATCATCACGTTTGGCAATTCAATCTTCGCCTCTTGCTCCGCCCAGCCTCCAGGAGTCTTCTTAGGAATCTCGTAATGCTCAGAACATACACCGGCGTTATAACCAGTCTGTAAAGAAACATTCAACTTGAACATAAAAGCAATCAAGATTTTCAAAACTACGTTTAGTCAGATCCCGGCTTAATTGAACAAGCAAAATGTAACGACAAATGCTTTAGTATCCGGTTGTATTTAGTAACAGTAGTATAGACGAATTTAGTAAGTATGGTAGCATTTAGTAGTATGGTATTTGTTAGTAGGCCATTGATAAATAAATAGATAAGTAATTATGCAAAGTTACACGCAATGACCAAACCGTCAGGCGACTGAAATAAGGTTGCGTGAAAACTTTCTATCAAGTGAGAATTCTACCCAACAGAACTAGACTAACACTATAGTTGCGTTTATGCTGATACCATGGTATCTGTTACCACAGTAACTGGATCTGCAATTAGTCGTTTCTACAGTTATCGTGGTATCTGATATACGGTTGCTCTGCAAAAACGAAAATTGCCGAAATTGCGCTTTTCGAAGTCATCTCAAAAGAAAAACTGATCTCCAGTCGCATCACTAAATGCCAAACTTCCTTCCCAGCAATTTGGCAAAAACTGATGAAAGTGAGATGACTTTTTCAGATACCACGATCAGTTAACTGCAAAAACGACTTTCGACCGTGGTATCAGATACCATGGTATCTGCAAAAACGCAACTTATGACATTGCATCCTGTTTTACCTCAGAGCCATCTGAGTTGGCCGGTGACATCCTCGACTCCTTCGTAAGTGAGATCATCCTCCCTCCACCATCTCCATCGGAGATAGTCACAACATCCCGCATGCGGTACAGATCTGAAACGCTGATTGAGGTGTTGTACCGACGCTCAAAGACTTCTCTGAAGCGAAACAGTGGAAGTCGGCAGTTTGGAACTTCGGCAAGAAGACTCTTCACTTCAGATCTAGAAGGAATGAAGTAAAGTAAAGTTAACTTTATTGACCGTCAGGTTTCCAAAGAACAAACTTTATAGTAAAAAGAAAAAACATAAGACTAAAAAAAATGGAAATAAAAATCATCTATTTGATTTATGGAATGAGGACCAGTCCTCCGACTCCATGTTTAATGGCAACAAACGGATATGTCAGCTGGTATTTATTCCAGCGGTATTTTGCCCCTTTTTGGCAGGGGTCACCTTAAAGCTTACTGAAAAGCCGACTTATTTTTGTGTCATTTACTTGAATACACTGAATTATTTGGATTCTGCAAAGGGATTTTTTTATTTTCTACTATCTGCTCTAGTTATGACATTCAGAATATCTGCGGCCGTCCCCACAGCGTAAATTCTACTATGACGCGGGAAATTTTAATCTCAACACAAACGCGGCTTTTCAGTGGGCAGTGGTGAGATTGGCGATGATTGCTTAGTGCCTGAAATAAAAAAAAAATCATAAATCTTTCTCGTAAAGCATACAACAACAAGAGCTGTAAGCTCATATGGCACTTGCAAGGGTTGAGATGTATTATTTAAATCAAAAGTAATTTTCGACTGTGCGGTTCAGATGCGCACTTTAGGGAGCTAGAGAAAAAGTATTTTATCGGTGAACTTGGCTGTAATGATGCGCACTTTAAAGGCACTAGAAATTCATCTGTAAAGAAGACCCTTGAGGCAAAAACGATAGCAGGCTCTTAGGGATCATTGATATATACGTATGATCAAAAGTATTTTTTTTCCACTAATGCGGGTAAAATGCGCACTTTAAGGGTGCAAGAAATTATTTTTTGCAAAACCCTTGTGGGACAACTGATCATGGGTTGAGATGTAGGCCTATCGTTTGATAAAAAGTACTTTTCGACCTTGCGGTTAAGATGCACACTTTAAGGGAGCTAGAACTTCATTTGTAAGCAAAACCCTTGAGGCAAAAATGATCATGAGCTCATTTGGATGATGGAAATGCATATTTTGCTTAAAAGTATTTTTCTTAATTTGCGGTCATGATTGGTACTTTAAGGAATGGTCGGATTTGAAAAGTGGCGATTTCTAAGCCAATCTTGTCGAATTTCTAATATTCCAGCCAAATTTCATCGTCCTAGCACATCTGGAAGTACCTTAACTCGCGATCACCGGAATTCCGGACCCGCCCCTCAAACTCCCCCCACAGTCGCCGGAGCCAATCCGGTTCAGTTTTGGACTTGTTTGTTATTCCCACAAAGTTCCATCCCGATCTCTCCAGTCCAATCCGGTCACGTATTCCCCCCCCCCAATTGTTGTCGGATCCGGTCCGGACATGAAAAAGATCACCACATGCACGCCCTCTGTTCAGTTATTAAATTTCAATCGAATCCGATCACCCGTTCCAAAGTTACGCATGGCTAAATATTCCGGATTCCCCCTCCCTCCGATATCCCCACGACTATCGGATCGAGTGAATTTTTATTTACAAGTCAGTTTGATCGGGTCCCTGATACGCCTCCCAAGTTTCGTCGTGAAAATCCCAAAAACCGTCATCACCAGAATTCCGGGAAACTCCCCTCCACCTCCCCCCCCCAAGTGTCCGGGTCCAGTCCAAACGTGTAAACGATTTATCTGGAGCAGATTCTTGTTCTTCCCAGCAAGTTTTACTCCGATCCCTCCATTATAACCGTTTCTCGAGATTTCCGGTCTTCCCCCACCCCAACTCCCCCATGGCTGTCGAATCCGGTTCGAACTTCAAATGGAACATCAGAGGTATGTCATTCATTCAGGTATAAGTTTCGTCCCAATCCTATCACCCGTTCGAAAGTTACACAACACTCAATTTTCCATATTCCCCCGCACTGCACCACATATACAAACCCCTTTGACCCTCGAATGCACTAGCTCTTTCCAATGTTAACAGAGTGATCCGATGCAAAGAGTGACGTCACGCCGCGCCCAGACCTACTAGCGTGTAGAAAGGGGTAGGGGTTTTACAAAAACTACTAAATTCTCAGGATTCCCCCGCCCTCTACTCCCTCCACGGTGGTCGGATCGCGGAAGTGACAATTTGCAAGTTAGTTTGGTCGGGTCCCTGATATGCCTGCCAAGTTTCATCGTCCTAGCACATCTGCAAGTACCCTAACTCGCGATCACCGGACCGACGGACCGACAGACCGACCGACGGAAAAGTGATCGGTATATGGCACTTGAGCGAAGCTGCAAGTGCCATAAAAACACAAGCGCATAGAGTACCACAAATCACAAGGAAATTCCACTATTTGAAAATCGATTATTATTTGTGAATAGCGGAACAACGAACTAACGCATTTTCAGCGGGTCTTCAAGCCAATTTAAGTGAATAAATCATGGGTAACTAGTCCTATTCCAGCCCTTTTCAGTTAAACTTTAAGGCTGTAGCTAGCAGGAACCTGCAATACCCCAAAGCACCCACACCCACAAATATCCAAAAGCAGCTTGACAGCCCGAAACATCCCAAGGCATGTTTTATTCAATTAAATTTATTTTGAAAATTCTCTCACGGATGGGGCCGGACATTGTTTTTTTTTTCGTCACAAGTATTACTGTCACATAACTGAATAACTGAAAACAGCTGTAGCTAATGATCGCTATTTAGTCAGCGTAAATACCTGCCTCAAAATAAAAAATTTCATCATACATGATTACATAATTTAGCAAGAACATCGAAAGCTAAAAATCATCATTAGGTCAGCATAAAAAACAAAACAAAAAAAAAAAAAACTATGGGGTTATAATACTTACAATTCAAAACAACAAATAAACAAACAAAAACGATTCATTTATGGATGTGTTCTGGAATGTACCTTAAAAAGACCAGTAAATGACGGAAAAAACCTTTTTCTATCGGTCATGGGAAAATGGGGTCGTATGTGTTTTGCTGATGAAATGAGGATGCGCAGCACAGAACCAATAGTAACTGGTTCAAATCAAAATAATTCTTGGGGTCTACATCCAGTATTCGGATATCGCTGAGTGAACCGAGTTCACCTCTCTGCTCAGTGGTGTAAGTTTTTTAGCAGTAGTGAAAAATTTAAAGAACTTGAACTAAAAGAACTTGAAAAATCGAACTGCCCGGTGAAAAACGAAGCAGATAAAGAATCTGCATGACTTCATACTTCAATAATGATCACACTCATCTTGATCAAGAGATTTTGGCTGAACAGAACGTCCGATTCTCTAAAGCCTTTCGTATAACTACTCGTCCGATGAAGGAACGAAGCAGATAAAGAATCTTACACTGTCAACTTATTTACCATTCATCTTGATCAAGAGCTTCTGGTTGAGCAACATGTCCAGTTCTCTGACTAATTCCGTCTAACTTTTCGTCGATGAAGAACTGAAACAGGGATTTAGAGTGTGTATGTCTCATTGGATTCTAAAACCCTCTTACCTTAAGAGAGCAGAAGGTCTTCCTTGATTATTAAAATAGGAGATCATTATTCTCTTCTTTCCAATCTTTCTCCGGTGAAAATTTGAGATCGCAATCTGAGCTGCATCCTGACCAGGTACTCGGACACACGCTGTGTATGTTCCGTCCGCAAGATAGTGAATCAAGACTTGCAGAACCTGCGAAAAATCTACTGTTAGAGAACTTAAAGCTGGACTGAAGAACTGATTCCCCGCCACATATTCCGCTCAATTGCTGAAGGAAGCTCCATAACCAGCGACGCCGATGCTTACACTGAGCCAATCCCCGAGGCTCGTTTCACATTCCTTCCAATAACCTTTAAATGCCAAACGAATTGCTGATCATCCTCATTTTTCGGCACCTATCAGCCCTGGCCCTATTTTCTGGCTTCGTTTGGATCTCTCTAGGAGGCCCTGCAATTAGAGCACTGGACTGTTTATGAGGTTCTGCCCAGAAGCGTTATACGAGGGGGGAAGCATCTTAAAAAAACAAAATGTTTGACATCATTATGACAGGCAGTCGCGTAAAGAGGATTTTAAGACGGTCACTCACCAAACTTTGCCCTTTTTCAGCCGAGCTACTGATACGGAACGACGCCGTTTCGTTTCCTAGGTTTTCGGGAAAGGACAGCTCGGGTTCTGACACTAGTGTCCTAGGTTGCGTTCCACGGTCTTACTATAACCAAGAACAAATAAGCACCAGAACCTCCGTCTCCCTGTCCCTGTAATGCGACCATGCCGGGGTCGAATAAATCGTACCCTGCCCGATGCGAACGAGCGGAGGTAGGAGCTACGTGGAACATCACAATTCGTTACCTCTACAAACAGCTATATCGCAGTAAAGCCCCGAAGAAGAAACTTCCAAAGTAAAAGCCGATTGGTTTTCTAGACGCGCTGCAGGGCGGGTCAACACGCCTCCTGCACTAATTTCTCTGAGATGCGCAACGGCGAAGAGGGAGGTAGACGGGCAGCAACTCAAAGCTCAGCAAATAACTCTAGCTCAGCTCAGTTTTATCGTGTTATCCATAGTCGCTGCATGGGACCAAAGTCTATTGGCTTATTTGTTCTTGCTTTCATTTACAATCATCACAATGCTCTTATCCGTTTCCTTCCACACTCCCGCATGATAAGAAAATTGCCTCTTCCCTCGTATCACTCCGTTACAATTTACTTATGATGGTTGGGAGCATCACAAGTGATAATTGAAAGAATGATATGTTTTTGTTCCGCCAAAACGACGAGAGAAGAAAAGGAAAAAAGTAAACAGGTTAAAACATTTACAATGTATTTATTGAATTTTCCTAATCCTTCCTTTTCACATCATCCGTAACTCAAAATAAATAAAAAAAATTACAAATACAAATAAAAAGTACAAAATATCGACGAAATTTTTTTTTTTTTTAACAAGGCAATAACATTGGAAGTTCTAACATTGGATTGCAATAACATTGGAAGTTCTACTTTTAGAATCCTTCCTTCTATCCAGAAGGAAGTCCTGTCGGATTGAGCAGAATCCGTATCGTCTGTTCACATTATCATTTATTGTTTTCATTCCAGGGCATGTTCCACCCAACTTACCGTAAAACTACGCATGACGTCACGGCTTCTTGGCGTCTAGGCTGGAACGCATTTTTCTCTTTTCGGCAGAATATCGCTCGATGCGCTAATCGCGCCACAGAGATCGTAGTTACCACGTTTACTACGCTCCCGAGCGTGGTAGGCAAATAGTTACAATTAGTTACTGTTTTTCACGAGGTTTGAACGAAAATAGTAACTAATAGTTACTATTGTAAGAAAGAAGGGTGGAGCACGCTCTAAGAGAGGACAATAACTCCACAGTAAATAGTTGGCTTCTCCTTTTATCATCATAACTCATAACAACTTCCGTGGAACACAGACCTAGACTACCAGCTTCAGTTGAAAATTATTTCAGCTCTAGTCCTCTTTACGTACAATAGGTTATCTGTTAAAATTTTCCCCTCGTTGGATAACCTTTATCGGAGTTCTGACAGTGGGTACCATGCAAAACAAAACTTATGACTCATACCTCAACATGTTGGCTGAAAGTCATCTGCAGAAGACGCTTCATTTCGTTTGGCTGAATGGACTGATCCAGGTTCGTAATATGGAGATCTAAAGTTGCATCTTGATTTCGAAACGAACTGTCCTGGACGTCCGAACTACAATGACTAGGAGGCTGGAAAAAAAAACACTGCTGAAATGATGAAATATTAAGTCATGTGGACTCCGCCTCAGGCGCTTAAAGGCGCGAACGAAGTGCAGGGCTCTAAACTTCTCGCAATGAAACATACAAGTTAAAGGAGACAGGGACTTACTGGTAGCCTACAACTCACTCACTTCTACCCCCCACTTCCGTCCCTATGGCATTTTCTGCCTAAGGCATAATATGTCCACTAAAAGAGCTAACAAAAACAAGATATAGGAAAGAAACATAGAAAAAACTTTTAAGGGCTGATTTACCAGATCAGAAGTCCCTGACTGCCTCATACTGTTTCGGAAACCCATGGATAAGACTGGGACAGCTATGGAGCTTTAAAGGAGGAAACTTCATATTTACTTCTCGCATTTTTTTTTTTAGAATTTCAGATATAACACACCTTCGAGTTACTTTCTTTAAGTTTGGTAAGTGGCTCTGCAAATTCAACAGATTTGAGTCTAATACAAGAATGATGCGAGATCTAAATCTGAAAGACCCTATTGTTGTTGCGAGAAGTAAGGAAGATAAGCTGTCTGCCCGGTATCAGGAACTCAACCACCATCTTGCTCAAGTATAGTTTTTATTAAATATTTTAGTTTATGTTAAAATTACACGCTGAAAGTGAACTTTTAAAAGTTCAGTGAAAAGTTTATTCACGTTAGTTTTTGTTCGATATAGATTATTGGTTGTATTTTTTTGTCTATTAGTTATATAGTGGTTTGTTATGATTGTGTTTATGATGCCAATGTTTAGTTGTTGTCGATTTATTTTTTTTAAACTCGTCTTTTTGGCGGAATAAAAGCTTATTATTATTATTATTATTATTATTACACTAGTGTTATTTAAAAAAAAAATACGATTTCTTTGTAAGAGGTGGCCAGGTGAGTCAATAACTATGTAACAACATGTATGTTAACAATGTCTTATTTTAACTTTATTCTTATTTGCGCTCAATACTGTTCATAGATATTTGCTACGTGTTGATTTCTTCATATCCTCCGGCAACGTTCACACATCTATTATAGCAAGAATAAATAAGAACCCTTATTTATTCTTGACTGTAGCAGGGACCCATACATTTCCTGTAATGACTCGCCATTCAGGGGGCTTGTCAATAAGAGATTTCTGATGCGCTCTTGACCGGACGTAAGATAGTTCGAGAAATACCGACGGGTATAGAACACCCGACTATCCAGATAGACAAAATTTGGGATTGGCTGCTGGAGAAGAGCTTCCGCGTTGAGGGAGGAGTCTCTTTGGCCTCACGTCCAATGAGGCAAGCAAGAACGCCGATTCGACCCAAGCGGAATTTTCGGAAACTAGGAGAGGTTCGGGCAACATAGCAACATAGAAGCATAGGAAATGACAAGCCCCCTGGATGGCGAGTCATTACAGGAAATTAATGGGTCCCTGATTATAGTAAGGAACTGATCTCACCATAGGCATATGCATGAGCGGTGGCGGGGCCGAGTGCGTAGGCGGGGGAAATCCAAGGAGGGGTGCAGCTCCTGTGTAGATCTGCGGCGGAAAAACTCCAGGTGTACACTCCGGGTACTGGAAGCGCTCTCCGCTCTCTGTAACCAATATTTAAGTTAGAATCGACATAATAAATTACTCAGGGAAGGATGCAATTTTCATCTTTGTTTTGTTATTAGCCTACCAATTTGTTTCAGAGTATTTGACGAGAAGACGAACATTCGGGCATTTGTATTACCGTCAGCAATGCTCTTTGAAGAATAAATGACTGACTCATTTACAATACCGTCATTACATGAGCAAGCGTAAATTCTTCGGATTGCACTCTTCATATCCTGCCGTTACCCAGCACGTTACAGTCATGCCCGAAGAAACTGACTTCTGCGTTCTTCCTTAATCGATTCTTACTTTAACCTAGAGCCCATGTCAATTTTCAAAACAAAATTAACTGCAAAACAAATAATAACTAAATAGTCAACACTTAAAGAAACAGGGACCTTTGTCTCAGTCTCACCCGAATAAACACTAAAAGATTATTTAAATTGGCGAAAAGATCTGCTGCTGAGCAGCCCGTTCATCCAATCCTCATTCCCGGTAGTTCTATGACTCCAACCTTAAATCCCTGAGTTCTTGGCGTTTGACATGAAGTAAATCACACTCTCATGAAGATCACCATACATTTACTGTAGTAGTAAATATTGACATAGTGTTCATGTTTCTTATATATATTTTTTCTTTTGTTGTTTTGGTGCGATGGCCCTTGTTGGCTTTTATGCATTAAATATCTATCTATCTATCTATCTATGGTGATCAGCTATGAAGATCACCACATATGCATATGGGCACCGCCTGGTGTGGCGCGGAAGGGCACCTTTTTCGATCAGCTAAAACAAATCGAAGTATTTTGTCACTACGGGGACCCGACAATGTAGCCCCCCCCCCCCCCCCCCCAGACAAAAAAATTGGAACTCGACATTTTTCTGCCCGACAGTTCGGTAGCCTACCGACACCCCACCCAACACATCCACCAAACTCCTGAAAATCCTACTGACCTTGATCAGATTTCCTGATTCTCCTATATCCTTCTGGCGTCTGATTCCAAAAGGCGTATCCATAACGTTCAAAAGCTTCAGTATTCTTTTCTTTCACCGAGCGGTAGCGATCTGGGGTTCTCAGCATGGGAGGAGGAGAATCTTTTAGGATTTGGCTGACCATCCACGGGTCGTTTTCTGGTGAACTTCCCTGAAAAAAAAAAGATAAAGTCAAAACAGTTACAGTCGAGCTATGTCAGCTTGGACGCAGGCCTACCCCAAGAATAGGTAAATTGTTTGCCAATTCTATGGTAAAACCTAAGGCCAGAGCCGGTGTACTCGGCCACTCGACTCGTCTCGAGATGAACTCGGACTCTTCTCGGTCTCTTTTTGGAGCAGGACTGGAAATCTGTCCGAGTCCAAAGTAGGCGTAAACATCTAGTAAGGCCGATATGATTAGTTGCATTTTTGCTGACACCACGATGTCTGCTATCACAGTAACTGGATCTGCATTTTGTGGTCTTTGCAGTTGCCGTGGCAGCCTATCTGATATTACGGTTGCTTTGTAAAAACGCTTTTGGACGCTTTTCGCTTTAAGAAGTCATCCCAAAAGAAATACAAGATATCCGCCCACATCACAAGTGTCAAGCTTCTTTCCCACCAGTTTGACAAAAACTTAGGCTCTTGTGTTGGTGATGATGAAAGTGGGATAGCTTTTTCAGATACCACGGTAGCTGCAAAACGCCTTTTGACCATGGTATCAGATACCATGGTAACTGCGAAAACGACTTTTGACCGCGGCATCATATAGCATGGTATCTGCAAAACGCAACTGTAATTATTTACGTAAAGATGGGAATCCTACTATACCGCTGGAGTCGTACAAGTAAACCTGAGAATAATTCCTACTGATGTTAAAAGTATAAAACTCCAACGTCGAGCCTCGAAGCAAAAGCGGTAGGCTCAAATCCCGACCAAGGATTACTTTTGTCTTTCAGTTCATGACCTTACAATGCTGATACGAGAAATGCAGATAAAACTTACCAATGAAGTAGATGGCGCCACGTGTGGCTGACTTGGAAGGGCACTGGACATCATAGCAGGAACCCCGACTTCAATTGGGTTGGGGGGAGGTGGGAAGGGTCCCATTTTCTGAATATAAGGAGACGAAACAGAAGACGGCATCACAAATCCTTTGGGAGTGAGTAGTGGCGAGTTGGAGTCTTCAGGTAAATTCAAATCACGGCGAGGAAGACGGGTGACTTGCGGTAAAGCTGAGTACGAAAAATGAAGTTCGCTATTAACATAACCTATTTATTACCCACGGTAAATATAAATATTAAATTAATCGATATAATTATCAGTTAAAGGACGCCTCGCACTGTAGCCTATTGTGTTTCTGCTAAGATGTTCTGAGATAGTTGACTACTTTAAAACTTAGCTATGCTTACAGCAAATTACAAAATGCTTCGGCTGTTTTTAGTCTAGTCCCCTTCGATGACAAACTTGGCAAAATTTGCATAACCGGTCTTCTGAGGAATAAGCACCTCGAAAACAATGATTGGATGCCTGATACGTCACACAAGTAGGATTAATTACTATCATAAATATGACGTGTCCTTTAAGGAACACGAAGAAACATGAACAACACAAGGCGGATATTCGGCTGAATACAACGTTGGAAATACTTCGATGGAATGACCAACCGACTTGGAATAGCGAAGAGCGAAACAGCAAGGCGTTAATTTCGGGTAAACTTTGGGAAGGGCTTTTCCCAAACTCCGGTAGCCTGGTCGTATTTTCAGCGGGTGCGCGTCATATAGCTTTGATCGGCTGCAGCGTTCTTTTTACAAACGTGGCCCAAAATCTGAAGGGTTCCTTCTCCTTGTCGGTAAAGACCCTGCCCTCTTCGTGGGTCAACTACACTTGGAGCGTCGGCGTTCTCACGGATTCGGCTTCCGAAAAGCAAAGCTATAATCCGCCGCGTGCAATAACACATGGAAAGCCGTTCCTGCTATACAGCTTTCCCAGATCACCTTCCACTCACATCGTGGATTCGCTTTTCAGAACAATTAGCTTCGCTGGGGGATGTTTTTGGAGACGGGATTTTGGAGTTTATATCTTTGTTCGATGGGTATTCGACCAGGAACCGAGTAGGTGCATGAATTTTTCTCTTATTTCTTTTATCTTCTTCTCTTTTTTATTTTTTTCTTTATTAGTAGTGTATGTAGGTTAATTTGTCAAAGGGGGTTTGTCAAACCTCTTAACAAGTGAAAACTTCTGAGGGTTTTGTAGTTTATCGTATAATTTCCAATAAAACCCCATATATAATCAAAAAAAAAATTAATATAATCTATCTAGAGCTAGGGGAGCAAAGTTACGCCACGCACATATAGTACTATTTTCGCAGTTGCGAATTTCCTCTTTCGCTCCAACATTTTGACGCATCGCATGTAGGTTTCACCCTACACTCTCAGAAGTTTCATAACAGATAACATAAGGAAGCCCAGTTTCAACAGATAACACTTGGGATGTTATCTGTTGTGATTTTGCAAGTTATGCATGAAACGTTATACATGACATGCATTGCCGGGAAGAGCCGAAAAAATGCCAAAAAAGCAACTGCGCAACGTTTGAACAATCTGCTGAAACTGCGCATCCCTGTGTTATCTGTTACGAAACTTCTGACAGTGTGCTGACACGAATTCTACATCGGATTGTGTGTGTACTTAGCTTAAAACTAGCTTTGACCTAAGTCGCAAAACCAGCCGCCGCGTAAAATTGCGGAGCTTTCCGGACCGCCCTTACAATTGCGAAAGGAAAAGGGCATAAAATCGCTTACCGCATTCTTTCTCGCTAGATGGCTCTTTTGACAAATCCTCATTGGATATTTTTGCAAGCTCTGGCAGCGGCGACGGGCGCACTTTTCCGGTTGAAATTTTCGATCCACAAACATCAGAGCCGTCCATTCTACGTCTTGCTCTGTAACAAAGATAATGCGGAGTTAAAACAGAATGCCCTTTCGCCATAAATTATTCCTTAGGCCGAGATGACTGCGAATCACCTCATCGCAAGTTTCGATTTCAACTACGGTCTGAAGAGGAACCTTTTCAATGAGGACCGAAATGTCGCCGATAAAATAATGACAGCTGTCTAATCGGTTTAGCATCACCAAACACCGTTCGTCACAAAGCTGTGGTTCGTCACCACTTTAGGTACATGACCTAGATATGACACTCGAGGGGATTCCCACTCCCAAAATAGCTGTACAGCAAGTGCCCAGTGCGCAGTCAGCGCCCGCAGAGGCTGTAGGTTGGTGCTAGTCAAGTGAGCATCCCCTCCGGGATGCTCGAGAGATTTTTCCATTACGCATTTTGGAACACGAGCTGAGATAAGATTATATAAGATTTATTTCAATTCAATTTCAATTTCAATTTATTCTCAAAATTCCTTCACGGGCGAGCCGAACATTGGATTTTTCGTCGTAAATATAACAACATCAGCAACTTTGTCATAATTTTGTCGTAAATAATAAACTTATATACAATTCGAATCACTGTAAGTGATCATTTACAATCACACTTATAGGCCTATCACAACTAAAAATCAAATAACTATAACAAAAACAAGAGTTACAACGAATTATACATTTCGACGAATGACGTCACATTACACATATATCAAAATTAGGAGTCAAACAATTATAAAATAAACAAGAATTACGATGAGTTATATATTTCGACGAATGACGGTACGAAGCTTTTTTTGTATCGGTCATGAGATGCCGAAACAGGATGTAATTTAGGAATGGGCTGCGAAACCATTCGCGCAGGTCTAGGTCTAACGGGTTCAAACTCGGGCGGGAATGGCCAAGGTAAATACAGAAATAATAAAAACAAATAAAGAAAAGATACCCCCACCAAGGCAATATCCCTATGGGCTATGGCTACCCTGAGGAAACTTGCCAACTGTGTTGTATATGTCGAAACAACTCTTCCCGATGACGCTGCAAATTCATTCTTAATCCGCTCCCCTCCCCTTCACTCCAGATATTTCAACATAAGTTCACTCAAAACGGTCGGCTGCAGATACTACCAACTGCAGCACTAAATACTGATTCTTTCTCGGCATTTAAGACTCGAAAACAGTAAACACCTTAGAATCGATTCTTTCAGTGCTTGGTCCTGGATGGCAGGCAGAGCAATACTGGTTTCCCTTCTAATTCGAGGGGTTGCTCACTTAGTGGGCACCACTGTTCCACTGTATATCTTCCCATGGGCACCTGCTGCGCACTGGGCACGTACTGTACAACTATTCTGGAGGTGAGCAGCCGCTCGATCCAATCCTCAGCAATTAGCTTTTAAGACAAATGCAGACTCGGAAAAGCTAAAGGGTTTCGAAAAGAGCCAGTTTTGGACAAGTGCACAAGCGCTCAAGCGTGGAGTGAAGCACAAGTCACTGACAAATCCCGACAATCCAGTGAGGAAACGAAGCAAATATATACAATCTTACACTCTTATCCTGAAACTGACAGTGATGATGATGATTAAATTATTATTAACGCACTAAACAAGAAAAGGAAATATAGCGCAGTACAAAAAAGAAAGGAAAAATTACACTGAGCTTTCTTCGATAACGTAGTAAATGCAATAATAAAATAGCAAAACACAAAAAAAGGTCTAAAAAATATTCTTCCCAGATCAATAAGTGGAAAAATGGTCAGGGGCAGAAATATTGAGGTCCTTAGCAACGAAGGATAGCTTTGCTCAAAGGTCAGATGGTAAAAAGTTTTCAGTTGCGCGTGAATTCCAGTAGCGACGAGGAAGGTATGAAAGAAATCTACAATATCTGAAACAGAAAGTCCTGATACGTTTTACATTTTTTAGTCAAAATTTTGAATACCAAAAAAAGCTAACACACAGGGGGAGAACAAAAGCTATTATACAAGTTACCAAGGGCTTTGCTAATATACCTTCCTTTGTTAGGAACTATTTTTCCGTATCCGACACGAATAGAGTCGTGAAGCCGAAACAGTGTTTTGGCAAATTTTTTTCAAAGACAAGCTATGATCGTGTAACTGACACCAAGTCAACTTGTAATTTGTAACTATAATTGTTGGTTCAATATCCAGTTTTCGGATTTGATTTCCGGTCGAGAAAGAGAAGAAACGAAGATTCGGCCTGCTTTCTTGACCCTTATCAGAAGGTAGGTAGGTAGGTAGGTTTTATTTTTTACCAAAATATAAACATGGAATAAAATAACAAGACTAATATATTACTGCAGCAAAAAGGAAGTCCTAAGGACTTGTGCTGCAATTTCCTATTACTACTTGTATATAATAAGTCCACCCATCTTGACAAAGCACTGTCAGATACACTGAGTTTCGGTTCCCATCGGATTCCGAACAATTCTTCCGGTATTTAAACTAAGCAGATATGTAGATTGTATTATCGACTTGTTCACAGGAGTTTGGTCGAAAAAAAAAAACACGGTTTTCGGCACATTTGCTGACGAGAAAGCAAAGAAGAGCTACAGAATCAGTAGGTCTTCTTACCACCATTCTGAACAATCTATTCATTTAGATTAAGAATCTTCTGATTCGACCGAATTTGCCATATTCATCGGACTTCCGATCCAGAGAGAAAAAAACTTTTTGCGAACATGGACTCGGGCGCGTCTCTTTCGGCCGTATACATACACACTGTGGCGGATATCGGGTGATTCTTTTCCCTCCCTAATTAATAGCCCCCCCCCTTTAATAAAGGGTCATGGGGCCCGTCCACGAATTTGACCCAGACTTTGGTCCGAAAAAGCCTCACGTCAAGTTCGAATTTAAAAAATAAAACGAATTTTACATAGGGGAGGACGGAATCGGCATCCAACAATGAAAAATCTTACCTCACTTGTAATCAGTTCTTAAAAATCCACTTTAAAACTCCAAGTAAAAACTTCAAACACTGCACTGAACAAAACTCACTAAATATCAAAAATCCAAATACAGATATAACATGCTCCGAACACTTCAAAGACTAAAAATCTACTGACATAAACAAACCAGATATTCATTCAACCGCTTGCACCACTGCCGCACGAAAACACCGGAGGCGACGCGAGATGAGTTATAACAAACCACGGCAAATACGCAACGATCCAATGCTCACCGACAGCTTATTATAGGTTCAGGTTTATTAACTATAAATCAAAGAACAGACAACTCCAGAGCACGAGAGAGAAGACAAATCCTTTATGCACAGGGTGGAAAAAGTTCTTAAATACCACCAATCATTTACATGTTAAAGTTTAACTGAAAAGCCAACTTATTTGTGTGTCATTTAATTGGGTATACTGAATTATTTGTATTCTGCAAAGGGAATTTTTGATTTTCCACTATCTGCTCTCACAGCCTAAATTCTACTATGACGCGGGAAATTTTAATCTTAACACAAGTGCGGCTTTTCAGTTGGCAGTGGTGAGATTGGTGAAGATTGCTTAGTGACTGAACAAAAAAAAAGATAAATCTTTCTCGTAAGGCATACAACAAAAATACAAGCGCATAGAGGCACCACAAATCACACGAAAATTACACTATTCGAAAATCGATTGTTCGTGAATAGCGGAACAACCAAGTAACTCATTTTCAGCGGGTCTCCAAGCCAATTTAAGTGAATAAGTGATGGGTAACGAGATTGTCCTATCCTAGCCCGTTTCGGTTAAACTTTAAAGAAATGCAGTTTCCCTTCTAAAGGCAACTGGGATTTTTTATCTGATTTCTAATCATTATCTAATTTCTCTTACAAGAACCACAGAAGAGTTTTTTTGCCTTTCCAGAAAAAGTATAGCGTAGCTACTCTTGAGTTTTTTGTATCGCCGATTTATAATTAGATTTATACACTGAATTTTAACAAATGTCCCAGAGTTTCGTTGCCCAGTTCAAAAGAGAGGTTTTAGACAACCGTATAGGCTAAAGATAAAATCTGACTGTACGATAAGATTTAAAGTTAAACTGAACGGGGTATGAATACGACAGTCTAGTCACACATCACTTTTTTACTTGAATATGCTAAAAGACCCGATGGAAATGCGCTGCTTTGTTTCTGCGCTATCCATGTTATCGATTTCCATCAAATGAACTTTTCCTTACGTATTTGTGGTACCTCTATGTGGTTGTACCTCTATGCTTGACATACTTAATAACTTTAACCCATGGTTCACACTGCTGCATCGTATGCGACACGATTTTTTCTTTGATGTTCCGACGTGCGACAGAATCGCATGAACGTTCCCACCACCACGCAGAGGCAAAAGGAAATTTTTCGTCGAGATTATTCTGCAAAAGGACAAAAGCCCTTGGGGAAACGACCTCTGAAGATGTTGGGAGATTGCCCAGTTGAATACCCACCCACTTATTAGGACATTTTCAGTCAAACCCCACATGTCACCTTGTTCAAAACAGGTTAATAAAAATCTATTCAGAAGATATTATGCATTCAGCCGTCGTAGGACTACAGTAAAAACAAGGTACAGCAATTTTTAGTCTTGAAAATTAACTAATCTTAGTTTTTTCTTTTCTTTTCCCCCCAAAAATAGCATGCGTTATGTCGGGTCAGTGAAATATTTCAACGCATCTGACACTGCGACAAAACGCAAAGTTCTGCGTTGCTTGTCGCACGATTTGTGTCGTATGTCGGATGAAGCAGAATTTTGCGCGAAATCGCAGCAGTGTGAACCAGGGGTAACGGTGACAGTTATCGAAAAATAAACCTTTTTTGGGTCACACGCAATAGCATGCTTTTTTCAGAAGTGACCTTGCAAACCAGAATAGATCATTTTCCGAGGTTCGCTCATTAGCCATTGAAAAGCACGCATTTGGTGAAATTAAAATTCTCCGCGTCGAGATGAAATTTGTCATGTCGGGTCAGCAGCGCATATTCTGAACGAGACGACTAGAGCCAAAGGTGAAAAAGCAAAAATCCCTTAGCAGAGTCAAACAATTCGTTGGATTCTAATCCAAAATATGAAAATAAGCTGGCCTTTTAGATAGACTTTAAAGGATTCTATTGTCGAGAAAGATTATACTGCTACCGATCCTGAACCTAGATTGATCAACGGATTCCTAAAGATCGTATAAAAGCGACTTGCACACACGGTCCAATAATATTTCGCATGCACAAATTCGCACACAAAACTCGTGTCACTATAAATAAATATTCCTTCAGCCCAAGCTGACTGCGAATCATTTTTGACAGTGCAAAAAGGATCCGTCAGCTGAATTTTATTAGAGCTATATTTCGCCCTTCTTGAAAATGAACTTTAAAGTCCATTTTCCGGCTTGAGCAGCTTGAGCCTGAAGAGGAGCCTTGCCAAGAAGGGCCGAAATATGGCTGTAATAATATTCAGCTGACATATCCGTTTTGCACTGTCAAATATGGTCACTATAAAGTCCTACTCGCAAGTAAGAGAATAACTCTTTTCGTTGGTTGCATGGGTTCAAGTGTAGCTGCAGTGCGTCTTCAATGTTCGTTGGTGAAGGCCTTCCCTCTTTTTCAGAAATTAAGTGTTTTTCTGCTCTACCCGTTGCTGTTTTGCAACTTTTCCCCGATCTCAGAAGTATTTATTAGTGTGTTGTTGTTATTTTTATTTAAAGTTTATATTGCCTTTGTTGGCAATATAAACTTTAAATAAAATCAATGTGATTCTAAATTAGTGAACCCTTATGGAAATTAGTTTTGAGTGTTTTACGACTATTTTATATTTCTTTCTCCTTTTTTACTGCACTTACGCCCTTGGGCAGTGCGTCATAAATCCTTCATTCATTCATACGGGGAAACCTCCATGTAATGCGTCAAAATTTTGACGCGATGCAGGAAATTCGAATCCCAGCCAGGATCCGTGACGTCATGCGTAGTGACTATGGTAAGTACGGTGGAACGCAGCCCTAATGGAGCCACTGAGAGGCGAGTGGTGGGAACTAAAACAGAGGATGAATAGCTTAAGAAAATCGAGAAATGATCTGTCGAAATTATCTCCCAGAAAGCGCTGCGAACGTAGAAATAACTGAAGCAGCCTAGCTGACGTTCAGAGCATGTTCCACATTACTTACCGTAGGTAACACGCATAACGTCACGGATTCAGGCTTCATGGCGTCAAGGCTGGAACGAATTTTCCTATTTTTGGCAAGATATCGTGCCGCGGACTGATCAGGCCAATCAAGTCACAGACATCATAGCTACCACGCTAACTATGCTCCCGAGCGTGATAAGCAAATAGTTACTATTTCTAAAAGGTTGGAACGGTCAGCGTAGTAACTTTCATGAGGTTGAAACGAAAACAGTAACTATCTCTTACTACTGTCAGAAGGGTGGAACACGCTCTCAGTAAAGAGATTTGTTGGATGCGAAAGCATGACTTCTGCATAATTATCATTACAAGTACAAGTACATGCAGTAAAATTTTTGCAGCTCGATCGGAATTTTTCCCTTCGCTCCGGAATTTTGACGCATCTTTTAGGCTTTGTCGGCCTGTCAATAAGAGATTTCTGATGCTATCTTGAACGCACGGAATGTAGTTCGAGAAATACCCACGGTCCAATGACGTTCAAGACTAGATAGACAAAATTCGTGATTGGCCGCTGGCGCCTTGAGGGAGGAGTCTCTTCGGCGCGCACGTCCAATGAGGCAAACAACAATGCCGATCGAATCAAGCGGGGATTTTTGGAAACTGGATTTGGTTCGGTCATCATATCAATATAGAAGCATAGGAAATGACAGGCCCTCTGTAAGGAAATTTATGGGTCCCTGGTTTGACTGATATCTTCTTGTATATAATTATATGTTTATACTTCTAGTCTTCAGGTCCGAAGGAATCTAATAAAATAATAAGTAAATTGCATTCAGGTTTCCCAATAGTGACGCGAATTTCGCACGCGAAATTTTATAGGACTGCGTGTGCACATACCTCAAAACAAATCAACATTCAACAAATAAATGAATCAGTTTCAAGTAGCCGTCGACCTTCGCTTGGCCAACATCCAACATACAAATTTGTTGGATGCGAAAGCATGATTATACATGTGTATTGCTAAAATGGTAATAAGTATTTGGAAACTTACCTCTCTGCTGAAATTCTGTTTGCAAACTTCAAAACTGCCATCCCACGGTGAAGTGTCTCAACTTTGCATCCAGTGTTGCTTCCCAGACGATTCAAACGCGTCATGACCGTCTTATAAGGGGCGTGAATGGGGATATTGTACATTGCGAACTCATGGGGGGCTGAGGAGTTGTCTTTCTCCTAGAAATTAGGAATATCTTTTCGAGATATCAAGACAAGGACGAAGGCTGCTCATTTCAGTGAGGCATGTATTAAAGGACACTTCGAGCACATACCGTTTCCGTTTAAGCCGCTGCAAAAAAACGAGGGAGGGCAGGACCCCTGTTTTTTTTTTCTTCTTCTTCTTCCACAAGACGTTACGCCTATTCTGGCGCAATTCTTCTTCTTCCTTGACACAATTCGATGTCTGGAGCCTTGTTTCCAACGGTATCCTCACTGACGAACAAGGCTCCAACTAATACTATCAACAAACAAGTCTGACAAGTCTATTGTGAACTACTTAAAAACTCAGCTCTTGCTTTTCAGCTTTTCACAAGTGCGAAGGCTGTTGAAAGCCTCTCTCCAGGCCCCTTGGCTTGGACGGCAAACGCGGCACAATTTGACAAACCGTTTTGTCTGACCAATAGGCTTTCCGAAGGAGCCTGATGCGTGTCGGAAGCGCCTAACACGGCAAGTGCATAAGCCTGTGTTTTGCCATTATGATGAACAGAGATGTAATCCAGAATTCCTACTTTTTTTTACTTTTTGTAATTTTTAACCGTGCCTTCCCTCCTGATGCAGCCTGTCCCTTTCTAGTATATCCTCTTACTCCCAGCCTTTTCTTTCCTTGTCACTTTGAAGGAAACAAGATAAGTTTACGAACTCTCGCAGATACAGGCGAATCTACTACCTAGAAATCCAATCTGCTTCGGCGGTGTCATTTGTCTAGTTTGACAAACGATTTTATACTATATAGAAGACCGTTTGACGAAGACTGGCGAGCGCAACCGTGGAGGGAAGATTGGGTTTTTGGATTTTGGATTGGGCCCCTGAAGCTATAACCCGGAAACTGTCACCATCATCATCTGCAACATATCCATCGGGATAGCCTTTTACATCTTTGCTGCTTAGCCTACAAGTCCAATTTAAGATAACTGAACGTAATAAATAATCTGATCAACCAACAACTATTTGGAAATAAACAAAAATGCTGGGTGGGCTGAAGACGACAACTAAACTTAGACCTCCAGATTAATTTCAGTATACAGTAGAGGTATGCTTATGTGAACGTTTGTTGACTTCGGACTTTGCCATTTTCATGCATTTGCTGTGTCTAAAGCTAACTACCAGTTAGCCAAAGTAGGCAAGAAAGGCAGCTGAAAACACCTGTAGAGGTATTTTGGATCTTCAGTCTACCATTTAGCCCAAAACTACAGTGTTCACATTAAAGTAACTGTTCACATAAGCATACCTCTACTGTACCTGACTTCAAAACTGAACAATACCCAATTCACCATGGAAACAACAATAACCAAATTAAGCGTGAACAAACCAGCAAGTACCAGACAGATGTATCATGACACATGTTTTCTTCCCACTTTCACCCCCCCTCCCTCACATGGAAATGTATCAGAAGATCTTTACCTCTGCCTCGTTACCAGCCGCGTTCCTCACAACATCTTCGAAAAGATAATGCTCTGAAGCAGCAACTAGCAAAGCTTCGGAAGCCTGGCGGTTGTGGAGTAGAATAATATGCACCTTTTTCCTAGAAAATAAAAAATTCGTGTTTAACTGCTTAAACACTAAGCGTAGCACATTTTTACGTAAACTTTTAACACTGGAACACAGCCCTGCTTGACTTGGGCCATATTTTTCTTCAGATTACTTCGGGTCACAAATGAAGCATGGGATGAAGTCTATGCAGCGAATGGAAGCGAGAAGAAGGCTTCGGAACTACAGAAAAAGCTTCTAACTAAATATTGCGAGTTTTTTCCAGAAAGAAAGGACAAAAAAAAATACTCCGCGGACCGCCCATTGATTTTATGTTGGCTTTTAAGCGCATATGTTTCACCGTTTAGTATAGTGTGTATTTATATATTGATGTTGGAATCAGTTAGTCGGCACACGCGTGAGCAAGATTCTTAATGAATAAACGATTTATTATGCCTGGAAGTTTTGAGTGATTCTATTAGTATCGTAGGTGCCAAGTAGAACGGAAGTCTACTTCCGAAACGCGTCGCAAGTTACGTTCCTACGTTACTGAAAGTTCCTCCTTGTGTTATCTGTTATGAAACTTCTGCCAGTGCATACCTCCTTTTCAAGTCAGCAAGATCAGTGGCAAAATTAACATCTCCTGTAATGGCAACGATTTTTGCGCTGTGTCCGTGAACATCTCCGAATCTTCTGATCAACTGCCTCAACTTATCATCAGCTGCATTTTTTGAGACAGCATCTATATGAACAATTGTGATCTGGAATAGAGTAATACAATCATAGCAACAGGTAATCACTTAGGGCGTGTTCCAACCACCTACCCCTGCTTACATAAATCTGCCATCATTGGTCCAGCCTGCAACCTCTTCAGTACAAAAACCATTCCAGGCAAGAAATTTACACCATTACAATGGTGAGATAGAGCCGACTATAGGAACAGTGTTATCACTAAAGGCAAATTGGTCTGAGCAGTTCAGTTGATAACTATTTTCATGGGCCCTGTGAAGCTCAGCGGTAGAGCAGTGGCTCTACAAGTCAAAGGCTCTGACAATGAAGCCCTTATAGTCTTCTAAATTTAATTCAAATTTACATCTGAATTATTTGTCATCGTAGAAGTCTCTTGCATAACATTACATCTTTATGTAATATTTACGCCTAATCATAGCCTATAGCTGCACTGGCTTTAAGCCTGCCTTCAAATTACTACTTCAAAATTACTATAGTTTACAAAAAATTATTCACAAACCTGAAGACTGTTTAGAATTTGAATGATGCTTGGGCTTTCCTTCCTAATATCACAGACAACTTGGAACTCGAGCTCAACATGCTCAGAGTCACAGAAACGATTTCTCAGTGCTTCAATCACATGAAGGGGGCTTGCCCCTCTGGGGATCTGCAAAGAAAGAAAAATGAAGAGCTATAAAGTTTGTAGTCTATGATAGCTGTAAAAAAAAATCAAAAACAAGAGTTTGTCTAAGTCAGTGATTCCCAACCGGTGGGCGGTGGTACGCGTACCCAAAGGGGTACGCGAAGGAACCAAAATTGTTTTAATCTGTAGCTTCAAAACCTCGCCTCTCTCATTTTTGATGGCCAAAAGTCTAATATTACCAGCAGAGGCATCACTAGCCAAAAATTTTTCTGAGTGGCAAGGTATTTTTACTGACTAACAGGTCGTTTTACCGATTGTTTTTCAAAAAAGTAACTGTTTTTACGAAAAATCGTGGCACTTGGCGCCGACTCCTTTCTTTTTAACAGTCTTGCACGACCACTTTGGGCGGAGGGGTGTTGCCAATCCGTGCGTGACGCCTCTTGATTTCAAGCCTGAGTGAAAGTCTATGAAATAATGTTCATTCCAAAAGCCTACTGCCGTTAATTCTGTTCCTGTGTCAAACGATAATTTTTCAAGACGAATCAAAGACATAACAAGTGATATTGTCATTCAGGTTGCGAATTCAGCTAACAAAAACGTTTGCGATACAGCTTGATGAAAGTACGGAGAACACCAGAACCGAACACGGAAACAGGCTGACTGTAAAAATATTGCCGTTAATGACATCGAGCCGAGTTTTGACAAAATTTTAGCTACAAAGCAGCCTCAAGGTGTTTAATTGATTTTGTCTATATTTCTAATCAATATCGTATTTTTCACGTTCGGAAAAAGGGGGTATGCAACCTTTTCGAACAATGATTAGGGGTACGAGGTACAAAAAAGGTTGGGAACCACTGGTCTAAGCAGTTACAATATTTATGTTAATCACAGTTGATAGCTGTAAAAAAAATCAAAACAAAAGTTTGTCTAAGTAGTCACAACACAATATTTATGTAAAATATTCCTTGAGGCCAAGCTGACTTTGACTCATATATTCATATAATATATACAAACACAGATTCGTCTGCTGTGATGCATAACATTATATTTTATATATATTTAAATAACAGCCTGAAGAGGACCCTTGCCAAGAAGGGCCGAAATATCGCTTCATAAGCATCACAGCTGACGAATCCGTTTTTGTATATATTATATTAATATTTATGTTATTCATAGTTGATAGTGCCAAACAGATACACAAGCTGAATTTTACTGGACAGATACTTTGGCCCTTCTTGGCAAGGGTCCTTCAGGCTCAAGCCGCACAAACTGGAATGCGGATTTCAAAAGCTTGAGTCTGAAGAGGACTTGGACCCTTGCCGAGAAGGGTTAAAATATTAATCTAATAAAATTCAGCTGAGGTATCCGTTTGGCACTATCAACTATGGTTTGCAGTCAGCTTGGGCTGAAGGAATATTTATGTTCATTAGTATCAATATTTATGTTCATCAACTTTACAGCAGGGGCCAGCATAGTAGGGTTTTCAACTGAAATGCAGGTTTAACGACTGCAGGCTAACTGATAAATGACATTCATCCTGTACTGCCATTTTCCCTGATTTTCCCCAAATTACAACCGACGGTAAGCCATCCCTCTATTCCCAACTGATGAAAACACCACTCTTTATATCACTTGTTATAGCATTCTTCTCAATTTAAAAGCTATCCATTCCAGGTCCAATCTTTCTGTCACTGTCAGTCACAGGAATCTTCCTGTTGGTTGCTGAAGTGGTCAGTGACTGCCCATCAAGCAGAGTTGCACCAAGCAGACCTGCAGACCCTCTTTAACTGTTTTAAACAGTTAGAGAGGGTCTGCAGTGTTTAAAAACTAAAACAGTGTTTAACATGATTTCTGCCTGATTTGGTATAAGAAACTGGAAAGATCCCCCAGTCCCCCACCAGTGTACACAGAAAGAGTCTTCAAAAGGCCACTGCACCAGATGCAAAAGGTGATGATGCTATTATTATTGATGGATCATTCTGCTGTTCTGCTCTCCAACTCAGCATCTCACTCTCAAGTCTCAGCTCCAACTCCATTCCATTCCTGGCAAAGCGCCAATATTCTGTCCACTATTCAAAGCTCTAGACCTTCTTTCGACCTGATTCAGACTGTTTAAGGAAGGTTAAGGCTGGGTTAAGGCTGCACAATAACCTGCTAACAACAACTTTTGTCAAAAGTTATTGTTTTGAATACTCAACCGACTTCTGACATGTGAAGAATAATCATCCACAGGCAATTTTTCTTACTCTGATGTTTTCAATATCCCAGAAAATTCCAACTGGTATGACAGAGTCACCCATGACAACAATTTCTGACCAAAACAGAACCAGTAAAAGAATTTACACAGCCAAAACAGGCCGAGATTAAAATTCAAATTGTCCCGCCTTTCTCTGGCGAACAGTTGCCAAGCGCTCACAAAAACGAAAGTATAAAAGTGACACCAGCGCAGTCAAGTGCTTTCGAGTGTTTTTCGCGGAAACACTATTGTGTGCCATACAGTCGAGCCACAAGTTGAAACTCGTGGAAACGCCGTTTTGTCTATTTTTGGGCGGTAATTTCGAATGTCTGAATATATAAATACAAGTCATGTACAAATTTCAATAAATAGAACTCCAGACCTTCGTCCTTACCATTCCCTGCAAAAAGGATCTTCAATTTTATGTCCACATACTTGAGAAATATTTTAATTTTATAGTTTTGACATTATTTTGCTGCTAAATTTAAATTTCCCGCCAAAATCGAGCCGCAAAATCGACGATCACATCAGTTGCGTTTTTGCAGATACCATGGTATCTGATACCACGGTCTAAAGGTAACTAAAGGTAACGGTAACTGCAAAAACGACTAATTGCAGATCCAGTTACCGTGGTAAAAGATAGCACGGGATCTACAAAACGCAACTTTTGCATGGCTCGTATGTTTTGCGCTGAGTTTGAGTTTATGAGTTATTCCAAATCCATAGCAAAGGCTTACAAGCTTCGGTGGCTTCACGCCAGCTTGTCTAACCTCAACGCTACGAAACAGATAACTTTGATTCGCTTATTTCAGTTTATCGCCTCCGCACGATAGAATACAGCTTCTGCTTCTATTCCATTACAAGTTATTGGTCGCGCGTTTGTCATGCTAGATGGAAATCCTACATAAAATGGGAATTGCTTCCTGCAACATATATAATTAAACATTTCGGAGGTCATGGTTTTATTACCTAATTCCGCACTTCGGAGCGACTAAGGTCCAATGGATTTAATAATTTATTTCTTACCCACTTACAAAGGGAAAAAGTGGAGTACAAGGAGAAAAAACAAGGAACTACAAATAACACAAAATACAAGAAAAAGAAATAACAATTTAGCAAAAGAGGCGGATAAGACGATTGTTAGGACCAAGACGGATTGGCGCTTCTTCAGTTAATTTTGAACTTAGTTTTTCCACTGAAAGAACAATATCCGTTGCCTGATATTGACTAATTAACCTTCGGTTCCGAAAAGATCGTGGTAAATAAAGTAAGAACTTACAATACCGATAGTAATCCGTCTTGACCCTCTTTACGTCACCTTTTTTCAGAAGCATATAAAACCCAGCACAAAATAACACAGAATGGTCGCAGAAACTCGAGTACAGCTTTGTAAGTGCTTGTCGCCGGAAATGTCCACGATTTCCAACAATTTTAGAATACCCCAGTTTAAGCTTAATCTGAATATCCCGAATTGTCTGAAAACGAAAAGAACTTAGAGAATTGCAAACAGAAATCCCAAGCCATCGAAAAGAAGTGACTTGTGGTACAGAAAAAGAAATGCAATCCAAAGGATGAGACGAACTGACCCCATTAAATATAAGAAATTCACATTTATCTACGTTTAGCAATAATCCAATTCTTGCAAATGCAGCGGCGACGGATCGGACAGAACGCGCTAAACCGGCCTCGGTTCGGCTAATAAGAAGCAAATCGTCAGCATAAGCTAAGTATGATACGTCTGTGAATCCCGTAAAACAAGAACTACGTATACCAGACAAAACATTTTCAATAGAAGCATTAAAGATATGAGGAGAGAGAACTCCCCCCTGTCTAACTCCACACTTGACTGGTATATGTCCGAAAAAATCACCACTTCCTGACTTTAATCTTAGATAGGAATTTGAATACCAAAACTTCAGAACCAGAATCACAGACGCATTCACACCAAGTTGACTAAGAGCATACCAAGCTTGAGCATGGCAAACACTATCGAATGCTTTAGATATATCAAGGGTGCAAAAATGAAGACTATAACTATTCTGAGTGGCTTCCTTAATAAGCTGCGCTAAAACACGATGAGCATGTTGACAGCTGAGACCTGACCTGAAACCGAACTGGTTAGCCTCATAATTAACAAATTCATCGATATGTGGAAGTAGAACGTACTCAAATAATTTACTTAGAGTACACGCGACGGTAATCGGCCTGTACGAATTACACGAATTTAGATCTTTTGGCTGGCATCCGTGGTCTGGATACTCCTAGCAGCATTTCCAGCTCTTACGTGATCGCTCGCTGTCCAACAACTTCACGAAGGCTTCACGAATTAACGTGCCGTTGATTGTTTCATTTACGCAAGTCGGGTTTCCGCCAACGCCTTGAATAAACGCTACCAAGCGTGGCAAGAGTCCACTTAGTCCTTCTCCCACTAAGTACGAGGTGAGATATGTCTGTCGGAACATCGCCATGAATGGCAGGAACAGCACAGAGCTAGTGCAATCGACTAGCGCCAGGATGAACACGAGGGCAAGTAGCGCCGTGCTATGTTCAACTCCAGCTACTACTGAGGTGTACTGCCAACAAAACGAGAGCAGCAACGTCGCAAGTACACCTATAGCTAGCACGGAATACAATGGATCTGGAAAGGTCATTTCAACTACTGCTCTTTCAGAAAATCAGTTCTGTATTATCTGTATACCGCAATAACTGGAATATGCTATGTCACGCCGAAGTCGGGCTTACGTATCGCAGATTTTCAATTTGGAAGTGCTGTTAGTTTTTGGACGGAAAGGAAAGCTGAACCGGAATCGGGTAGAAACTGGAAATTCGAGAATAGGGTGAATTCACCGAGGAAACTGGGCTGGAACCGCAGGAGTTACCGTACACGTGTACGGTAATCATGTCTGAAAATCGATCTGGACTAAGCAATTTAAGGGCGATGACGGCGGTTTGGAAAGCTCTTCTGGCTTTTTCACCGTGTGTTCTTGCGACTGCTGCTTACAGTCGCTTCGCTTTCCAAGACTGTTCTGGCACTCGGCGATAGTTTTGGAAAGGGAATCCACTTTATACGTTGAAAATGGGTTGAAAGTACGTTCGGCAAGCCAGCGAGAAGTTATAAAGGCGCAAGTCCTTTCCGTCTGTTCTGGCACTCGACGGATTCTCGCTTAGCTTTCGGGAAAGCGAGTCCGAGAGTTAGTCAGAGTCGCTCTTTAAAGGAACAGAAAACTTGACTCAAACTTGACTCGGGGAGCTAGCTGACATATCAAGAATGTACCCTGAGTCGATATTGAGAGTAGGAAAAATTCTCGTTACGACCATTGCAGTTTCCGGGCAGTTTCCGAGAATTCGATTTCTGAGTTAGTAGAAAAAAAAGCAAAAGGTTTGTGTGCCGGGAGTACGAATCGAACGCACGACCTCTTGACTACTATCGCGATACACGGCAAAAGGCGAACTTTTACAGTGCATAAGGGGCAAGGGCCTGCCAGCTAGCTTTGGGAACACTAAGGAGGGGGTTCGAGATAACAAAGAAGGGGGGTCCTGTCGACAACAAGTCCCTGTAAATTTATCTAAGCCCCCCAGGTCGGCTTGATGGCCGAAAGTTGCGTAGTCAAGTTTTTGAAATCCCATCGAAACCTTAGTCTTGTTTTGCGATTAGGTCCTATCACTCCCATTTTCACAGAGTTGTAAGTAAGATATTTTTGTAAAAATATATTTCTATAAAAAAAACTATGAACATGGATAGTACGATGTAAACAAAAACAAAACATTGACGCAAACAAACATAACTATTGAGCCGATTGCTGAGCCGATTTGTGTCGCAACGCCGCACCAAAACAGAGCAGTATTGCCTTGTTCACGTAGCTTCGTAGCTATCTGCATTTTGACGTATGACAGCGTACCAACGAACAGAACCCATGAAATCACCTACAAAAGAAATAAGAATAAATACAAGCCAAATTCAGTTGTCTTTGTGGCAAAGTGTATCTTTTTTTCATGCAGATCGCTGATCAAGAACCTTTCTGAACTTCCTTCAGAACCGAAGCAATTATGGTTTATGGTTATGGTTAATGGAAAATTGCCTATAACACTTTAGTCAGGGACCCATAAATTTCCTTATAGGGGGCCTGTCATTTCCTATGCTTCTATATTGATATGATGACGGAACCAAATCCAGTTTCCAAGAATCCCCGCTTGAGTCGATCGGCATTCTTGTTTGCCTCACTGGACGTGCGTGCCAAAGAGACTCCTCCCTCTAGGCGCCAGCAGCCAATCCCAAATTTTGTCTACCTGGTCTCGAACGTTATTGGACCTTGGGTATTTCTCGAACTATCTTCCGTGCGCTCAAGATAGCATCAGAAATCTCTTATTGACAGGCCCTCTGTAAAGGAAATTTATGGGTCCCTGCTTTATTAGCCTGTAACACTTCACGAAGATCTTAAGAAACGCAACCTAAGACTTCCGAATCCAAGGTCCTCGCAGACCAATCACGCTGAACATTAATGATCCCAGGATACAGTGTATATGCTTCTTTTTAATTATTTCAGCTTTTCTAAAAAAAAAGGTCGAAGGTCGAACCTCATCAAAGTCATAAATTTTTTGACACTCGCTTCATTCGACCAGAGATTATTTGTGTACCATAGAGAAGGAAAATGTCAGCGATACATTCCTAGCGTTGTCTCGACTCTTCTCCCTCAATTCCTTTTTTTTAACATGCCCCAGAACGTTCAACCGCGTCAAACTCATTACTGAACGCTCAACCCACTTAAAAAGGTCCTATCTATTACATGAAACTGTGCTTTTGGACTGAGGAACTGTCAGGACTTGTATGCTAATCTGCGCTCTGAAAGTAGATGGCGCCAGTCTTCTTGTGTCGCACCATGCAGTGACTGTCTTCGTGGTCAGGCATTTCTTAACACTTCCCATAATGGGCTACTGTACAGATCACAGCTAAACTAGTGATACTTCAGACAAGTGGAACGCTTCGCACCAGGGTTGCCACAAGTAGCACGATAGTATGAATTGGCACTCTATTTTGTTTTTGTCACTCTTGTCCTACGTAGGACACAAAACTCACTTTATTTCAGATAACGTCTAAATGTGTCACTTTTGCATTAGGGATTCCGAATAGCCTACAAGTGACTATTTCAAGTTTTTTCATGAAAGTAAAATTAAGATGTGTCATGTTTGCCGAGACGATTCCAACCACAGTTGAGCATTTCACGTTCACGTAAATTTTCACTCCCAACTCACTCTGCTTTGGGCCAAAAGTTCTCTAAATGTTTTTGATGTGGCAACCCTGCTTCGCAAATGTAGTAGAAAATAACCTAGAAAGGATAAGAACTTGGGACTTGGACAACAATAAGAACTTACCGTCAGAGCTTCCCCGCCAGCAGTTCCCACCAACACAGGCGTCGGACTCATCGCTGCTGTCGCAATAATGAAGGCAGCAATGCCAGTGCCGAAGATAGTCGACGCCGCCACTACGTTCCCGCGCCACTTCGGCGAATAGAACGCGATGGCACATGCCAGTGGGTTAGCCATGGAGGATAGTGTTACCGCTAGATGGTACGCTGTGTTGCCATATGGCAGGCAAGCGTAGGATTGAATACTTGGCAAAGCCCCATTGCTTAAAGCACATGCCCAAGCATGTGTGGCAAGGAGGGTCATGTAGGCTGATTTAGAAAGTCTGGGCTTGAAATCATCTGCTTCTTCGCTAACTGGCTCAGGGCTGCTAGAGGCGGAGCTTGGCGCCTCAGAGTATCTAGCTACGAATTTTTTCTTGTTTTCAACCCTTTCCGCCTTGCAAGCGGGTAGGTGGTTGAGTGCCACGAAAGCGGCAAGACTGAGGCACATCATTCCAAACAAAACGAGGAAAAACGTTGGCACACTAAAACGCGGCTCTTCGTAAAAGGGCTGAATTACCCATGTGCCGTTGATTGTTTCATTTACGCAAGTCGGGTTTCCGCCAACGCCTTGAATAAGCGCTACCAAGCTCGGCAAGAGCCCACTTAGTCCTTCTCCCACTAAGTACGAGGTGAGATATGTCTGTCGGAAAATCGCCATGAACGGCAGAAACAGCACAGAGCTAGTGCAATCGACTAGCGCCAGGACGAACACGAGGGCAAGTAGCGCCGTGCTATGTTCAACTCCCGCTACTACTGAGGTGTACTGCCAACAAAACGAGAGCAGCAACGTCGCAAGTACACCTATAGCTAGCACGGAATACACCGCTGGTTCTTCCTTCAAGTTTTTCTTGTAACTCCGGGCTACGCTCCATGCCAGGGGCCCGATATTCGCTATCTGGATGATAATGGATAGGTAGGATGGTAGATTCCATCCTTCCGGAAGTGCAGATACGAGCAGTGGTAGCTCTACCCATAGTCCGTTGATAGCTACCCAAGCGCCAATACCGAAGCAGATAGAGAAGATATCCACCATCAACTGCCGACGGCCGCGCCCACTTCCGATTATCCAGGTTAGCATGTCTGCACTGTTTCAACCTGGAACTTTCTTCGGCTAGAATAAAAGTATCAAATTAGCACTGTTTGCATCGCACCTTCATACCTGACTGAACGGATGAGCTTCAGAGTCGCTTCGGTAAGGGAGTAAAGTACATCGAAAGGAACTTGATATGGAGATAAGGGTCAGATTTCCATGGAACTGTATGTTTTCTCTATTGATTACGCTAATGATACGAAAAGAGGTAGGCCTACACAGAAGCTTGTTACTACGCTAATTAGGGGTTCAATAACTCCTTTGGCTTGACTAGAGTACTAATTCTAGTACAAGAAAGGTTCCAACCTTGAATTACATAACCTCGAAATTGATTAGGCAGTCCTAACTGGTCCTAATTATCAAGAAGCAAATTCTTAATGACCTAGGACATAGTTGGGACTGCACATTTCTCAGGCCAATTTCGAGGTTACGTAATTCGAGGTCGGCAACCCCTCTGATACGTTTAGCCTTGGATCTTTCGCTAAAGTTTATATGGTAATTAATTTTTTTTTCTGATCATAAAAAAAAACATGCTAGGACAAAACAAAACGGGATGAACCTCTCCTGTCCGTGCCGATTGTAAAAAATATCCTAAGATTTTTACTGGACAATATTTAAGTTCTCATGCCTGTTACCAAAAAGGGTATAAATACCATTACAAGGATATGTTCGTTATGTCAAGTAAAGACGGCCATGATCAGTACGGTGTACTATATAAAGTAGTTCGTAAGTTTCAAGTCTCCGATGTTACTCTGGCATTCCTTCGCCGGAGGCCTTTAATCAGCGTTTTCTCGATTTTCGTCCTATCATCTTTTAGACCGTCTGTTTTAATAACTTTTTGGTTGTCTATTTGAATTGTCTGTTTTTTCTCTGCTCCACTAGTGTCGTAACTTGTTTCTGACGTGGGTTAAAAATAAATAATAAAAAATATTTGATCCTAAACGCAGTGGAGCGTACTACAGCAAAAAACTGGTGTTGTCTATCCCTTAAATGAAAACTAATTAGAGTGTCAAACTTATAAATCCTACAAATGAGCGAGATTTACGCCAAATCAATTATTGCGCATGAAAATTATGGAGACCTGGACGGAGTTATCTCTTACCTCGTAATTGGCTGTTTTGTAATGAGATGTCTAGTCTGGTATCAAAATTAACAGTGGCAAACTTAGTGTTACTGTTTACTTTATACGCAATTTTCCCTTCTTTAAGATAAATGCAATAATTAGAGTAGGCCATTGACTCATTCCTCTTCAGTAATCGCATAATAAACTCTTATCTCCGATATTCGATGTTCGGATGGTACATTGTACTCATCCTTACGACATATGACTATTTTTTGCCTTTGCCAAGCGACTATCTTGGAGACCCAATGACATTCTGCGCTGATCGTCAGGGCTACTGGGGACAGGTTGGAGGAAAAAACTTCAAACATAAGAAACTTAAAACTCTCCTTGTCGGCAGGGGCGTCATGTATGGGGGGATACTGATACTTTACTTTATTGTAAAACGAAACTTTCACAGCATTGGATTGCCGAACTTGTCGTTTTCGTCAGGTACATCATAATTACAAAACTAAGGTGGTTGTACATAATAAAGCAATAGTCAAAAAATGATCAAACAGAATAAAAACCCTAGACAATTAAAACATTAAAGGGAAATATTTGATCAATTGTTTAAAACTTCAACAAAAGATGGTACAAAGCTCTTTCTGTAGCGTTCGGTTCTTGTACAAACAGGGTTAAGAACCGGAACTTTTTGTGCTACAACCCGAGGTAGTCGAGGTTTTGGCGGGCAATATGGGGTAGGAAATAGGTGCTCAAAACCTGAGTGGGAACGCAGATTGTTCCCGAAACTAGTACAAAGAGTAAGACGTCGGGCTGCTAAAGTAGGGAGGCGGAATTCTTTGAGGAGGAGGATATAAGGCACTTTGCCCTGGCGGTAGATGATTCTCAAGGCTCTCTTCTGAATAGTTTCAAGCCTATCAGACTGATCTACTGTCAGGCCAAAGTGCCAAACCGGACAAGCATACTCAAGTAGCGGACGGATGAAAGTAACGTAAAGGCGGAGAACATGTGATTTAGGGCACGAAAATTTGGAAAACAATTTTAGGAGAGAAAGAGACGCACTGGCTTGTTTAACAATCGAACAAATGTGAGCCTCCCACTTCAAATCATTCGTCAGTGTGATCCCCAAAAGTTTGGTCTTTGTTGTAAATATTTCATTTGGTATTGGAGTAGTGAACGATGGCTTTGATTTAAGAAAACTCATGGTCATGATATTAGATTTCTGGGGATTAACTTTCATTTTCGACTCGGCTGCCCCACCCCCAATGTTAGTCGGTAAAAAATAGCCGAGTCGACGCGGAGAAACAGTAGTCTTGAAAACAGCAGATTTTTCTTCAGAACAGTCGGTTTTTATGGCACTTGCCCTTCGGCCAAGTGCCATATAGCGATCGCAATTTCTGTCCGTCCGTCGGTCGGTCGGTCTGTCGGTCTGTCTGTCACGGTTTTGCTAGTTAGGATGCTTCCACATAAGCTAGGACGATGAAACTTGGCAGGCATATCAGGGACCCCAAATGATTGAGTTGGAAATAGTCACTTTCCCGATCCGAACATCATGGGGGGAGTGGAGTGAGGGGGAATCCGGAATATTTTGGAATTTATAACTTTCGAACGGATGATCGGATCTTAATGAAACTTGATATTTGGAAAGAGCTCGTGCCCCAGACGGTCCGATTAAAATCTGAACCGGATCCGGTGACTCTGGGGGGAGCTGGAGGGGGGGGGCGGAAATCTTGGGAAACGCTTGGAGTGGAGGGATTTTGATGAAACTTGGTGGGAAGAATGAGCATGAGTCCTAGATAAGTCATTGACATAGCCGGACCGGATCCGGTCACTATGTGGGAGTTGGGGGGGGGGGTCCAGATTTCTAGTGATCCCGCGAGTTCGGTGCTTCCTGATGTGCTAGGACGATGAAAATTGGCAGGCATGTCAGGGACCCGAACAGATTGACTTGATAATAGTCGTTTCCCCGATCCGGCTGGGGGGCTGGAGGGAGGGGAATCCGGAAAAATAAGGTATTTTTAACTTACGAACGGGTGATCGGATCTTAATGAAACTTGATATATAGAAGTACCTTGTGTCTCGGACCTCCCACTTTAAATCCAGACCGGATCCGGTGACATGGGGGGTAGTTGGGGGGGGGGGAAACCGGAAATCTTGAAAATCGCTTCGAGTAGAGAGATCTGGATGAAAGTTGGTGGAAAGAACAAGCACAAGTCCTGGATACGGGATTGTTATAACCGGACCGGATCCGCTCACTTTGGGGGAGTTGGGGGGGGGGGAATTCGGCTTTCTAGTGATCCCGCGAGTTCGGTGCTTCCTGATGTGCTAGGACGATGAAAATTGGCAGGCATGTCAGGGACCGGAACAGATTGACTTGATAATAGTCGTTTCCCCGATACCATCCGGGGGGGGGCTGGAGGGAGGGGAATCCGGAAAAATTAGGTATTTTTTAACTTACGAACGGGTGATCGGATCTTAATGAAACTTGATATATAGAAGGAACTTGTGTCTCAGACATCCCAGTTTAAATCCGGACCGGATCCGGTAACATTTGGAGAACTGGAGGGGGGAACCGGAAATCTTGGGAAACGCTTTGAGTAGAGAGATCGGGAGGAAAGTTGGTGGAAAAAACAAGCACAAGCCCTAGATACGTGATTGACATAACCGGGGGTGGGTGGGGGGTGGGGGGGATCTGAATTTCTAGTGATACCGCGAGTTCGGTACTTCCTGATGCGCTAATAAGACGATGAAACTTGGCAGGCGTGTATGGGACCCGAACAGGTTGACTTGAGAATAGTCGTTTCCCGGATCCGACCATCTGGGGGTGGGGGTGGAGAGAGAGGGAATCCGAGAAGTGAGGTATTTTAACTTGCGAACGGGTGATCGGATCTTGATGAAACTTGATATATAGAAAGACCTCGTGTCTCAGACGCCCCATTTTAATTCCGAACCGGATCCGGTGATATTGGGGGGAGTCGGACGGGGGAACCGGATATCTTGGGAAACGCTTAGAGTGGAGGGCTCGGGATGAAATCATGAAAGTTGGTGTGAAGAACAAGTGAATAGCATAACCGGAATGGATCCGGTCACTGTGGGGGAGTTGGAGGGGATCCGAGTTTGTAGTAATCCCACGAGTTCGGTACTTCCTGATGTGCAAGGACAATGAACTTGGCAGGCTTGTCAGGTACCCGAACTATTGACTTGATAATGTCGTTTCCCCGATCCGACCGTCGATGGGGAGTGTACGAAAGGGGAATCCGGAATCCAGTGGCAACCTCAGCTATTGAACGGGTTATCGGATTTAACCGAAACTTGATATTTAGAAAGGTCTCGTGCCTCAGACGTCCCATTTTATTCCGGACCAGATCCGGTGATATTGGGAGGAGTTGGAGGGGCGAACCGGAAATCTTTGAAATCGCTTAGAGTGGAGGGATCGGGATAAAACTTGGTGGGAAGAACAAGCATAGGTTCTAAGTACGTCATCTGGAGCTTTCAGACTGAATGAACCTAGATGTCCTAATAGTAGGTCCGAGCCGCATTTTTGAATGGCGGGGTGTTTATTTTGAAGTTCTCTCCTACTTTCTCGTACCACTACTCGTAACAAGTGCCATATGAGCTCGTAGCTCTTGTTCTTAAAATCAGTAGATTTTTTGTCAGAACAGTAGTTTATTTGTTAGAAACAGTCGTTTTTTCTGCAAAAACAGTCGGTAAAAATGACCAGCCAGTCGGTAAATACCTCCCCCCCCCAACATTTTGGCTAGTACCGCCTCTGCTTGTCGGTACTTCGGTAGAGCCTCTGGGTGCAGTCTGGACGGGAAAACCGGCGCTTCGATATGCCTTGCTTTTCGGAGTGGAGCGAACGAATTCTCATGTGGGACATGATTAGTAGTAGTGTCTTATTTTTAAGTTGGTTTCGAGGTGAACTAGGACGTGGTCCGTAGCTATTACAAGGTTCCGAAAATGTACTGGAAACTGTCATTCCCCCGATCGGTATCAAATGTGAAGAAACCTTACAACTTACCGAACTTCACCCCGCATTTCGCCCCCTTTCGGTCATAGTATCCAAGGGCTGATAAGTTAACTAACCGGCTGTCTGACGAAAACACATATGATTATGAAACTGTTGCCAGAAAACCAATGAGAGAATGCGATTGCAAACTCACGTGGCTGAGAAACGAGATTTGG
This sequence comes from Branchinecta lindahli, assembly GCA_023053555.1. NCBI lineage: Eukaryota > Metazoa > Arthropoda > Branchiopoda > Anostraca > Branchinectidae > Branchinecta > Branchinecta lindahli. Next base: position 16,957,101 of record JAKZAO010000012.1, on the reverse strand, counting down.
CGTCACAGAGAAAGAGGAGTCTCGTTTTAAACCTTCCGAGGAGACCGATCGATGGTAGTCGAACGATGACGTTGATTTCTCATCTATTATTTACAGTTATATAGGGTTTTATTTGTTTGTTTTTATGTTCTAGAGAGTGGGTAAGTTTCTCGTCCGAGCCCAAGTGTGTCGGCTTCAGTAAGATGGCGGGAACTATCGAAACCATAATAACCAAAGCTGGGACACTCTTTTAGTGTCAAACATGTGAAGACATAACGTTCATTCTCTGCCGTGTTTGATTACTTTCCATGCAACCTATGCCATTTGTTATCATAAGGGGATAACCACCACTCCTTGTCAGTTGTCAGGATGATATATAAACTTTGGCCGAACGGAAATAGGAACAGCGATAATCACCCGTGTTTTATTTTTATATTACCTTAAAGAACGACATCGGAAGCATTCTAACATCTGCAATGTCTAGATCACCCCCATCCAAGTCGCCAGTTCTAACCGAGGTTCCAACGAGGACTCAGTTGACCGCGGGTCATCGACTAGCGCAGCTAGAATGCACCAGCTCAGGAAAGACTAAAAGCATGAAGGTCAGACAAAAAAAAAAGAAAGAAAGAAACGGTGCTTTAGCAAAAAATAAAGTAAAAAGCTATAGATTTGACACTGTCTATTTTTTTCTAAAATTTGTTTTAAAAGTTACACGTCATTTCAACCTAACAATCAGCCAAGAGTAATCATGATCAGCCAATAGTAATTAACAGATTAGTAACAGGCTTTAGTTGTACTTTAAGCCACCATTTCCGGTATTATTCCCGGCATATCCGTAATCAGCAGGGTCGATTTGGTTAGAATCCATTTTTCAACCTACTGTACCTTTTGGGTTCAATTCATTCCAATTTATTCTCAAAACCGATACGACGGTCAAGCCGATTTGGTGGTTCTCGTCCATATTAACACTAATTATATAAAAAGATAATTCTACACTAGTTCAGATATCTCAAAGACTTGCCAAACATAAAATATTCAAATCTATATACAATTAATTATGCGAATTTTTTCAGTGTGCATTTTTTTTTTCAGAATCTGGCGTGTCGGCCATGCTTCTAAATGCATTGTGTCCCACTGAATAATTCATGCGGGTTCGACTTGATGTTGTTTTGTGGAAAATAATATGTCTAGACATATTCTTTTCAGCTGTTAATTGCGGAATATGTTGGCTGGTGCTATAAATCTTAGAAAGAAAAGGTAAAGCCTTGTTTCTGACGCGTTTTTGCCATTGGGTTTTTTGCCATTTCAAGTAAAATGGTACCCTACCCTAAATGCTGTCGTTTCTGCGCTGCTGCTTGCTCTAGATAGAAGATGACTGAAAGGATCGTAAGAGCAGCGAAATGGATACCATGAGAGAGAGACGGAGTCAACTTCGTTTCAATGATAATCATTTATTTACAACCCGCTTGTATAACGCAGAAAATTGAGTTGTTAAATTCTATCTGAAGAAAGTTACTTACGATGCTCCCGAAAAAGATATACCAAACTGTCCTCTTTTCTTCTGTTATTTAAAATTCTTGCTTACATTGCAACTGTGGACATGGAACAACTATTTAGTTAACAGGTTAAAGTCTGGTAGCCTGTGACAGTGACAGAAAGTGGAGGATTTCCATGCCCTAATCCGTGATTCACATATGTGCATATGTGATTCACAGATGTGCGTGATAACTGCATATCATCCGAAGCGCGTTCAGAGGTAACTGCGGAAGTAAGAGCATATAATGATGCAATCTCGAGATTCAAGTTACTCTTTGGATTTTATTTGTTGTCTCATCGGGTTTTGTGTTTTTCAGTTAATTATTTTCTTTCAAACACTAGTAGTCATGTAATTCAATGGGTCATTAAAATTAGAAAACCAAATGATCGTAGGCGCCATGAAACCAAAATTATGAGACGGGCGGAGGCGATTTCGTCACGGTATCAGCCCGGACAAAAGAAAATAAAGCAAGTTTTTTCCGATTGCAAGTTTGGAGGAACATAGCGGCTTTATGGGGTACAAATCAACACTACGCTCATCTTAAACCCCCGCCGTGAATGATATCCAATTAGAAACTCTAAATATGCGTTAGGAAACGTGACAGAAGCCTCGTTCCGCTCGGCTGGTTTTGATTTATTTTCGTATGAATATCTATGAAAGGCACTACTTGTGAAAACACAACAATCGATGAAGCAACGATGTATGCCCCAAAAAATCAAAACAGCGATACGCAATCATGCCATTCGCTTTTTTCAGCCAGTGCCCTCTTACAGAAACTTTGGGATCGATTCAATCTATCTATGCTGCCATCTATTTCTTGTAGCGCTAAGCAGTGACCTAGAAACGAAATATTCCTTGATTTAAACTACAAAGGATGAAAAACACGGCTTACCTATATGGCCTAAATTCTCACTATTTCGTAGGCAAATGTGTCATTTTGGAGCAAGAGCGGAAGGAGGTCTGTATTTTTGTCAATCACAAATGACCACAGTAAGTGGACTTTCGACGCAATCAGTCATTATTACGCCAACAGATGGCACTGGCGTCTCTTGGCTTGCTACAAATAATTAACAAAAGTCAATATATTATTCTAAAACCGAAGCCGGGCGCAGTCGGCAAGTTATAGTTTGTTGTCGGAAAAGGATCTTTTGTTCAATCAATGAACCAAAAAATTATAAAATTCGTGCAGAACTTACTTCCAACTTCTCAAGCGTCTCAGCACCATAAGTAGCCTATCAATTATTGTGCAGGTACAAATACCAGATTTAGGAGACTAGACGCGAATTTTAATGACAACGGTAATCTTAAATTTGATAATGTCGGAGACGTCAATTAGAGGCGTATTCTCGCCGTTCCCCGAGGACTCCTCGGAGAATCGAAGGGAACGGCGAGAATAGCTAGGGAGTCGCTCCACGCGGACTGCGCGTATACAGAAAGCAGCGAGAACACGGGGAATGCTTCCAAAACCGATTTTGTTCAAAACAAAAATGTGCAGTTGACAAAATTAGCCTGGGTCCACTTTATTTTTGGTTTTGTTTATTCTGATTGTTTTTAATTAATGTTACATTGCACCAGCAACACCAAAAATTGATTCCCCTCCGAATCTGAAAGGGAGTCATTTTTGATGATGGTGATGATAGTCGGAGCATTCCCCGTCCGTGGGGACTCGCGAGAATACGGGGAGTGAGTCCCCGGGACAAACAAAAACGCGGGGACTCCTCAAGTGGAGTCCTCGGGGAACGGGGAGATTACGCCTTAGGTGGACAGGGTGTGTTTAAAGGACCTGCCGTGTCTATGCAACCTACTTCCGTAATTGCATTCGTTAATTCTTATGCCCCAAGACCCTAACTTCATATGTTACATTCTGAAGCCGCGTAACGACACCTCACTAATCTTTGCAATTGCCACCATTCACTATTTTCCATGCGCATTATGCTGCCGACGGGTGTTCGTGTTTCACGCTACTGGTGCGTAAAACCGGTTATCTGAATGTTGCAGTTTTTGCTAGAAGTCAATGGGTCTGGGAGAAGGCTAAACAGCCAAAGCCGTGGATAGTTTGTAAAAAGCAAAGCCTAATTTTACAGTATTCAAATAGTCTTGAATGTTGGAATATAAACAGTAAATAGTGCGAGGTGTGCTTTATCATTGGGAAATGGATCAGAAGAGGTAGCCATAACTTTATTTATGTCAGTAATAATTGAAACGGGGCTCAATATACACTATTTCTGCTTAAAATCAACTCCCGAGTTCTTCTCTGTCCGTCGTGATACCAGCAACTGTATTTTTCCTTTCACGAAAGTGCTGCAAACACTGAACAAAATTTGCACATATACGTTCACTTCCTTGAGGTTTCTACTCACAGGTAGCTTTCCCGTTTACTCACCGCTTGGATGCGGTTCGGCGACGTGGGATTCCAATTTCCTTCCATAAGCGGAATGAATTTAATATTGAATAAATTGGCAGTCTAATATCTGTGGTTTTGAAATATTAGCATGTTCATCTTTGCGAATATTTTTATGTCTTTTTCACTTTTATCTCTTAGCCTTGCTTTCGGTTAGATGTAAGCGGATGTGATAATATTGGGTGTGACTCGTCATGTGGAAGTTATTTTTGGTTTTAGTTTTTTTTTCGTGTGCGCTCGAGCTCTGCTCTCAGCAGCGGAAAATGTTAAAGATACATTTGTTTTGTTAATAAAGATAACCATGAACCTTTCTCAAAATTTTGCTGCTATATGTAGGACAAGAATGTGTCGCCCCTAAAATCTAGGCTGGTGTTGACGGTGACCCACAAGAGAGGTTTGGCCTGTGTCAAGCAGAAGTTGAAGACTGCACCGTCAAAAGTTTCATAACAGACAACACAAGGATGCGCGATTTTCCGATATCATGAAGACAAACAAAAAAGTCAGCGGATGCGTTTTTGGCATTTTATGGCTCTTCGGCAATGCTTGTTATGCATAATATTCCATGCATAACGTTTTCAAAATCAAATCCCAAGTGTTGTCTGTTGAATTGTTGTCTGTTGAGACGGCGCATCCTTGTGTTGTCTGTTACGAAACTTCTTCAGTTTGAATTCAATTCAGTTCAGTATAATCTAAAAAGACATATAACGGACGAGCCGATGGATTGTTTTTACGTAAAAACGTAACGTCACAACATACCAGTCGACACGTATAAAAAAAAATTCGACATATATACCGACGTCTTATCATAAATATGGTCTATAACATAATAAAATACAGTTAATAAAATATAAATAGTATGAAATTTAACGTTCAAATGACTTGTTACATTACATGTATCGAGAACGACTAGAGTATTTCACGTTTCGATATGGACTTTAAAGAGTTTAAAAGAACCTACGTGGGTGTAAAAAAAAAAGTAAATTTTTCCTCTGTTTCCTTTCCTCTGTGATTCCCTACTATATTGTAACAGCTCACTAACAAAGGTACGAAGTTCTTCTCATTCATGAAAATTATCGGTTGTTGAAGTTCTGACGTGTTTAAAGCCGCGATTCTGGGGAGTTCGCTTTTTGGTATCTTGAACGAAAAGTTTTTTGTAGCGATTCGACAAGGTTTCCACTTACAAATCTTTCTTTGAAATGCGGGCTTGAAGAAACACCTAAATATTTGCTTTCAGATAATAAAAAAAGATCGCCTGGGCACGTCAAGGACAAAGCCATTTCAGTAGATTACAGGAATGTTACGAAAGTATGGAGAGCTCTTGTTCAGGATTCCATGCAAGAATGTCAGGAAGTTTCACAAAGATGGAAGCCACTACCAACAGGTGCAGAGGCTAAAAGTAAGTTGAATTAAATTCAGTTTTTTTTAGGCTTATTGGTTGGTATAAATAGGACAAACTTGGTATTGGAGCAATCTATCACAAATCTCTGATTTTTGGCTAGGCTATGCCTTACGTAGGGTTTAGGACTGTTAACCTACTGTTCCAAACGGGGGTTGCCCTATGCCAAATAATAATAATAATAATAGCTTTATTTCAACCAGAGGCCATATGCACACAACAGCAAAAACACAACATAAGTTAACTGGCACTAAGACGCACTAAGGGCACACGTCCGCTGGGTGGGTACCCTAACTTAGCTCACTAAGAAAGATCTCTGATTGGTTATTTTCTGAACTTCAGTCAAATCATCAATATTTTGTATTGTTAGGGGTACGTTTGGCATTTACCATAGAGTATAACTGGCGTTTGGAATAGGCGATTCCAACTGTGGCTATACCCAATGTTCGGCAGAGAGACTATCCAAAAATCAGGAATTTGTGGTAAACTGTTTTAAACTAGAAAATGAACTTCCTTTTTTGTTGCATGTTCATTTCTTTTTTTAGTTTCTTTTATGTGTCATGCGGTGAAGGGCACGTTAATATCTGTGTAGAAAATGAACTTCCAGTTTAGTTGAAATTCGAAAAGGTATTGGAGTTATTATGCTATAACCATCATAATAACTATTACGTAATATACGTGCTATTCTCTGCCCTGGCACGTGATTCCTACATCGATTACACAACAATTAAGAAGCTGTTAGGAATAAAAAAAACGTAATTAGTTCTCTGGCGTGCTTTATTTTAGTTAAAAAAGAGGAATGTGCCTCTGAAACATTTTCAAATCAACTATCCACGGCCACAATCTTGGGTTTCAAATATTTCAATTTGCTACGGTACGGTTGCTCATGTTGGAATGCTTAAAGGACCCCTCGCACTGCTGTTACTGTTAATATTTCAGTATTTTAGAGAAGCTGGATACTTTAAAACTAGGCTCTGCTTTAAACTGATTACCAACGGCTTTGGCTGGTTTAAGCCCGTTACTTCTAGCAATAAACACAGGACACAATTATACTTAACCGATTCTTCTGATGACTAGGCAAACAATCCTCGGGAACACGATACACATAACACATCGAAGGTAGCGAAACGTTGAAAAGTCAGTGTGGTGTCGTTAGTGGGTTTATAATTCACCGTATCTAATTCCGGCCTCCGAGTTTGAGAAAGCATGGAGCGATCCCAGAAGAATGTTCCATTTCAGATATAGGCACGACAGGTCCTTTAAAGACTTTCTCAGATTACGTAATTTCAGCTTAAAACCAAATCTGCTCTCAGTTTCCTGGTGCGTGTAACTTTTCGCTGTACGTTCTTTTTGTTTCGCTGATCTTCCTCTTTTTCTATATTTTTTAGCTTCTCTTTGTTCCTTGATCTTTGTGTAAACTGATTTCTTTTCTTTTTTATTGGCGGGCACATCTTTACAGATTAGCCTCTGCAAATTTATTTTCCCTCTACAGTAAATGAATTCTTTGTTATTTGTAGGCTATGGCCAATTTAGTATGTAAATAAATGCATAGTACGAACAAACAAATATGAACAAACTGTACACAGATTAACTTCCTTCACGTTGCTATCTGTATCACCCGTCACTCTTTTGGCTGATGCCGCGATTTTCTAAATCCTGTTCATGATTAGAACGAATCATGATAATTAGCAATCGCGAATTTCCGATTTCTAGATAATATCTACTTGTAAACATATAATCCACGAACATTTTGAATGGCTTTGCTAATTTTTACTTACTGTTTTTCGAGCAGTGTGTTCCATCTACGGCATAGACATCTGATTTGCTAATTTTTACTTACTGTTTTTCGAGCAGTGTGTTCCATCTACGGCATAGACATCTGACGCCTGAACTCTATAGTCGACTTCAGGGACCAAGTCTGAAGAAAGGATTCGGATTAGAAAGTGCACATTTTTTAATTTATAATACTAACCTTAAAGGTTAACCGAATAGGGCTAAGATACGAAAGTCTGTTTACCCATCATATCTTTAGTTAATTAGGCTCGAAGAATTGAGAAAAACACGTTACTTCGTTGCTGCGTTATCCACGGTTGTTGAATTTTAGCTGACGTATTTTCTCTTCCGTTTTTGTTGTACCTCTATAGGCAAGTACCTCTATGTTTGAAATGCAATTCTCTTTAGCAATTCTCTGTTGACTGGTCCTCCACAAAGAAACCTTTTCAGGGTAGCACGGAATAGGGGGTTATCTTCGGATTTAATTCCGCAGTGTGGAATCGAACATTTCATAATCTTCACTTTGTTGGCCATTGAAACGCACGCTTTTGCAGACATTCAAATTTTCCGCGACTTGTCGTAAACTTACCTGTCGCGCAACCAGCGGAGATTTCCAACGTCACTACTAGACTACGCGACGTAAAAAAGAAAAATCCCTTACAGGAGTCAAATTAATTCAGTGTTTTCAAATCAAAGGTATAAACATAAGTTGGCTTTTCAGTTAAACTTTAAACACATCAGACAAGCACTGTAGAGAATAAAAATTCTTAGGTGTAATGCTGGTACATACAAATGACCTTTAATGTGATTTTTGGGATCCCAAAACGTTAGTGACGGATACTTATGACATCGCAAAGTTGTCCGTCTGTCCGTCCGTCCGTCCGTCCGTCTGTGAGCACGATAACTCTCGAAGGGAAGGAGATATTTTGATGAAACTTGGTGAAAGGATTCTTTGGGTCAAGAGTAAGGTCGAGTTCGTAGATGGGCTCTGTAGCCCTACATTTAGGGGTGGGGGAGGGGGTTGAATATAAGGGGCAAACAAAATATTTTGAAACAGCTAATGTGATAGTCGATTATGGGGTGAGAAGACATGCTGAACACGATGGTAAAAACCATTTTCTCGCCGGACAAGTAGTTCGCCCGGAATCCGGCCAAAACCGGAAATTTTGTTAAAAGTAAAAGTTTTATTTGAAGTTGATTAGATGTTCGATTTAGAGGTAAAAAGATATGTTGAACATGATGGTGAAAACCATTTTCTCGCCGGACAAGTAGTTAGCCCGGAATCCGGCCGAAACCGGAAAATTTGTTAAAAGCAAAGGTTTTATTTGAAGTTGATTAGATGTTCGATTTAGGGGTAAGAAGACATTCTGAACACGATGGTGAAAACCATTTTCTCGCCGGACAAGTAGTTCGCCCGGAATCCGGCCGAAACCGGAAAATTTGTTAAAAGTAAAATTTGTATTGAAGTTGATTAGATGATAGATTTAAGGGTAAGAAGAGACGCTGAATCTGTATATGACAATCATTTTTTACCCAGACATATAGTTCGCCCGGAATCCGGCCGAAACCGGAAAACTTGTTAAAAGTAAAATTTGTATTGAAGTTGATTAGATGATAGATTTAAGGGTTAGAAGAGACGCTGAATCTTTATATGACGATTATTTTTTACCCAGACATATAGTTCGTCCGGAATCCGGTTGAAAGCGGAATTTTTTTATAAGTTAAAGTTTATTTGAAGTTGATTAGGTGTTCTTTATAGGGATAAGGAGATGCGCTGAATTCGTTTCTGAACTATCTTTTTTTGGCTGGACAAGTAGTTCGCTCGGAATTCGGCCGAAACCAGAAATTTGGCAGAAGTAAAGCAGGAAGTTTCGATCAGTATCGTTAAAATAGATATGGCTTATACAGGTATATCTGATCTTGATTTTTCTCAGATGATTAGCCTGGCGAAGACTGTATCTGGCGTAGACAAGACCCAGTTGTCTGGGTCAAATATTAAATTTTTGTGATCCCATCGAAACCTTTGGTCTTGTTCTCATAGACAGTAGTCGAACTGGCTATATTGCGAAATAACTTCGATTTTCCCGATTTGCAATGTGCTTAGCAAAATTGCCACGTTACTGCAAACCTTTCGCCTGCTGAACCTTATGCGAAGTTATCGTCTGTTTCCCAGGACCTTCATGTTTCTGCCCGTGACCATTTTCCAACTTGCCATCTACCTAGAGATTTGTTAGGCCCGATTAGTCAGTTCGTCTTTTACTGTTTTATCTTGCGCATTCGCTTCATTACCAATTGCTGTGTAACTGTTTTCCTTTTTGTCTTCATACTACTCTATTTCCCTTTTCTAGTCCAGTGCGTAATAAAACTTCACCATCATTGCCATCATAACTACATTGTGAACTGAAAGACAAGAAAGAATTATTAGTATAAAAATTCAAGAAGATAGCAGAAGTAGAAGATTTGTTCAAGAAAATCTAAAGAAAAGAAAGAATAAGTTAGAAAGAAAACTAAGCCACAACTGTAAAATAAATTTTTAGTCATTTAATATTAAAATAAGATCAGAACCAGAAGAACGCACAAGGGAAACACAAGTGCCTCTCTCCCAAGTCCTCTGTCCTTTCTGCTGATATGGCCGTTTTCTGGTACGGAGGAGTCTGGCTCCAGTCTCCGTGCTCCTGAGCAGATTGGTCAACTCACCTCGGAGTTGCCAATCTCCTTTCTCCGCAGGCCTGAGCAGAAAGGAGAAAGGCCTTGGTCCATAAACGGTCAAAAGACCAGTGAGGAGTAAGCGCTTGGTGCCAACAAAAATGGGCAAATGAACCAAGGCCTTGGTATATAGGTGACAAAAAACGCGACTAATGTGTATTGTTTTTCAAGCCAGACCAGGTCGAAGATCTGAAGTCCGTCCTATCCACTCTCATTGGCAAGGAGAACGTCTCTAGTGCTTCAGCTGTCTGCGAGCAGCATGGCCGCGACGAAGGTCCGTCGAAGCCGTTTCCGGCCGACTTGGTGGTTTGGCCTCGATCGGTCGAAGAAGTCTCAGCGGTAGCAAAGACCTTGTATGACAGGAACGTGCATATGATCCCGTTCGGCACGGGGACAGGCCTCGAGTCTGGGGTTGTTGCAACACAAGTAAGCCGACATTACTATTGAAAAAATTTCCCTATTCCAGTTCAGATACTGTATTTTTTATTTCTTTCAAAATGTAGCCAACTGTGTCAAATCAGTAACGAGAACAATTTATATGCACTAACAAAAAAAATTGTGAGAGGCATGAAGCCTCCAACAATCGAGGCATACAATCCTCAGTCAAGGCGGGTCGTACCAAGGAGAGGTTTGTCCCCCAGTCATACTATTACACGAATTATCATCACCAATCATCGATGTTAAACTAAAATCGAGACTAAAGTTCTTCTACGATATGTGCATCATCATGTTTCTTCAGCAGAAATAAAGATGCGAATGTCCCCGACGGTGATAGTTTGTCACTGACCTTCTGTTCAAAAAGCTAATGCTTCTCTTCCCTGATCGTTAACTTACGGATTTGTTGTACCATCTCTGTTTAGTTGATGCTGACAATGAGGCAGGGGAGGAAAACAGATGAGACTTGAGTTATTGAGTAAAGCTACCAAGGAAATTCCAGAAAAATGTAATTTGCGGTTTTGTTCGATCAGTTTGCTGATGCGGTTGAAAAACAGCGCTAACGGAACAGGTAGATCCAGCATGTTATCTGGTCCAGATCAGAGATCCATCAATTTCCTGTAATGACTCGCCATTCATGGGGCTTGTCATTTCCTATGCTTCCATGTTGCTATGCTGCCCGAACCTCTCCTAGTTTCCGAAAATTCCGCTTGGGTCGAATCGGCGTTCTTGCTTGCCTCATTGGACGTGAGGCCAAAGAGACTCCTCCCTCAACGCGGAAGCTCTTCTCCAGCAGCCAATCCCAAATTGTGTCTATCTGGATAGTCGGGTGTTCTATCCCCGTGGGTATTTCTCGAACTATCTTAGGTCCGGTCAAGAGCGCATCAGAAATCTCTTATTGACAAGCCCCCTGAATGGCGAGTCATTACAGGAAATTTATGGGTCCCTGTCCAGATTAAGAACGCTTATTGTGCCACAACTGAGAAGAAATCTAATCTACTATCGAGATCCTTAAATACTGATTTGGTGCATATTCCCATGACCGTGTGCACCATCTGCTTTGCTCAGCTCTACATAGCTGGTGGATTGAACGTTCCAGAAACGTGAAAACGAGGAAGTTTTGGGTACGGAGTCAGATGGCAAAGCAATCGAAAGTTATCGTGACCAAGGACAGACGGACGAGAAGATTTTCGATGTCATTGTTTCCAAGTCAATGTCGTTCGGTATTCCGGAACCTGACACCTAGTGTCAGAGTAAACACCTCAACAATTTTATAGAGGCCTATCATCAAGTTTTGCGAATATATTATTATTGTTATTATAATACTGTTGATTTTATTTCTTAGGGTGGTGTAAGTGTCGATCTGAGCAAGATGGACAAGGTTATCAGTTTTAACATGGAAGACTTCGATATCACGGTGCAGCCCGGGTTCACAAGAAAAGCGCTGAATCACTACCTGAAGGACTACGGTTTGTGGTTCCCAGTAGGCAAGTGCTACCGATTTTATTTTTACCCGTTTTACCCATTGCTAACTGAGTATAGTTTTCGAGTGTACTGGGCGGAATAGCATTGCTGGTGCCAAAGCATCGCATGGCCTCGATAAAAATCACACTTCGCCTTCCAGATATCTCTTACGGATTCCAGATATCCAGTTTCGTTGAGACGGAGCCTGAAGGTGAAGCCATGCCAAACTCATCTGTAATTTCACATTTGACAGTGCAAAACGGATAAGTCAGCTGAAATAAATTTGAGCTATATTTCGGCCCTTCTTGGCAAGGGCCCTCTTCAGGCTCAAAGCCGCTCATGATTCGCATATGATTCGCAGTCAGCTTGGGCTGAAGGAATATTTATTTTTCATCTGGAAGTCATGGGTGGTGGGCACCCCAGGCTCTGGAATTTGGATGGGGTCACAGAGGCAATATATATGAGAGACACAAAAAAGTTGTAACTGGGAAGCCAAATATATATGAAAATAGAACAAAACTGATAGAATTAAAATAAATGTTGAAGAATAGCAGAATTCGTCATTATCATGAAAATATGGAAGGGTTGGGTTGACTGTCCGGAAGTCCTAGATGGAAGGTGAAGCCTGGCTTTCACATGCAGTAGAACAAGAACAGTTAGTGTTCGAGAACTAGCCAGTTCACCAGGACCACTTTCCGACAATCGTGAGCGTGTGCTGACCTGAGAACAGAATCGTGGACTATGGATGTGCATCTATATAATTAGTGAAAGGACATTGTGCACATTAACTCTGAATAATAATAACCACCATAACAGTTTTATTATAATTAAATTAAATGTTGAGCCTTTAATTTTCAGCCAGCGGCGGAGAAAAGAAGTAGAGAATTCAAATTTGATCAGCATTAAAAGTCGGGACTCGAGAATTTTCGAAGGACAGAAATAGGCCAACGGTCTGGATGACGATGGACTGTTCAACAAAGAAACCGGTGTTTTCGCCAAGCTCGCAGTTCCGACAGGATCGTGGCACATCCGTCAAAGATTTAACCTTGGTGACACATAACTCGAATCTTTTCCGCGATGCGAACAAAGTTTCTACTTGGAGCTGAAATGGCGCGGCGCGAATTTTTACCGCTAGCGACGCCGAATTCGCCCAGGTGAATGCGAATCCGCGTTCTGCGGGCACCAATCTTAATAATCATTGTAGTAGGAAATCTTCAAGTATAAAATACTCCTTGAGCTCAAGCTGAAATGCTTGAATAAAATGCTTTTATTCCGCTGAAATGCTGACTGGAAACCCCCGTTTTTATCCGATTTTAGTCATTGTCTTAATTTCACCTTCAAGTATTCAAAGAAGTTGAAAACGGCTTATTAATTGTCGCACAATTGAGCGGATGATGTGAGAATAAGCCGTAGTTTCTCGTTTCCAGACCCTGGTGCCGATTGCTCACTTTGCGGCATGGCCGCCACAAGCGCCTCTGGTACAAACGCCGTACGCTACGGAACAATGAGGGAGAACGTCCTGAACCTAGAAGTGGTGTTGCCGAACGGAAGAATACTCCAAACTGCTGGACCCAATCGCAGGGCAAGGTATGCCTACCATTTTAATGTTTTATTCGAACATTAAATGCCATTTGCCTCTAGCCAGATGCGAAGGGCGAGAAACGAAAAAAAAAGCATGTCTAAGCTATCTCCAGGCGCAGTGGAGGGGCTGCAGTACCAATAGCGCACTCAGTCAACAACAAAAATCACTCACTGGGGGCCGGCAGTGATACTAGCCCATTAGCTAGGACCCATATCAGTGAATCACGTAAATAGATAAATGAATCGTTCCTCTGTTGTAGCACAGAAAAAAAGACTCGTTCAGTCGTTCCTTGCGACCTTGCGCCATACCAAACTCGTGACCCGAAAAAACTAAACGTTTAAAAGACAAGCAGATCACGCAAAAGACTAGAAGAACACATGTGCTTTATGCCGTTTGCACTGCGTTGTCAATGCCGAAGAACTTAGGTATCCTTGCGCCATCTCTTGTGCATAGGCCATCAGAAAACCTGTAGATGTCCTCTTCTCTCTTATTCGAATTATGTCCAACCAATGGGCTGCAGGGATGTGTTTGCAGTTGAGAGATGTCGGTCGTGTGTTCCACTCCTCCACTTCATATTCTCCATTCCTCTTCTGGTCCCCGGTGAGGCCACCAGTCACAGACCACTTTCGAGTTGAGGGAAAGGCTATTTGTCCAACGTTTGACGTGGCGTATACAACTTCAACAAAATATTCTTCAAAGCTTCTGATACAAATGCTTGTCGGTCTCCGTATTTCAGTGGTACTCTAAGGATGATGCGTTTTAGGTAATGAAGAGTTGATTTGAATCTGAGCATCATGCCGGGTTGGATCACCTGAGAGTTCTAGCCTTGTTATTTCTCTTCTTCCAGAAAGACGTCTGCCGGCTACAATCTCACGAATCTCTTCGTCGGGTCAGAAGGGACGCTTGGTTTCATCACCTCAGCAACTCTACGAGTCCACGCCATGCCCGAGGCCATGCTTTCAGCCGTTTGTGCTTTCCCGGATGTCAAATCTGCTGTAGATACAACTATCATGACCCTTCAGTCAAGCATCCCCATCGCAAGGATAGGTAGGTCCCTTCCCCCACACTCTCTTGCGCTGTCGACATAATCCAAGGAGGCCAAAGCGGTAGATTCAGTCTAGTACGTATTACGATGATGTTTGTGTCGCGGTGGATTCGGACCAGCCGATTGGTTGTTTTTGCGTCATAACAAAAATCTATATTTGTATGCAGTGGTCTATATATGTTTGCAGCGGCATTTCTACAGGCTTCTTTTCACACACGTGGTCAATAACATAATACAACTAAAAAAATAACCACCCCAAAAATTTAATAAGATAAAATATGAACGCTTGAATTTTCGAACAATATGTCATACATAGTGTTCGAAAATTCAGGGACCCACAAATTTCCTTTACAGGGGGCTTGTCATTTCTTATGCTTCTATATTGCTATGTTGACCGATCCAAATCTAGTTTCCAAAAATCAACACTTGAGTCGAATCGGCATTCTTGTTTGCCTCATTGGACGTGCGCGCCAAAGAGACTCCTCCCTCAAGGCGCCAGCAGCCAATCCCAAATTTTGTCTACCTGGCCTTTGACGTGATTGGACCGTGGGTATCTCTCGAACTATCTTCCGACCGGTCAAGAGCGCATCAGAAATCTCTTATTGACAAGCCCCCTGAATGGCGAGGCATTACAGGAAATTTATGGTCACTACCAGAGACATGGAACGGCGTCATCAGCGAAAGGAAATTCAGGCCCCAAGCTCTTGTCCATAACAAAACCAAAGTTAACCCAAATGCACAAAAATCTCTACCCGATCAACGACCCATTAGAGCAGCAAAAACAGCAGCCGTGTCCAAAATGAAATCTCAGCAACCATTTTAACTCCAAGCTACTCTCCAAAAGGAAGTTCACCAATTGAGATATTTAACACTAAGCTAGAATCTTCAGTTTTGTTGTTATCACAAGTTTCGTTTTTCCAGCTTGAGCGGTTTTGAGCCTGAAGAGGACCCTTGCCAAGAAGGGCCGAAATATAGCTCGAATAAAATTTAGCTGACGTATCCGTTTTTGCACTGTCAAATATAAAATTTATGGGTCCCTGGTATTACGATGATTGTCGCGCAGGTGGGTTCGGACAAGCCGATTGGTTGTTTTTGCGTCATAACAAAAATCTATATATGTATACAGTTTTGCGGCATTTATTTTCACATAAGTGGTCAATAACATAATACAACTGAAAAAATAAACGCAGAAAATTTAAGTAAGATCAAATATGAACGCTTGAATTTTCGAACACTATGTATGACGTAGTATTACTGTGTATAACGTATGAGCATTTTGTCCAAAAAGTGAAGATTTTTTTTTATGGCTGACCTACTTCCAGAGCTGCAAAGTCGGGAACCTTTACAGAGGGGTCAATTTGTTCCATGCCGTGTAGCGCAATGGCCTATAATCACTTTATTCCTCGTCTTTCAGAGCTGCTAGATGAAGTCGCCATCGACGCGTGTAATCGGTACAGCAAACTCAACTACAAACCCACCCCAACTCTCTTCCTGGAATTTCATGGGTCAGAATCAGAAGTAAGCGCCCAAGCAGAAGCTGTAGGTAAGTCAAGAAAGGAACAAATTACTAGGGCTAGAGGACTCATCTTCGGCTATAACCCTGCGTTTTTGCCGAAGACAAAGCCGTTTCAGAATAATCGACATTCTCAACTGCGGAATTCACAAAGCCCTAACTCGTCGCAAAAGGATCAGCTTTGTCGTATATTTCCTTTTCTAATTTTTCGCTGTGTGAATTTCCCTTTGTAATTTTTGTCCCGTTTCCTGGGTCCAAATACTGTTTTAAAAGGCGACTATTCATATCCACCAACATCATGCCATGCGATTTTTTTATATATTTTTTTTAATCACACTCAATGTCAACGAGCTAAATTTAGGGTCTGTCGGCTCTACCTCAGCCTCCAAAGAGCTCTCTCTTTCACCAGACTAGAGGTGTCATATTGGTTGATCCCAAAGGGATTTATCTCCCTGCTACTGACAAGGTATAAAGGACAGCCAAAGAGTTGGTATGGGCTTTGCCGATTTAAAGCACAGCTCGTACTAGAAATGATCTTTTCACGATGAAATGGCTCAGGAACACAGTACTTCGGAAATACCATTACTTTCCATTTGAAATTAGCGATTTTCTTATTGGCGCTTGTCTACTCTATCCAACCTTCCCACTCTCCAACGCGGCGGCTGGACGTAAAATATTTAAAAACTGAACGCGCCGTGGTTAAGAAGTGGGAAACCCAAGCAAAACAAAAGAAGTCCAGAACAGAAGGTATACCTGATGGCCTACCGTGTTCTACAAAATGAGAAATTACACTTTCAAGCTTCTCATGTCCTTATGTGTGAAAGAGTTGTCGGCGGACCTTGAAGCTTTGGCGAAGTTTGCGTTGCTTGACTGGCAAAACTCGGTTTGGCCGAAAGAACGCTAAAAAGTCGTAGGTACGAAACGAAACAATGACGAAAGGTGGGGATTTCTGAAGCTTATGATTCCATAAGGGAATTAGGGATATTATAAAATGCAGAATAAGCAAGAGGGATCCTTTAAAGGAACGAATAAAAAATAGTATAACCCTTCACTATTCTCGTGTAATTTCTCTGTTTGTTTAACAGAACTGACAGTTCAAATCTGATTTTGCCGTTTGGGGTCCAAATACTCGTAGCCTAGTTCGTGAATGAGGTGAACGTCGCTAAAACAAGTCTCCGGACGTCGAAATGTGTCAAGGAAGAAGGAGAATAAGTACACAAGTACAGGGGTCATGTCCCTCGTTTTCGCGCCATCAGTTCGTTCCAAAACCTATTATCGTGTGTTAAAAATGGGATTCTAAAAATAAAGATAGTGGTAGCCTATCATGTTTTAATTGACGTCCGGCTCGTACCCTATCTTTTATTTGTTTGACTACATCGCTACCTTCTTTCGCAAAATAATTACTACGACATATACGTTTCTGTATCGTAATTTAGCAGGTTTTGACATGTTCACTGACACGTTGCCTTTTTTAGCGGAAATCGCACAGTCGAATGGCGGATCCGACTTCCAATGGGCCAAGGAAGCCGAAGAACGGAATAAACTGTGGAAAGCTCGCCACGATCTACTTTGGGCGACACTAGCGCTCAAGCCGGGGTCGCGAGCAATCGTCACAGATGTTTGTGTACCGGTGTCCAAACTGCCAGAACTTGTCGTTCAGACGAAAGAGGACGTCACAAAGGCCGGCCTGATAAGTACGCATTTAAAGGGGTTATTGTGAACAGATGAGAGACAAACCGCTCGCTTCTCACAAATTCGCAGTCTGTCCTGGACAAACGGCGAATCTTCTCGTCGAGCAAATACATTTTATTTGGTTTCTTCTTCCTCTTACTTTAGTTGCGTTTTGATAATACTATAGTATCTGATACTCTGATACCACGGTCTAAAGTCGTTTTCGCAGTTACTGTGGTATCTGACACCTGATTAAAAGGCGTTTTTGCAGTTGTCGTGGTATCTGGCCTGTTGCCGCGGTAACTGATCGTGGTGTCTGAAAAAGTCATCTCACTTTCATCATCACCAACAATAGAGCCTAGGAGCACTTAGCGATGTGACTGGATATCAATTTTTCTTTTGGAATGACTTTGAAAACCGCAATTTCGGCAATTATCGTTTTTCAAAGCAAACGTAGTATCAGATAATGCGGTAACTGCAAAAACGACAAAGTGCAGATCCAGTTACCGTGGTAACAGATACCATGGTATCTGCAAAAACGCAACTTTTGACTTAATTTCAACCCTTGGTTTACACGAAATAGAAGTTACGGGGAACCAAGGGTGTCACTAGCTTTTTACTTTTCGAGGGGGGGTACTTAAGATTTAACGGACAAAATGGTCCTCCGGCGGGATTTGAAACCGAGACTTCGCCGGACAAGAGCGACGCTCTATACCAACAGAGCCACCGAGGGGCCTATGAACATTGTTTGGAAACACACTAGAATAAGTAGACATGCTTTATCATTGATTTGAGGCAAGCTTTGCTAAACAGAACCTCCCATGTCACGGGATCGAAAATTCTTTCCATAAATAATGAGGATCATAAATGAGTTATGCAGCGGTGGCAGAGCGTGATGACCCTTCTCAGACTGACACGGAGTCGCCATTACTAGACACAAGAAATGAGGGGCCTCTTTATCTCAGCGTTACACGCTATCCTGTCCATCACTCAAGCCGGTTGTGAAGAGTGCTGGATGTAGCCTAGTATTATCAAACTAATGCTGCAGTTGCTACTGTCCAGCGTGAGAGCGAGCTGTTAGTTGGAGTTCTTATGGACTCTACAAACTGGCGTGACTGCTAAGGTAAAGATCCCCAACGATCTTGCCTGAATTTATTCTAGCTGCCTCTCCCCAATAAAAAATCCAGTTCATGGCTTTAATTATTTCCTAGGTCCGATCCTGGGTCACGTTGGCGACGGCAATTTCCACGCTTTCATCCTGTTCGATCCCAACGACGAGGGATCATACAGATTAGCTAAAGAAGCAGCTGTCAGACTTGCTGAGTAAGTGAACAAAAAAAGCATGCCTTACCTTTCTTTTGTAGCTTTTCATCGGTTGTCTCTTGCTTCCGTAGGGAAGCGGGACATCTTCAGGGCTTTTCAAATAGTTCAGATTAAGTGCCAAATTCCAGCGGTGGTGGCGTTCGCGTCGGAGCGAATATCTGAAAAGGACGAAAGTAGACAGACAAAGGCACTAAAGAAAAGAATGAATGAAGGTGTTCTTGCGTGGACGGAGTTGTTCAACGAGACAAGTCATAATCATGATATGCGTTTTGTCGTGGACGACATCCAGAGAGTTTTTCAACTTTCATGGCCGGGGATACGATGAGAAAACCTGGCCAGGGAACCAGGACGTTAATTACAAGGACAATGACGTTTACAAGGACGTTAAACGTCCCACCAAGAAATCTTGTCCGGCCGGAAAACGTGATCCTCTGTTCATACCTTAAAGCACTTGTGACATCATTTTTTGTTCTTCAACTGTTTTGTACTTGCCGTTTAGGCAATCTTCATGAGTAAGCCGTGTATAAGTTCACATAAAATACGCACTCTCCAGCAGTGCTTCCACTTCTACCGATTTATCGTGAGATAGCAGGATTTTTCTTCAAATCTCCCGATAGGAAATAAAATCTCACGATCTCATGATAATCTACCGATAAACCAAAGTCCGCTTTTTTACTATTACCATCGTCGTCTTAATTTAAATTCAGGAACTTGAAAAACTTTCATCATATTTAACCGAATACTTTATTGGAATTGACAGAAATTTCGCCTGCGGCGCCTTCCGTATTAATCTCTATTTACTGGAAAAACGCGTCAATTAGTTGTGGTTGTAACCTTGAATTTTGGGGACTGAAGGAGTTTTGCCAGCAAATATATAGTAAATTGTATTTTGTCCTGTTCTACAGTCGCCAGCTGCTGCGGGGGCTTCGTCTCCAGCAAAAGCCGAAATGACGGTTCTGGTTGAATTCCTGCTATTACGAAAAATCGGTGTTGATGTTCGTTGAAGTTCGTACAAGATAACCCCCCCCCCCCCCACATGTCAAGCCCTCCTAACCCCCCTATTAACTGAGAGAAGGGATTCTACTTGTTTTGTAGAAACAGCCAATTTTTACTGATTTTTACTACCGATATTTCCTTCATGTTTACCGATAATCTCCTGTTTTTACCAACTATTGCTTATTTTAGAAAATGGGAAGTGGAAGCACTGCTCCCCAGTAAACCACGTAGAGGGCTCAGAGTCGCTGTGCACATGGCTTTTACAAGAAACCCGGGGTTCGTCTGACGTTGCTTCCAGATTATCGAATTCGGTCAGGGAGTCGAGGGTTTGATCCCAATCAGGTCAAAATATTATGCTTAAAGGACACGTCTTACTTATGATAGTAATTCATTATACTTCAGTAGTATTTCCGTCCATTCTCGTCGCTCGTGCTCGAGATTCTTCACTTCATAAGTGTATCCTATCTCCTCCATTAGCAATAGACTAATTATCACGCTTGCCACGATTTCTTCTCTTTACGTGACGTATTAGGCTCCCGATCATTGTTCCCAGGGAGCTGTCTCCGCTCGAAAACCGGTTATGGACACTTTGCCAAAATAGTCATCCAAGGCATGGGGCATGGAAAGAGGCTAAAAACAGCCGAATCCGTGTGTAATTTTCTATAAGCATAGCTTAGTTGTAAACTGCTCAACTATCTCAGAACATCTGAGCAGAAACACTATGGAGTGCGAGGTGTCCTTTAACCACGGTATTTTACTGTATCAAGAAACAAGAACAGGAAAAAAAACGGTCCTTGTACTAATATCTGTCGCTGGTTCTCCCCTATTTTCTGTCTGACCACGATGATTAAAACAACAACAATATCTATTTATCTACTACAGCATAGAGTGGGGCGTGGAGACAAATAGGTAGGCCTACTCACTGTTTCGGATTACAAATTCATTATCGGATTGGCTAAGATCCAAGTTGGAAAATTACTTGGCAAAGGGTGACCTTTTCATCCCAGTAACACCAAGGATGGATAATCAAAAAACTTCCGTCTCGTGGCCTACCAGTCGAACAAGAATCCGCGATCGTCTTCCACTGAGCGGGTGCTTATAACAGATAGCTTGTAGACCATCTTCATAGCATGGACCTAAGAGAGTGTACATGAATTAATTTAATTTCCCAAAAAGGCCGAGGGGCCATGGCGGGAACAACAAAAACATAATACGAAACAAAACTTCTAATCCTAAAATTGGCGAAACAAAAAACGAATCACCTTCTCTCCGTTTGTCGCCCTCTAAAAAGGCTCCTGATGCTCCACAGCCTGAAACTAGACGTTTTGATGAAACATGGTGCAAGGATTCTTTGGGTCAAGGGACAGGTCGAGTTCGTCGATGTGCTCTGTAGCTCTACTTTTAAGGGTGGGGGAGGGGGTTCAAATTATGGGACGAACAAAAATATTTGTTTACGGCTAATGACATAGTAGATTTTGAGGTAAGAAGACATGCTGAAAACGAATATGAAAATCATTTTCTCGCCGGGCAAGTAGTTCGCCCGGAATCCGGCCGAAACTGGAAAGTTTGTAAAAAGTAGAGGTTTTTCTGAAGTTGATTAGATGTTCGATTTCGAGGTAAGAAGGCATGGTGAATATGACAATCATTTTCTACCCGGACATATAGTTCGCCCGGAATCCGGCAGAAACCGGAAAATTTGTTATAAGTAAAAGTTTTATCTGAAGTTGATTAGATGTTCGATATAGGGGTACGGAGATACGCTAAATTTGATTTGAGCTTTAGTTTTTGCCTGAGAAGTAGTTCGCCCGGAATCCGGCCAAAACCTGAAAATTTAAAGCATTATCTGAAGTTGATTAGATGTTCGATAGGGTACAGAGATACGCTGAATTCGTTTTTTGAGCTTTAGTTTATGCCTAAGAAGTAGTTCGTCCGGAATCCGGCCGAAACCGGATTTTTGGCAGAAGCAAGACATGAAGTTTTGATCAGTCTCGTCAAAGTAGATATGATGTATAGGTGTAAATGCACATAACCTTAATCCATATCTGAACTTGGTTTTCTCAGACGATTAGCCGTTGGCCCGTTTCTAATTCTTAATAGTAAAAACGCTCACGGCGTCTGGCGAAGACCGGATATTTACAAGACCTCTGGATCAAATAATACATTTTTGGGATCTCATCGAAACCTTTGGTCAATTTTTTTACCGTTTGGTACAGAATACAGATTCGGTCCGGCCGACGGGGAGACCGCTTCCCCTGAAATAAATTTCTAGATACGCCTTGTCGGTTATGCAAGTTTCTCCTTAAAACCGAGGGGGATGCGCGAGGCTGAAAACAGCTGAGACTGGTTTGTAATCTTTTGACAATCCAGCAGGGTTTCGAAGGAGTCACTTATGTTAGACTGTTAGAATAGAAAATTCATGCACCGCTACGTGCTTTAAGGCACGTCAAATGAACCGATCCCAAAGATCCGTTTCGAACAAGTATTTGGATAATCGGTTAGAACAGAGGGATGAGCCGGGTGAGAATAAAGTATTGTAGGGATTTAGGTAGAGACACGTTAGTTGCGTTTTTGCAGATACCATGTTCTGTTACCATGGCAACTCAACTGGACTCTTGTGTTAGTGATGATGAAGGTGAGAATGAATTTTTCAGATACCACGATCAGTTACCACCGGTACCTTGCCAGATACCACGGTAACAGCAAAAACGCCTTTTGACCGTGGTATTAACTTTGAAACAAATTTAGACCGCGGTAACAGATACAATGATATTTGCAAAAATGCAACTATTTCGTGACAACTGCCTGAATGAAACTTATTTTTGCAATGGACGACAAGATGTCTCTGATGTAAATTTCTTGTATGGCATAATTCTGAACGAAATCCTTTCTTGGTGAAATCTATATAGAATCATAAGGGCCTACAAAACTAAAAGGAATTCCCGTCCTTAATGCCTTGGGCAGTTACCCAGGAGCCAATCAGAAGGCTCCATTACTGCTCTCTCCGGACTCGAAGGCGCCTCAATAGATAGATTGTCCAGTGCGATAGAAACTCCAAAGATAAAATCGAAGCGGATTCTTGGGACTCCGAGTAAATTACCTGCTTTATTTGCAGTAAAGCCCAATTGCCAGTGTTGCCACTAACAGTTGGGATTTACTATAGTTAGTTAAAAAAATCTAACAAAGAAATTCCGGTATTAGTAAAAAATTGGTCAAAGCCGAAATTTCGTCAACGATCAGGGAAAAAAGTAACAGCATAAGTAGCACACTAGAACATCACACTAAACACCACTCAAACACTTTTTCTTGCATATAACTAGCCACCCTGAGGAACCTAGCCAGGTTTCGCAGACTAAGAAAAGACCTACTCCGCATAATTTTCACCCGCCAGCTTCTCTCATGAACTCCCCCCTTAAAAATGTCCTCCCTTAAATCTTCCAGTTCATCAAAACCGCACATAATATGAATAAGACCTCATCTCCTTCACCGCACATTGGACAAACGTAAGGCCGACCCTAGTTGGTCGCAATCTAATTTAAACAAATAAGAAAAAAATTAAGGGCCTATTCAGTAATCCGGTACTGCAACTCATTTACAAGTTTCTTCTTGGCCAGTAACTGCATTTTGTGCATAATTAAAGTCCAATTCAGTACAGTAGAGGTAGGCTCTGCCTTTTTGAACGTTAGTTAAATGCGAAAAGAGCCATTTTCAACCACTTACTGTGGCAAAAGCCAACTACCAGTGAGTCCAAGTAGCTAATTAAGGGCTCCTAAGAACACCTTAAATTAGTGTTTTGGGTCTTCATATCACCTTTTAGCCCAAAAAAAACTGCACAGCTGTCCAAGGTAACTAACGTTCATAGAAGCATACGTCTACTGTCTCAGTAAATCATTCAACCTCAGAAGGAACTGCGACTCTGACTGTCTTCTTTCAGGAAACAAAAAGTAAGCATGAATGATTTTATTTTCTAGGAGCCGGGCAGTTGAAGCTGGTGGGGAGCGGGGGGCGAGGGGTGATTTGCCGACGTGGTGTTCATTGCACAGCCTGTTTACCCCAGCAAAGCCTGTATCAATCATTCCCGAATTAAGCTATTTGTTCTTATTATTTGTTTGCTAGAGTTTGGTTCTTCCTCTTTCTTTTCCTTTTCACTTTCTTCGTTTTACTCCATTTGTCGCTATTTTGTGGCAGGAATGGGTTAGTAATACCATTCATTTATTCATTCTTAAGAGTAAGTGAGGATATCTGAGGTTTGTTTTAGTAGTTAATTATCTTGTCCTAAAATTCTCATGCTGATGTTGTAGTTTTGTTTTTACAAATCAATCAGAATGTCATTTTCTTATGCTACTGGCATGTCTGTCGTTTATGCAACTTGGGTGTTTTCGCAGTTGTCACTAAAATTGTACCTTACTGGATCTTTGATCAGCACTGCACTGCATTGGATGGGAAGATTACCCAGGGCGCCTGTGACATGCCATCCCTTAACGCAATCCCCCCTCCACTAAATCCACATTTCCCCCCTTTCCCTCATCACGAAATTTCCTTCCAAAATTCATTTCATGAGAAATACGTTTCATTCCAGACGAGCAATCGCCCTTGATGGAACTTGTACCGGAGAACATGGAATTGGCCTTGGCAAGAAGTCCTTCTTAGAACTTGAATTAGGGAAAGGAGCCGTTGACACCATGAGGGATATTAAGAGAGCTCTGGACCCTAAAGGGTTAATGAATCCTGGTAAAGTCTTAGACGTGTAGATGAACGTGAAGGAAATTATTCTCATGAGTGGACTGTTTTCGTGGTTTCCGGGAAAGCCAGTAAGAAGATTTGCTTCCCTTTGCGATATTTGTTTTGCTGGAGAAAAAGGGAAAACTGACTCACAATTTAAGAAAGCTTAATTGTTGGCCCACTCATTTGATGCACAAATCGAAGGCCATAAACATACTAAGGGAGAACATCGTGATTGATCGCAGATTCGTCTTGTAGCCTAAGAATAAAACTCAGTTGACGTATCGAAATCCACGTTTCAACAAACATAACCTAGTAATGTTTCTGGTAAAATACTTATAAAGGGCTATATTCCATGCAAACTACTTCAGTTAGACTATTTATTAGGCTTTCTATTAGGCTATTCAGTCGAAGGCCAGAAGGCAGACACTCATCATAATTCTTCGTCGCTTTTAAAGTTAAGCAACGTTCAAAGTAGCATGCCTCTAATGTGCAGGCAGAAGACTTGTATAGATAATTGGAAAGCGCTGCCATTTTGTGCCGTAAATTTGGTTTCACTAACTGTGGACAAGCCAGATAAAATTCTCGAATTATGTGGTCCCTCTTCCCCAAGTTGGTCGGTTAGGGAGAGGATATCAACAGAATTAACGCCATCCTCCCTACCGGTATGAGATGTTCATCACCGTACATGATGCGGACTGGGGCGAAATTTGATTACAGTTACTTTGAGGTTCAACGCTTATTAGAGGCGTTATCCTGAATTCCTGTTGTGCCTATTTAACAGAGAACGAGTGTTATTTCCGATATATTTAAAAATGTTATAAGGAGCTCATTGTTACTGTATTTTGTTCTGTAATAAAAATTGAAATTTATTGATGTGGCAGAATTGCGGATGTTCACTTCTACCAAATGTATCATCAAACGAGGGGCTTTAAGCTCATAGGCTTATGGGAAGATACGGACCCAGGCTCGACCGTCAGAAACTTGCCTGTGCGTTTTCCTGGTCATGGGGCCTCGTGCCTTACACCAACTTTAGGATCTGATAATCCCTGGTCAAGTGCTGGAAAGGATGGCACAAAGTCGTTATTCGGGGATGCATGCCCTAACCGCAAATAAGTGCGCAAGCGCTCAAACGTGGGTATAGAAATACAAGTTTATCATACCTTGTGTGCGAACAGCCTAAGAACCAGTCGCTCTTGGGCCTGAGGGGTTTAGTGGGATCCCTAAAGACACATGTAGACCACAGTTCTGACAAGTACACCAAATTGGAACTTGAAACCCGCTGTCAGGTCACGACTTTTAACTCACTGGGCAATCTGGGGCCAGTTGCCCCTGGGATGTTTGGGTGTGTGGCGTGGGCCCCTCCAAAGACAAGACTCCCCAGACTCTAGACTCCAATGATGATAAATATTACAATTTCACCTTGATACCAGTCACGTTCGCAAGGTTACGAAGTGGTACCATTCCAGTTGCCCATGAACCAAAAAGGTGCCTCTTAAACGAGCTAGCCTATTTTATTAAGAAGATAGAACAAGAACTGAAGATGTTCTAGTACAGAGTGGTAAAGGCGTAAGCCTTCGTACGGAAGTTTTATTTGTATTTTTCATACATTTGAAAATGCGGCCCAAAACAGACAAAACAGCGTTTCCTCGAGTTTCAATTTTTGGGTCGAGTATGCCGCACACTCTTCTGTTGCCGTGATGCACGTTCAGAAATATGTGGGACGAAAGTATGAAGCGGGAAAATGTCTTAAGACTGCGCAGGGCCTATCCATCTTCAGAATTGCTTAGTTCTGAAAGAAGGCGAATTTTACGATAAGAACACAAGAAGATGTATCGCCTAACCGAAATTTCCCATCACTTTCGGTTCCAATCCAAAAATTGGCTTTGCAGCATATCTTGGTTGTCATGCACTAGCAAGCAAGAAAAACTTTTTTCCACAAGTTCATTTTCCAGCTTGAGCCTGAAGAAGGGCCGAAATATAGCTCTAATAAAATTCAGCTGACTTATCCGTTTTGCACTGTCAAATATGATTCTATTATTTTATTTATTTATTTAAATTAAGATACGACCAATTAGGGTCAAAAATGACAAAATAAATAACAAACACTGGCATAAATATAAACTGCAAAGAAAATAAAACAAAATTTCAGCACATCAACCTGGAGAGAACCCACAATATAGTAGGCCACCGATTCGCAGTCAGCTTGAGCTGAAGGAATATTTGGTCACAGGTTCGTGTTTCTAGCATATGCCTGAACAGGGTTCTTGCCAAGAAGGGCCGCAATATCTCTAGAATAAACTCAGCTGACGTATCCGTTTAGTGCTGCCAGCTGACTCGCAGTCAGCTTTGGCTGAAGGAATACTGAAATGGTAAAACTCGTTGCGTCTTTGTTTCTAGGTTAAGCCCAATTCACACAGAGATCGAATTCCGCCACGCCTGACGATATTCGTCATGCAAGGCGTTGAAAAACGTAACGCCGAGTGAAAAAAAAAGTCTTCGTCAGGCTTCGGCTCCCAGCCGAAAAAATTCGCAACGCCAGGCAAATAATTTGACGCCCTCTGTGTGAATTCCGCTTTACCATTTCATTAACTGCGACAGTCATCAGAGAAATATCAGTGTCACTCGTTTCTCTCGGTCTTCATAAGTTCGATTTCTGTTCGAACTATTCTGCGATGGCCGGCATGGCCGCTTAGATAGCCACCAGACGAACAAGTAGCTTAGACCATAGACAGGAAAGTGGGCCCTCTACTGGCAATCGTAAGTCCGTCGTAACCGTGCTCGTCCGGGACCCGGCGTGCTCTCATTGGCTGAAAACCGCCAAAATGGCCGCTTACGACACGTCACGATCGCTTCCGACTGCTTACGATTGCCAGTCGGACTGTCGGAGGCCGCGAACAGACCGGTTGATGATCAAGCGACTAAGCATGGTAAGTGGTAAGTGGTAAGTGGGATGTTATAAGAAAATAAGGAGGCAAAAAAACTTTGATCGTGGGTAGTTGTATCTTCAAGTCCAGCGATACCGTTGGGCTACATTTGCGTTACTTACCTAATTGTCCGTGACCAAAGGAGGAGCGGCATATAATTTTATGGCTGCTTATTTGGGGCCATAAATCGATACTGCATTGAGCGTGTACACGCGCCATGGATCATGTCAAGTCATCTACTATTAGTGGTATTATTTTTTACCCCTCGGAAGATGCAAGAGGAGTATAAAAATAAATTAAATGACATAAGCGAGAAACTACATCACAGACAATCTGGATGACAACGTAAGTTTACGAAAGTACAACCAATTAAGACCAAAGAAAAACACACATTGGGTAAAATTACCGTTGTTAGGAAAATTATTGCCGTCGTAAAATGAACTTTCATTCACATATTTCTTCCAAAGTGTCGCAATCGGGTCTTTGACATTAAATTTAGTTAATATTTCTGTAAAACTAAAATATCAGGGAACCCAAAGAGAGATTTTTACGATGTACAAATAATTTAATCAACTTTTTTAAAGATGTAAAGACGTGAAGTTCCGCTTTAAAGAAGAGTTAGTAACCATGACAAGGCCTCGCTTCACTCAGTTGTTGTTGTTTTTTGTTCCTGTATGAATAATCCTATACTGTACAATGTATGTATGTATAGCATACTAAAGAAAACTCAACATTCAGGGAAGTATCGATTTATGGCCCCCAAAAGCCACCATCAGTGTTGCCACTTTTCCCAGACGAAAGCTGCGACACTTAGCCGCAAGAACCTGTGACATTTTGGCACCTACGAAAGCTTAGCTTCATGGGACATATTTATGTTCCACAATTTATTTTACTTACATTTTATTTTACTGGAAAGAAACCGGTCACAGAATACTGGCTCGCTTTGTCGAAGAAGTAGAAATTTTGTGACAAATCGCGGAATTCTGTAATCAGTGGCAACGCTGACGACAATCAGCGTCAAACCCGTCTCACCAGTGACGAGGAGAGCAAGCGCATACCAGAGTAGTGTTGGGCGATTTTGGATTTTTCGATATATCGATATTTTAACTTTCGGTAATCGATATCGATATTTCTGGACCATCATTTTGGTCTCATACACGTCTCGTTTCGCTAAATTTTTTAAACAAAACTGTCGTCAAATAAAAATTTCCATCATTTTTTATTAGAAACTTTGAAAACACAGGAACTGGTTTACGAAAAACATATTCGGATATAGAAGAGTTGCTTTTGTTGTAAATATTCGCACTAATTAGTAAATGCACAAATATCGTTTTCGATATTTTCGTTTCGATATTCGATATCGATATTTGGTCCAATATATCGCTATGGATATCGAATATCGCCCAATACTAAACCAGAGCTGAACACCGATTTATAAACAACTTCGCACACCCCTTCCCCCTTTCAATGTTCATTTGCATAGTGACCATTGGAGCGTAATGGAGTCAAATATCGATGTGAGTTCTGGCAATCCCATGGAATTGTTTCGTAACTGGTACAGCGAGTCGGAAAATGATCCAAAGATTGCATCACCTGACATTTTCAGCTTCGCAACGGCAACAAGGTAGGTTGATATCCACTTTAGGAGGAAAACGATTTACGGGTGCTAGGGGTCGTCTAGGAAATTAGTTATAATATCTCCACGAGATGGCGAGAAGACCCCCCCCCCCCCCCTACTAGTCGGCGCGGCAGCACAGCCCTGGAAATACTCTCAAGTCATGGCAGCCTCCATTATCGCTTTGCAATGGAGGGTTTAACGTTCACCCTACTCGACGAAAACGTACAACATTATCAATACTGGCCAATAGGGAAGCTACGCTTTGACTTGAAGTCGCAAAGCGGACAAATGGGTGCTAGACTTATTTTGTTGAAAGGGGATCTCATTTCTGACTAAACCACGTCTAATGTAGTATTTAAACAATCTAGAAAGTGTTTCCAGCTTTGGTTTCCTGTAAAATACAGATTCGCAATGTTTATACCTCTATCTTATATCTCACAATCTAAAGATTACAACTTTTTACTCTTTTTCGATGATGGTGCAGAACTATCCCTTTTCGTTGGGTCCTTAGTCACCAATCACGGCTGCTCTTCAGGCAGAATCTACCGACGCCATAGAGTAGGGAGTCGATCTCGGGTGTGCTGCGAAGCCGTTGAAACATGAACGACACAGAAGCTGCGTTTTTGATTGCCGTTCGCCTTTCAACGTTGCACTTTCGACGTTGGCCGTTCGTTGCTTATAAGCCGTTTTTGCGATTGCAAGTTCGCCGTTGGGTTTCGATCGTAAAAACGCTTATAAGGGACTTGACTCAAGTTGCCTTTAAACTTTAGCGGGAAATATGAAAAAGAGGAAGATGGATTAGAAGAACAAGTTAATAAACCTGGATTTGACATGACCAAAAGTTAAAGTTACTTTTTTTTTACGTGAATTAAATTCAAAATTTAAATTTTTAAAAATTTAATATTGCCTACTTTTGCCCTTATAATTTACTTTGTGGTTTACTGTACACAAAGGTAAAAAGACCGGCAAGTTTTGATTGTTGGTCAGGAATTAGCATTTTTTTTTTCTGGCCTCGGCTGTGTTCCTGAAGCTGAAAAGTAGCCTACTGAGTTTCTATCACTAAAGTAAGTTACTGAAGAGTAACTCTACGTTTTGGATGCACTTTAGAATGCACTAGTATTCTGTACTGCTTTCTCGAAATCCACGTACATTTCACAGTGAAATTCTATGTTGGTATTTCAGATTTTAAGCAAATGTTCTTTCATTCTTGAATCTTCGCGATTTACGATCGACAGCGCACGTCCAACTTCCTACCCTTCGACGTTGGCCGTTTGCCTGGGCTTTCGATGAAAAAGGGAGGAGACGCCGGTCGCCGGTCGTTCAAAAACACCTTATAAGACTCCAGGCGAAAGCGCAGGCGATCAAAAACACCTAATAAGACCAACGGCGAACGAAAGCCAAAGGCGAACGGCGATCAAAAACGCCACTAGAGATGTGTTCGATTTCTAAGACCGACCAAACATTCACAGCTCAGACGTGAGACGCAACCAAACAGCTTTATCCCACAACTGTCAACGAAAGAGACGAACTAAGGTGGGACGTAGCGTTTATGGCAAGTGATTTAGGGTCTGGAAGGCGTTGAGGCCTTGATAAGGTAGAGAAGAACAGATTATCCAGTTATCTGAAGCTGTAAGCAATGAAGCTAAATTAGAAAATAGGGGGCAGCCGACCTGTCTGGCTGAAAGAAAAGACCTCGAATGCATGTTAAGCTTCATTTACACGACGGGTATTTTTCCCCGGAGATGAGAGGGGAAAGTGTTCACACGGACACACAGAATACCCGGGTATTTTTCAATGGAGAGTACTGTCATGTGTGAATAGATTCAAATAATACAAAAGATTTCTTCACATTTCAAATATATCTTGCATCCCAGTCACAACTGTCAATCACTTTCACTTTTTTTCCTTCAATTGCATATTTTGTTGTTCCTGACGTCGAAGAATACCCTTCGACAAACAAATCCCCGGGTAAAAAGTTCGCGAAATTGAAGTCTAAAATACCCGGGTATTTGTTGCTGTTGCGGAGGAAAATACCCACGGAGGACGGGTAAATACCCATCGTGTAAACGAGGCTTTAGTGTCATAATGACTTGCCCAGCCAGGTACCCTGTACAACGTGGCTAATAAAAATAAAATGACAGATTCAGTTTGACTAAGCGGATATGCCAGACTTAAAAAGTTCAGCGGATCAAATATGAGTTGCAGTCAGCTTGGGCTGAGGTAATACTTCGAGTCGTTAGTAACACAGCTTCATAACTTTCTTTTCAGATATAAAATAAAATATATTACACTAATTATTCACTTTGTTAAAAACCTATGCAAAAAAGGGCGCAAAAGAGTTCAAAAACCTCGAGTTGCGTCCTCTGACAGATACTAACTTATTTTGTTGTTTTGCCCTCCTGATATACTTTTAAATGTATTAATAAGCTTAGTTACGATACAGATGGTGTGGAACTAAAAGAGACTGGAGACTAGAACTAGGAGAGTGTTCCACCCTTCGAAAAATAGTTACTATTTTCGTTCCAACCTCGTGAAAATTTACTACGCTGACCGTTCCAACCTTCTCTAAATAGTAACCAATAGTAACTATTTGCTTGCCATGCTCGGGAGCGTAGTAAGCGTGGCAACTACGAGTATCTGTGATGCGATTGGCCCGATTAGCCCGTGGCATAATATTTTGCTGAAAATAGGCAAATGTGTTCCAGCCTTGACGCCAAGAAGCCAGGATTCGTGACGTCATACGTAGTAACTATGGTAAGTAGGATGGAACACGCTCCAGAAGAACTGGTACAGAGCTACAGACTATGGTACGAGATATGATACATAACTAGCCTACAGGAAAGTTCGCTATAGATCCAGAAAGAGCGTGCGTCAAGGCTGGAACGCTTTTTTTTTAATTTTCGGTAAAACGTCACTCCACGGGGTAATCCAGCCAATCACGTTACAGAGATCCGTAGTTACTACACTGCGCTCCCGAGTATGGTAAGCAAATAGTTACTATTAGTTACTATTTCGAGAAGATTGGAACGGTCAGCGTAGTAACTTTTCGTGAGGCTGGAACGGAAATAGTAACTAATGTTTACTATTGGTAGAGGGATGGAACACGCTCATAGATCCGCTAAAGATCCGCTATAGATCGCATTTCGCTATAGATCCTTTTTAGGAGCGGTATTCCTTCCAACCGTTTTCTTCAGCTTGGAGGTCTCGAAAAGAATGGATTCAAAATCTTTACATCATACGAAAGTCAAAAAGGAAATGAGCTGGTAAGACCAGGGTTACCCTTTCACGTCTTTGACGTCTTTCCATCAACCTCCAACTTCCGTTCGGGGACTAGATCAGTGGGCTATATTCTAGAAACATGCTGTCGCTGCAAATCGTGGGATAACAGATTGCTTCCGCCACAGTACCGTTTCCCGACCATTTAAAATGAGGAACAAACTGCTTCTTTTGGGGAAGTAAACACGCTAACGCGATTGCTCCCACTCTTAGCAAAATTTACGATTTCAGTAAGTAGTTGTGTTGTGCAGATCGGAGTGAGCTTTAGTACCCTAACCCGTTGCTACCAAGAACAGATAATCAGACAGAACCTCCGTCTCCCTATCTGTGTAATACGACCATACGGAGTTACATATTTCCCCGTATCCTTTCCGATGCAGATGAGCGGAGGTTAGGAGCTACACAGCACATTACGTTTCGTTACCTCTACAAATAGCTATATCACTGTGAAGCCGCGCAGAAGAAACTTACAAAGTCAAGGCCGATTGGTTCTCTGGACGCGCTCCAGAGCGGGTCAGCGTACCTCCTGTACTTATTGCTCTGCGATGAGCAACTGCGAAGACGGAAGTAGACGGGTATCAACTCAAAGCTGGAGCAAGTACGTATAGCTCCGCTAAGTTTTGTCGGGCTATCCATAATCGCTGCATGGG
Organism: Branchinecta lindahli; assembly: GCA_023053555.1. Taxonomy (NCBI): domain Eukaryota; kingdom Metazoa; phylum Arthropoda; class Branchiopoda; order Anostraca; family Branchinectidae; genus Branchinecta; species Branchinecta lindahli. Next base: position 16,924,090 of record JAKZAO010000012.1, on the reverse strand, counting down.
ACCAAAGACGGAGGTTCTATTATTATTTGTTGCTTCGTATACTCCGATCATACAGTTCATCATGATGTAGTACAAACTAAATCACAAAAGAAAATGGGCGTTTGCGAGGCGTTTGTCTTATCTATCTTTTCCGAGATCACCTGGATCGGGTCCTTCAAACCTAGATCTTGTATCATCGACCGAGCTGAATGACATCGGCAATGCTTGCACAACCAGTTACCAAACTTGAAAAAAATAAGTTCTTACAATTGACAATTCTAGCGAGACTTCCGACAGAAAGTCTCTCAGGCAAGTAGCAAATAACCCCACCATAGCTGGCTGGTGCGTAACTGGTTGTCTCCCTCTGACGACCACGCCATTGGTAGCCTGGATCGCGGTACCATAAACAAGGCCGTCTTAAATAGTTGTTTTTTGCCAGTGTTTCTAAGCTCAAAGTTTCCAGTTCCCTTTATCAGTATAGCCAAGGTATGGCGGATATCCTCTAGCTTAGCAGAAACGAGGGGTTGCCCACTCTCGATTTTATTTTACAGCAAGTGCCCGGTGCCGCGATGCCCGGTCGGTGCCGGCACCGGTTGTCACGTGTTAAGACATCAGAATATGCATTTTTGGAAGCATTTGAAAGATGAATCGCCCAATTTATTATCGGCACCGGTGCCGGCACCGCCTATTTCGGTTGGTGCCGGCCGGTGCCGAGAAAGTGTGTACAGCAGGTGCCAGGGAGTGGGTAACCCCTCGAGCAGAAACCATGTATTTGCTTCTCAGTCTTCTTGAAGGTGACGCAGCGACGAACGTGTTGCAGCTTTTGCCAGCACGCCTCGCAAGCCACCAATCGCAAAGGACGCCGTCTGATTGGTTGTCTCGGTTGAAGCACCTCTCGCACTGTTTACTGTTTATCATTCCAGTATTTAAAAATAGTTGAATACCTTAAAACTAGGCTCTGTATTAAACAAATTACCAAGGGGCCTCAAGGGCTTTGGCTGTTTTAAGCCTTTGTCCAGGCCCGTTGATTTCTGGCAAAACAAGATACACATCGAGGGTAGGAAGGTAGGAAGACTTTTAGGATTGTAGATTCTGTTTGAACTTTCTAAATATTGCAGACTTGCTACAGACTCTTCTTTATTTTCCTGTACCTGTAGGAAGAAAATCCCGTTTGCGCAATGACCTTCTGTTGGCCGAAGAAACTCTCCGATGGGAGCTACTGTTCAAGACAGGTAAGATCGCTATGCTCGCCCCTACGAGGCTCCTACACAGGGTTGCAACCGGTAGTACAATTGTACTCTTTTTAGTACATTTTTTTCAAAGTAGTGAGTTGGTGGTACATTTGAACAAGACCAAAGGTTCCAATGGGATCCCAAAAATTCAATATTTGATCCAGACAATTAGGTTTTGTCTTCGCCAGACTCCTTGAACATTTTTACTCTTGAAATTTAAAAACAGATTAAGGCCAAATAGCTAATCATCTAAGAAAACCAAGTTCAGATATGGATTCATCATGTGTGTTTACCCCTATAAGCTGATCAAAACGATCCTGCCTTACTTCTGCTTTTTCGGTTTCGGCGAAATTCCGGAATTACTTATCCGGCGAAAAAATAAAGCTCAAAAACGAATTCAGCGTATCTCCTTATCCATATATCCGACTTCTAATCAACTTCAAATAAAATTTAACTTATTATAACAAATTTTCCGGTTTCAGCCGGATTCCGGACGAACTATCTGTCCGGCTAAAAAATGATTGTCATATACGGATTCAGCATCTTTTCTTACCCCTCAATCGGACATCTAATCAACAACAAATACAACTTTTGCTTTTTAAAAATTTTCCGGTTTGGGCCGGATTCCGGTTTTGTCCGGGTAGAAAAGGATTGTCACAGAAGGGTTCGGTATGCCTTCTTACCCCTAAATCGAACATCTAATCAACTTCAAATAAAACTTTTACTTATAACAAACTTTCCGGTTTTGGCCGGATCCCGGGCAAACTACTTGTCCGGCGAGAATCCGGCCAAACGGAACGGAATCCGGTCAAAACCGGAAAGTTTGTTATAAGGAAAAGTTTTATTTGAAGTTGATTAGATGTTCGATGTAGGGGTAAGAAGGCATGCTGAACATGAAATATGAAAACCATTATCTCGCCGGACAAGTAGTTCGCCCGGAATCCGGCCAAAACCGGAAAGTTTGTTAAAAGTAAAAGTTCTATTCGAAGTTGGTTAGATGTCCGATTTAGGGGTAAGAAGAGATGCTGCATCCGTATATGACACTCATTTTTTAGCAGGACATATAGTTCGTCCGGAATCCAGCTGAAACCGGAAAATTTGTTATAAGTTAAATTTGTATTTGAAGTTGATTATATGTTGGATACAGGGACAAGGAGATACGCTGAACTCGTTTTTGAGCTTTATTTTTTCGCCGGATAAGTAGTTCTGAAATTTCGCCGAAACCGGAATATTCGCAGAAGTAGGCACACACATGCTGAATCCATATCTGAACTCTGAACTTGGTTTTCTTAATGATTAGCTGTTTCGCCTTAATCTGTTTCTAAATTTCAAGAGTAAAAATGTTCAAGGAGTCTGGCGAAGACTGGATCTGGCCTAAACCTATTTGTCTGGATCAAATATTGAATTTTTGGGATTCCATCGGAACCTTTGGTCTTGTTTTGAATGGTGCTATAGCCCATTTCTCTCTCTCTCTCGATTGTCGAATATAGTGGTTTGTTCACAAGTCCCCCCCCCCCCCCCGCGCAAGATAGCGTGTCACCCTTGTAAAGTGCCGGAGAAGAATTTTCGTATATCCGTTCACCCTTTATGAGATCTTGTGGTTTGACTCCTCTCTGCCAAAAACAGTCAAATTAGCAGAAAGGACAGAGGACTTGGGAGAGAGGTCTTTGAGTTCTATTGGCAAAAAACGAGACTACTGACGTTCCATCCCATAAACATCCAAAGAATCTCCATGTATTTCTTAATTTATTATTGAACTAACAGCCATAAATATTCCTTCAGCCCAAGCTGACTGCGAATCATATTTGACAGCGCGAAACGGATTAGTCAGCTGAAATTTATTGGAGCTATATTTCGGCCCTTCTTGGCAAGTGTCCTCTTCAGGCTCAAAAGCCGCTCAAGGTGGAAGAAACGAAACTTGTGATAATAACAGCCAACTATTTGGCAACTCACCCATACAAAACCATACAAAATGTACGAAAAGCAAAAACGGAACAATAAAGAAAAAAGAAAGAAGAATAATCAGAAAACACAATTAATATCATTTTTGATAATGGTGCCATTCTCTGCATAAGGGATTGACAGACTGAGAAAAGTTGGATTACTAAACCTCCAAAAATCTTTATACCTCTGGCCTCCGCAGGAATTCGAACATACTTTGCTGGGAATCTAATCTGTCCCACTTTTCCCAACAACTCACTCCATCTTTTTACTCAGCTGCTTTTCTTTCTCAACGGTGGAGCTTGAGCATTCGAAGATCAAAGATGTGAAGATATTCGGAAGGGAAGAACAAAAAAATAACAATTTTCGAAATACACGAAACAAAGTATCTAACCTTAACACTCGACTTTTGGGGTCAAAAGAATTCGAATCGTGCATCTATAACTTAGTTATGTTTTTCAGTTTGTTTCTCCACTGCAGTGACTGATTTATTTTGTTTGTTTTTGGAATACAGTATAAACAACATTCCATTTACTCCAATTTTGGTTATTTGTAGCCTATTTGTTTGTTTCTTTGGAGTATGCTTCTTTGCCGTCTCATAATCATCCAAACGAAACAAAAAAGAGTGCGCTAAACCGATACGTCAGCTGATTTTTTTTCGAATTACATGTTTCGCCCATTCTTGACAAGGGTCCACTTCAGCTTCGGAACTAGAAAACTGAACCTGTGCCTGTGGCCAAACGTTCAGTTTTCTAGTTCTGAGCCTGCGAAGGGGACCCTTGTCAAGAAGGGTCGAAAATTGAAAATCTTATCGTATAGTTAAGTGAAGTCAACTATGATTCGCATTCAGCTTGGACTGAAGGGGTATTTAATAACCTTTAAAGTTTAACCGACTAGGGCTGAGATATCACAAGAAAACAGCCAAGAAACCAACGAAAATGGGGTTTGTAAAGGCCAACGAATGTACTGAAATAAACAGCGAATATTTCGGAAGGACAACCGCCCCCTTCCCTTCTTCAAAGCAGACAGAAAATTTTGACGAAAAATGCCAAAACGAGGACGCCGATCAAAAAACCAAGAGAACCGAAACAAAGCAGAAAACCAACAGAAAACCGACAAGTGCGCAAGCGCTCAGACGTGGAGTGTGAAAGTAAAATGTTTATCATATTTTAATTACAAACAGCGTTAAAACCAAGACATTTCACATCCCCAATAACCAAACAAGTATTAAAATAACCTAATTTGTAATCATCCCACTTTAAAAGCTTTAAATGTAAACAAACCGCAAGTATAAATCCAAAGAGATCTTGCAAGAACAGCACGAGTTCTAACACTGGGTCAGAGAATCAGAACACTGAATCTGAATGGTCTGCCAGCCAGTCCGACCCTTTAAACCTCTTTTCCATTAGCAAGGTAATAAAACGAGGGCAATAACGAAATCGTATCAGCCTAATACCCCCGTTGTCACAATTCATTAAGAACGGCATATCATCGATCATATGACAACACCGTAAAGTTTCTAGCCGTTCATTAAAGATACGTCGCGTCGTCTTATTTGTTGCATATCTAGACCTAAATACTCTCGACTATACCAACTTAGAGTTTGATTCCAGTCACGGGCCAAAAACTTGACTCATGGGAAAATTGGGCCCACTTGCCCATGAACGGGGAGGGTAGGGGCCAGGGAGTGGTTCAACTCCACATATAAATCCCCAACCCTATGATCCAAAAGCACAAAGGAATTTCATCGCTCTATCTCCAGTTATTGTCAAGTTGAAATCATTAAAAAATGGGCAAGTGGGCCCAATTGCCCCTGAACCAAGTGGGGGTGGGGCTGGGGACCCGCAAAATATGAAAAAGAGACCCTAATACTCACAAACCTACCAAGTTTCAACTTGATACCTCCTGTCACGGGTAACGAACTTTACTCCTGGGCAATCTGGGCCCATTTGCCCATGAACGTGTTGGGTGGGGGAGGTGAAACTTTAAAAGTAATTTCCCAGCCCTAGGGTTTACATGTACAAGGAATTTCATCGTCTTATGTCCAACTCTGGTCAAGTTATGAACATTATTCACTGGGCAATCTGGGCCCATTTGCCCCTCAACCGGGTGGGTGTGGGGGGTGGGACCCCCAAAAGGCACAACTAGACCCCAATACACACAAGTGTACCAAGTTTGAACTTGATACTTGCACTGGTTCACGAGTTATGAGCTCCACAAAATATGGTGAAAACCGAAAACCGAAAGCTGCTAGAGCGCTCGCAAGAGTGGATTGTTCCAAGGAACACTCCACTAAAAACTAAAAGAATTCAAAGCCGTAAATTAAAACAGCGAGCCACTCACCAATACCTGCGAATAACAATTAAGACTGTTCTCGCTCGGTACTAGCGAGTGACTGTACTAGCGAGTTTCTTGTTTTTTTTTCTTGTGATATGTCAGGCCAATGTGGTTTACGGAATTATCTTAGAGCTGAGATCCAAGTTACACATAGCGTTTTCACTTAAATAACCCTGCGGATAAAAATACGTTACCCCATCTCTCCGCTATCCACAGATAATCGATTTCATCAAAAGAACTTTTTCTTTCGGTTTGTGGTACCTATTTGCCTTTCCCATTATGCTTGAATTTACCAACTACATAGGTAAGCCATTTCCGAAAAATAAACTAAAACTACAGATTTCTTGTAAGACATATCTTGACATAACTTTCCTACTTTCTTAAGCCGTGGAAATGTCCTTGAAATGCAGGCTTCTTTGAAATTCAAACTCTCCGCGTCTGGATGAATTTTGGGTTGTCATGCAAGCAGCTAGCTAGCGGCGCACCTTCTAAGCGTTATTACTAGCCTCGGGTGAAAAAAATACAAATTCCCTTAGATGGGTCAAACATTTCAGTGTATTCAAAGATCAGATGTAAAAATAAAATGCCTATTCAGTTAAGCTTTAAAGTAAATCTTTCTCAATAGTGGTCTGTCAGAAAGTAAAGGTGGCCTATCAAAAAGGTAAAAACTATATATTATTATCTGTGAATATCTATGAGCCTTGGAGACAAATATCGGAACAGATGCTAGTGCTAAGCTAGGATTGGGCTGGTAGGACTGAGGTCCATGTCTGCGTTTGTCTTAGCGCAATCCAATACGCTGCAGACAGTACTGAATAGTATAGAAAAATATGGATATAAAATGTGGTATACATAGAGAATAAAAATCCCTAAATATACGCAAACCAGTAGAAATCAAGATTGATGTATTCACCAAAACTAGCCATTTCATTTTCTTGCGGACAGAACGCATGGCCCCTGGCGTTGTGAAAGGACCAACGCAGCCACGCAGGCCGTACTAAACGCGTGACTGTACGTATATGTCTTGCGTTCTCAATTTGGAAGCCCCTTATGCTGCTTTCACACTGAGAATGCAAGCCTTCCAACGGTATCCAGGAATTTATTTCGGGGGGGGGATGCCCGTGGGTCGGACCATAAAGTTAAAAAAAACATAGACCAGAGGTTAAAACGATTATTTTTGTATGCTTCGGGGGGAGGGTTTGAACGCCCTACCCCTCCCCCCTGGATACGGCCCTGCCTTCCACACTGAGCTACGCAAAATGCGTTTGTGAAGACGCAGCATGAGCTTTTGCGTATGGGAAATCTTCGCAACAAAAGAATGGGGTTCAATTGTTTAACGCCATACTAAACGCGTGACTTTACGTATATGTCTTGCGTTCTCAATGTTGAAGCTACTTATGCTGCTTTCGCACTGAGAGTGCAAGCCTTCCACTCTGAGCTTGTGAAGACGCAACATAAGCTTTGCGTATGGAAAATCTGCCGAACGCAAGGGTGGGGTTCAAGTCAATGTTTGCGGTTGCGTTAGCGCAACCCAACCTGCAGAGAATCCAAACCTATACATAAATATTAGCACCGTATTGATTAAATACTATATATAATAAATACAGAATAGTATATGTCATAGATACGCATACAATGTTATAGAATAGCACAAAATGTTAATGTCGAAGTAATATATAAATGTGTATCCGATAATGTAAATTTTTCCTCTACTTGCCGATTTGGTACAGAAACTGAAAAATTATAAATAAATTTTCGGTCACAAAAATAACCATCAAACTTGACGAGCTGCATAGAAAACTGTTGGTCGCGGCGTTTTCTCCACTCCGTTTGTTTGAAGTGTAAATTTAATCTAATCGTGCTCTTTCTTTTCTGTATGTACTCTACTATTTATATTTTATAGAAGTGGGTCAATAAAAAGATGCATTCGTAACTATATAAATATGTATCCGAATTTCTCCTGTACTTACCAATTTGATACAACTACCGAAAAATGATAAATAAATTTTAGTCACAAATATAACCATTAAACTTGACGACCTGCATGCTGTCGGTCACGCCGTTTTCTCCGCTCCGTTTCTTTGAAGTGTAAATTTGTATTCCAATTTAATTGTGTTCTTTCTTTTCTCTATGTACTCCACTACTTCTATTTTACAGAAGTGGGTCAATAAAAAGATGCATTCGTAACTTTTCTCGAACAGGTATGTAACGCATATCTTCCAATGTCCCACAGGAAGTTATATTATGACAATTACTTTTGTGGAGGTTGATCCGACATCGTATCATATCATCCTCCAGAGAGGCTGATACGAAGCCGTATCAACCTCAGCAGATGTACATCGAGCACTTTTCCTCAAATACTGAAAACTTTTCAGTTTTCAGTATTTGAGGAAAAGTGCTCGATGAACATCTGCGGAGGTTGATACGGCTTCGTATCAGCCTCACTGGAGGATGCTGAAAAGTAGAAGTTGGCCTTCAAAATAAATAGCCCTTTCCCTTTTCATGGAGGCGGAACGCACAAGCTCTCGCGGCGTGGAAGGACTGACAACGCAGCCAATACGCACTGCGGAATCTTGCATTCTCACTGGGCGATATTGAGGAATATCGAAATATCGATTTTTCGATATTTTCAAATTCGATAATCGATATTTCGATTACCGGAAACCGATACTTGGCGTACTTGAAACTGTCCATACTGCAACAGGTTTTCATGAAAAAAAAATCGAACGAAAATGAACTAAAATAATAAAATCAAACATTCCCATTAAGAAAGAGTAGCGTCTACGTTTTTAATTCTCAGTCTCTTTCTCCTCCCTAATCGCTCAAGTCTGAAATCCCTAATCATTCTTTTATTCCGAAAATCTCAAATAATAGAACTGATGTAGATCGTGATGTAAGTATCGAAAATATCGATATTTGAAAAGTCAATATCGAAATATCGATATTTTACAATAATATCGATATTTCGATTATCGTATCGAATATCGCCCAACACTAATTCTCAGTGTGTGAAAGCCCCTTAAGAGTAAAAGCAGAACTAGGCTTATCCGTTCTTGCCTCTCACTTTCCATCAGGTTCGAATCAGTGGAGCTGTTTCTAAGCTTCAGAGGTCGGAGAGTACGGAACATTTCTCCAGAGAGCCAATATCGAGTCAAATACGCGCGAACTTACATCAAAGCTCCCCGATTTCCAGTCTAGAGGAGCAGGAAAATCTTGTTGACGAACTGGAGAAGATACAAGAGAGAGGGGGCCTTGAACCGCCGGATTTCTGGTAAGAGCTTTACATTTAGGCAGTGTTGACATGGACCCCAGAGAATGGATAGATAGATAGATTTATTGCATAAAAAGCCGACATAATTTTCTCTGTGGGATATAGCTAAGGCCGTATCCAGTGGTGGGGGTGGGGGGTTACCCACAAAAGTAACCGTTTTTTGTAGGCTTTAAAATTTGATCTTTGTCTTTTTTTTACTTTTTGGTCCGAACCGCGGATATTCCTGGATACGGGCCTGGATATAGCTATCAGGAGGAATCTTCCAAGTGATCTAATAGACCAGTTAGAGGAAGTCCAGAAATGTTTCTACAAACGCAGTACCGTAACAGAACTCTTATAATCCCTCTTCCTCCCACTCGGAAATGACCAGTGTTCTCCCCATGCCCAATGTTAGCCACTGACGTTTAACGGAAGCAGTGGCACCATTGTAGTAAACCTTGGGAGGGGGGGGGGGGGCAAAGATCAATTTTGGGCCCCAGTATCACGTTTATTACACAGGTTCAAAATTTAATTACTCTTTTGGAGTAAACTTCCCAAAATAAAGAGAACCAATATCGCACAGTGCATAAAATGTCAAACTTTAAGAATCTAATCAAACCAATAGGAATACTTCAGAGGAAACTCTTCAACATGATTTGCTCAAAATAAACTTTCGTTGGGCGGGAAGCCCCAATACAAGGAGGCCAATATTTTATATCGGCATGTTTCTTTAAAGTTTAACTGAAAAGGGATGAGATAGGATAATCTAGTTACCAATCACTTATTCACTTTAAGATGCTTGAAGACCCGATGGAAATGCGTTACTTCGTTTCTCCGCTATTTATGAATAACCAATTTTCAAATAGTAGAATTTCCCTGTCGGATTTGTGGTACCTACGGGCTAGTACCTGTGTTATATGCTTGACTGTAATGATTTACAGAAATAAGTGATCACACAGTGAGCTACCTTTCACAAGCTGATCACTGCGGCCACTAAAACCCGCGTTTGTGGTGGGATTCAAATTTTCCGCGTCATAGCAGAATTTTGCGCTGTGAGGACAGCCGTAGATATCCTGAACGTCATACTAGAGCAAATAGTGAAAAATAAAAAAATCCTTAACACAATCTAAATAATGCAGTGTATTCAGTTAAATGATCCAAAAATAAGTTTGCCTTTCAGTTAAACTTTAAAAAAATCATCTGTTGTCAGAGGCGTGTTATGTCAACTCTGTTTTACTTGACGTATTCTGTCAGGGTTGCTACAGGTAGTACATTCGTACTCTTTCTAATACATTTTTTTCTAAGTCGCGAGTTTGGTAGTACTTTTCTGCTACTTGTGTAGTGAATTTTATTTTAGTGAACTGGCAATCACGATTCTGCTCCGAAATACCACTTGTTGGCAAAATAAATCTTAGGAATTTCATGAAACTTCAACTTTGTAATCAAACTGATAGGGATACTTCTGAGGAAACGCCTCGGCGCCGACAAGAGATCAGGAAGACTTTCCCGTCAACAACTTAAGCCCCTCTCGACAACCCTAAATGTTCGATATCAGCGCATCTAAAAACTTGACCTCGCTCGTGCCGGCAAGAGTCCATTTTTCCTTCAAAACATCTCGCTCCTTTCAGAAGTTATCTTGGTCACAAACAGACGGAAATATTTATGATATAAAAGCTAGCTCTTACTTTCGTTTTGGAATCCCCTGCGGCGCCTTTTCTAGTATTCTCTGTTGAGTGGAAGGGCGTGTCATTTACGTAGGTTGTGCTTTGAGATTTTGGGGTTTGCGGCACACACACACAAAAATGAAATTTTGAATGGGAAGTAGTTAATTTTGCGAGAAAAGAGCGAATCTAAAAAAAATCGCCTGCTGCGCACAGGTTAGTTTTCTCTTAGGAACAGTGGCTAGTAGGCCTAACTGCTATCGTGGCCTCCTGCGAAAGCCAACACGTTGAGCCAGCTGTTACGTTGCTACTTAATCTTTTCTTGGCCCTTGCCACGCCGAGGGGTTGCTCACTCCCAAAATGGTTGTACAGTGGTGCCCGGTGCCCAGGTGTGCCCAGCGGCGCCCAGCCGGTGCCCAGCGGCGCCCACCCCGGTGCCCAGCGGCGCCCACCCCGGTGCCCAGCGGCGCCCACCCCGGTGCCCAGCGGCGCCCAGCCGGTGCTCACTCCCAAAATGGTTATACAGTGGTGCCAGGTGACCAGGTGTGCCCATCCGCTGCCCAGGTGTGCCCATCCGGTGCCCAGGTGTGCCCAGACGGTGCCCAGCCCGGTGCCCAGCCGGTGCTCACTCCCAAAATGGTTGTATAGTGGTGCCCGGTGACCAGGTGTGCCCAGCCGGTGCGCAGCGGTGCCCAGCCGGTGCCCAGGGAGGGTGTACAGTAGTGCCGAGCGAGTGAGCAACCCCTCATGCCACGCATCAGCCAGTCCATTAATTCAAGGTGGTCCCCCCACCCCAAGAACTTGGCATCGAGGGGTTACCCACTCCCCGGCACCTGCTGTTCACTCTTTCCCGGCACCGACCAAAACCAGCGGTGCCGGCACCGGTCATAAATTAGGCGGTTTCCACTTCTAAACCTGTTGATTTTAATGTTCTAACACGTGGCAACCAGTGCCGGCTCGTGTAAGCCGGCAACGACCGGGCACTTGCTGTACACTAAAATTGAGAGTGGGCGACCCCTTGCTTGGAACCGCCCCTGTAATGTTCTGCAATGAATTGCTCGTTTTAGACTTTTGAATTTTGCAAGATCCACCTTACGAAATGTGTCTTGAGGTCAGCTAAGTTATGCATTTGCGTTAGAGTGAGAAAACAACCCAAATCCCTCAAAACCAAGTCTACCTCCATAGCCTTCATCCATTATTACTCCAAGATTCTGCATTTCTTACGGGGAGTTGAATTCCTCTATTGGTGGAGGCTCGACTATTGCAAAGTAGTGAGGGCTCGCAGGTTATTTACTTATGTTATACTGTAGAAACTGTGAGTACAATATCTGAATTCAAGCGAATAATTCTTCGTTCCTTACTATTCCGATACTTCATCGGCACAGAAATTTTTCGGAACATTTTGGGCTGCCTCCCTCAACACCAGGGTGGTAGTTAAACCCCTGCGAATGGGATTAGGTTTATGTTTAAATTTATGATATTTGTACCTAACCAGAGACGTCAAGTCCGGCAATGAGGCTGTGAAAATTCGTTATTTTGCCACGTCTGTCTCAAACAAGCTCGAATGGAGCCAGTGCTCCAGGAGGTATGACCATCATCATCTTGTTAGTGGCGTGAAACAGGTTAAAGCCAGGCACCTTCCAGATTTTTTTTTCCGGATTCCAGACGTCCGTTTTCGTCGAGATGGATCCGGAAGTTGAAAGCCAGGCCAGGAATTTCTGAAATCCGGGATGTTGGACACTCAAGGTTCCGGAATGTGGAACATGTCATAGAGGCAACACATTGGAGAGACACAGTAGATACACAAATGAATGGGGTAGGAGAAAAAGGAAGAGAGATTGACAGCTGTGATTGAGAGGCAAAAGATACCTGAAGGGACATCACTTTTTTTCCAGTGCGTAAATAAAATTTCATTATGATCTAGGAAGAATAGCAAAATCAACTCTCAGTATTATCATGAAAAGCCGGAAGGGTAGGCTTGATTGTGTGGAGGCGCCAGCTACCTGGAAGGTGAAGCCAGGCTTTTAGTCTGCTGAAATTTGCATTAACTCACTACGAGCTGACTAGAATTCCATAGATATGGAATATGGTGAGCGAACCATGCTGGTTCGCTCACTATGGAGTTCATGTTCCAACATCTTACCTCTCTGTTTAGGGGTGGGTACTTCATCGAGCCGACAATGATGGAGTTCTACTACGGTACACGAGATGGCATCAATGAACGAGTAAGGTTTGTGAAGTCAGATGTCTCTGCCGATCACCCGCAGGCCCACCCTGGAAAAGAAGGATGGATTTATGAACATCTTCTGCCTTGACTTATTTGTTGTTTTGTTCTGTCTTCACTTCGTTTTCTGCATAAACTGACGAATTATTAAAGCTTAACTGAAAAGCCAACTTATTTGTCTGTCATTTAATTGGATACACTGAATTATTTGGATTCTGCAAAGGGATTTTTTGATTTCCCACTATCTGCTCTAGTTATAAGGCTCAGAATATCTCCGGCCGTCCCCACCCCACAGCGTAAATTCTACTATGACGCGGGAAATTTTAATCTCAACCCAAATGCGGCTTTTCAGTGGGCAGTGGTGAGATTGGTGACGATTGCTTAGTGCCTGAACAAACAAAAAATTATAAATCTTTCTTGTAAGGCATACAACAAAAATACAAGCGCATAGAGGCACCACAAATCACACGGAAATTCTACTATTTGAAAATCGATTATTCGTGAATAGCGGAACAACGAAGTAATTCATTTTCAGCGGGTCTTCAAGCCAATTTAAGTGAATAAGTGATGGGTAACTACATTGTCCTATCCTAGCCCTTTTCGGCTAAACTTTAATGAAATTATGAGGGAAGGCCAGGACTAAAAAACGAGACTCCCGAACACTATCCTAAAGTGGCAACCGAAGGGATCCAGACGAAGAGGGCAGCCAAAGAATAAACAAGAATAATAACAAAGAATAAACAAAACACCGGCGTGATATTCTGGCTCGTATTTATACAGCTACTGTTCTTCCAATTGTAATTTTCCCAGCAGTTTTGGTGAAGGGTTTCATGGTATGATATCTGATATTCGTATAGCTTACTTCAAATACTGTAAATACCTGCTTGGATATCCACTTTGGGCTCGTAATACCCCTTTGATCCAAGTTTTTAACGTTAAGGATCCTGCTTTGGCAATTCAGACAAAATTTGATAATTTTGTTGCCAAAGCGTCTAATATTTTATCCGCGAAGAATTTGTATCCGTTTTTCCGTAGTCCTTAATTTGAAATAGTTTTAAGTTAAATGATTTAGTAGTTTTTGGTATGAATTTATTGGAATGATATGTGTATTTTATTTATTTATTTTTATACTCCTCTTGTATAATTTTGAGGGAAATAAATATTGAATGAATGAATGAATGAATGCTTCTCGAAACATCTACGACCACCTGAGAGACGACTGGCATGTCAGTCAACTCCAGAGCAAAAGAGTGTTATTTTGCTCTCGTCGACTGGACGTACAGTGCTGATGGTGGTCCGTGCTGAAATGACGACAAGACAATGGAATGGAATGGAAGCTGCACAAATTTCGCAGCATTCTTGTCGGTATCCGCAGGGACGTTCTCGTTGGGAACGTCGTTGCTGAACGGGACAAGCCATCATCATGACGTGCGTTTTGTCGTGGATGCCATCCACTGGAAGTCATTTTTGTGTGAATGCGCTTGGCTGACGTCAGAGTTGAGCTCAAGAAGAAAGAAGATACGTTTATTCAACGGTGATCGGATAGCACTGTTGACCAAAATCTGTATCTTCCGTGGCTTCCGTGGAGCTATTGTCGAGCTCAACATATTTTCGTGAAGATGGCATCATCTATTGGCATTTTCGTGTTAATGACAGCTTTCGTCGAGCTCATCAACCATCCACACGAAGACGTTCCCCTCAAGATGGCCTTCGAGCACGTGCACAAGCTAAATCACCGACACCTTTTCAGTCTCGGTTACCCCAAAATCGACCTAGAGGTCGACACCGGTCCTTTCCAGATACTGTACAAAAGATACATAAGATTTGCCAACCATTGGTCAGATGTACCAGAGATGTACTGGCTCAGATGCCTTCCTCTGGACACCTGCAGATGTCGCTCGAGAGGCGGTTCTGTGTTCAGTGTGGTTCCAGCCTTTCTGCTGTTTCTCTGTAATCCAGTTCATAGCCACCGCGCGGTTTAGTTTCTAGTAGTCCCCCCACGATCATCACCATCATAAAAATCAAACTAACACTCCCCTAAGATTATTATGTGTTTAATTGGATTAGTTGTGAAAAAATAAACATCCCCGTGACGAAACTTCCCCATGACATAAGCTCTATTCCCATGCCGTGGTTTTAGATTAATCCGCTTTGAAAGAATGCAAGGCCCGATGAAAACCTTGAACGAGACCTAAAAATCCTAAAAAAGCAATTTTCTTATTTTTTTTTAGGTTGGGGACGTTCCGCAGACAACCCATTTAATTCGATCCGTTCAGCAGAAAAAAGCGAACCTCCCTGACGATGAGAGTTCGTGCAATAGACTAGCCTACACTCTTCAGTTTATAAAGTGAAACCTTCTCTTTTCTATTCACAACTTTTAGATCCACTGTTCTATCTCTGTCTGGAAATCGGGCTGATGATGAGGCGAAAGGGGACAAAGAGAGACTAATCAGCGTGGAACGCTGAAATGGTAAAGGTCAACGCACCATATTCCAGTCCACCGCTTCCATAGCGGCCTAGTTTCAGAAAGTCAACCAGTGTCTCATCACAGACAGTTGTGACAGACACAGTTAAATAGATCCACAACTTGATGAGCAGAAAATCCGCAAAATGCTCCGCAAGCAATGGAAGCTTTGCATTGTCTTTGGAGTAGAAAGTGGAAGCTATTGTTTTCTGCTCATTACCTTGTGGATCCACATTTTACTATCTCTCTGTGACAGTTGCTGATAATGGACAAGTTAGGGCTTCGAGAAACTAGTCCGCTTGGAGCTCTGAACTGAAATAAGGCGAATTTGTCAGCTGCACCGAGGGGTTGCCCACTCTCAATTTTAGAGTACAGCAAGTGCCCGGTGCTGGCACCGGTTGCCACGTACGAGAGTATTAAAATCGGCACGGTCAGCACCGCTGTTTCGGACGTTGCCAGAAAAGAGTGTACAGCAGGTGTCGGGAGTGGGTAATCCCTCGAGTCGCACTGGCTCAGAGACTTGGGTGTCGCCAGGTGTCTCTCGAGTGGTGGTTCTGTGCTCAAGGTTTGACCAGTTATTGCTTAATAGAACCGAGAAGCAGAGGCGTTACTAGCCAAAATATTTGTTTGGGGGGTGCAAGGTAAATACCGAGTGGCTGGTCATTTTTACTGACTGTTTTGCAGTAAAAACGACTGTTTTGACGAAAAATGGACTGTTTCCAAGAAATAAATCGACTGTCGGTTATTTTTTACCGACTGACCGACAACATTGACGCCCCTGACCACAAGCATAAACAATAATCAGGTTATAACAGCACCATGCTAGGATGTCACTTCCAAAAAGAAGCGCACTAGCTGTCACCATGGTAACCATTTTCTTAATGACCCTTGGTCATAAAGAGAGGAGTTAAGGGGGACTGACAATTGTCCAGCTTTCATGTGGCGACTGAAGCTATTCCCCGTGCTTTACTTTCTCTTTTATGTCGGCTTCGAGTGACTTGTTTAGTTCCCGGAAAGTACTTTTTCGGACATAGAGCTTAACCAATTTTCCTTTGGCACTATATAGACTTTTGATAATGCCAAGAAAGGATACTGACAAGAGCTTCTGTGTTTCAGCCAGGGGCGTGACGACTGGGGGGGGGGGCGCCCCCCTCCAATGTTTTCGGCCACGATTTTTCGTCAAAACAGTTGATTTTTTTCATGAAAACAGCTTTTTTTCTGAAAATCAGTATTTGTTTTCAAAACTCTCGTTTTTTTCTTGAAAACAGTCGGTAAAAACTACCAGCCAGTCGGTAAATACCTTGCCCCCCCAAACATTTTGGCTAGTAACGGCTCTGGTTCGGCCACTGCGCCCGAAGTACAGTGATGATCTTTGACTGCGCCGAGCCAAAATCTCGGCCAAAATCAGGTGTTCACACGATTGCTTGCACACCAACTCTATAAAATGCGTTGGTGGAAACTTAACCTTAACTTATTATTCGCGGCCCGGGACGTTTTTGTGACATCGTGAAAGAAATAGAGAAATTCGATCAAATTAATGTTGCAGAATAATATATTTGTATCTCTATGTACAGAGCCGAGCGGTCAGCATGGCGCCGGACGCATTTACATTTACATTAGTGCTACGGCAAGAGCTGAATTGCACCTTAGAGGTTGCTATCATCAAGCATTTAGGCGACTGTTTCGGCTACCGTGGAGGTGCAGCATTGGCCAGGCCTTCGTGTCTAGCCACGTATGTACATTGGATGAGTTGCGCCCAAAAGCCAGAACTTCTCTGTTTTTTGAGGCTATGGAATAGCGAGAATGTTCTCATAAAATATTCTTGCTCTCCTGTCATGCTTCATTTGCCGGTATGGCGCAATCTACTTGCTCGTACCTGAGATTTGATTTTTTTTTTTTTGTATGGAAATTAAAGAGTAATAATAATAATTATAAACAGTCTAGGCATAATCAGTTCCGTTAGTAAATGGAATATATAGACTTCTCATGTTACGTCACAAGCCGACATTAATCAGCTAAGGTTTGGCCGACACCAATGCGTTGGCCAAATACCAGTTCAGCGATCCAAGTGGACTAACCTTTGTCTCCTCCAGGAAACAAACCTTGATTGCAGGTTTGTTTCCTTCCCCAGGTTTGTTTCCTTCCCTTGCCAAGGAGGGCCGAAATATCGCTTCATAAGCACCACAGCTGACGAATCCGTTTTTGTATATATTATATGAATATATGAGTCTAAGTCAGCTTGGGCTCAAGAAATACTTATAAGATTGATACTACACTCTATCTACTTTTCAAAGTTTGAACATCTACGGATCACCAACCATTTTCGATCAAGGAAACTCGGATGAATTTCCTGGAAATAGTTTTCACGTTTGAAGTCACCGAAAAAAGTCTATTTGAGGCTTTGGCTAAATGGTTCTGATGAAATTTCTTCTAGTAAAAAGAAACGGACGTTAAAAAAAAACTGGAATCGAGGATTTGGTCACTTGGGCTTTATCCATATCTGAAATTTATATTTTATTCCTCACCGAGCGAGCAAGGCGCCCGGAAATACCGGAAACTTGCTTGTACTGAAATTCAAAGTTGATTAGACGGGGGTAACAATGCATGCTAAATCGATATATGTCCTTAGTTTTCTCAGTTGATCAGTCATTTTGTTGAAGTCGTCGGCTTTGATGCGAATTAAACGTTCAAACGCAGGAGGGGTATCCAACCTCGAATTTGCAATTCTTACCATCCAGGGAGATACCCTTTGTCCGATTCAAAGCGGTCTGTAAACTGTTTTTGATTGGCTGCCATATATATAGAGCCGAGCGCGGCCAGCGAGGCGCCGGACGCGTTTACATTTATGAACCGTTCTCGTCCGTTCTAGGGACAATCAATAGTGCGACAGGCCGCTTTGAAGCGAACAAGGGATATCTCCCTGGATGGTAAGTATAAGCTGCGAATTTGTACAACCTCGAACTTGGCCTGAAAATCTTACAAGGAAACTTCTGCGCAGTCCAAAACAGGTCCTAAGTTCAGGTTCAGGGTTCTTTAATTTAGAACAATTGATAACAACATGAATCGATCACTGGGGTTTGGCAGGGATAAAGCTCGTCAGCTCGCTCTCATACGTCCTAGGTCATTCAGGGTTTCCTGACAGTTAGGACATTTATAGAACTGCACTGAAATTTCCTTTCAACCTCTTTAGGCCAGATTCGAGGTTGTGTAAATTTGAGGTTGGACGCCCCTCATATAATCGACGCTTCGACCTCGTTCCTTCGTCTCTTTCAAAGTTAAAAAGCCACAGGAACTACTGAGGGGAATGGTCATAAAATTCCCATAACTAGTTTCATTCCCAGGCAGGCGTGACCTTATTTGCCCACCTTTAGCCCTTAGTTTCCTATGATCACAACGCTTTGATTTGCGTGGCGATAATAATTAAGGGGCAAGTGGCCGAAATGCTTATTCCCGAGCAAATGTGGAACCTAAGGAAAGGCTTAGGGAAGGGTCACTGGAAAACCGGAACCCCGAAACCTCCCTAACCTAACCTAACCAAAAGGTTAGGTAAAAGGTTAACCTAACCTAACCAAAAGGTTAGGTAAAAGGTTAACCTAACCTAACCTTTTGGTTAAGTTAGGTTAGGTTAGTTTCCAAAGCCATCGGTTCCGGTGGTGGAGGTTCCGGTGTTCCGGTTTTCCAGTGACCCTTAGGGAAAACACTATAAGCGTAGTAGAGAGATGTTGTTTGAAAGTTAGTTAACTTTCAACAATTTTATTTCAAATATATGTTTCAACAGTTTACTTTTGGCTAAAAGGTAAACAACCAACAACTCAACCAAACCCACCGTAAATGTGGATTCAGAAATGCTTATTCCCGTACAAATGCGGAACCCAGAAAAGGTTAAGGGAAAACGCAGAACACTGCAAGCATAGTAAAGATATGATTTTTTAAACTTTAGTTAACTTTGATCAGTGTAGTGTTGGCTAAATGGTAAAATGAAGTCCCAAACATCCACTCGGGTCTTTTCAGGAGCCCTTACCGGTAGTTGACCGTTGCAACAGCAAATGGATGAAAATGGCACTTTTCGAATTTACCCAATGTAGCATACCTCTTTGCAAACTCGGAAAGTCCCAAAATAATACAGAGAACGTAAGCCCAATCGTTATAGCTTCCTACTGCGGATTAAGGGGTTCTTGGTTTACCTCTCGGTTTCATCAGCTCTTTTGGTCTGCACACATTTTGCCGAAGTCTTAGAGCT
This sequence comes from Branchinecta lindahli, assembly GCA_023053555.1. Taxonomy (NCBI): domain Eukaryota; kingdom Metazoa; phylum Arthropoda; class Branchiopoda; order Anostraca; family Branchinectidae; genus Branchinecta; species Branchinecta lindahli. The sequence goes on along the minus strand of JAKZAO010000012.1, from coordinate 16,904,762 downwards.
GGTAGGCTTCGAAAAGGCATAGGTACTGAACCAATATCTGAATTTTATTTTCCAGCCAGAAAAGAAGTTAGCCCGGAATACAGGTAAAACAAGGAATTTCGTCAAAGTGGAAATGAGATATATCTCATTACATGCCGAATCCAAATCTGAGCTTGGTTTTCTCAGATGATTAGTCGTTTGGCATTATTTGTCAATACACTACTACAGTATCATTTATGTTTATTTTCAAGTGGCTGATTAGTGTTGAATAGTAAAAATGGCGAAAGTCTGGCTAAGACCGGATATAATACGATATGATATATTTAACTTAAAGCCCGAGGCCATCGCATACAAAACAAACAAAAAAAACTCTTCTAATGAATGCTAACGACAAAGAATCATCTCCAACCTATGCCTCCAACCTATCCGCAAGTCCAAGTTGTCGAACCCCAAACAGACTTTTCTCCTTAAACATTTCAACCAACCATCCTTCCCCAAAAATTCGTTCTCCGGATATTTCCTCTCAAATCACTGAACCCCACAAATTCGCACATAGAACGAAACAAATTCTCATCCGCACAACCACAAGACCTGATTGTCTGGGTCAAAAAGTCAAGTAAATAAGACAATTTTGGGATCCCATCGAAACCTTTGGTCTTGTTTTCAGCGTAATCTAGAGAATAATAATCGCATTTTGTTGGCTTGGCACTCCAACCCCGACAACCTCAGGATCATAAAAGCTTCAGATAGGAAAATTCACAGATCTCAACAGCTCACAGGTCTACATTTCCCGGAGTAAGTAGCGGGCACAGACCCTGGCCTGGCGAAACTAACCCCCGAGAAAGATCAGAATCCTAAGCCTTAGGCTAACCATAGGATAAGAATGAACGTTCACCACCACTCAGTTAATATGAATCACAGGGGACTTTGAGAAGATGATGTAAGCAGCTCGGAGGATAAATCATATGGTCTTGAGAAGAAACATTGCAGAGCTAAGCAGCTGGGAGGACTTGACATTCCCCCAGTCAGAGTCAGTCAGTGAGCGGGTAGGCCAACTGCCACTAGTACGACATTCAGTATATCTATGGCCGTCCTTACAACGCAAAATTCTACTATGACGCGGACAATTTGAATCTCAATACAAAGCGGATTTTCAGTGTTCAGTAATCAGCTCGCGGAAGGTGAGCTCACTGCGTGAACACTTAATTTTTGCAAATCATTTTCGTCAAGCATACGACACAGGTACAAGCGCATATAGGCATCACAAATCTGACAGGGTAAGTCCACTATATGAAAATCAATTGTTCGTGAATAGCGGAGAAATGAAGTAACGCATTTCACAGAATCTTCAAACCTCTTCAAGTGAATAAGGGGCAACTAGGGGGTAAGTAGATTGTCCTATCTCAGCCCTTTTCGGTTAAACTTTATATCTTCACCTCCCCTAATGCAATCATGTAAATATTAGGTCATCCGATCATGAAGATGAACTCAAGAGTTACGAGTCAACGATGTGAAAGGCTGATACGTTGCTAGCTTCAGTGAGGGCGTGCATTTTCACGCCTACAATCAGTTGCGTTTCTGTCCGTCACTTAATTAAGGTTTGTCCTCTTTTTACTGGACAAGAACGATGTCTTCCAATTTCCTCGTTTTTGCGCGGCGTTCATCGAGAGATAAAGCTTGCAGGTGTTCCAAGTCCGACGTTTTGATTACAATTGAGCATTGGAAGAGAATTGGATTAATTTGTGGAATTCGGTGCCTGGTGATCTCTTTCCGGAGTGACTCGGAAACCATTTTTTTTTGTTAAACAAGTTAAACAAATTTCTTGGATAGCCTTAAAACGAATTTCGAGACGGGAGAGTTTGAGATATTGAGTGATACTTTGTTTATCGGAGGGGGATTTGAAGGAAATAGCTGCGTTTTTGATTGCCGTTCCTGATCTCGGTTCTTCTTATTTCTCGTTTTCGATCACCTTCCGAGTTCGCAGTTTGCTTAATTGTCGTTTTTGCTGAAACGGAGACCCTATGAGGTCTCGGTTCTACAACACCTGCGAGTGAAACGGCGAACTGTGTCGCAGACGCAGTTCCCGGTCCGAGTTCGCCTGTCCTGAATAAATTAACCCAAAAAAGAAAAGGAAAGTGTGTTTGGAAATGGATGATTACAACTTGTTTGCCCTTGACTACAAGAATGGCCTTTTCACTGTCAAATGTAACTAGTAACTACCCTTTACTGACGTATTTAGGGGATTTTATGAATGATTTGCCGGGATGCTTATTTTCCGTTTTTATTCACCTGCGTCTTGAAACGGCAAAGGCGCCAGGCGTCAGGCGAACTGAGTGTAAAAACGGGAATTAAGCTGCAAGGGCGAACTCACACGGGAACTTACACAGGCGATCAAAAACGCAGCTAATGATTGGTGAAGAAAATTGTTTGATTTGGGTTAGTAAATCTACTAGTGATAAGTTTGTTTGTATTGAGATATTCCTTACTGCTCAGTTGATCGTTTCTAATTTGGAGGAGGAACTACTGTGATTTCCCATAGTGTCCCCCCCTTGTTATCAACGTTAAAGAACAGTCAATCAATCAAAATTGCCCTTTTCATTTTTAGTTCACAAAAAGATAACCAACTTGTTGAAACTGGAATCAGATAACGCAACTGTCAGCATCATGACATTGCTCACTGATGGTAAAAAATGACCCATCCTTCGTTGTGTAAGTGTCATGAACCACTCGAACGAAGCCTAAAGTTTTTTGTTTTCATTCAAGAGACTGGTATACTTACCAGCTGTCGAGAGGAGACAAGAGCTCGCCACGATTTTCATTTCTGGCTCTAAGGAGGTCTGCATAGGGGAGGGGAACAGGGATCGTGACTTCAGGAAGAAGAAGAAGAGTTTATTGGAGCTATATTTCGGCCCTTCTTGGCATTCTTGGCAAGGGTCCTCTTCAGGCTCAACCCGCTCAAGCTGGAAAATGATGAACTTGTAAAACACTTAAAGTTTTAACCGAAAAGGGCTAGGATAGGACAATCTAGTTACTCATCACTTATTCGCTCAAGTTGGCCTGAAAATCCGCTGAAATTTCCCGCATTTTTTCCCCTCTTTTCTCTGGAACTAGAGTAAGTCTTGGCTCGCAGCCGAATTATTCTCATTTTATAAGTTTGTTTTTCTGCTGAATTCCCTGCCTCTCTACCTCTAATCTGCAAGATATATAACGTCATTCCGGAGTTCCCCACTTTTCCACGGAAAGAAATAGTACTTTGGTGGTTAGGGGGATGATAATTGGCTTATAAAATCGCACTTTTCAGGTTGATTACTCGTTGGATTTCAAAACAGAAATGCCGCAGAGAAACCCAACCACAGATTTGGGTCGGTAGTGGGGGAGGAGTAGATATGAAGTATAGTAAAAAGGAAGTGGGTTTCTTAACGCCACCGCGGTTTAGCGCCACTGTATGTTTTCCGCCACCCAGGAAACCTTGCATCATCAAGAGGATTAGTTGGGTCAGACGAAAGGGTCAAATATTTTGGTAGGTTCTTCGCCACCGTATGTTTTCCGCCAACTCACTAGTGCAGGTAGCTGGTTCATGTAATTCCAGATCCAAATCCTTAAAGTTTAACCGAAAAGGACTGGGATAGGACAATCTAGTTACCCAGCACTTATTCACTTAAATTGGCTTGAAGACCCGCTGAAAATGCGTTACTTGGTTGTTCCGCTATTCAGGAATAACCGATTTTCAAATAGTGGAATTTCCGTGTGATTTGTGGTACCTCTAATTTGATGTATGCCCTACAAGAAAGATTTATGACTTTTTTTTTGTTCAGGCACTAAGCAGTCTTCACGAATATCGCCACTGCCCACTGAAAAGCCTTGTTTGTGTTTAGATAAAAATTTCCCGCGTCATAGTAGAATTTTCGCTGTGGGGACGGCCGCAGATATTCTGAACGCCATAATTAGAGCAGATAGTGGAAAACAAAAAAATCTCTTTGCAGAATCCAGATAATTCAGTGTTTTCAACTAAATGGCAAAAAAATAAGTTGGCTTTTCAATTAAACTTTAAATGCGAAGATGGTGTTTACCGCCACCAAGGCTAACTCTACGTTAACCCTAGCTAAGACTAAGACGAAGACTGAGCTTAATGTTTCACACAATTATTTATAAGTCCAACTAAAGAAACTGTACAACTTCAACAATTCAAGGCCCCTCAAACTATTCAAATTTCGAAAGGTGAGAAATCGTCCTCAGAAATACGTCTCTTGAAGACCGTCAGCAGTGTAAATGTCATTTTCTTTCACACTCTTTGTTTTAACTATTTCCATGAATATTTCTCTTGTCACTTAGTTCGGGTTCTGCAGTTACAGTTGCTCTTATAAATTAACCAGTTACTAGCTGATAATCCCTTAATCGCTGTGACACTTAACTCGGTTGGCGCTCGACACCCCATCAAAGTATATATGTCTGACAAGATTTGACCCTACCCTCTGGAGGAACTAATGACGTAAGATTTCCTGGGTGACGGTAAACACCCTTTTCACATTTAAAGATTTTAATAAGAAACCATCTGCACAGGCTACCTGCGCTACCTGAATTAAAAGTTGGCGAAAAACATACGGTGGCGGAAAACCGCGGTGGCGTTAAAACACTGCTACCAGTAAAAAGTATGCAACAACGTACAATTTGAGCTTATTTTTCTCAGCTGGTGTTGGTTTTGCTAAGTACTTTTTTTTTATCTCGATGATTTCCGGTCTACCACATTTTGGAGACGGTCAGTTGTCGGAAGAGACCCACAGAACAAGTTAGCCGAAACAAGCTAATTGGTTTCCAGACTGCCGTATCGATTTTTATTTCCACACAGCTAAGTAGACGTCACTTAACGGTAACTGTCAGGGTCGCCTACTTCCACATATCTAGGACACGGCATCGTGCGGGAAGAACGTGCCGCTAGTCCTATCCGCCCTGACATATATATAGAGTCGCCGGAGCAACACAACTTCAGACTAGATCAGATACGCGTATGCCTAACATCATTTTATACTTACTGTCTGTGTGAATACATATTTATTCTTTCGTACCACCGTCTGGTTCCTCCTGCTATACTACAAGCCTTACCACCACTCGACATCCCTGACAAATGGTGTCAGAAGTGGGATACTCTGACAAATGATGTCAGAAGTGAGCCACTTTGACGATGTCGTCAACAGTGTCAAGAAGTGACCACTTTTATAGTGACATAGTGAACCAGCAGTACGGTATGGTCGACGAAAAACTGTAAGTCGTTTATGTTTCTCATTGGTTTTCTGTTTGCCTAAATTTTAAATTCCATGACCGGAGTTAAAATGTAAAAGATTAAACTCATCCGAGTGAATGGCTTGGGTTTGCATTTTTTCTTACGTTTGTCCGTCTACATCTGCAAAAGACGGCAACCGTCACCAACCCAGCCATCCGTTTGATTTGTGAAAATACCACCAGCCGTCACCATAATTTCAGCGCGTCGGCTGCAAGTCACAAACAAGCCTCAAGCACCTCATTCAGTTGTTTACCCCATATTTTCTTCTAAAGACTTTGATTCAAAACAAGTTCAGACTTCAGTCGGTGTCGATGCACGAAACAATTCAAACGCTGTGCTAATGCGTGCCAAAGACATTCTGCCGCCTAGAATAAGGGCAAGAGAAATTGGTAAGCTGTTAATGCCGAATTGATGAACTTGCTGTTTGCCACATTTTCACCTGTTAATGAGACTTTCGCTCAAAACAAGTTCAATTCACGCAACATTTCAGTCACGACGCGTATGTGCGCTATAGACATTCTTCTGCCTAGATAAAAGAAGGGCAAGAAAACGGTTGCTAATAGTGAAGAAATGATGAACTTGCTGTTTGCCTATTTTACGAAAGCCATGTGATACCAGATGAGGTATGGCTTAATATGTGGTTTTGAGAAATGTGGGAAGAGGTTTGCTGAGTATCACCATCCACGTCTGTCCAACAGTCCGTCCGTCGATTTCCGAAGAAGAAGAAGATCGAAGGACAGACGACTTTTGGGGATATAAATTAATTGTTACTCGGAATTTTTCTATTAGTAATTTTTCTACTCCGGCTAGAGAAGTAATTAAATAATTAAAATTTTGATTTTGACTGCAAACAGAAATCATGAGAAAATGTTCACACAATTTTACGGCATATTTGATCTAGTCTCCGCCTTAGCAAAGTAAGTTCAACTTTACTTTCTTTTATGGAAGAAGTCTCTTTAAGATCACTTTTCTCACAACCTAGATTCAACTTAAGATCTAGGAAGGACTATACGAAATTCCATCGAACTCGCAAGGCGTAAAATTTATTCTATTTTGAGTATTTGTATCTTGAATTTATTTTCGTAGCTGAAATTTATTTAAAGTCGTAGTGACTTCTATACTTTCTTCGTAGAATCTCAACTGTATTATTATGTAACCTTCTTGTGCAAATGCTAGATTACTAAACTATGTCGTTCTAGTGTATTCCAGGTTCGGAGCTCTGTCTTAGATTTTCTCAGAAGTCCTGTGCGACATTGGTCAGAAACGAGTTCGGAAGGAAACAGCTTTGGAATCTTGGATGGCTTGGAGCAGAAATTCAGTGCAAAATTAAAGATAAGTTAAAACCTAGGTTTTCTTACTAATTTGCACAATTTTGCGAAAACACGGCAAGCACAAAGCTATTCGTTATTCCTGTACATTCTCGCGATATTATCAGTTCTTTCTAAAAAGATCACATCTCGATTCTTCTTGTTCGTCGGAAAGAACCGACTAAGATAAATTGATTTTTATCAATTTTACACTTATTTCCTTGCTATTAGAGCCTTAAGAAAAACACGAAAGATTGCTTTTACGCAACTCTTAGTTTGTGGCAATGTTAAAAGTAAATCCAAACGTAATACATTCTTTGATTATCTAGCCCAGCTAAAGCCCATTTCAACAAAGTTTGTGATAGCACAAACCCTAGAACGAAGTGAAAGTTCAAACTATTTGCGAATCTCTGTGTCTATTCTGATCCTCTGTGACAGAAGAGGCAGTCAATCAATCGATCTGACAGAAATATTCGACACACAAACCTGAATTTCAAAACAGGGCATTCTGTAAATAACTTTCATTTTCGAGGGTGAGTCAATGATTTTAGCAAGGGATGTTTAACTCTGATAACAGAGAATCAAAGATGTATTGTTTTCATGAAAAAGCTAAGGACGAGAAGTTCCTTAGTACGCGTTTTTTGGAAAGACGGTTCCAAAATATTGTGAAACTCTTGCGCTAAAAGATATCTCTACGGTCAAAATATTGTTTGCTAATAACATATTTTATTACCTCTCGTTTGCTAAAATAACGTGAATGTATCGTCATAAAATGCAACTGAAATGTGTAAATTTAAATTTTAGGCAACCTACATGTTTTGCCTTTCGTTTCTTTTAGTGAAAAATTGTACATGCAATTATTTGAATTTATTCGTTCATTTCCCGTTACTTTAAGCATTATAAAACAAATCATACTGAAAAATAACAGTCTCTAGTTCATAAATTTACTTCAATAAGCAATAAACTTCTTTGTTTATTCTATTTATCATTCAGTTTGGCGTTAAGCTCTTAGCTTGTCATCGCGAATTTTTAATATTCAAATATCTTGTTAAAATTATTTGCTTCGCCTTCATTAATGATAAATATTTGACTACTGTTTCAAAGAAATATATTCTATTTCACACATTTTGCGAATCAGTTGCTGCATCCATACGGTATAATCGAAAGCCGGCGTTACGTAAACATCGTCGGGATACGGTAAAGCAAACAAACTCCGTTGTTTCGCAAGGAGGGTGGTTAGGCTATAGCCTACGGATACAGTTTCGTTAGCCTTATGAGATAATCTTATACTTGTAAATGCAACATACATTTGACAGCTCTTGCAAAGTTTGATAATAACATGTTGGGACAAATAACTCAAGTTTTACTCAAATGACAAGTATCAAGTACTTTCAAATTTTGTACTCAAGTATCGGTATTAAGAACCTGACAACAAATGCAATTAAGTACTATTTGACTTAAGTCCATGAATAGTACATCAAGTATTCCACATTTCAAGTACTGCACAGTAAGCGAACATAGTTTTTGCAGCTTTGAATTGAGCTTCCACCATCCGGTAGCAGTATTATTTCCGATGGCGCACTGTACTTTACAGACTGCCAACTTTCATCAGTTTCTTTCGGAAAGTTTTAATTGTTAAACTAAGGCTATCAAAAGAAGCATCTCATTTGCAAATTTATGTGATCTGCGCAGTACGTACTTGAGACAATACTTGATAACTTAGTAATACCAATGACTTTAAGTACTTAGTCATTTTACCAGAATATTAAGCATCTCACGAAAGCTTAACAAGTAAAACAAGCATTAAGATTCTGTAAATAAGGGTACTTGAGGTACTAGTACTTGGAGTACTTCCCAACTCTGGATAAGAACAAGTCATAGCCTTTCATTTGTACTTTAAGTCGACCGAATTTGGAAAAACTAGTAAGAAGGGAAGGATCGAGCCAGAACTTTAGTTTCTTAGCGTTCTTTTAGTTTTAGTTTTCTAAGCAAGCTTTGTTTGCCTAAAGTTTATTTTCTTATTATATTGATGATCCAGTTCCCTAAGAATTTAGTAAAATTTTACAGTCTGTCATTCAAACTGTAATCCTTCATTCGGTCTGAAACTTAGTGCATTGAACTGAGACGACTTATAACCAATTGAGCAAAGCGGTTATAAGATCAAAGACTTCAGTTACACTTTAAAGTTAAGCTGTCAAATTGCAAGATCCAGATTTAGCTGGAATTCGAATTTTGTTGTTGTTAACAAAAGTTGCTATTTTTAAAGAGACAAGTATTTAGTTGCACTTGAAAGAGCAAGCTAATAAGCAGAGTTCAAACGCGTGACGGTAAACCGCATTAAATCTCTCTCTCTTAGTTATGCCTTGATAATATGGTTTCCAGCGATTTGCTGACCATATATAAGTTCCCCAGGGGTATTGTGACCCTGCGATTTAGTAGTCTGAGAAGGCAATCAGACACAGAGGTACCTCTATGACCGCCATGTTCCTTATTAAAGGAAATACGCACAACGAAGACCTTAAAACCGTCAAATTCTCGGGAATAAAGATAATGTGGAGCCGGTCTTTTTAGTCATTGAAATGATTTCGTTGTTGGCGTTAGTTTAGGATGGGAAGTTAGAACAAATCCTGTGCAATTTGTTCTACACCGGACTCGAATCGGTTCGAGCCTGATCCGGAGATGAGAGTCACCAGCTAGAGTCTGGTGTTCGTATTGCTTGGAACAGCAATTCGTTAATTAATATACGGCGGTAGGATTTGATAAGGTCGCTCCTTACAATCCAAAGAATAAGAATCGATGAGATGATTCTTCAAGCTTCATGTTAATTTTATTTTTCCACTCATAAACAATAGTTGTGAATTTTCTATAGCTAGAATGTCTTGACGCACGAGGTAAAAGATCTAATAAGCTAGCTAAAGAAACCTCAGTCAAAATAATCAGTAATAGATAATTTAAAGTACGGAATAACTCATTGCTGAGTTCATTGAACTTGTCTTTCGAAAAGTTTTGGCCAAACTAAGAAAGATTAACATATAAGTAGAAATGTCTTTTGGCATTTGAGACATGTGTCTCTGATTTAACATGAAGGCTTCATTGATATTAAAACCTAATGGTAGGTTTTGCTCCACAAGTTGTTTGCGGTATTTGCACCTTGAAAATTGTTTGCTACGAGAAGATATGAAGTTTTTGGTTAGATGACTCAGTTGTCATAGACCCAACATATCTGAGCGAACGCGTTTGGTAGCTCGGTGGATCCGAGAGAAGAATAGTTTTGGGGGATAACTTTATTCGTTTCATGCTGAGTTACGAATATTTAGGTACCCATTCTATCGCATTGCCTAATTAGCAAAAATGAAGCAGTTTGGCTAAACATTTTGCTAAATAAAATCAACCCGCAAGCTTGCGGAAGACAAAATGATTTTACATATATTTGGCCTAAATTGTATAGCAAGGAAATCTCAGAAGTGATCGAATTTTATTGGAAATTTTTGTCATTTGTAAGCACTGTCAGAATGAAAATTATTAGTTCATTTCAACGAAAAAGTAAAGGGCATATTAACGAAAATCATTTTTATCGTTAAGCTCATAACAGTAGCTTGTTTTAAATCATTAAATTTTTCTAGCTAGGTTCGAAACTGGCTTAGAAAAAAAAAATTAATGACTAGATACAAAGCTTATCAAGTAAAAACAAGAAATTTGAAACTGACGAGTTTCAGCTTTTGTTATTCGAGCTACGAGATTTTATTCTGACAGGTTGCTGTGAAGAAAGAAATAATAAGTATACGGAATTAATTTTGAAATCGCGCAGAAAACGAAATAATGAAATCTTGATGTCTAAAATACTAGAAATTCCTAGTGTCGCAAAGACTTTGGTCTAAGTTTTGTTTAGACAAACGCCTAAAGAGCGCTTTCCTACATTTTTTAGCGCATTTTACCCAAATGCGACATCCGAATTAAAGCACTTGTCTGATTTAAAGATTCACGGGTTACTTATAAAACATATAAGTAGAAAGGATACTTTAATAACCAAGAAGAGCAGTTTGATTCATTTAGAAACCAAAATAAACTAAGTTTCTAGCTCTGGGAAAGAGTAAAATAATTCGTACCTTAGCAAGTCAAAACCGTTTAACCCTTCATTTTAATAATCGAGTTAACTGACTGTTTCATTACAGTAGTGTTTGTTTATTACGAATTAGGGTATTAACCATGTTAATTTCAGTTCAAACGTCAGCAAATCTGGAAGCCGATCAACACCGTTCTGACGACTGCTTCCAGAACTTGGCTACGTCATGACGAATGAAAAACGTCTCAATGCTGAACTACAGAACCGACTAATAGCAAAAAGGTCACGTATTAATTAAATTACTTTCCTAATTCTTGAATTGTTTCCAGCAATCCATGATCAAACGAGTATCCTGAATTCTTCGAATTAAGTTCACACAGCTTCCGTTTCAAACAAGATAATCCAAATTAAATCGGAGATTAAGAAGTGATTTCAATCATTTTTTCAAGCTGAATAAGATCTTCACAATCATCACAAGGTCGTGATTTTTGTTTTTCGGATTTCCAGTTTTTCGGAAGAGAAAAAGCTGCCTACGATTTACCATTTTGGTCATAAACAGCTTTCTTTTCCTACTATCTTCCGATTAATCGCTGACTAGGATCATCACAACAAAAAATAGACCTTGACTTCTTTCAGCTTCAAACCAATTGATTTACGGAAAAAGAAACGCTATATGAACCATTCAGAGTCATAAGCTGTTGTGTATAACTTAACTATAACCTATCGAACGTAGAATAAGAAGAAAACATCTTATCTAAGAATCGTGCTAATCAGTCAACTTTTCTAGTCCATGAATATTCTGCCATCTGCCTTGTCAACAAGATGTCCAACGCTGATTTCCACTCGTACCGAATCGCACAGGCAGCACGTCACCACAAGATAGCATTGGTCATGCAGCTAAGATAGAGTTCCGACAACTTCCGACACATCTACGCATCTGTACACACTACTTCATCTCTCAACAAGAATCAACTTTCATCTGTCTAGTCTGCATCTCTGGCGTCACCTCTCCCATTGTTTCTCTGATTGTGTGCAAAATTTTTGCCTGGGCAGAACCGCCCAGAAGTGTGCCCATATGAACTGTAGCAGAAAGAAGAGGGGCAAATTTGTGCACATCGTATTTTAAAAATGTCATCGCCATTTTTTTGTAAAGGGGGGAGGTTGTGTCAGGGTCGCCTACTTCCACATATCTAGGACACGGCATCGTGCGGGAAGAACGTGCCGCTAGTCCTATCCGCCCTGACATATATATAGAGTCGCCGGAGCAACACAACTTCAGACTAGATCAGATACGCGTATGCCTAACATCATTTTATACTTACTGTCTGTGTGAATACATATTTATTCTTTCGTACCACCGTCTGGTTCCTCCTGCTATACTACAAGCCTTACCACCACTCGACATCCCTGACAGTAACAAAGAATGTGATGAATATTCATGCACAGTACTGGGTGCAAATTTAAATAAAATAAAGCCAAATTAAAACAAATACTGATATTTTCTTTAATGCTCTGTTTTTTTTTGTTCGGCTACCTTTGTAACCTTTTCCAGCCGGTTTACGGCATGCGAAGAACTGCAACAGCTTTGTTTAACTTTGACTACTATATGAAGCAAGGCCGTATTCAGGGGGGGGGTTAGGGGGTTCGACCCCCCCCCCGAAACCCACAAAAGTAATAGTTTTTTGTAGGCTTTAACCTCTGATCAATGTCTTTTTGTACTTTTTGGTCCGACCCGTGGGCAACCCCCCCCCCCCCGAAATGAAACACTCGAAGCTGATATTAAATACTTTATTTATTCTTTCCATTGACTGTTTTATAGGTGTGAAACAAAACGAAGGCTGTCAAAAATTTCGAGATGTGTCCAAAGAACCATGCCTCTATTGTTACTAAAATGGAAGAGATCCGGACTGACAGGGATAAACGCCCGTTAATAAAGGTTCACGACTACGGCTCGGGTTTCGGGAAATAGCTGTCCGGGCCTTCAGTTAAACTTTAAGGGCTTGGTATAACTTAAAGAGCCCGAATTACCTTTTCAAGAACCCTCGTCAGCCAAGGTGAACAAGTCTGAAACCGTATCATCTCGTGCCGGAAAAACGGGCATAGTCAGGGGAAAAAGGAAAAAAAAAATAGTTCTCAGTCCAAATAATCCCAGTAAAATCGACCTGTGAACAACAAGGGCAAGGTCTCGGTGGGACTCGTAGTCTGGGGTTGGGGACTTCGTAAGGGGACGTTGCCTTCAAGGACAAAGATACCGATGTAAAGAGAAGTCCATTAAGAAGACTAAGTTACCGCTACTTTAGTACAAATGGGCCAAGTGAACGTCGGCTAAGTGACGTTCCCCGACATTCTAAAGAATCATCATCATACAGAAAGATTAGTTATTTTCCCAAAAGGACACTGATAGTTAATGTTAGTAGCGCTGAGTACTAGCCTCCGAGCTAGTTCATTACCATATTTTATAGGTACGTTGCATATCGATCTGTACACTAAACATCATTATTAGCATAGTATCCACCCGACAAACGGAAAACTGCTACCCCAAGGCCTAACTTTCAATCGCACAAAGTGACCATATCACATAGTTCATTTCAAATCTATCTAATCAACACAGGGGCTAATTAGCGCAGTTGACATCCCTGTTTTCTGGTATGTAAAACTCACAGCTTATGTACCTAGATACATAAGCTGTGCTCCAAACAAAACCCTTTGGTTCCCTGGGGGTGTGCAAACCAATTAAAGTCTCAGGCTCCCCGCTGCGGCTGTATATCACCGAGACCTTATCGCGGTTAAAAGTGACCACCCACAGGTTTATCAGTTTTACCACAGCTTATGTATCTAGGCAGTTAAGCAAGCTCCTATCTTCCCCATGAGAAGCTTTTGGGACACATCTCCGAGCCCGGCACCTGCTCTCCTACGCGTAGATCCACCGTCTAACGCAGTGGCGGGGACGGAAATCTGCCTAGCTGTGTTGCCTTTCCGTGAGAATGCAGGGGAGAGGGGAGAGACTTCTGCCTTGTTTTACCCAGTTTCTTTTTTTTACTTACGATAAGGTGAATAAAAGAATACGTTGTGGGGATAAGAAGGAGTGATTACTTGAAATCTTGAAAGAGTGCAAAAGAATCAGTATACAAATAATCGATTTCGTATATTTGAACCTCACTTTTGTACTGTGATATCACGACAATTACAATGATTGCATTTAGCTTTGGTCGGGAAAGACAAACGAAAAAGTTCACAAAACAATGACTTTAAATATCCTGCAAGCACTAACTTGTAATAAGACCACATGGACTATTTGGTCATCAGACAATCATTACAGATATTCGGTCTTTGCCGAACCCCACACACATTAGATACAAAAATATCCGTGCTATTCATCTGAGGCAAGAATAAATCTGATTCAACATGTCTTATCGGACCTTTCAAACCAGGGGGGCACAGGTATTAAAATCTATGACATCTAGCCGGGTGGGGGTGGGTGGTTTGGTCCGAAAAATCCGGATTTAATCCAGGTGGGTCCCTTCAAAGTTACGAAATTCGGGATTTTATACCTTGATAAATAGGGTGGGTGGTTCGTCAATTTTATTTTATTTTTGGGACGAGTAACATATCATTCGATAGCTTACCACATAATGACTAAACAGGTAATGTAGAAAACAGTCGTCGAGATGGTTTTGAGCCAATACTGAAACTAGAAGCTTTTTTGTGCGTACAGTATAGGAACAATATCATTTTCTGGAAGAACCACCACAGACTAAGTTTCCGAAGCGCCGACTGACCCTTCTGATAAACAAAAATAAGACCCAAGAAAATAAAAATAAGACCGATCTGGCTAACTAAAGAGGACCCATTAAAGACGATACACATACCTCCATAATACGGACATGACAGGAGACCCATAATTTCCGAGTCCTAGCTGTGTCTTTTGATGATCCAAACACTGTGGGAAGGGGGTCCATATTTGTGCGAACAGCAGGTAGAGCCGGGTACCAGATTGAGTTGCCGGATCTCACCAAACTTGAGAGTTAGAGCTAGGGACGTAGTTCTGGCTTTTGATTGTTCACACCCAATCCGACCCATACATGAGCTCTGGCAGCAAATCAATTGGTGGTGTTGTGGTGTGCAGACAAAATTACGATGATGTGGTTCGGTCCTTCAAAATCACTATTACGAACAAGTTTGGTTCAGATCCGGCAACACTTTCCGGGGTCTAAAAATTATATCTTATCTTCTCAACAAGTTTGGTTATAACCAGGCAACTCCTTCCGTTAGATGCGATACAATACAAATTAAAGGACTCCCACAGCGGCCGTATCGGGTTCGGAACCTCGAAACTGAGCTTAGTTGAGGTCCAACAACTTTTTGGGATCCCAAAACGTAAGTTGAGGGATACCTATGACTTCGTAAAGTTGTCCGTCTGTCCGTCCGTCCGTCTGTCCGTCTGTCAGCACGATAACTCTCGAAGGGGTTGAGATATTTTGATCAAACTTGGCATGAGGACTCTTTAGGTCAAAGTACAGGTCAAGTTCGAAGATGGGCTCTGTAGCCCTATATTTAGGGGTGGGGGAGGGGGTTTAAATTAAGGGGCAAACAAAATATTTTTAAACAGCTAATGTGATAGTCGATTATGGGGTAAGAAGACATGCTGAACACGATGGTGAAAACCATTTTCTCATGGGACGAGTAGTTCGCCCGGAATCCGGCCGATACCGGAAAGTTTGTTAAAAGTAAAAGTTTTATTTGAAGTTGATTACATGTTCGGTTTAGGGGTAAGATGACATGCTGAACACGATATTGAAAACCATTTTTTCGCCGGACAAGTAGTTCGCCCGGAATCCGGCTAAAACCGGAAAGTTTGTTAAAAGTAAAAGTTTTATTTGAAGTTGATTAGAGGTTCGATTTAGGGGTAAGAAGACATGCTGAACACGATGGTGAAAACTATTTTCTTGCTGGACAAGTAGTTCGCCCGGAATCCGGCCAAAACCGGAAAGTTTGTTAAAAGTAACAGTTTTATTGGAAGTTGATTAGATGTTTGATTTAGGGATAAGAAGAACACATTTTCTACCCGGACAACTTCGGAATCCAGCCAAAACCGGAAATTTGGCAGAAGTAAAGTAGGAAGTTTCGATCAGTGTCGTCAAAACAGATACGGCTTACAGAGGTATATCTGAACTTAGTTTTCTCAGATGATTAGCCTGGCGAAGACTGGATCTGGCGAAGACAAGACCCGATTGTCTGGATTAAATATTAAATTTTTGGGATCCCATCGAAACCTTTGGTCTTGTTCTAGCTGATGTCTTGTTGACAAGAATATCAAATAGACCCCATCCTTCAACCTCCCCTACGTACAGTAAGCCTATTGGTAGATGTGTTCTTTACATACATATAGGGACTCGTCTCCCTACCCCCCCCCCCCAGACATGGTTCGGATCATCAAAAGACTCAACTATGAACAACCTTGTTTGAAGGAACAACCTGAAAACTCATGTGGCACTTGTAAGGGTTGTAAGCACTAGCATTCTCATTAGATAGGTTTTGCGCTCTTCCCCGAGATTCCTTTCATCGTAAGACGGGCGGACATAGTAAATTTGGAAAGGACTGTTTCAAAATAGAAGATTGGTACCATCGTGATTCGTTAAGTATCATCCAAACTGGATAACTCGTTTGAAAGTTATACTGTCTAGGCAAGTCCCTAATACAGACCTTAAACGAAATATCCAACGGAACATTTGTCAAGTTCCATGCGAAACAGACCGCTCATTCCAGAATTAAGCATGACACAAGAATTCCGGGATCCCCTTCTATCACTCCAAACAGTGCCCGGATCCGGTCCGGTTCTAAAAATGATGTACTGTTCGTATTGCTATTACGCTTGTTCGTCTTGTTAAGTCTCATCCCGATACCTCAACTCCAAGCGTGCCAGGACATTTCCAGTGATCTCCTTCCAGTTCGTCAATTGTTGTCTGATCCGTTGGTTCATTTTTGTCTGATGTCAATTCTTTTAGGCCTTTGAGACCCTGATTTACTGGTAAGCTTCTGGAACAGTGTAAGGTTTTCCCCCCAATATTCCATGCATCCTTTCCTGTATTTGCGCAAAAAAGGGCTGTGCGGTTAGATCGACCCTTTAAGGTTGTGATTCAATTTTAATATAAGATCTTCAGGTAAAAATGATCATGAGCTTTTTCGGACCATGAAAGTGTAGGTATCGTTTGATGAAAATTATTTTCAGCACATTGGTGTTAACATGCCCACTTTAAGGGGTCTTCAAGCTCTGTCAGTCGTACCAGAGCTACACTGTAAAAAGTTTCTCCGAATAAGGATGCAGTATTTGCTACTGGGATTAATCTTATCTCTACTGGGATAACATTAATCCGAATAAGGGGTAATTTTATCTCAATAAAGACAAGATTAATCCCAGTAGCAAATACTGCAAGATCTTTTTTTTACAGTGTATGTATGCCACAAAATTGACGGCCCTACATCCCGTCCCAACTCATCCGATAATGTCCGGATTCGGATCAAGTTCTACAAATGATTGTCTAGAGGTTATGTTTTTCCTTCCAACCAAGTCCAGTCCCGAGCACTTCATTTTAGGCTAAGCTTGTCATGGGATTCCTGGTGCACCCACATACGCCGAATCCCGTCCGGGATTGAACTGAATATGAGGGGAATGTACTCTTGTTAATTGTCAAGTTTCATTCAGTTATGGAAACCTGTTAGAAAGTTATGCATGTCGAAAGTTTCCGGATTTTTCCTCCCTCAAATTCCTCAAAAATGGGGGGACCCGGGAAATGGCAGTTTCCAAATGAATCATGTGGGGTTCCTAATGTGTCTGTAAAGTTTCATCGTCGTAGCACATATGAAAGTACCTTAACTCGTGATCACCCGAAATCCGGAACCCACCCTCTAACTCCCCATACAGTGGCCGGATCTAGTCCAAATTTGCAAGGCTGTATGTACAGCAAAGGCTTGTTATCCTGACCAGATTCTAAATTTCCTTTCACCTCACACCCCCCCCAAAGATTGTAAATAGAACACCTGTCGCACGTTCTATAGTCAATTATCAAAGTTTATTCGGATCCAATCACCAGTTCGAAAATTTTACATGACACAATATTCTGAATTTCCTTTCACTCCCCCCCCCTCCCACCCCAAGATTGTCGGATCGGAGGGGTGACTATTCCAAGTTAATGGGTCCCTAATTCACCCGCCAAGTATCATCGTCCTAGCACATCTGGAAGTACCCTAACTCGTTATCACTGGAATTCCGGGAAACCCCCTTCAACTTTCCCCAGTGCACTGAGCCGGTCATGTTCTGTCAATAATGTGTCTTAAGAGTCGTTGTTCTTCCCACCAAGTTCCATCCCGACGGTTTGGATTTAGTTAGTGTGTTGGATTCGGTTTCTTTGGCACTTCCATTCTGGAGATAAGGCAGTGTTTTACTTCTATTTTTGCTCAGAACGTCGCAATTATCTACATATCGGCATATTTTTTTCCGTTTTTTTTTTTATTCGGATCCGATCACCAGTTTGAAAGTTATACATGACACAAGATTCGTGACCCTAACTCGTGATCACTGGAATTCCGGGAAACCCCCTTCAACTCTCCCCAGTGCACTTCTTCAGACCAAGATACATCCCGACGGGTTGGATTAGTTATTCAGTTTCTTGGTGTAGCACTCTCATACTGGAGATGAGGCAGTGTTTTACTTCTATTTTTGCTCAGAACGTCGCAATTATCTAAATATCGGCATGATACTGTACACAAACTGGACCAAATCATCAATCCAGACCATCTGAAATTTTTTTTTTTTTTTTTTTTTATTCTAGGGGTGGTGGGGTGGGTGGTTTGAAACTAAAATTGGGGATTTTTTCCCGGGGGGTGGGGGGTCCCAAACGCAAAACCAGATTTTGTACCCTATGGTGGTGGGTGGGTGGGTCCTTTTCTTGAAAATTGACTGATTTTAGGCTAGATATCAATATATTTCATACCTGTGCCCCCCTGTTTCAAACCATTTTTTTAAATTCTATTAAATTTTTTCCAGCTTTTCTATTCTGGCCCGGATTCCGTTAAAACCAGTAGCGTATATTCCGATTTGTTTCGGGAGGGGCGACAGCTCCGTGAAAATATGCTGCCAAATGCCACCCCATTTCCGGCCGGAAGGCCGACAAAATTTCGGGAATTTTTTCATTTTTTGACCGTTTTTAACACTAAAAACACCTAGCCAGACTAAAATTCGATCCAAACGACGATTTTGTTAAAAACGAGGTGCAAACAACACCTTTTAATCTTGTAATCATCCACATTACGACTCAAAAACTGTTTCTGAGATCTATTACTGAACCGTGATGTAAATAATTTCGACTGATCTTCTCAATTTGTATTTTAACGTACGTTTTTACCGTAAAAACATCTTTTCCGAGAATTTCGGGTGAGGATCGCCCCTGTCGACCGTGTTTCGCACATGTTTTTCCCACTAAAAATCCCTTTTTCAAGAATTTCGGGGGGGGGGCCATCGCCCCTGTCGCCCCCCCTAATATACGCTACTGGTTAAAACTGCTACTGTTACAAAATTAAAATTCCGTCCGGGTTAGGCAGTAAATCTCAGATAAATGTTCCAACCGCCTTGAGAATAGTTTTTACCTTGACGAAATGTACGACATCCGCCAGGTTCCGGTCAGTGTGCTTGTTCGGCGGGGACATAGCGATCAGCATGTATTCTTACCTCTAGATTGACGCTCTAGTTTACCACGTTAGTCTTCTAACCGACTTCGAATAATAATTTCTCTTGTACTAATCCCGGTTTGGCCTGGATTCTGGGCAAGCTACCTGTTCAGAGAAAAAAAGAAAAAACACACATTGCATCTCTTTGTTGAAACCCCACATCTTTCAATCCTTATTAGAAACGAGGGCCGTTTCCTACCTTTGAATCGGCTTACACTCGCTTACCACCACTTAAATTACACCACTCGGATTACACACTTTATCCCTTGCATATCAGGTCACACCCGCTAGCTCCGAGTGCTCCGAGTTCACGCTTCTTACTGGGAAGTTCCATCGGCTACCGCAAGTGTCGCAAGGTTGTGGCTCTCCGGCGCCGCCCACTATGTCCCAAAAATAAATCGAGTTTGCTTAACTGCCTAGATACATAAGCTGTGGTATCTAGGCAGTTAAGCAAACTCGATTTATTTTTGGGACATAGTGGGCGGCGCCGGAGAGCCACAACCTTGCGACACTTGCGGTAGCCGATGGAACTTCCCAGTAAGAAGCGTGAACTCGGAGCACTCGGAGCTAGCGGGTGTGACCTGTTGCAAGGGATAAAGTGTGTAATCTGAGTGGTGTAATTTGAAGTGGTGGTAAGCGAGTGTAAGCCGATTCAGAGGTAGGGAACGGCCCTCGTTTCTAATAAATAAATAAACTCTTTATTTCCATAATAGCACGTGGCTAGCGGCGGACGTCATACGTTACAAAAATAAAACGATTTATACTATATACAATTAATTAACATTTCAGACGTCTAACGTTTTTCCCATCGATTCGTCATTGAAGTGGCCCACGAAGTAAGGGACGAAGGACGATAGGTATCTCTTTGAAGATTTTCGGGGCGGGGGATAGAGGAGTTGGCATCTTGAAGTGAGGATTCCTCGACGAGTACTCGGCCCACTGCTGCGTGCCTCTTGAAAATCAGGCAGGATTTTACGGTGAGCCTCGGACTGCAGGCATTGTTTCCCGAAGCGCATGGTGAGGTCGTGACGCCTTTCAGCCAGCCTTTGCAGCCTCAGTTTTTGCAGGCTGTCATCATAGGACATGTAATTAGCCCCAAGCATAATTTTACATGCCCGTTTCTGGATATTTTCAAGTTTTTCGGTTTGCACAGCAGTTAGTCCTGGATGCCAAGCTGGACAGGCGTATTCGGTCTGGGACCGGACGTACATGCAGTATAGCCCACGCATAATTGAGACGTTGATATTGAATCGGGTAAGGCATGCAAACGATTTCAGACATAGGGCAGCCTTTTGGAGAATGGATTCAACGGATTGAATGTTTTTTCTTTTTTTCTCTGAACAGGTAGCTTGCCCAGAATCTAGGCCAAACCGGGATTAGTACAAGAGGAATTATTATTCGAAGTCGGTTAGAAGATTAACGTGGTAAATTACAGCGTCAATCTAGAGGTAAGAATACATGCTGATCGCTATGTCCCCGCCGAACAAGCACACTGACCGGAACCTGGCGGATGTCGTACATTTCGTCAAGGTAAAAACTATTCTCAAGGCGGTTGGAACATTTATCTGAGATTTACTGCCTAACCCGGACAGAATTTTAATTTTGTAACAGTAGCAGTTTTAACGGAATCCGGGCCAGAATAGAAAAGCTGGAAAAAATTTAATAGAATATAAAAAAAAATGGATTTATTCTTGCCTCAGATGAATAGCACGGATATTTTTGTATCTAATGTGTGTGGGGTTCGGCAAAGACCGAACATCTGTAAGATCTGATTGTCTGATGACCAAATAGTCCATGTGGTCTTATTACAAGTTAGTGCTTGCAGGATATTTAAAGTCATTGTTTTGTGAACTTTTTCGTTTGTCTTTCCCGACCAAAGCTAAATGCAATCATTGTAATTGTCGTGATATCACAGTACAAAAGTGAGGTTCAAATATACGAAATGGATTATTTGTATACTGATTCTTTTGCACTCTTTCGAGATTTCAAGTAATCACTCCTCCTTATCCCCACAACGTATTCTTTTATTCACCTTATCGTAAGTAAAACAAGACCAAAGGTTTCGATGGGATCCCAAAAATTTAATATTTGACCAGACAACTACGTCTTCTCTACGCCAGATCCAGTCTTCGCCAGGCGAATCATCTGAGAAAATTAATTTCAGATATACCTGTATAAGCCATATTTATTTTGACGATGCTGATCGAAACTTCCTGCTTTACTTCTGCCGAATTTCCGTTTTCGGCGGAATTCCGAGCGAACTACTTGTCCAGCCAAAAAAAGATAGTTCAGAAACGAATTCAGCGCATCTCCTTATCCCTATAAAGAACGTCTAATCAACTTCAAATAAAACTTTAACTTATAAAAAAAATCCGGTTTCAACCGGATTCCGGACGAACTATACGTCCGGGTAAAAAATGATTGTCATATACAGATTCAGCGTATCTTCTTACCCTTAAATCTATCATCTAATCAACTTCAAATACAAATTTTACTTTTAACAAATTTTCCGGTTTTGGACGGATTCCGGGCGAACTACTTGTCCGGCGAGAAAATGATTTTCACCATCGTGTTCAGCATGTCTTCTTACCCCTAAATCGAACATCTAATCAACTTCAAATAAAACTTTTGCTTCTAACAAATTTTCCGGTTTCGGCCGGATTCCGGGCTAACTACTAGTTCGTCGAGAAAATGGTTTTCACCATCGTGTTCAGCATGTCTTCTTACTCCTAAATCGAACATCTAATCAACTTCAAATAAAACTTTTGCTTTGAACAAATTTTCCGGTTTCTGCCGGATTCCGGGCTAACTACTTGTCCGGTCAAAAAATGGTTTTCACCATCGTGTTCAGCATGTCTTCCCACCCCTACATTAATCATCTAATCAACTTCAAATAAAACTTTTACTTTTAACAAACTTTCCGGTTTTGGCCGGATTCCGGCCGAACTACTTGTCCGACGAGAAAATAACTTTCATATTCGGATTCAGCGTGTCTCCTTACCCCTAAATCAACTATCTAAATAGCTTTTAAAAAATATTTTTCTTGCCCCTTAATTTGAAACCCCTCCCCCACCCTCAAATATACGGCTACACAGCCCATCTTCGAACTTGACTTGTACTTTGACCCAAAGGACCCTCCCACCAAGTTTCATCAAAATATCTCAATCCCTTCGAGAGTTATCGTGCTTACAGACGGACAGACGGACAGATGGACAGACGGACGGACAGACGGACAACTTTTGCGATGTCATAGGTATCCGTCACTAACGTTTTGGGATCCCAAAAAGAAACTGGGCAAAACAAGGCAGAAGTCTCTCCCCTCTCCCCTGCATTCTCACGGAAAGGCAACACAGCTAGGCAGATTTCCGTCCCCGCCACTGCGTTAGACGGTGGATCTACGCGTAGGAGAGCAGGTGCCGGGCTCGGAGATGTGTCCCAAAAGCTTCTCATGGGGAAGATAGGAGCTTGCTTAACTGCCTAGATACATAAGCTGTGCTAGATACATAAGCTGTGGTTTGGAGTCGGGATTAGACAAAATGGCGATAGTCGTCCGAGGTTCAGGTCAAGACGAGATACAGACTGCTCTGAGGAGGCTATGAAAGGGTAGCAATGAAGATCAACATAAATAATATCTGTTTGCCGAAGGGTGCAAATCCCGATGTAGCAAACTGACTCCTTTCCAGTGACATTTCCCGAAAATATGAAAACACACAGCAAATCTTATCTTCGCCTAGTGTGCAGGTAGTGGGTCCCCCAACAAGATAGCTTCAGGGGATCTTGTCTCTGATTATTTATGTGTTATGTAGTAGCCTATATGGAATACCCAATAAATGAATGTTTCAGGAGAAGCAAAGTGACGACCTGAGAGATATCGGCTCTTTTGAGGGGTGACAGGTCTCTGACGATTTTACTGTCAGGCACCCCACTTGGGAACTCAGGACAGCAATGGCTAACCACAGATACTTGGAACTCAGACGCCTTCAACGCCGTAACCGTTTTGGCTACCCTCTATCCCTAGCCAAAAGCAAGCGGGACGAGAATACAAACAGGCAAACTTTATAACCCTGGGGTAGCCTATAAGGGGAGATCCCCTTGAGAGCTGGGGCGACAGTCCCTAGAACAGGCTCATTGCTAGTCAATGGTAATTATGGTTGGAAACCATCATGGCAGAAACAAATTTGACGGCTCTGAACTGCAGTGATGGCGTACTCCAAGAAACAAGGGGTCTGTCCGGAGACGCAGGATCTCGTACAACAAGACACGCCAGTGAGTACCGCCTCATCAGAAAATGTATACAACGAAAAGCTTACCTTACGAAGGGAACATCTGAATCCGAGCATGACAGTTCTGGCGGTGGCAAGTCTAGGCCTGCATAGTCCACTGTACGGAGGTCAGCTTCTCAAGTGTAGGCCCATTGTACAAATCCCACATCGGACGATCCGAAAACACTCATCCGCTATCACCCACTCGCTTCACTCTTACTGTAATATGAACGGCTAGCACAAAATGCTTTTGCAGCATCCAACGGAAATTTTACCGTTGCACTTCCGTTATTACATCGAACTATTTTTTACAGCGACAAATTAGAACAAGCTTTCACAATCGCGCACTGGTTCTTCTCGCTTCACATACGACATACTAACCGTCAGTCGTCACAACACAACCGCCATGCAAAAGCTTTTCACAGTTTGACGTTACGGCCCCTTTTCCAACGGCCATTTGACCGTTGCACAGTTTGAAGCAAGAACACGACGAAATTCTTCCCTGGAAGGCTGAACGGAAACCATCGTCAAACGCTGGAAACAAGAAGCGTTGAGTACGCAGCTTTCTCTTCCTCTTGGAGAAAAAATGAGCAGTCTAAACACTTGGGTTAGATTCTGCAATACACTTGTTTAGACGGTTGTGCCGTGCCATCCTTCAACACTATTTGTTGTACGATGTGATACCTCACTGCAGTTCCAGGCACTCAGAGGCAACTTCTCATTCTCTAGCCACTGCTCGACAAAATAATAGTGAAGGTGGCACCACTGGTTTTGACCGGTGCCGGGAAGGAGTGTACAACAGGTGCCGTGGAGTGACCCCCTCGGGTGGGTCCAAAAGGGAGACCGTTGCCAGAGTGGGTAAATAATGGATTTGACAAGCCAAAGAGCTGGAATAGTTTAAAGGACCCCTCTTGCTTATTCTGATTTTTATAATATATCTAGCTCCCATACAGAATTATAAGCTTCTAAAATCCCCACCTTTCTCCATTGTTTCGTTTTGTGCCTACAAAATTTTAGCGCTTTTTGGCCTTGCCGAGTTTTGCCCGTCACATAACGAAACGTTTGCCATGCAGGATCATTAACGTCTGCTGACAACTCTTTCACACATAAGGATCTGAGAAGCTTTTGTTTATTACTTCTTTTATTTGCTTAGTTTTCACACTTTTGAACCACGGCGCGATCAGTTTTCAAATGTTTTGCGACCAGCCGCCGGGTCGGAGAGCAGGAAGGCTGGACATAGTCGACAGGCGCTAATAAGAAAATCGTAATGTCAGATGGAAAGTAATGGTATTTTCGAAAATATTTTTTTCTTATCCAGTTCATAGGGGAAATATTATTTCTAGTAAGAGTTGTGCTTTAAGTTCTTCGTGGTCGGTTGATTGGCCCTGTTAACCAACTTCAGTAGATGGACTTCAAAATGAATTTCCTGCTGCTCTCACGCCTTCGAAACTTTGGCTGCTAAACACATTTGTCTTTCACAAGGTTCGAAACTTGGAAACCTATTAAAAGTTGACAGTGCTTTGAACTTCATCTCATGCAAATCTAAGTCGTTGGGAATACTATCCGTCTGATTTTATTGACGAAAGTTCTAGAATGTTCTCTTGGAAAACATTTACGCCCACCTGGCGACTGAGTAAGGATGGACATTAGAACTGCGCTTGTCATGCTGACGGTAGCCTTTTCCCTTGGCTTGAGAAAGATTTCTTCTCCCCCCTGAAAGATGAAGAGAGCACAGTCGTCAATAATAGTTGGAGGGGGGGGGGTATAAAGCCGCCCATTCGTGGGAAAGCAGTTGTCTTGTTCAAAATGAAATCTCAGCACTACATGAAACGGATGTGCTGTTTTAACAGATATGCGAAAAACACACTATCAGTTGACGTCACATAATATCTACGTTATGACCAATTAAGTGTTTTTTCTTTGGCTAAAAGTAGGTATTGTACAGAAACGTAACAATTAAAGGTCGCCTCGCACCAAGTGTTGTTTCTACTAAGATGTTCAAATATAATTGACTACTCCAATATTTATAGCTCTATTAAGTTGCACAAGGTTTTAGCTGTTTTTGTCCTCTCTAAGACCCATTGTCTTGAATGACAAACGCGGCAAAATTTGTATCACCGGTCTTCTGACCAATTAGCTTCTCGGAGACGGAGCCTGGTGCGTCGTCAGTGCCATCTTTTACTTTTGGTGGACCCTAGTCCATCCATGGATTTTGGCCCCTTTTCAAGAGTAAAAACGCCATCACATTAGCAAACACGATTCTTGATCAAGACTCGAGACACACTATGGTCACATCTGAGCATAATTTTGGTGACATAGACACCGACGGTATAACCTACCAGCTCACATCTGGATCGTAATGAACAAGGCAATATGGCTAGCAACCATAGCCTGATTTGTCAACAATTTACACCAGCCGTCTGGCCTCTCGTTTGCCCTGGCCCCCCCAGCACCGGCCTAGCCGGCCTAAGGGGTAAAGACAGCACTGCCCGTCGTGTAAAGCCACCAGCAATGAGGGCAATGTCGATGGAGGGGGGGGGGAGAATAAACCTATGAAACAGAGATCTTCGGGAATAAGAATGGAAGGACAAGTTACGGAAGTAGATTGAGTCGGTATCATAGGTACAACGGGTCCT
The DNA here is from genome assembly GCA_023053555.1 of Branchinecta lindahli. Lineage (NCBI taxonomy): Eukaryota > Metazoa > Arthropoda > Branchiopoda > Anostraca > Branchinectidae > Branchinecta > Branchinecta lindahli. Next base: position 16,878,513 of record JAKZAO010000012.1, on the reverse strand, counting down.
TTAAAGGTGCATAAAACATTTTTTCTGTAACATCAACAGATAGTATATTATCACACATGTGTTAGAAGTGCGCATACTTGTAGAAATTTTATGAGCTTCTTAAAGTACAGGGCTGAGATTTCATTTTGGGCAATGTTGTTGTTTCGTCCCACGATTGGACGGCTTTATCCTATTTTCCCACCACCTCCCATTATTGACGACCTTGCTCCTTAGCCTTCAGGGAGAAGAACAAATGTTTTCTAAATCAAGGGAAAAGGTTTCCGTCGGAATAACAAGCACAGTTCTAATATTCGTCCTAGCTCAGTCGTCGGGTGGGCGTTTCTTGTGATCCAAAAACGTTGGTGACAGGACGGGATACTTACGACTCCGTAAAATTAGTCCGTCCGTCTGTTATCACGATAACTCTCGAAAGGGCTGAGATATTTTTTTCAAGCGTGTGAGAATCCATTAGGTCAAAGTAGAGGTCAAGTTCGTAGATGGGCCTGTATTATAGCCCTATGTTTAGTGATGGCGGGTGAGGTTTCAGGTTGAGGGAGGAAAAAAGTTTTTCCAGCTAATGTGAGAGTCGATTTAGGGGTAAAGACTCACTGAATCCAGACTTAGAGATACAAATGAAAGAATACATCGATAACATTTTCAAGTATTCATCGAGGGTTGCCCAGTCTCGATTTGAGTGTACAGCAAGTGCCCGGTGCCCGACCGGTTGCCACGTACTAGAACATTAAAGTTAGCATGTTTAGAAGCATTTGAAAGATGAATCGCCAGATTTATGGACGGCACTGGTGCCAGCACCGCTGACCTCGGTCGGTGCCGGGAAAGGGATTACAGCAGGTGCCCGGGATTGGGTAACCCCTTGGGATTCACTTATCAGAAATTACATTGCTATTAACTCAGTGATGATCTGTTCTGCTCACAGAAGGAAATTAATTGTTTCGGCGTCGCCGAACCGCATCCAGATGGTGAGTAACGGGGTTAGTACACTTGCGGCTAGCAACCTGAAGGAAGTACTATTTTTTCAGTGTTTATGACACTTTCGTCGGGGAAAAAGGTTGCTGGTATATTCGTACAATGGATAAAAGCGGAAACGTTAGCTACGATGCTTCGACAGGGTCCTCGTTGTCGTTGGGCAACGTCAAACGTCAAAATAACGTGAATAATAAACGTTAAACGTCAGGGACAACGTTGGGGAGATAAGAAACGAACCTGCAATCAAATGCTGGTTTTACAATATAACCTACAGAAAGGAGATGACTTTAATCAGAGACAGCATATTTTGGCATCCTCTTTAATTAGTGGACACGGATACTCGCCTTCCAAGTCGCGACAGAAATACTGGTTTTATGGGCATCTTATTGCATTTCAAATTGCGTCAATCACCAATTGCTATTGCAACCTAGCGCAATTATGGGTCAACAGATCGAAATCGAACACTCTTAGGATAATTTTCAACGGTTCCCTTTCGTTCGATATGATTAGATCCTGTTTTTGGTAACCCGTGACAGAGACAGTACAATTACTGAGGGGTCCATAGCTTTGGAAGATGACTTACTGGTGAGATGACTGACAGGTAGCATCCTGCTGACAGCATAGGCTTATGTATTTTCAGTTCAGTTCAGTTCAGTTTCTTTATTAACAAAATTGAATAATACACTGTGAACTAACTACACCCTAAGAGAGCACTGCCCGTAACGGGTGACAGTATTCATTCATTTTTCAGGAAAAGAAATACAAGGAAAAAGAAAAGAAAAAAGAAAAGAAGAAAAAGGGAAAAGTAGAGAAAAAGTTTACAAATCCAGTGTGTATGAGCGACCTTCTTCGGTCTTTGCTTTCTTCCTGTTGTTGGCTAAGAAGATTAATTTATTTTGGAGTTTAGTACTTTCACGTTTCTTCTTTTCTTTTCTTTATACTACTCTGTGTTTCACTTTTACCGGCAATAAGTAATCAATCAATCAATGGGCCAATGGGCTACTGTGACCGAGTCGATCAACGCTCGCGCGCGGCATTGACGAACGTTCGCCATTTATGCAGTTATCACTACCCATCTGGGATAAGATCAATTCCGATCTTTTTGGTTTCCCAGGTGGATAGGTGATATTCGTTCTGTTACTGTTCTTGTTTGTATTTTGTTTTAGGCATTCTGTTTTGTTGCCAGTGTGTAGTTAGTGGCGTATTCTAGTTTTAGTTTGTAGCTGTGAAATGCCGTGTATCGGTTTAATCACAAATAAAGTATCTACCTAGTCAATGTGGAATTTATTTTTCTGGATTAGAGAGTAATCATAATAGTACAAGTTGTACCATGTGAGAAGCTATCATCACTGCTAAACTACTAAATCCGATTGTTTTTGGGATCCCAAAACGTAAGTGGAGGGATACCTATGACATCGCAAAAGTTGTTCGTCTGTCCGTCCGTCCGTCTGTCTGTGAGCACGATAACTCTCGAAGGGAATGAGATATTTTGATGCAACTTGGTGTGAGCATTCTTTGGGTCAAGAGTAAGGTCGAGTTCGTAGATGGGCACTGTAGCCCTACATTTAGGGGTGGGGGAGGGGGTTCAAATTAAGGGGCAAGCAAAATATTTTAAAACAGCTAATGTGATAGTCGATTATGGGGTAAGAAGACACGCTGAACACGAATATGAAAACCATTTTCTCTTCGGACAAGTAGTTCGTCCGGAATCCGGCCAAAACCGGAAAGTTTGTTAAAAGTAAAAGTTTTGTTTGAAGTTGATTAGATGTTTGATTTAGGGGTAAGAAGGCATGCTGAACACGAATATGAAAACCATTTTCTTGCCGGACAAGTAGTTCGCCCGGAATCCGGCCAAAACCGGAAAGTTTGTTAAAAGTGGAAGTCTTATTTGAAGTTGATTAGACGTTCGATATAGGGGTAAGTAGGCATGCTGAACACGAATATCAAAACCGATTTTTCGCCAGACAAGTAGTTCGCCCGGAATCCGGTCAAAACCGGAAAGTTTGTTAAAAGTTAAAGTTTTATTTGAAGTTGATTAGATGTCCGTTTTAGGGGTAAGACGAGATGCTGAATCCGTATATGACAATAATTTTTTTGCCTGACATATAGTTCGTTCGGAATCCGGTTGAAACCGGAAAATTTGTGATAAGTTAAATTTTTATTTGAAGTTGATTAGATGTTGGAAATAGGGGTAACTAGATACGCTGAATTCGTTTTTGAGCTTTAGTTTTTCGTCGGACAAGTAGTTCTGGAATTCCGCCAGAAACCGGAAAATTCGCAGAAGTAAGCCAGGATCGTTTCAATCGACTTATAGGGGTAAACACACAAGCTGAATCTTGGTTTTCTTAATGATTAGCTGTTTGGCCTTAATCTGTTTCTAAATATCAAGAGTATAAATGTTCATGGAGTCTGGTGAAGACCGGATCTGACGAAGACAAAACCGAATTGCCTGGATCAGATATCGAAGTTTTGGGATCCCATCGGAACCTTTGGTCTTGTTACAACAAGTTGTAACCCGAAAAACCAGTTCACCACTCCAAGCGGATTAGTCTCGGTTTGTCCCGCTTGTCTCATTATCAGCACAGTTAAACACATATCCTAGCAGTGTTTTAGCTGAGCGTTGTCGATGGTTATCCACTGGAGAACTAATTTATAAGGTCTCTCAACCAGTGTTGCCACTTTTCTCTGACTGAACCTGTGAAATTGGGCCTCAAAAATCTGTGACTTTCTGGCGCCCACTGAATTCAGTTCTTTTTTTCAGTTTCAACGAAAAACTCTTCGATTCCAAGGTTCCAATTCGCTCTTATAGGAAACACTCGTAAAACAAATAAATCCTTTTTCCGAAAAGAGTTGCCTTGAAATTGGCCAAAATGCTTTCAAATCGCAGTATTTGCGACATTTTTGGCACAAGTGCGATCTCCTGTGACAGATTTTTCACAGCTGTGAATCTGGGGAGAAGTCGAAAACCTGTGGCAAGTCGCAGAATTCTGCGACCAGTGGCAACACTGCTCTCAATTCGTAGGGAAGAAGAAGAAGAATTATAACAGAGGTCGTGCCTCCCTTCCTGTCAGGCGACAGTTTTAGGAACTAAACCGCATGGTTACTCTGAACTGGACTATGCAGAATTCTGTGAACCGAGTGTTACCGCACTCGCTATAGCCTGAAAAAAAAAACGCACATACATTCATCTCCCTTTGGTTACTACTCGCAAGAGCATCATACCTTTGCTCAGATGCAGTTCAGCGACGCTAGGATTCTTAATTTTCCTCCGGGACCATTGTGAATATTCTCTGAGTAATTGCCAGTGTAAGATATGTGAGTTTTAAACATCGGCATAAAAGAAGTTTATCCTTGCGAATATTTTTTTTTTTTTTTTAACCAGGTTAAGCAACAAAACAACGGACTTCCAAATAGAGAATGTCCGCAGGAATTATGAGAATGAGTCTATGAATGAATAACCCGCCAAATCCAAATGCACTTGGCAACAGTCGAGCAGAAAAACAAAGAAAAAACTACTCAAAGGAAACCAACAAATTAACAAAGACTTAGACAGGATCCCTACTTCGATGGCTAGCACGCTGGAGTCGCAGGCACAGGGGCGCTGGTTCGAGTCTCGGTGGCGCCGACCGTTTGGTTTGGGGTGGGGGTTTGGGGCGTAACCCTTTGAGACAAAAAGTCACCCAGTTCAAATGGGTAAGTGGAGTAAGTGGAACAGGCAGGGTGTTCGAAAGCCACCAGGACGTCTTGCCCCCAACTGCACATGGTATGAGGGCTGAGGGCAGAGAACCGCAGATTAAAAAGTTACGGATAACTTTATAATAACAACTAGGTTATATGAGTTAATGTTCATAGATCCACGCTGTACGTAGTACGTATCTGAAGTTTATTATCTCGCTGGTCAAGCAATTCGCCCGGAATCCGGCAAAAATTTGGTTGTACTGGAGTTTAATTCTCATGTTTATTTGAGTTTTGATTCTGGGGTAAGAACGCATGCTGAATCCATATCTGTTTTTATTTTTCTCAGCGGTTCGCTCTTTTGCCATAGTTGGGAAGAAGGAGAGCTTAAAAATACAGGGACATCATCAGTTAAACTCAGGAGGATTGTTAAACGGGAAATGGATACGATGAACGGGTAAACGTTTTGTTGGTGCCTTGGATGGACATTTTGGTTATAATCATCGGCGGAAGTTTACGAATGAACCTAATTATCAGATATCCTTTTCGGTGACAATTATTACCTCTGAGTAAGGGATCTGGAAGTTTACATTGCAAGCTTACGGATTCTGGAAATCTGTCAGACCCGATTACTGTCTGTATCAGGAAGTTTAATTTAAAGAAGTTTTGGGATCCCATCGAAACCTTTAGTCTTGTTATTTTTGTTCTTGACAGAAACAATTGGCTTAAAGGACAAGGATGGATTCACCGATGGTCTTATTTATACAATAGTTGCGTTTTTGCAGATACCATGGATCTGGTTGGTTTGCAAAAACAAAAATTGCCGATTTCGCACTTTTCGGCGTCACCCCAAAAGACAAACTTACATTCACTCACATCACAACACAAGAGCAAAGTGCTAAACTTCTTTCCCACCAATTTGACAAACACCTTGACTCGTGTGTTAGTGATGATGAAAGTGAGATGACTTTTTCATATACCACAGTCCGTTACGACGACAGGACCGTCGTATCTGAGTATCAGATATTCAGATTTCTGAAAATCATATACCACAGTAACTGGCTAGATAGGCTACCCAGTAACTGCAAAACAGATTTTGTCCGTGACATCAGATAACTGCCAAAGCGACTTTAGACCGTAGTATCAGATACCATGGTATCTGAAAAAGCGCAACTAATGTCTCACACCCAGGGCCGTATCCAAGGGGGTAGGGGATTCGGACCCCCTCGAAACACTTAAAAATAATCGTTCTTTATATGCTTTAACCTGTGTCTTTTTTGTACTTTTTGATCCGACCCGCGGGCAACCCCCCCCCCCCCCGAAAAAATGTCTGGATACGGACCTGCTCATATGTATGGCCGCCTTTCATGTCTTCTGGCGTACAACAAGTCAGAGCGACTAACCCCAACCTGATATTATCTAAGGAGATGTCCGACACGAACGTATTTTAGCTTCTCCGCGGGTCAACAAAGGAATTACTCTGAACGATGTTCTTCATGTGAGAGTCTCCTAGTAACTTGTTCTAGCTGGAACTTTCCGGAGATTGTTATTCGGGAAATGAGCACTAAAACTTCTGAGCGAAGAGCAGTCACTTGGAAGGGACGACTTTATAAGCATGTTTCGGTGGCCTTTGAGACCTTGAGGTTTGGCAACAAAAAATGACTTTGATGTATATTTTTGAAACTTAGGGTATGCAACAGATATGAGGACATATTGACTCTGGTTTAGACCATTTAGTTAAAAGCAAAGTGTTTCTATTATAAGCAGTTCGAACAGATCAAGGATTAAAATTAACCAAATTTTATTTTTCTCCAATGAGGAAAAAATGACTTTGATGTATATTTTTGAAACTTAGGTATGCAACAGATATGAGGACAAATTGACTCTGGTTTAGACCATTTAATTAAAAGCAAAGTATTTCTATAATTAGCAGTTCGAACAGGTTGAGCATCCAGAATAATCAAAATTTAATTTTTCCCCAATGAGGAAGCATAAAGCCCCCTTCACACTGAATACGTAAGACCTTACGTTAAGTACTTAAGTTACGGCTTAAGTTTCTTACGTTAAGTAGCCTATTCACACTGAGAGAGTCCCCTTCCGACTGGGCGAAGTCAGATGCACTTTCTGTAGCATCAATCAAACAAAGAAAATACAGATTTTTGTCGAGATTACTCTGCTAAAGGGCAAAGATATCCTTGGGGAAATGACCTCTGAAGACACTGAGATATTACCTATCAGAGGACAAACTGCTATTAGGAAATTTTCAGTCAAACCCAGTGGGTCATCCGAGGGGTTGCTCACTCCCCAAACCCGTGTACACCGGGTGCCGGTGCCGGGAGGTGCCGGGAAGTGCCGGGAGGTGCCGGAAGGGTGCCGGAAGGGTGCCATCCAATTTAATAGTCGGTGTTTAAAAACCACAAAGTTTAATAATAGTGCATTAAATACAAATGTTTAAAAAAAAACTTTTTTCATCAAGAGAAGAGATGATTAGAAAAACTTGAAACGGAACTAGCCTACAGCGACTAGGAGCTCAAGAGCGAATGCTCAATATATTTTATGTGTAGAAAAGGAACATCTTTACTGTGTATTTTGAAAAGGAACAAGACCAAAGGTTTCGATGGGATCCCAAAAATTTAATATTTGATCCAGACAACAAGGTCTTATCTTCACCAGATCCAGTCTTCGCCAGGCTAATCGTCTGAGAAAGCCAAGTTCAGATATACCTGTATAAGCCATATCTATTTTGACGATACTGATCGAAACTTCCTGCTTTATACTACTGCCAAATTTCCGGTTTCGGCCGAATTCCGAGCGAACTACTTGTCCAGCAAAAAAAAGATAGTTAGAAACGAATTCAGCGTATCTCCTTATCCCTATAAAGAACATCTAATCGACTTAAATAAAACTTTAACTTACAAAAAAAAATCCGGTTTCAACCGGATTCCGGACGAACTATATGTCCGGGTAAAAAATAATTGTCATATACAGATTCAGCGTCTCTTCTTACCCGTAAATCTGCTATCTAATCAACTTCAAATAAAAATTTTGCTTTTAACAAATTTTCCGGTTTCGGCGGAATTCCGGGCGAACTACTTGTTCGGCGAGAAAATGGTTTTCACCATCGTGTTCAGCATGTCTTCTTACCTTAAAATCGAACATCTAATCAACTTCAAATAAAACTTTTGCTTTTAACAAATTTTCCGGTTTTGACCGGATTCCGGGCGAACTACTAGTCCGGCGAGAAAATTGTTTTCACCATCGTGTTCAGCATGTCATCTTACCCCTTTACCAAACATCTAATCAACTTCAAATAAAACTTATGCTTTTAACAAACTTTCCGGCTTTGGCCGGATTCCGGGCGAACTACTTGTCCGGCGAGAAAATGGTTTTCACCATCGTGTTCAGCATGTCTTCTTACCTTTAAATCGAACATCTAATCAACTTCAAATGAAACTTTTGCTTTTAACAAATTTTCCGATTTTGACTCGATTCCGAGCGAACTACTAGTCCGGCGAGAAAATGGTTTTCACCATCGTGTTCAGCATGTCATCTTACCCCTATACCAAACATCTAATCAACTTCAAATAAAACTTTTGCTTTTAACAAACTTTCCGGCTTTGGCCGGATTCCGGGCGAACTACTTGTCCGGCGAGAAAATGGTTTTCACCATCGTGTTCAGCATGTCTTCTTACCTTTTAATCGAACATCTAATCAACTTCAAATAAAACTTTTGCTTTTAACAAAATTTCCGATTTTGACTGGATTCCGGGCGAACTACTAGTCCGGCAAGAAAATGGTTTTCACCATCGTGTTCAGCATGTCATCTTACCCCTATACCAAACATCTAATCAACTTCAAATACAACTTTTGCTTTTAACAAACTTTCCGGCTTTGGCCGGATTCCGGGCGAACTACTTGTCCGGCGAGAAAATGGTTTTCACCATCGTGTTCAGCATGTCTTCTTACCCCATAATCGACTATCACATTAGCTGTTTCAAAACATTTTGTTTGCCCCTTAATTTAAAACCCCCCCCCACCCCTAAATATAGGGCTACAGAGCCCATCTACGAACTCGACCTAACTCTTGACCAAAAGAATCTCACACCAAGTTTCATCAAAAAATCTCATTTCCTTCGAGAGTTATCGTGCTCACAGACGGACAGACGGACGGACGGACGGATTGGACACATTCGCGAATTTCTTCCTTTCAAAGTAGGTATTGATTGTTATGGTGCAAGTTCATCGGTTATAGTACTTTCTTTTGACGCTAGACAGCGCCATTTCATCCTAGACAGGGTAAAAACTGACAAAAGTGGAAGGTGCCGGGAGGTGCCGGGAGGTGCCGGGAGGTGCCGGGAATGAGTGTACACCGGGTGCCGGAGAGTGAGCCACCCCTCGGACTTGAGGAGTCCCCGCGTTTTTGTTTGTCCCGGGGACTCTCTCCCCTTATATTCTCGCGAGTCCCCGCTACTTGTCCGGCGAGAAAATGGTTTTCACCATCGTGTTCAGCATGTCTTCTTACCCCATAATCGACTATCACATTAGCTGTTTCAAAACATTTTGTTTGCCCCTTAATTTAAAACCCCTCCCCGACCCCTAAATATAGGGCTACAGAGCCCATCTACGAACTCGACCTAACTCTTGACCAAAAGAATCTCACACCAAGTTTCATCAAAAAATCTCATTTCCTTCGAGAGTTATCGTGCTCACAGACGGACAGACGGACGGACGGACGGATTGGACACATTCGCGAATTTCTTCCTTTCAAAGTAGGTGTTGATTGTTATGGTGCAAGTTCATCGGTTATAGTACTTTCTTTTGACGCTAGACAGCGCCATTTCATCCTAGACAGGGTAAAAACTGACAAAAGTGGAAGGTGCCGGGAGGGTGCCGGGAGGTGCCGGGAATGAGTGTACACCGGGTGCCGGAGAGTGAGCAACCCCTCGGGGTCATCTAGTTCAAAACAGGTTAATACAAGTTTACTCAGAAGATATATTGCGCTCAGTCATCCTAGGATTACAACGATTTCTTCTGGAAAAAGGTAGAACAATTTTCATTCATCCCAAATACCAGACATACCCAACGGCCGGCATAGGATTTCCAAGAATCAGAGGTTTGTGCTGGTAGACTGGACCTATTATTATATCCTAAAACATTTAATTTAATTTCAACAGTGAAGCATGGCTGCTATATTAGTGGCATCTGAAAAGAAACTACCAGAAACTACTGATTAAAAAAAGCAAAATCAAGCCTATCTGTATATGTTTTCCCCATGCCATCATTTAGTTTTCTGCAAAGCTTTCTCAGACATTTATTTTCACATATTCTTCCATTTAATATTGTAAAGTAACTCTTTATATCTTATTTATTATTATTTTATTATATCTTATTAAGTGGATAATTATTATTAAGTATCATAAACCATTAAGTAATAAATAAGATCATCAACTAATTAAAGCCTATGTTTACAGTGGGAGGGGGGGGCGGGTTATGTAAGGATCCAGGAGGAAATATACTCTATTCTCATATGTTTCAATCTGATATTGAAAAGAAGCTCTCTCTCTTGAATAAACTTGTTGATTTTCTCATCCACTAAGTCCATTTTTGAATTTTACGTAACGTAAGGTCTTAAGTTGAACTTTTTTCAACTTTCTTAAGTGGCTACGTTAAGTAAAAATTTCTTACGTTACGTATCACGTAAGAAGCTAAAGTGCACTTAAGACTCTTAAGTTGGCCAGTGTGAAATGCCCACTTAAGCTTCTTAAGTCAATGTGAAGGGAGCTTAAGGCATATACAGAGCAGGAACAAAGAAAGAAAAGAAAACGTTATCATAAGACGAAAAAAGAGATTAATTTGATTTATTTCAAGAGTCGAGTTGTTTCTTGTTTGTATTAATAAATATACATACGGCCAAGAGCCAAAGGCGAGACTAGGACACAATCGGGACGAACTGCCCGCTGCAGCGTAGCTGACAACAGCAAAAAGACAAGAAATGAGTTAGTGTTTTGTTTTCGGGTTCCAGCACGAGACAACCACTTATCCTATGCGGTTGGGGTAAGGTTTGATTAGCCCTCCAAACGACCTTTAAGCCGCACTGTTCTGGCTTTTGGCTGCAGATTTATTTATTTGTACAAGTAAGAAACACCGCGACCTCAGTCGTGTTCAACCCTACTTACCGATAGTAGCTACGCATGACGTCATGTCTTCTGGATTGTTGGCGTCAAGGCTAGAAAGCTTATTTCTAGTTTCGGCAAAATATTTGAAGAGATCGTACTTACCGCGGTTGCTACGCTTCCGAGCGAGGATGCAAATAGCTACCCTTAGCTACTATTACGAGAAGCTTGGAATGGTCGCGTAGTAGCTTTTCATGACGTTGGAAGTAGTTGGAACGAAATTAGGAACTGATAGTTACAATGGTAAGAAGGGTGGAACACACTCTTAAAGGTCGTCCGGTCCAACATATCTTGCTAGTTCACAGATGACAGCGCAATATGCCGTTATGTACGGTTACGAGAACGGCTACACGTTCATATACTGGTGTACTCAATTCTGAGACGCAACTAATCCCTTGACAAGCTGGCTTCCGCGTCTCGCCCTGCCGCCCTGGGAATCTAACCCCAGATGGACTTGTTTGTCTGTTTACTTGCGAAACGACAGTCAATGGACGAGAGAACAGGATAAAATAATCGAGAAAATAATAGTCTACTGTGACTACAAACCGGTCCTGTGGGATGGTAAGACAAAAGGGGTCAAAGTTGGGAAAACTTTTGGTTGAAAAAAAAAAATAGTGCTAAAAATTTTACGTGTTGTGTTTGGAAAACGCTCCAGACCTGCAGCCTAATCTGTAATAGAAAATGTGACTGAAACAAAGTCGAGCGAGTAAATATATGAGCTCAATCTCGAGCTCAATACGAATTGCAGAATTACTCTCACAAGTCACAACAACACTTCGACTTAAAAACTGAGGAGCTCAATCCCCAAAATTTTATCAGAATGTCCCAATCTCTAAGGGATTCAGTGTTCACAGACAGACGGAGGGACGCAAAGTTTGGCATAGTATCTCTTCGCTTGGGGTCGTCAAAGCTAAAGATGCTATATTACCTCATGATTTACCGGATGTCACACCAGCAAATTAATCTTTAACTTTCTAGCTGCCCTTTGAGAATTGGATGGTATGGGCCACAGCTTATGTATCTAGGCAGTTAAGCAAGCTCCTATCTTCCCCATGAGAAGCTTTTGGGACACATCTCCGAGCCCGGCACCTGCTCTCCTACGCGTAGATCCACCGTCTAACGCAGTGGCGGGGACGGAAATCTGCCTAGCTGTGTTGCCTTTCCGTGAGAATGCAGGGGAGAGGGGAGAGACTTCTGCCTTGTTTTGCCCAGTTTCTTTTTTTACTTACGATAAGGTGAATAAAAGAATACGTTGTGGGGATAAGGAGGAGTGATTACTTGAAATCTCGAAAGAGTGCAAAAGAATCAGTATACAAATAATCCATTTCGTATATTTGAACCTCACTTTTGTACTGTGATATCACGACAATTACAATGATTGCATTTAGCTTTGGTCGGGAAAGACAAACGAAAAAGTTCACAAAACAATGACTTTAAATATCCTGCAAGCACTAACTTGTAATAAGACCACATGGACTATTTGGTCATCAGACAATCAGATCTTACAGATGTTCGGTCTTTGCCGAACCCCACACACATTAGATACAAAAATATCCGTGCTATTCATCTGAGGCAAGAATAAATCCATTTTTTTTTATATTCTGTTAAATTTTTTCCAGCTTTTCTATTCTGGCCCGGATTCCGTTAAAACTGCTACTGTTACAAAATTAAAATTCTGTCCGGGTTAGGCAGTAAATCTCAGATAAATGTTCCAACCGCCTTGAGAATAGTTTTTACCTTGACGAAATGTACGACATCCGCCAGGTTCCGGTCAGTGTGCTTGTTCGGCGGGGACATAGCGATCAGCATGTATTCTTACCTCTAGATTGACGCTGTAATTTACCACGTTAATCTTCTAACCGACTTCGAATAATAATTCCTCTTGTACTAATCCCGGTTTGGCCTAGATTCTGGGCAAGCTACCTGTTCAGAGAAAAAAAGAAAAAACATTCAATCCTTATTAGAAACGAGGGCCGTTCCCTACCTCTGAATCGGCTTACACTCGCTTACCACCACTTCAAATTACACCACTCAGATTACACACTTTATCCCTTGCAACAGGTCACACCCGCTAGCTCCGAGTGCTCCGAGTTCACGCTTCTTACTGGGAAGTTCCATCGGCTACCGCAAGTGTCGCAAGGTTGTGGCTCTCCGGCGCCGCCCACTATGTCCCAAAAATAAATCGAGTTTGCTTAACTGCCTAGATACATAAGCTGTGGTATGGGCTTAGGTAGCCTCACGAGAGACATGATTTCCTCAAGTCCATGGGGTGCTAACCCCTTAGGCCCGAGTCCCCAAAGGAATGCGTAATTTTGATGGATGTCTTCGACTTGTCTAACGGACTATCAGGGCCTTGCAACTGGTCTCCTCACCTCAAATTTTCTGGTTAACCGGTAAGTGGTCAAGCATAAACCCAAAGACCAACAAGAACCACTCTGACTCACTAATAGTAGCTTTTTATCCGAGTTTTTATCACAGAAATTTTATTAAAATTACAGCATGAAAAATCCTGTTTCTCTCCGGGGGATGTGTATGCTGGTTGCTTGGATTGGGCCCAGATTGGGCCTAGCCTAGCCTGTCTGGGCCATGGCTACGTACCTTGGGAAGTCCACGCATACAGCCTAGCCTTACTGACTCCATTACACCTGTAGAGGCTATTGCAATCAGCAAGCAAGGTACTCTTTGTTGTGTGAGTGTGGGGGGGGGGGTAAGTCCCTTCTAAATTTAACTGTAGTGTATCCTACCAAACATATCGGACTTTTGTATAGAGTTTGTCCAACGTTGGGCAACCCCAACCGAAGAATCTGTTGATGATTTGATGAAGTCGGTTGATCACAAATTAAGCACTAACAGTATTTCATTCAACTCAGGTGTTTGGAATGTCATAACCTGCATTTGTCAAACGCTATTCCTAAAAGTTGGTATAACCGACATTTGGCAGAGCCTATTCAAAATTCAGGTAGGCTAATTGTGCTAGACTGTAATATAACTATGTTCCTCTAAATTATTTCTAGAGTCGAAGGCGTTTTTGCTGCAATTATTTTGTATTGCTATGTTATTATTAAAGCTGCCCACCTTCATCCTGTCCCTATCTGTGTAGGGAAGACAACTAGCAACTTGGAAGGAACCTATAGGCATGGAACAGATCTGGCACAGACTGATAGCAGGGCGGATTACACACCTTCAGAATTAAACCAAGAAGCTAGTGAAATGACCACAAGTAAATTGTACTTACTGTTTTCAGCTGCACTATAGGTACTGAATAACACCAGAAGACGTTCCGCACGTTCTTCCGCCATTTCAAAATTTACGCCCCGCTAAAATACTGGTATCCCGTGTTGCCGAATTACTGAGACCGGTCCCCGAAACAAACGAAATAGTACCATGAAATGGAGACTAATTACCCATTCATTCCTTTTTATCACTTTTTGATGCCAAAATTGAACAAAATGATTAGTGTGATTTAACGCTAAGAGCTCCGGGCGCCTGCCGCCTCTCGCCAGTGTTGCCAGATGGTGCGCATTTGCGCCATTTGGGCGCTTTTTCGAGGCGGCTGCGCTTCGATTTTTTCAGGTGTGCGCATTGCGCCAATTTTGCGCATTCCCCTAAATCTCGGCGCAAATTGGGCGCATTTTGCTATCCACAAATTTTAGAAGTGAAAACCAGATATTGCCTTGTAAATTCCACTTACGGTAGTAGTTTTATATTCAGATCTCGAGGGTTGCGGGGATTGAAGCCTTGAAGAGCGAATGTTAAAAAATTTCGTTCGAGAAAACTGTGTAAGGGGCCAGAGGCGTTACTAGCCAAAATGTTTGGGGGGGGACAAGGTATTTACCGACTGGCTGGTCATTTTTACCGACTTTGTTTGCGGATAAAAACGACTATTATTGGGAAAAAACCACTGTGTTGACGAAAAATCAGCTGATTTCAAGAAAAAAACGACTATTTTTAAGAAAAAATCGACTATTTTACGAAAAACCGACTGTTTTTGAGAAAAAACGACTACTTCTAAGTAAAAAATCGACTGTTTTTCTTAAAAATCGCGGTGCTTCGCGCCGACTCGGCTATTTTTTACCGACTGGCCGACAACATTGGGGGGGGCGTCCCCCCCCTCCCCCCCAGTAGTGACGCCTCTGTAAGGGGCATGAATGCTCGGAATGTGTTATCCCTCTCTACTGCTTCAAGTCTCGTATGCCGGTGAATAGCCGCAAAGCTGAATGCTACGGAATTTGGCTATTGGTGTATTATTGCATATATTATTTTACCTATGTGTGAGCAGTTTGCACTTCGGAAATTTCTTTTTCCGAAAAATGTGTAGCTTTTCGTCACTGTTTCTCTTCTCACAAAAGACAAGAACTGATTAACTTTTCTCTTTCTGGGAACATAACTAGAACCAGAGGCGTTTCTAGCCAAAATAGGTGCATGGAAGGGGGGAGGGTAAGGTCTTTTGCGACTGGCTAGGTGTTTTTACCGACTTTTTTAAAATAAAAGATAGATTATTGTTTAAAAAAAGCGTGGCGCTACGCGCCGACTTTTTTTTATTTTTTATTAACGGCTGACTGAAAACATTTGGAGGGGGGAGGGTACCTAATTCTATCCCAAAAAGCAAAAAGGCAAAAATGCGCCGGAGGCGCATTTTTGCTTCTCTTGCTGCGCGATCTTGTGTCAAAAATCTGGCAACACTGCCTCTCGCTCCCTGCCTTTCTGCAACGATGCTTTGCTTGCTTTGCTCTGAGCTCTCCTCTTCAAAATTCAAATCACCTGGCAGTGTTGCTTTGGCCGTTGTAGGAGAAACAAAAGTGTTCAGTGATTGATTCTCTGAGGATTTATATTTTGTAATTGATTTGTTTGATCATTGGTGGAAGTTCTTGTAGATTAGCTGCAGTTATTTTGGATACAGGAAGTGACCAGTAAGCTGCATTTTTTCCTGAAATTTGCAGGTAAGCAAGAGTTTTTCTGTGATTTGTTCTTTCTTCTAGACCTAAGCCGTGCCTAAGCCCTATTGTTATGCCAGTGTAGTTGTGATTTTCAGATAAGCTATGTGAAACTTCTGTCATACCCAGTGATTGGAATAGGATAGCCTGTGAAAAATATCATGAATTTCTAATTTGTGGTAAAAATATGACTGGGTGCCCCAGGAATTGGCATTACCTTATCCTGCTTCAGTCTAGTACACTAGCCCCTTTTCAGGCATGGTGCTCAAACGTCTAGCACCATGCCTGGGTGCTAGACGTTCAAGCACTGTACCTTGGATTTCATGTATAGTGCATGGATTTCAATATACAGTGCATGCATGAAAAACACAGTTTCTGTCATCACAACTGAGCACCGGCTCGGATAGGGCTGAAATTACTACCATGAATTAGAGAAATCAAAGACAGTCCTTATCATATTTTTCATAACAAAAACAAAAGGACGCGACTGATGAGGGAGATGAAAAACCTCATTTCCTTTTCTACATAGTCAAGGGTTTTGCATGCAAAGTGTCCTGTGCCTCAGCTTTTTCTACCTAACAGCAGGCCCGTCATTTCAGCAAAACCTAGGGGGGGGCAAAGAATTTTATTTATTTATTTATTTATTTATTTTATTCAATAAAGGAGTAAGCCATATGGCTTGTCGCATAATAATTTTCAACCCCTAGGTCACTGAAAAATCCGGGGGGGGGGGGGGGGGGGGTATTTCCAGCCACATTTTTGTTTAGTGATAGCCGTGTATCCTTCGCCCAAAGGTAAAATTCGTCACTTTTATTGCAAGTCTAGATTTCTATAAACTAGTACAAAAAGGGTAAGAAAAAGGAATTGCTAACGCGAATTTTCATATAAAAAGAACTAAACAAGGGGATAGCGCCTGTTCCCTAATGCAGCAAATCTGCCTACAACCTCTTCCCAGAGGCGTCACTACTGGAGGGGGAGGACGCCCCCCCCCCCCAATGTTGTCGGCCAGTCGGTGAAAAATAGCCGAGTCGGCGCGAAGCGCCGCGATTTTCATTAAAAACAGTCAATTTTTTCTTAGAAATAGTCGTTTTTTCTTAACAATTATAAACAGTCGGTTTTTCGTAAAATCAGCCGATTTTTCATCAACACAGTCGTTTTTTTCTCAATAATAGTCGTTTTTATCCGCAAAAACAGTCGGTAAGAATGACTAGCCAGTCGGTAAATACCTTGTCCCCCCCCAAACATTTTGGCTAGTAATGCCTCTGCCTCTTCCACATTGAGGCAGTTCGCCTCCTCTTTATTACATGCGATAATCGCGCCCGGTGATCGCGCTTTCTTATCCGAGCCGGATACCTATTTAGAAAGTTTAAACAGGTGCGTTCCGACGGTGCACCCCCCCCCCGCAGCACCCGTCTTAAAGCTTTTGGCCATTCGGTAAAATTTTGTATCCCACCCCCACCCCCAAAAGTAGCCTCAAGCCTGTAATCGGACCGCTCCGAGTTCAGAAACAGTCAACATTTTGTGTTTTTTGACGGCTTGATCAAACCAAAATGAACGCATAATATTGTTAAATTAATGAACCTTCTCTGTCTTCGTTCTTCTTCACTTTCTGTGTTTTTGCGCTTAAAAAAGCTTAAAACAGTTGGCTAGTGTCTGCTCATAATAATCCACAATAATTTCTTCGCAATCAATCCTTCATTCACTGCACTAAACTCAACCAACTCTGTCCAAGTCTGCAACTAACCTTAGCATTTAGCAACGATACATTTTCCCAGTCCAAACGTCGAAATGAGACACGTAGTTTTGACTCGAAATGGGCTTGAAAGCCAAGGAACGAATCAACGAAATAAAACTGATAGGAGGGGTTCTGAACTCTCGGGGAGTGAGTGAGTCACTGACTGAATAGTAAGAGAAAACACTCAAAGCCAGGGAATTTCTGTAAGCAAAGTGGGAAAGGCAGTACGTTTGGGTCTATGCAGAAAAATAAAGGTTTAAAAAGTGAAATTTTTCGAAAATCAGGGGGGGGCAAATGCCCCCCCCTGCCCCCCCCAATTTACGGGCCTGCCTAACAGTCAACCAGAATATTGGCTCCTAGGGCACTCTACATGGAAAATAGATAGGCTGCTGTCAGATTTTTCATCTCCATCATCAGTCGCGTCCTTTTGTTTTTGTTAGGAAAAATATGATAAGGATTGTCTTTGATTTCTCTAATTCTTGGTAGTAATTTCAGCCCTATCCGAGCCGTTGATAAGTTGTGGTGACAGACACTGTGTTTTTCATGCATGCACTGTATACTGGAATCCATGCACCATACATGAAATCCAAGGTACAGTGCTTGAACGTCCAGCACCCAGGCATGGTGCTAGACGTTTGAGCACCGTGTCTGAAAAGGGGCTTGTGTACTAGACTGTCCTGCTTCCTAATATGCCTATCGAAAAATCAAGTATTTTGGATGGTCATTATAATAGTCTACATCAAATCCCTGAGTTTGGGATGGGTTATGTTAAATATAGCCTACCCACAGTCTTGACTAGCCATGCCAGATGCCGGTTACCCTACTCCAGCCCTACTCCAAATGCTGGTTACTTACTCCAATCTAGTAAAATTTTGGTTTCAGTGTAATTTAGAAAAACTCCAATTCAAAATTCTTTCTCAGTGGTTCCAGACTGTATGTAGGCTATACTTGACGGTCCCAAACAATCCCCGTCATCTAACGAAATACAAACCACCCAACCTGATTGAATTAGACGAGTTTTGAGAAAACCCTAGCCCAAATTTATTCATTTCAAGTGTAAAATGTATTATTACTTTTAGCATTTGTCGAAACAAAGTTGAGAAATCCTGAAAATCTTTAGTTTATCATGAGATTGATTTTTTTAAAGAAAGTGGAAAAAATATGAGATCTCGTGTGAAATCATGAGAAGTGGAACACTGCTCCGTGCACGGGGCACTCACTGCAGCCTACAGCCACTTTGGGAGTGAGTAAAAAAATAAAATTATGTCGTCCGAGAGAAGCAAGAACTGTAGGTAGCCGTATGTATAGACTAAGGAAGTTAATTGCATAAAGAAAATACGAAGGAATAGGTGTCGCACTTGTGTCGCTGAGAGAAGGAGGGTTTAACAAATCAGTAGTTCTATGAGAGGCCCACTGCTAAATCAACTTCTAGCTGCAGCCTGCAAGGGCACATGTGGCCCATGTTGCCTAAATACGCTATTTTCGATGATTGATTGTCTGTAAAGTTTTGAGACAAGCTTCTCCTTAAGATTTTCAGTAAAGACTACTAGTTTCCTCTTTACCTGTAAATTTCACGTTGTTATGTTTTTCCTACATGTGCTTCTCTTTCACACACTTCTGATTAATGGTAATTTGTAGAGTTTTCAGCTATTTAATTTGTAATTATTCATGTGTAGATTTGCAAGGTCGCAAAAACCGAGTGCAATGCCAACAGCTCTGACTGATGCCTTTTCGGCTCTCCCGAACTTCGTTCGTCAAGACCTTTTCTCGCCTTGGTATAGATGAAGTAATGAGACATATCCAGATCTTGCGCAGGAGAATGTAGAGGGAAAAGTGATTGTTCACCCGAACTTCGTTCGTCAAGACCTTTTCTCGCCGTGGTATAGAGGAAGTAACGAGACATATCCAGATCTTGCGCAGGAGAATGTAGAGGGAAAAGTCGATATATCTTCTTTGTTTTGCTTGAGATTTTTTATCTATAATGTTGAAGGATTGGATAGCGTTTACCGGCTTCTTTCTTTACAAAACTCCTCGGCTTCAGGTTTTGGATTATCTTTGAAAAAAATATTGGAATGTTCTTTCTCGAAAGAGGTTTGCTTGACTGGGAGACATAGAGAGACGCACCTGCTGTTCAATTCTGTTGGTTCACGAGCATGCATCATGCAGGCTGAACTTAAATTCTCTAAGTTTTGTCAGGAAGGGCTTCCGCGGCTTAAATAACTACTATATAAGTAGCTTATTGTGGCAGGAATCCGGCCGTTCATGTCCGGAATTCCTGGATGGGCTTAAGGAAAGAGTTCGAACCTTTTTACTGTTCCGTATGGGTGAGATGGAAGTGAGAAATTCAGTCAGTACCGGCATATTTGCGACCCGCCAATTTTCAAAATCGGAACATATCAAGACAACAAATAAACACATCAATAGATACGATTTGTCGATCTTCAGTCAGGAAATAGTTTAGGCCTATAACATCATGCGCTGGTTGTTCCCAGTTGTCCATGATTTTTCGTAGGGACGATGACACTTCCAAAAGGGTAGTTTATTAATTACTTATTATTTCCAGTAAAACGGTAAGCTTTTGTCGGTGCTTAAGTCGTGGACATCTCTCGGTTTGTATAGTTGCGTCAGAATGCAAATAGAGCAGTTGCTTAGCATATCTAAAATGACACGTACTCACCTTAATGAATACGTGAAATCCATGAGTGAAAGAAACCTTATGAAGGTAGAGAAAGGTAGCGAAGTTATTGGTAGTCATTTAGAATCCCTAGTCACAATCGAAAAATTGAGACACGTGTTTAATTTAAATTCATAAAGAAACCTTTTGTATCTAAGAAAAGCCTTACGACCTTTCCGTCTATTTTCTTTCAAATGAATTAATTCAGAAGCATTATCGCAATTTAACTGACTAAGTTCATCCACATTCAAGTGGGTGATGCCCTGTTACACGTATTGGTACTGTCAAAGTAGCTCTGAGCACAGCAATCAAAGATAAAGAAACGTATTTGGCTAGTATATGAGTAAAATGTAAAAAAGCTAAATATTTGGCAGTCTATTTCGTTCAGTATAGTATGTTTGAGGTATATATCGTCTCTGCTCATTAACCAGCAGTTGAAATTACCAAGCTAATGAACACTATCTGAATAATGTGGGTGTAGATTTACAGACTCGTTGCTCGGTGTTACGATTTTTGAACTAAAAAATTAAAGTGATCGTCGTGTCGATCGATAATGATTTGATGTAGATGAGTAGTATTGGCTGATGTTGGGATTTTGCAACAAGAAAATGTTTTCACAATGATCATTCCAGTCGATTGGTAATGAATATTCCTTCAGCCCAAGCTGGCTGCGAATCATATTTGACAGTGCAAAACGGATACGTCAGCTGAATTTTAGCTGGAAAATGAACTTGTGGAAAAACTTGTGGTTTTGTTTCTTCGCTATCGATTAAACGTAAAATGTTATGTCCAGGAAGAAGAGGAACCTTGCCAAGAAGGGCTGAAAGATAGCTCTAATAAAATCAGCTGATCCGTTTTGCACTGTCAAATACGATTAGTATTGGTTTGATGTCTCTGAATAATGTTGGCTAGTTTTGGAACTTCGCAACAAGAAAATAGTTGTGTTCGTAATGATCATTCCTATCGCCTGGAAATGATTTCTCTCCCAATTTCCTCCACAACAGTCAACTGAAAACATTGGATCAGCTCTCCCTCTTTAGAAGACAGGATAGGTCTTTGGCAGTTTCCCTTGGGTAATCGCTTTTCAGAGCCAGTGAAATGTGATAAGGGAATAGAGGAGTGACTGGGGACATGTAATATTCGTTGCGATAATTGTGCTTAATCAGCCTTTTCCTTAATAAGGTACGGAGTTGGGAAGTAGTGATCTTCCCACGGGTGACTTTCTGATCTAACTAGCTCTTTCGGTAGCTTCTCGACTTGGTCTGAAGGTCCAAACTTTCTTTTGTTCCGATTGTCAGTTAGGCCCCAGAAATAAATAAATATAATTGAACATGTCAAATACAGTGATTTGTAAAATTGCAACTTACAACGACTAGATTATCAGCCTAGTTTTCTGCTGTTTCGTCAGTCTGACGGGAAAGCTGAGAAAAGAAGGAATTGATGAAAGTGGTGAACATCAAGCAGTGAATCCGGTCTGGGACTGTCCGCACCAAAAGCCAGTCCCCGCTCAGACTCTTATGTTTATTTTCTATCATCTCCTGAGATTGGTTGTAGTCTTAAGGCTCACGAAAAGGGCGTGTCTGTCTTAGGTCTTGTAGTAGCCAAAGCCGTTGGTAAATTGTTGAGAGCAGAGTTTAGTTAAAAATGCATCCAACTATTTTAAAATACAGGAACATAAACAGTAAATAGCGCGAGGGGTCATTTAGAGGAAGAATGTATTATAATAGGTGAGCCGTGAGTTGCCTGTGGTTTCTTGTGTTTGCTTCTGTTCTTGTGTTTGCGGGGTTTTTGATTTGCGTCTTGGTCTCCTGTTCCATTAAGCCCCCCTTCTTTTGTCGACTGTCCCCTTTTCCACGGTCTTCAAGTTGTAATCTTTGGAGCCATCTTCGCTGGAGAAAAGTTAGCTCTCTCTCTTTCCATTCAAATCCAAATTGATTAAGTCTTGGTAAATTGGAGGGGAAACGGGATTTATATCTCTTGAGGAGGAGAGCTCCAGGGGATTAAGCAGTGGTTTGATGGGTGGAAGATTTAAGCGATGAATGGAAATGAAACCTTTGACATCGTTGACGGAATGCTTAGTTTTGGATGTTTAAATTGGGATAGATTTCTGCGATCGGCGGGTTGTCTTGTTTCGGCCCTTCTTGGCAAGTGTCTTCTTTATGCCATAGCTTGGAGTGTCCTGTTGTGGCAGTTTAGAACTTAAACTGGGAATAACTCATTTTTTAATCAGCGGATCGTCTTCTTCTTGGTCTAGTGGTTTCTTCTGATGTTTTTTTTTGTATCCTCTTCGTGTGATTTCGTATGTTTCGTTTACGTTTTTCAGTGTGAAATTGTACTTCTCATGTTGTCTTTTCTTCACGCTCGCCATCATAAAGGCTACACGCCTTCCATTTTTTTTTGACGGGTTAGAAATAAATGGGATTGAGATGAATCAACAATGATCTGTTAATATCTGATCCTCTTGACAGCATTCTTTGTCATGTCGTAGGTAATGTGGTTTGAATCTTGTGAACGGACTGTTCTACGGAAATCTGCAACTAACGATAAGTTGGCCCTCTTGGCAGGGATCTTCTTTGTGCAGTAGCTTCGAATGTTCTTCTTCTTGGCCTTATGATTCCTCTGTTTGATGCATCTAAACGGATCAGCCAGACTGTAACTGACAATATGTTATCAGTCTTTGTGTTTTGGCAGTTGTATAACTTATACCTGCTGATTTTGGTCAGCGGGTTGTCTTCTGCTTGATGCTGCGTTTTCTTCTGTTTGATGTAGCTAAATGGATTAGGAACAGAACATTCTTCTAGTTTTTCGGCCCTCTTGACAAGTGCCTTTTTCGTGCCGTAGCTTGGAATCATCTGTTTTAGCAGTTATTTAGCACTTATACCGGAATGAATTGTCGTTTTTGATATGCGGATTATCTTCTTCTGGGTTATGTGATTTCTGGGATTGGTCAGCGAAAGTTGTGGGTGGCGATTTTTCGGCCATCTTGGAACGGGTCCTCTTCGTGCCGTAGCTGACATACTGATTTTTTTTATATATTGTTAGCTACTTATCCCAGTCTAGGCCCATTGCCAACCAGTGTATTCTTGCCCAATCTGTATACCTGTTATTTCAGACAAGATTACTAGATTCTTTTTGGCATCTTAACGAAAGTGGAACATTTCTTGACCAGATTTTACAGATATAGGGGAGAGGAGACATGCCAAATCTTGATCTTCCGATCGTTTTGTCACCAGATCGACAAAAGTATTGTAAAACTGCCATGGGCTCTGTTGTCAAGATCGGGACCACGACACGACAATCTACGCGCTGCAGTCATGTATGTGAACAGCTACCTTTCCGTTTCCCGACAAAACCGATACTGATATAATTCTGTTGGAGCTGCAAAATGGGAAATTATAAATTATAATATAGTAACTCATTCTACGTCAGTTATCTTTCCATCCATTCTCGTTCCCGAGATTCTGCACTTCGTAAGTCTATCCTACGTTCTCTATTAGCATCGCACTGATTATCACGCTTGCCACGTCTGTTCTCTTTCTCTTTACATGACGTGTCAGGATCCCGATCATTGTTTCGGAGAAGCTTATTGGTCTGAAGACCGGCTATGCTCATCCAGTGCACGGGACACGGAAAGAGGCTAAAAACGGCCGAAGCCGTGTGTAATTTTCAGTAAGCGTAACTAAATTTTTAAAGTTTAACCGAAAAGGGCTAGGATAGGACAATCTAGTTACCCATCACTTATTCACTTAAATTGGCTTGAAGACCCGCTGAAAATGAGTTATTTCGTTGTTCCGCTATTCACCAATAATCGATTTTCCGATAGTGGAATTTCCGTATGATTTGTGGTGCCTCTATGCGCTTGTATTTTTGCTGTATGCCTTACGAGAAAGATATATCAATTTTTTTTTTGTTCAGGCATTAAGCGATCTTCACCAATCTCACCACTGCCCTCTGAAAAGCCGCATTTGTGTTGAAATTAAAATTTCCCGCGTCATAGTAGAATTTACGCTGTGGGGACGGCTGGAGATATTCTGAGCCTCATAACTAGAGCAGATAGTGGACAACCAAAAAATCCCTTTGCAGAATCCAAATAATTCACTGTACCTGATTAAATGACACACAAATGAGTTGGCTTTTCAGTTAAACTTTAAGTATTAATAGAAACACTAAGTTTTGCGAGATGTCCTTTAAAGGCCGTATCAATAACCAGGACTAAATGATCCTAATATTAACCCCTTCTTCACATGATCGTGGCACGGTTTCTGTCATCAAACATTCACATTTTGTAGCAATTAATATCGAAAAGGGAAATTTTTTTGAGAAGACATGCAAGAGCATGCCCTGGCGTGTGATCCCACTGAAAACTTTGTTCTGTTATTTTTTAATCACCAGGAACGTAAGTAGTGTTTCTATTGAAGCTGCATAAAGGGGAAATTCTTCCAGTATTTTCCCTGTTCCTGGAAAAGTCAGAGCAGAAACTTTCGCTTTTAATGTCAGACAGTTCTTTGAAGTCATTTTCCTTTGAAATGTGG
The DNA here is from genome assembly GCA_023053555.1 of Branchinecta lindahli. NCBI lineage: Eukaryota > Metazoa > Arthropoda > Branchiopoda > Anostraca > Branchinectidae > Branchinecta > Branchinecta lindahli. The sequence continues at coordinate 16,853,824 of JAKZAO010000012.1, read as the reverse complement.
GAAGAATCTTGAGAAACTTTTTGCTAAGGCTGCAGGAGAGGGACTTAGTCCGAGTTTATGAATAGATAGATACACATCGGAGGATGGCCAGCACTATTATTCGAATCGGGACCAGTCATTGTATGTCGGATCGGATGGCAGGCGGTGTCGCGAGGTTAAGGGAATCTTGCTGGGGGGAAAGGGAGATACTGTTTCCTGATATCCTTAAGAGCACATCACCAGCAGCTATTAGTGCGTTATGTAGATTAGTAGTAAATGGTATTAAATTAAAAGTTGATCGGGCGAGTGTAGTTTAGATTATGCGCTGTGTTGTAAGAATTTATTATGAAGATTTATTGTTTTGTAGGCTAATGGCCCTAAGACTTTAAATGGTGCAAACCAAACTCCAAATTGCTCAAACCCTATAGGCCTACGAATGAACGAATATTAATGAATGAATATATTCCCCAAAAATTCCTTTGGGCCATGGCGGGACAAAAGTACGAAAACAAATAAACACTCCACTCCAACTGTACTATTACAGATATTCAACTCGTAACTATAATAACTAAATAACTCACAAACAAACTTTACCTATAAACTACCCTAAACCACACCTTTAACCTATCACAACACGTTCAGTGGTCTTGTCGAGACGACGGAGCGTATCAGAATCTCATGGATGTTCGAGTCAGACATCACTTTATATGAGTAAGGTGTCTTGACTTTTTGTCCAAGTTCAGTATGGCTGTCATGTCTTAGGATTTGTGCGTTCTAAAGAAGGATTTGAACGGCCGATCTCTCTGATCTTTGAAAACGTCCCAAAGAGGACATCCTTATCTCAGTGGCATCATTTTAGTAAGCCTTCGGGGAGGCAAAGGATCAATTTTGGTCCCCAAATCCAGGTTTGTTAGATAGACTCAATTGTGTTTACTCTTTTGGGGTTAAACTAAAAGTAGTTTTCGATATACGGTACCTTGCCTTTTGAAACCTAGTTAGTGGCCAAAGTTTGAAATGTATAGGGGTACATGGCTCCCCCTCTCCCCCACTACTAATGGCTTCCGTGTGTTACCTGCCAAAAATATTAACAAAACCATTTTGGGGGGGGGGGGCGCATAGGATTAACGCCGGGCCAAGCTAAGATGGATTGCACTGAAAGTGTGAAGAACACGGATAATAATCCTATTAGTTGGCTTTTACCTTTTCGAGTCAGAATCACGTATTCTATTGGCCATGATGATAATATTTGACTCAGATCCGTTTCCGATGGGTAGGGTGCACTCCCTCTGTCCTAAGGAGCTGTAACTGAAGAAAGTCAAGCTTGTCTGACAATGAATGGCGGCTCTGTGGATTGCATGCCGACTGTCGCTTTTGCTTGTGAAGTTTGCATTCGTATCCTTAAGCGCTTTTGCCTATGACATGGCAGCTTTTTCCCATGAATATTGGCCGTTGGCCTGTAGTGAAGCGCTGTGTATGTTCGTTCAAAAACACCTTCTTTATAGTCCGTAAACAAACATGGACTTCTTAATCCCAATCTAATCTTCGGCTTTTACTTCACTCGAATCCACCCTTTGTTATGGGTCAAGGCGAGACCGAGGGCGAGACGAGATTACAGGCATCATACATTCTTGTCCTCAGTAGCAATACATTTCGATCAAGACCGGAAACAAACAAAAGAAGACATCCAAAATATTCGCAAGGAATAATCGTTTACGCGATTGTCTGAAACTCAAAAATATGCCGTAGGCTAATATTCACACATGATTTATTCTGCTAATGGTAGGAATTTGCGAGGGGTTGCCCGCTCTCGATTTGAGTGCACAGCAAGTGCCCGGTACCGCGGTGGCCGGCCGGTGCTGTCACCGGTTGCCACATTAAAAAGGCACGTTTAGATGCTTTTGAAAGATGAGTCGTCTAATTTATGGACTGATTTCGGTCGGTGCCGGCAAAGGGTGTACAGCAGGTGCCCGGGAGTGGTCAACCCCGTCGGAATTTTGGATTCCCGAACACCACCGAATTGCACAAAAAGAGAGACAGGCGATTAGCAAGGGGGTTACAGACTTAGAGAGCAACTGATGGACGTGAAAGAATGTGTAGTTTTGTCACACTGTTTAACTAATAAATGAAAATAAAAGCTACTTATGTCAGGAAGTAGAGAGTAGAGATGGTGTATTTCTAGACCGTCTTTAAGGAGTGAATTCGGAATAAGTATTTCAGTTGACAAGCCCGGGTCACAGCTAGTTCAAACCATGATTCGGCACGATCTGGGGATGATAAAGTGACGCGATTCGGAAGTACATATTTTGACGCTGTATTGATCGTAGCAGAAAAGTATATGAGAAATGGCTGCTCATGAATAAAGTAAAAAAAAAAAAAAAAAAAAAAAAAAGCTGACTGTTCGACAGTGTGCATTTCGCAGTACTTTTATTCCGGGTCTTTATATGACTTTTACACAAGAATCCGCCATATTTTTTAATACAAAAGATCAGCGAATGTTATTAGACAAACTGAATAATCATTGAGTTGTGGGGGGGGGGATTTAGTCGTTGTGGTAAAGGTTTAATCCGTTTGATGTTATTTGTGAATTATGTTGCTTGTAGTGTTGAAGGTTTCGCAGAAACGACTGGTACAGTTTTCTCATTATTTTCCACCATATGAACCGATTCGGCTCTCAGTTTGAACCCACAGAGAAACGACTTGTTCCCCCTGATCCTTGGCCGGTCGCCTGGACTTTCCAAGACCGTGGTAGCTCGGCGCTGTCGCCGCCCGTTCGAAAACACCTTATTAACCGTCAGCGCTAATCAAAGGAACGCTAAGATCTCTCGAGTATTCATCAACCCAGTCTGACTGCGAGCCATTCTTAGTGCTGCGGAATGGATTAGTGAGCTCGACTTTGTACCTTCGTAACAAGGATCCTCTTCAGACCGGTATGGATTGATAGCAATTTCACATGTCGCCGAAACAAAATTTCAGCAGTAATCCGTTTAGCATGACCAAACGCTATTTTTACTAAGAGGATATGTCTCCAGTTGTGGGATTGCAAGGGCGTCATTTATGAGGGGGGGGCAACTGCCCCTGGCTTTAAAGGGGCCAGAGATCAATTTGAAACAGCTGCAAATTCCTTAATCAAGGAGAGAAGACGTGCTATATGTTTTCATCTAGTCGTTTTCTAAAGAGATCGATAGTTCGATTGAATCAAGTAGAGCTGCCGCGGGGACGTCACTGGACTCTCACAGCATTCGTGCATTCGTGTATGCCTCCTCCAACAGTAGTTGCGTTTTTGATCGAAGTTTAAAGTTACCTTCAAACTCAAAGGTCTCTGTTTAAACACCGTTTTTGGTCGCCGGTCACAGTTCCTTTGTCCTTTAAACTCCGATCGTCGAACTTCGTGAGCTAGTAAGTTCGAAGTTTGCTTGAATCGTCGAAGAAACGTCGACCGGGCAAGGATAGCCGGAGTTGAAAAAACGCCAAATAAACGACCGGCGATTCTTCGACGGCGTTTGGAACCCGAAAATAAGCAACCGACCAAGCCAACGGCGAACAAAACTTAAAAACGCAACTAGTTTCCTCATAAGATTGGTCATCCAGTTGAGTCGAGCAACTCTGCCTCTGGGACTTCGAATTTGAGCACAACAATTGTAAAGGCCTATAGGCCGCTATAGGCTATTGCCAGTTTCATTTCCTTTTCCTGGCAAAGCCGATATGAAAAGTCAACACTTTTTCGATTTGGGGACTATTGAACCTTTGATCCTGTTTCCTTAAGGCTGAAGGTTTTGAAGATATATTTGAAACGTATCTAATCTCTCGCATCTAATCGAAAATTAAAATCTGAAACTCGCATTTAATAAAAAATATAATCTGTCTTACACGTGTACCAAGTTGGCTGATCTTAAAGTAGGCTACACATTCGCAGTAAACAAACTGACCAGGAATGACAAAATGTTATCTTTTGATGTTAAAAGTCTGTTTGTTGTATTTTATACCCCTCGTTATATCCTCGATAGTTAAAATGTATGTTCTTTCTTTCTTAAATGTTCTCCATACTTTCATTTTGAATGACGGGTCATAAATACATACATAGGCTACAGATATACAGGATGTTGTACTGTTATCTCGAATTATGTGTGGTACCTCATTTTTATTTCCGCATCTAGCCCAGAACTATCCACTTTATCCATTCTTTATCAACATTCCCGTTTCTTATTTGTACTGCAGCGGCCTCCTTTGTTCGCTCGAGTTCCCTTCCCTGACAGTTGAATTAAACGCTCGGAGCCAGTGTTGCCACTGGTTGCAGAATTTTTCGATTTTTCACATGTTTTCGGCTTCTTAAGTAAAAGAAGCCAGAATTCTTCGACAGCTAAGACCGTAAAAATAGCCAAAGCCAAAGTCCAAAGCTTAAAAAAACGAGATTTCTATTTGATAGATTGGAAAAACGGCCGAGTCGTAGGCGCAAGCATGTCACAGGTTTTTGCGGCCAAATGTTACAGGTTCCGTCAGAGATCAGTGACAACACTGTTTGGAGTGTCAGGAGCCGAAGCTACACTTGTTCTCGCCATTCCGTGCATTATCTCGAATCAAGTTTATCCATAGCTGACATTTCTGATTCAGCGCTATCAAATTACAATCTTGAGCACTGCAATTAACTAATTTAGGAAGAATAATTAGGTGTAATTAGACTTTATGGCCGGTGGAGGTAAGAGTACTCTGAATGAGTTATAAGTAGACGCAAGTATGTCCTTGATGGATTTCAATCAGTGGTGCAAAACTAAAGCTGTCTCTCGGGTCTGCCGCGGTCCTCAGCTTTTAGAGAGCTCTTTCGTTCATTAGATGAGAAGGACGATGCAGTTTGAGTGCATTTTATTACGCATAGCTTAGTAAATATGCGTTTGCGTAATATATAGAACAATAAAAAGAGATCAGCACAACCAGAAATACACAGCGAAAGAAAACACATAAAATTTACTGAATTAGCTGGCGCAGTGTTCAGGCAGGCTGCTGGATGATGACAAAAGCGAGGGGATGCTCACTCACTGGGCACCACTGTACACCCTCCCTGGGCACACCTGGGCACCGGTCATCACTGTACAACCATTTTGGGAGTGAGCACCGGCTGGGCACACCTGGCCACCGGGCACCACTGTACAACAATTTTGGGAGTGAGCACTGGAGTGGGCACCGGCTGGGCAAACCTGGGCACCGGGCACCACTGTACAGCCATTTTGGGAGCGAGCAACCCCTCGGACAAAAGTTGCTCACTTATTTCCAGTAATCTCATAGTTGGCTCCAAGGCACAAAACTTTGCCTTAGTTCGTTGCCTTCCGCTTTGCTCTGCACTGAGTGATCTCCAGTGGACAACATAACATAAGTCGGCCGTTCAGTTAAAGTTTAACTAATCAACATGTCTTTTTGGGATCCCAAAACGTTAGTGACGGATACCTATGACATCGCAAAAAGTTGTCCGTCTGTACGGTCTGTAACTTCCGAAGGGAATGAGATATTTTGATGAAACTTGGTGTGAGGATTCTTTGGGTCAAGGGTAAGGTCAAGTTCGTAGATGGGCTCTGTATCCCTATATTTAGGGGTGGGGGAGGGGGTTTAAATTAAGGGGCAAACAAAATATTTTTAAACAGCTAATGTGATAGTCGATTACGGTATGAGGTAAGAAGACATGCTGAACACGATGGTGAAAACCATTTTCTCACCGGACGAGTAGTTCGCCCGGAATCCGGCCAAAACCGGAAAGTCTGTTAAAAGTAAAAGTTTTATTTGAAGTTGATTAGATGTTCGATTTAGGGGTAAAATGACATGCTGAACGCTATGGTGAAAACCATTTTCTCGCCAGACAAGTAGTTTGCCCGGAATCCGGCCAAAACCGGAAAGTTTGTTAAAAATAAATGTTGATTAGAGGTTTGATTTGGGGCTAAGAAGACATGCTGAACAAGATGATGAAAATCATTTTCTTGCGGGGCAAGTAGTTCGCGTAGAATCCGGTCAAAACCGGAAAGTTTGTTAAAAGTAACAGTTTTATTGGAAGTTGATTAGACGTTCGATTTAGGGATAAGAAGAACACATTTTCTACCCGGACAACTTGTTCGCCCGGAATCCGGCCAAAAACCGGAAATTTGGCAGAAGTAAAGCAGGAAGTTTCGATCAGTATCGTCAAAATAGATATGGCTTATAGCGGTATATCTGAACTTGGTTTTCTCAGATGATTAGCCTGGCGAAGACTGGATCTGGCGAAGACAAGACCCGATTGTCTGGGTCAAATATTAAATTTTTGGGATCCCATCGAAACCTTTGGTCTTGCTTTTTAAGAAGGGCTTGCCAAATTGTCTCGATTCGTGCTCTCGCAGCGTATCGAAGACATTCGGTTTGTGCTGCTAAATAACTTATAAGACCAGAATGGATGTCTTATTGTTTAGCCACAAACTGCACTGTTGAACTGTGCACAATGCGATGCTGAGCTGCTCACGCTTTTTAAAGTTTAACTGCAAAGCCAACTTGTTTTTATACCGTTGATTTGAATTATCTTGACTCCCGTGAGGGATTTTTATTTTTTACGTCGCGTAGTCTAATAGTGACGTTGAGAATCTCCGCTGGTTGCACGCCAAATAATTTTACGGCTAAGGCGCGGGAAAATTTGAATATCTCCAAAAGCGTGCTTTTCAATGGCCATAGAGTGAAGATAATGAAATGCTCGATTCCAGACTGCAAAACCACGTCTGAAGAAAGCCCTCTCTTCTGTGCTACCCCGAACGGGTTTCCTTTGTGGAAGGACCCAGTCAACAGAGAATTTGGCCAGCATTCCACCAAACTGATAAGCAAGTTCGAGCTTTCAACTGGCCAAGTTCTTCCTGGTCACTTTCACTTTCCATGTTGCTTTCATATTCATGGCTTCAAGAATGCAAATCCGCCACGATCTGTTATTTATATCGGCAATTGACGCAATTGTTTGCCGCTGTAGTTGCCGAACATTTCAAACATAGAGGTACGTCCGTATAGAGGTACAACAAAAACCGTAGAATAAGTACGTCAGCTAAAATTCAACAATCGCGGATAACAAAGCAACGAAGTAACGCGTTTTCGTCGGTTCTTCGAGCCTAATTAAGTAAAAATATGACGGGCAACTAGACTGTCGTATCACAGCCCTATTCGGATAACCTTTAACGTCCGTATCAAAGCCTGGACCCATTAATTGTACTCCGGTCTTGGATTTTGCTTGATACAAAACCTGAACTTATTACGGGCCGATATTAGAAACTCTCGGACTGTGCGAGGGGTTGCCCACTCCCGACCTGAGTGTGCATCAAGTGCCCGGTGCCGGCATCGGCTGACACCAGCCGTCACGGGTTGCCACGTGTTAAACCATCAAAATAAGCATGTTTAGAAGCGTTTGAAAGATGAATCGTCTAACTTATGCCGGGCACCGGTGATTTTGATCGGTGCCGGGAAAGGGTGTAGAGCAGGTGCTGGGGAGTGGGTAGCCCCTCGATTCTGTGATATTGCTAATTATTCACTAATGATTCATTTGTTTGACGTCATCAGAAATTCCATGAATATAATAATAAGATTTGTTACACAAAAATAAACTTGCACCTGTTAGAGAAGCTCTAACATAAAGTAAGCTAAACTTTCTGTCCGCTTGAAGTCTAAACGCTTGAATTACATATTTGCAAACCTCTAGGAGGAAGTTGGAGTTCGTAAATTTCAGGATACCGGGAAGCAAGACCTGCCGCTAATTATGTTGATTCAATGATCGTCGTTCAACTGGTTCTAGTTTTTCTGTAAAATACAGTGGCCGTTTACTTCCGAGTCCATTAAACAATCTAAAGCCCTTCCAAAGCATAGCTAAGAAGTTTCACTCGATAATTTGTCAGTGGACATTTCTTTTTTGGATAGAACATCTTGTTGTAGGTTAGTATGTTCATGAATTTAAATTGTTATGTAGTCTATATTTTTGGAGTTCGTAAATTTCAGGATACCGGGAAGCAAGACCTGCCGCTAATTATGTTGATATTCAATGATCGTCGTTCAACTGGTTCTAATTTTTCTGTAAAATACAGTGGCCGTTTACTTCCCAGTCCATTAAACAATCTAAAGCCCTTCCAAAGCATAGCTAAGAAGTTTCACTCGATAATTTGTCAGTGGACGCAAATTTCTTTTTTGGATATAGAACATCTTGTTGTAGGTTAGTATGTTCATGAATTTAAATTGTTATGTAGTCTATATTTTTGCTTATCATAATGCTAACTATGAATGCTCCACCACCACCATGGATGTTCTCGATGTTTTGTTTACTTGGTTGCGATTACAAATTAATAAGTCTGAATTATTATGCGCATGGAAGGGATTTAAGAATCCCGGCACCGTGTATTCAAGGGTCGAGCAAAGTGGTTACAGACTTTGTCTTGCAAATAGCGTTCTGAAGCAGTTGTGTCAGTGCTTATGATGTAATTATGGAAGGGAAATGTTGTAGGTATCACGAAATACAGAAAGGAGTTGGTTTGAGGCAGAAACAGCGTAATTGGGGCCTGTCAAGGTGCTAATTGATGCTCCGCGATTAGCAAAGATTGGTCACGGCATTGTAGGCTACAACATGCCTGATTTGTGAAACTGTTTTTTCCACTCAAGTTTCAGCCTGAATAGGACCCTTGCCAAGAAGGGTCGAAATATAGCTCTAATAAAATTCAGCTGGCGTATCCGTTTTGCACTGTCAAACAGTGAAACTTATCTATTAAATCCCAGCTCATTTTCTGTCCTATCATGTCAACAGTTTGTTTTTCCGCGAACTTGACGACTTTCCGATCTCCTCAGATATTTTCTTGGAAATTCCTGGAAATTTCTCTCGCCCCCCTCCATTGATTTGCTGAGCTCTGGATGAAGATCTTATTTTGTTTAAAGGTTAACTGAAGCGATTTATCGATCCACTTTCCCCTTGCCGGCCCGTCATGTTCCATTATAGAAATCTCCAGAAGAAGCTATCAATCATCAATCAATCTTTCGCTTAATCACTTATCACTTAATACGAAAAAAAGGTCAAGTATACAATTTATTACGAATTGTCTCGTTAATTAGCCGCCGTGATGTCGTGGTACCCAGTGCCGTCTTTACCCTTAGGCCGGTTAGGCCTGTGCTGGGGGGCCAGGGGAACCAAGAGGCCAAGCGGTCGATGTAATTTGTTGAGAAATGATGCTACGGTTGCTAGCCGTGTTGCCTTGCCCAATACGATCTATAGGTGTGACCAACTACGTTGCACCGTCATTTACGTGACCAAGGATCGTTTGTGCTAATGTGCTGGCATTTTTAGATGAAAAGGGGCCAAAAACCTATGGAAATCCTAGGGTCCACCAAAAGTAAAAGACGGCACCGGAATGGAAACTGTGAGCCGGTTTTTGGGATTGCTTTCCACTTTCCTGCTAGATTCACTTTCCAGTAACATTCTGGAATCCTTTTCCGAGAAAGCTGCGTCGGTTTCCGAAGTGCGAAAACCGATTCGCAAAGCTCGTCAACTTTCCAAAGCAGCTAGACTATCGTTGGAAAGTGATCCTGCAGGATCACTTTCCGGTAGACGTTCCGGTCACTTTCCAAAGCATGCTTTGCTTCGGTTGTCTACTCTAGATGTTTGTGTGCGCCGAGGGTTTATCGGCGCGCCGCCGATGAAAATAAAATCGGCGCGGCTTCGGGGTTTAATTCGAACATGTTGCTTCTCTATGTCACCTAGTCTATGTCACAGTGGATTGTTATTGATGATGGCTAAAGAAATAGAATTAGACAAGTTTTAAAGTTCTGATTTAAAGGCATGGGCAAAGTTCCCGGGCTGAATTATAGCCGGGTTGATACATGATGCCTAGGGGTTGCTCGGGGGTTGTTCAAATGTATAAATTAAGTGATAATACAACCTAAACAAATTAACGAAAGATCGGGAAATTGGCCTACACCAAAATCTAGAGTGGGTAACCCCTCTGAGAATGCGTCCTAACTAACATCTTCAATGTTGCTTACTGAGTTCCAATCTCCTCGTTCCTGAAAGTATCCCATCTTTTAGTCCCGTTTTCTTGTTTGCTAGATCCCACTCTCATTTTGTTTTGAAAGAGTCTGAAGAGTTATTTGGTTGTTCCCGAGTGACAGTTCATTGTTTTCATAGCGTCGTTCTGGGGAGGTGAAACCGCGACAAAGGAATGTTATCGTTTTGTTGGCACACATCATGCCTAATTAGTTATCATTCGACCGTTTTTCAGCCTTCAGTAATCAGTCGTTTTTTAAGCCCTCTCGACGGAAAGAAGGAGCGAGGGGTTGCCCACTCTCGATTTTAGTGTACAGCAAGTGCCCGGTGCCCCGATGCCCGGTTGGTGCCGGCACCGGTTGTCACGTGTTAAAAGATCAAAATAAGCATTTTTAGAAGCGTTTGAAAGTTGAATCGCCCAATTTATTATCCGCCTATTTCGGTTGGTGCCGGCCGGTGCCGGGAAAGGGTGTACAGCAGGTGCCGGGGAATGGGCAACCCCTCGAGAAGGAGGTGCCGGGTGATCCTTTTGTCAAGGACTTGTAGTTATTGTGTATGATGTGGGCAGGGCCGTATCCGAGGGGGGGGGGGGGGTATGGGGGCTGGACCCCTCCGAAACATGCAAAAATAATCGTTTTTGTAGGCTTTGACCTTTGATGTTTTTGTCTCTCTGTTTGGTATGGATTAGGTCGAACCCGCGGGTAGACCCCCCCCCCCCCCCGAAATTAATTCCTGAATTCGAACCTGGCTCTGGGGTAGGCCAGAAACTTGGCCACGAATGTCCCACTATCTCAATCCCCAAATTACAGGTGATGGCGGGTAGTAGATGCTGTACATGTACATTAGAGCTGCATTTCGGCGGATTCGGTATCTGCAGAGGAGTTGCCCACTCTCGATCTCGGTGTACAGCAAATGCCCGTCCCCGCCCAGCTGGTCGATGTCGGCACTTTTTGTCAAGGATTTTTAGTTATTGTTGATGCTGTTAGGTAGGCCAGAAACTCAGGGGTTGCCCACTCTTGGTTTTGTTGTATAGCATTTGCCCGGCCCCGCCTAGCTGACCGGTGCTGGCACCGGCACAGATTGCCACGTGTTAGAATATTAAAATCTGCATGTTTTAGGATCAATCACCCAGTTTATGGCCGGTGCCGCTGATTTCGACCTGTGTGAAAGGATGCACAGCAAGTGCCAGGGAGTGGGTAACCCCTCGGGATCTGCATACCTTTTTTAGGATCTTTCTTCTCGCCCTGTCGGGGAGAGAGGGCTAAGTTGTGTCGCTATACTGATTTCGTATACGGCAGCAAATTCAGTGCTGAATGCAAAAACCAGAACAAACTGTCCATGCTAGTTTGCGCGCAGGATAGTATTACTGTTTTACACAAAGAATCGGGAGCAAAATTTCATTTTCATTGTAGTTTTGTAGGAGCTACAAAATTGTGGCAAGGTTCACACGGCGGTTGGGTTCAGCTACAAAAGATTTCAGATGTTATTCAAGTCAAAAGCTTGCGATTCTCCGACTGCAGCGATTCTCCGAAAATCGTAGCGAATCTGTAAACTTGTGGTGCTACTTTTGTGGTGAACGAAAAATCGGTCTATTTGCGAATAATCGCCGTTCGCGTACAAGACACTAGATTAGGAAGAGGGGATCCTTTGTCAAGGACATGTGTTACGTAAACGATCTGATCGATTGAGTCTCTCATGCGAATTTAGACGTGATGAAATTTTCCATGTATTTTCCGAGGCATTTTCATCGGATTCAGCTTTGAAAATTCGGATCCGGAGTCACTTCTGATTCAAGCAGATAAGCAGATAATGAATCAAACACTGCAAGTTGGGGTGTGACTTATTGCTTCCATGTCATTATCGTTTTCCCAGCAGTGTTCTAAATAGCAGATCGAACCCGGTTTGTACGTTACCTTACGCACAGAACAACGATAACCGGATACCCTGCGCATGGGATGGCAAATTGCTTCCTTATCAGTGCCATTTCCCGACCGTGTTCAAAAAGCAACTCGGACCCGTCTGCACCTAACCTTACACGCGCAACAGCGTTATTCTACAAGACATTGTGACCGCGGGGCAAGAAACTGCTTCCCTCCCAGAACAGTTTAACGTCCGTGTTCTGAAAGAAACAAACTTGGCCATAGCTCCAAGGTGAAGCTGCATTGATAGCGTTTGTCGCTTCCCACTCCCCACCCGCTTCTCCGTCACAGATTTACTATTCAGAGAACTAACTCCCCTTTTTGTTCCAGGATGGAATTCTAATAGTGCGAATCTGTGAGAAGTGGAACGATGAAGAAAGAATCATCGACGAACGGCGAGAAAAAAGAGCAGCCATCGAGCCGCGGGGGAACCCCCAGAAAAACGCGTAGTAGCTCTAGCCCCGTTATTGATAAAGATGAAGATATATCTAACTCCGCCACTGAAATCACGAAAAACAAGGATAGCTGTGACAACAGCTCCTCGGAGACGACTGAGGAGGAGGAGGTCCTAACGGAGGAGGATATAGCGATAAATTTGCCAGGAAAGAAAGGGGGGATTAAGGGAAGAGCCTGGAAGAATGCGGATGGGGATTATTTGAGGTTCCTCTGCTTAGATGATGGATCGGACTACAGACCAGGGGGTAAGTAGTCTTCCTTAACATTAACGTGTTCATGGTTATCGGGAATTATTCTGATGTGTCTCACTTAGCCGGGACTGTCGCATGGTCAGCAGTGTGATAAAAAGGTTGTCAGATTACTAGATGGGCGATAAAATGGTATCGGTAATGGTTATATGGGACTAGGCTACTGTCATAATGGAGTTGCTGAGCTAAGTAGTTGATCGACTGCCGCCTTTATGCAGCTTCTAGGGAGGTAGTCTTTCTCACTTGTATTGGATCGCATGCTAGATATGCAATATGATTATTATTACACTTTCTGAAGTTTCATAACTGATAACACATGGTTTCGCATTCTTGTGTTAAATTTTATGTTGGATGCCGACCGCCAAGGATATTTCTGTTACGACCCTTATTTCGAGACAAGATTCTCACACACAAGGATGTGCGACCATGTGTTAGTAAATGTTACCAAATCTCTGACAGTGTAGACAGTTCGTTTGCAACAATGGCCATGTGTATATAAGCTCCATGTGTACATAAGCTCCTTACCGGTCCACAGGGCGTTATTCAAAGGTTTGCGATCTTCGCTTTTGAACATGGAACTCCTCGACTGGTATTCGAGTCCATACCAGAATTCTTTCCGATTGACAGCGTAAGCAGCATAGGTTTTCTATTTCTACACCGTTTCATGTCCTAAAAATCGCCACATTCCGGTTCAGAGTCACCATGCGGTTTAGTTCCTATTCGCCTTATTCCAGTTCAGCGCTCCAAGCGGACTACACTGTTAAAAGTTTTACGACATTTCCCTAGAAAACGTCGCTATCGCAACACTTCCAAGAAAATCTGTTGAAAATCTCGCTCTTTTCCGTAAAAAGTGTCTGCATAGCGACATTTTTCTTGAAAGTGTTGTGATAGCGACATTTTCTAGGGAAATATCGTAAAACTTTTAACGGTGTAGTTTCTGTCAGTCCCCCAATCGACTCAAAATCGCCATTTGTGTAGACATAGTAAAAAGTCCGATCATTCAGGTAGTGGACAACTTTCACTTCCTATCACCAAGTCATATGCAAAACCTCCATCACCTGGGAAGCAGATTGCAGATTTTTACTCACCAACCGGTGGATCTATTTTACTATGTCTGTCAATAAGTGCTGACGGTGAGGCATTGGGGGATTAACAGAAAGTAGTCCGCTTGGAAGCGCTGAACAGGAATATGGCCAATTGGTCCCACAATGATCATCACCATCATCAACGTGTAACTGAAACTTTGCTAGGATGTGTGCTTAATTTGCTATATTCCAGTACAGCGCTTCCAAGCGGACTAGTGCGCTAAACGCGAAAATGGCCAGTTAGTCCTTCATCAGAAAGGGTGCGAACCTCCCTGGTGATGAGTTTTCACCACCCTTCAATTTAAAAGTGAATGCTTCCGTTTCTTTTTATTAACGTATGTATATATTGGGGAACAAACATTGAGACTATCCGCTTCGAGTGCTGAAATGGTGACCAGTTTGTCTCACGTTCGATGTGTGGATTTTGACTGTTGAGAGCCGTGGTTAGGACAGAAATTCGGACACGAGTCCGAATTTGGACTCGAGTCCGAATGGTATTGCTTGTGAGTTTCCATTTTGACGCCTTGGTGCTTTATGCAACATCTTTAATGTATATATTATGTTGTGGAACAAACATGAGACTATTCGCTTCGAGTGCTGAAATGGTGACCAATTTGTCTCACGTTCAATTTATGGATTTTGGCTGTTGAGAGCCCTGGTTAGGACAGAAATTTGGATACGAGTTATATTCATACGGTAGGTATTGCTTTTGAGTTTCCATTTTTACGTCTTAGTGCTTTATGCAACATCTTTAATGTCTGGTCGGTAAAAACAAACATGGAGTGAGGAGAACTCCCAAAAAGAAATAACAGCTGGTGGTGTTTTGAAACCCTCATCGGTCACTGGATAATGGATTCGTTCAGGAGGCATGGTGGGTGGTCCAGTGTGTAGCATTATGGGCTGTTCGTAGTTGTTCGTGAAGGCTTTCCATTAGCGTCGTTTCTCGGCGACTTTCATTATGGATGAATGAATGTATTTTATTAGCCAACTACACTTGGCATATTAGTAAAAGCGGAATATAGAAAAGGAAAAGAGAGATGAGATTATGCTCAGATTCGAGTGAAACTTGGTGGTTTTATGAGAGGGTACCCTGGACGTGTCATTTACGCGTCGAACCGCCCCTGACCACGGTGGGGGGGAAGTTGGAGGGGTAGTGAAAATTTTCGATCGAACGGATGGTGCGTTTGGGATGAAACCTGGATGGTGCGACGGCCACGTGCCCTAGAAGTGTCATTTGAGGTTCGGATGGTAGTTTTGCTTGTTGTTTTGTCGTTGAAAGTAACATTTTATATCGTGTTTATATATAATTATATTGAAAAGCCCAAAGGCCATATACAGTATAAACAAACAACTAATATAAAAAATTACAAACTAAGAAACCGCACTTCTCAACTCAAACGTTATGTTTTTCACAGCTGTAGCATGTTAAGGCTAATAAACACAATTTTTTCTGTAACATTAGCAAATAGTTCGTTGTCAACCATCTGCTAAAATTGCTAATCTCCGTGTTAAATGTTATGAAACTTTTGACATTGTATAAAATATAATAATCTTTTAGTATTTTACTTACTATTATTATCAACATCTCGGAAATCCAAATAGGTGATTAATGTCTGTGATGTATATATTTCTTGTTATATTAGTTGCGTTTTTACAGATACCATGGTATCTGTTACTACGGTAACTGGATCTGCAATTAGTCGTTTTTGCAATTACCGTGGTTTCTGATATACGGTTGCTCTTCAAAAACGACAATTGCCGAAATTGCGCTTTTCGAAGTCACCCCAAAAGAAAAACTGATAAATTGATGAAAGTGAGACGAATTTTTCAGATACCACGATCAGTTATCACGGTCGGACAGTGGTATCTGAATAACAGATACCACGATAACTGTAAAAACGCCCTCTCGATAACTGTAACGCGTAAAACGCCCCTCGGTAGCTCAAACGGTTAGAGCGCCTGCCTTGTAAGCAGAGGGTCCTGGGTTCAAATCCCGGCTGAGGAGCATTTTGTCTTTCAGTTCACTACTTCTAAAAGAAAAAAAAAATGTAAAAACGCCTTTTGACCTTGGTACCAGATACCGCGATAACTGCAAAAACGACTTTAACCGTGGTATCTGCAAAAACGCAATTATTGTAACAAGTTATGTTGTACTGTCACGGGTTTCTTTTCTTTCACTTCTTCTACGTCCTCCTGTGGCGAAATTTGATAGGCCATAATTTTTTTCATTCACAATTGAACTCTCGAGTCTCATGTACTCTGACTTGTCACATTTCTTCCTCCTTTACGTCTCCTTATCTGTTTTCCTTTTGCCTCTCCTCGGACGATCCCCAGTGGTAGAACTTGGTATTTATTGTGGCGTGCTTTCAGCTTGAATAGAAAAATAAGAGAAATGAGCTAAGCATTTGTATGCCAAGAGTAAGGCGCCTGGGAAATTCCCAAGTTGGCCAGAAGAACTTCTTTCTGAGTTCCAGGAAAGGCGAATGAAAGTACCAAGTTCGCATTTGAGAGGAAGAGGCTATTAAATAGCCTAGCCGGGACCCAGGCCGGGTTATGGTTTTTGGCCGGGATGTGGTTTTCCTTGGAATTGTGGTTCATCAGCAGTGTTTATTTGCGAAGGTCTCTCATCTCTTTCTGAAGTCCGTGGTCTTCCGTCTTTCGCTCTAGCAGGCCCGTAGCCAGGATTTTTTTTTTTTTTTTTTTTTGGTGGGGGGTGCCCACGGGTCGGAACAAAAAGTACAAAAAAGACATAGATCAGAAGTTAAAGCCTACACAAAACTATTACTTTTTGTCGGTTTCGGAGGGGTCGAAGTCGAACCCCCTAACCTCATGATTACTTTCACTCTTAGCTGAAGCTCCCCCTGGATACGGCCTTGCGCTCTAGTATAGAATCTTGCAGTTCTAGAACGTAATGCTGTCTGGCCCGGACATTCGGATATCTCGTCCCTTTTGGTTGAAATGGGGGAGTAGGTGTTTTATGAGTTGACCCAGCATAGTGTTAAAGGACCCGTCGTACCTATAATGTCAATGCAACCCACTTTGCAGTCATTAATTCTTAAACCTGGACGTCATCACTTAAACCTGGGGGACGGGTCAGACTTAGAAGGTCTGAACGTGGTTCGAGGGATTCCTGAATCCGATTATGGCAAGGTGCGTGTCGCACTTAGGTCTTCACCTGGATTATTAGCCTTTAAATATAATTTGGCCCATAAATGGTTGAAAGTTCCTTCTTTTTTTTTAGGCTACGAGACAAGAATTAGCATTATCGGCATTAAAATGGATAGTAGGCTATTCCGGAAGCACTTTCTTTGCTGTAGGCCATTGAGTGGTACACAAATCTTGACTTGTGACCTCTGTTTTGAAACCGGAGTGTCTGAAAGAAAAGAAATAAAATACATACAAATATACTTTTTGCTATCTTAGAAACCTTGGACAGTAATGTAAATTTAAACAAACTTGGACAGTAATGTAAATTTTAACAAATCACGCAACCCATTTGTTTTTATTAAACAGTTTAAAATATTTGCGTTGTTGAAAATTTCACATGAAATGTTAGCGTGATGTGCACCGAAAATATCTTGCTCGATTACAAAGGAGAAATTGCATGCGACTTGGTAGTCCATAATTTCACTCAGTTGTGATATAACCCGCAGCAGATCGTGTTGCGTGACTGTTCCTCTCTTCAGAAGCTCTAATTAATTCCATCCCGTTTTGGTCTATCCATTCTGTAATACTATCGATCGTTTTTTGTTGAATGGCATAGCCATGTCTGTTTATCTTGCTTCGCTGCAATTCTATTCATATGTTGCAAGTTTTCGAGTATTTCTCTCGTTGTGGTCAACTTCAGCTGTGAATGTTATATTAGGTTTTTGTTCTCTTCTGATGTGCTAAATACCTTTTTTTCGATTTCGAAGATTGTAAAAAAAAAGTAATATATGTGTTAGTTACTCTTTGTTTGTGTTTACATTTATTTTTTGTTGTTTGCTGGGACCGTTGGGCTTTAAATGTAAATAAATCTCATATCATATCAAGCCCAACCCTTTTGCTTTTGTCATTTGATGAGAAGATGCCTTTGAGGTTTGAGGTAGAACCGATAGACCCCAACTTTAGACTATGGTACTGAGTGAATTCATAAAGCTAGACTTACGGGATACAACTTAGAAGGTCCATAACAGTTTCTCAAGGACCAAGGATGCGAAGTTTAAGACACACGAGGTAACACACTATCTGTTGATGTTACAAAATATTTGTGTTATGACCTTTAAAGTTTAACTGAAAAGGGCTAGGATAGGACAATCTAGTTGCCCATCATTTATTCACTTAAATTGGCTTGAAGACCCGCTGAAAATGAGTTACTTCGTTGTTCCGCTATTCACGAATAACCGATTTTCAAATAGTGGAATTTCCTTGTAATTTGTGGTGCTTCTATGCGCTTGTAATTTTGTTGTATGCCTTATGAGAAAGATTTATCTTTTTTTTGTTCGGGCACTAAGCAATCTTCACCAATCTCACCACTGCCCACTGAAAAGCCGAATTTGTGTTGAGATTAAAATTTCCGCGTCATAGTAGAATTTACGCTGTTGGGACGGCCGGAGATATTCTGAGCCTCATAACTAGAGCAGATAGTGGAAAATCAAAAACTCCCTTTGCAGAATCCAAATAATTCAATGTATCCAATTAAATGACACACGAATAAATTGGCTTTTCAGTTAAACTTTAATTGTTGTAATTGCGCACCCACTGATATGAAACTTTTGACAATACAGTCGAATCCCTTCCCGTACAGTTTTATCATTTCTGGCATAGTACTCGAGCTGGGGTTTATCGGTTATATCTTAACCCTTCTTCTTCTTCAAAATTTGGCGTTTCTAGGCGATGGTGAGATATCGCCCTAGCACGGCACGTATATCCTTCTCCTTATCACTTCCACAAATCAAAATATACTTTCACTCTTTTATGGTTATCAGTGAACTTTCCATTAAAATCCAACTTGTCAATTAAATATTCCACAACATAAGACTCAATCTTTAACCTAAAGGAGAAGATTCTCAATCTCTTCACCATAACAAAATTAACCCTCTTTGGCGATTAAACAAACCAGGATTTCATTTTGATTTTGAAATCGCTGTATACCTCTAGGGAATAAGTGGTACACGTATGTATTTTCTCACCCCTGTCAGCATGTCCCAGCGTTTGAGCATTGGTATAAAAAGGCCTTGTTTACTAGACTGGGCAGTCCTGGTTCCTAGGGATTGTGATTTGTTGTTGTTGTGATTCAGTTCGCCTCTTGTCACCGAAGACCCGAAATTCTGCATTGCCCTGCGACTTATCGTTAGCCCCGTCAGTTCACTAAATCTTACCGTTTTTCTGTTGCGCTTTGCTGGTAAGTTTCTTTGGTGAGAGTAATTCGTGCGTTCCACCTATTCTGACGTAAGATCGATAAAAGAGGAGAACGAGTTAGGAACAGTGGAGCTCCGGCGATCGTTTAAGCCATCACTTATTCCGAGTGCTCCGGATAATCTGTTCCAGCGTCAGAGCCCGGAGGTGAGGGCGGTGCTCCCGCGGGATGATCAGAGTTTGAATTATCTCCTTGTAAAAGTTCCGAGTGTAAAGTCTTTGGAAGCTCTAATCCATCTTCAACAAGTGACAAGGTTTAATGATGACGTTCTTTGAAAAAGAAAAGTCAAAATAGAGGGTTGCAGTCAGGTCCGTATCCAGGATTTTTTTTCGGGGGGGGGGATTACCCGTGGCGAGACCCGCGGGTCGGACCAGAAGTACAGAAAGGACGTACGTAGGTCAGAGGTTAAAGCCTGTCAAAAACGATTATTTTCGTATGTTTCAGGGGAGGGGGTTTAAACCCCCTTACCCCCTGGATGCGGCCCTGGTTGCAGTCCAAGGCACAAGGTCATGTATATTAAACAATGGCTAAGGACGGAAAGTTAGTTACGATGTTCGTAGGTTCGTTTCTTCAAGTCCAGCAACAGCCTGAGGAAGACCCTGGACAAGAAGGGCCGGAATATCGCACACAAAACCGTAGCTGGCCTTGAGTTCTTAGCCATTGTCTAATACTCCTTCCCAGTTAGCTTGGGCTCAAGGCAGAGATGGGCGAATCCGATCAGAAAGGATTCGAATCCGAATCCTGGGCTAGGTAGGAATCCGATTCCGAATCCACCATTTCGTGCTGAGGATTCAGATTACGATGGGAAAGTTTTGAATTTCGGAATTTGATGGACCAGTTCCTTGTATCTGTAAGTTCCAGCGCTTTAGCTTGAATGTCTGGGACTTGCAAAAATAATAGGGTAGATTCCGATTTCTCTACAAGTAAAACTTTATTGTAAATGGGTCGTCGGGTACACTCTTTCATAAGGATTCCTTCGACTCAAGCTGACTGCGAATCATATTTGCTGGACGAGATTTGTTCCGGCGGTAATTCGGCCCGTCTTTACAAGGGTCCCCTCTGTAGCCAGTAGAACTATCCTTCAAGTCATTGCAGATTCATTTTATCATTGCATGGATTTGCAGTTTCAGTCTTCAGGATACGGCCTGAAGCGGACCCTTGCTAAGAAAGGCCGAACTGTCTTTGGAACAAATCTTAGCTGACTTGCTTACCGCCATAAAATACGAGTGCACTGCGGTATCTGCTTTGTTTACCATTAATAATCTAAGCCATCATTATTTATTCATAACGCTTGCTAGCTCGTGATTCATACGCTCATGACATTGCTGATTAAAATGGATTACGTCGTTATCGACTGTATCACTCGAAAGTGTATGTTAACTGCTCTAACTGAAAACGGTGTTTTTCGTACTATGTTCTGCGACTGCCAACATCATGTTTCGTTGCGTGGAAAGGGTGTGTCGAGTTGTGTCTGTTTTTATGCACTTGCAGCCTTCGCCTCATGTGTCATGGGCTATAGGCTACCGATCACTTATCCGTCGGTCGATCGGTCAGTCAGGTGACCGAGACTTAGGGTAGGCCCACTTTCGGATGTGCTGGGAGGATGAAACTTGGCAGGTACATTATTGACCTGAAAATTGTCACTTCCCAGATCCGGCCACCCTGGGGGGGGGGGGGTCTAGAATCTCGTGTCATGCGTACCTTTTGAGCGAGTTATCTGATTTGAATGGAACTTGATAGTTGGCAAGAACACTTGCCCTAAACACAAATCGGGACTGAATCCAGCAACTGTGGGGGATCTGGAGGAGGGCACTGGAAATTTGTGTCTCGGACGACGGGATCAGCGTCCTGAGAGGGGACTTGTCAGGGGTATTAGGGACCTGAGCAGATTGACTTTTGTTTCTGGATTTTCCGGATCTGACTATCAAGGGGAATGGAAATCCAAAACCTTGTGACATATCCAACTTTCGAACAAGTTATCCGATCTGCATGAAGCTTGGTAGATGACAAGACCACTCGTCCGACTATGCAATTCTTTTCTTGTACTGTACTCTTTCTCCTTCTGTATCCAGTGCGTAATACAATTTAATCATCATCACTATAAATCGTTTTCCTTATTGAGAAGTGTTCTGTCGATTAGCCCAGAGACAGAACATCCGGATGTTCCTTTCAGTTCCAGTCGTCACTTTCGGAGACACGAATCCTTTATCGCCTCCAGGCCAAGAGAGAGCAGATGTGGCCTTTCGTATAAATTTGTATTCCCCCGACGGATAGTTTCCCATGACCAGGGTTGCCACGCGTCGTTGGATTCGTTTGAAAGTTCTCTGAGTGCAAGGAAGGGTCCTTTCTCGGAGGTGTGCCCACAAGGGTTTTTGGGACGATGACGGGTAGTGTACGTTGTAGTGTTGGGCGATATTGAGGATTATCGAAATATCGATATTTCGATATTTTCAAATTCGATAATCGATATTTCGATTATCGAAAATCGATATTTGACACACCTGAAACTGTTCATACCGCTACATTTTTTCACGAACAAAAATAATAGTAAGAACGAAAACCAACAAAAAGACCGAAGTCAAACATTCACAATAAGGAAGAGTAGCATGTCCAACTTGTCAAAGTTTTTCCTTTCCGAAAGGAGATTTTGAATCGTTGGCCGTTGTGGTCTTCAATTGTACATAATGTGGATGGGCGTGAATAACAGACGATTCTGCTAGTTCACATTAACATTACGCATTACTACTTCGCCTTAGACAGTTCTAATTTGGTCTAAAAACCCAGTTGTATAATAGTAATCCCAAGGTGGTTTGCTACCTATGGATAACCTAGCTGTACTTTCCGGAAATAGATGCGCAGAAGAAAAAAAATACTAATTCTCTGTATTCTGTTGTGAAAGGTCGCCACACTGAGTTCAACACCTAATTTCTTGCCCCAAAGTAAAAAAAAAATTGTTTTGTTTCAACTTCGAAATCAAAATTCGTGGTTTTGTTCTGAAAATCCCGAATAGCAGACATGCTGCAGGTCGTAATGTAAATATCGAAAATATCGATATTTGAAAAGTCAATATCGAAATATCGATATTCTTCAATAATATCGATATTTCGATTATCGTATCGAATATCGCCCAACACTAGTACGTTGAACGATGTACCAGGTTTGTCAAGCATATTAGGATTCGAGAATTTGGTTTGGTAGGGCAGCACGGTTCGGAGGGCAAGGGTCGTTTGGTGGAGGTGGGCTAGACTATTTGGATATATAACCTCTTTTATCACGGAAGTTTTGGTAGCACCGGGAATAGGGATACAGATAACTGATCAGAAAAGGTTTGCCCTCTGGTTTGCGCTCACGATAAACACATAATGCAGTGGCTGTTGAAACTTTTTTGCTAGCAGTCTATGGGATATATTGAAGTTGTTAGCTTGATAATGGAAAATAGGGAATGGGGTTTCCAGGACACCGATTCCAACCTTCAGTATGGATATTGTGTGCGTGGAATGCTCTGTGATCCTCGGAACTGTGGATAAGATTGGTGTTACAATTTTGACATGCCTCGACAATCAGATCGTAGTAATCAACCATAGTGGGGGGGGGGGGTAAATTATAGGACTTTATTATGAATTATTTCTTTTAGATGATCTCTTTCTTATCTCATTAATACTGAATCTAATGTGTTTATACACGAACAGGAGATGTTTGCTCCAATGGCAGTTCAAGAAGATGTGGCTCCCTCTTTACATCGAAAGATCATTGGTCAGATTATTTGTATGGCTTTATTCCTACGCTGTTCGTATACAGTATATAATTAAAGTAGTTGATTCATGTGGGCCGAGAAGATGGGAGACGCTATCATTTTACGATGGGTCGAATATTTACGAACACACTGTTATCTTTGTTTTCTCCAAAATCTTCATGGTATTCAAGGTTATCCACAAATTACTTTCACTCTTGAAAACAAGGTCGTCAACTCGCCATTACTAATTAAATATTCACTGATCTCCTGGCGCGGGCGGGTCAGACCTATACTAAAATCTTTCGAGAAGATCGAGGGGCGTGTAAGAGGATTAAAACAACGAAGTGTATCACCCTGTGGACGTTTAGATGTGTCAGAAGTAGAAACCCTCGGCCAGTTTGACAATTTTTGGTCTCGGAAGCTGAATATTATTTAGCTTAGTTTCATAATCTCTAAGAAATCGTTGTAACGAATTCAGTATAATTTACGGCGTTTGTTTATTGTTTGGACTTCCGGGAATTAACAAGAAAAAACAGAAATCAAAATTCTCAAAGAAATCGATAATGCAAATAATTAGTTTGATTTTTCTACATATTTTCCATGCGCCTGCTACAATAAAAATAATTTGTTAGATCCATAGTCAAACTATGTTCCCAGCCTCCCCACGTCGTGCACTTCCGATCCGCGCCACTAGATGACCCAGCGGTCGGATCGAGTTGTGTCTTCATCTTGGGTCTTGGGTGGGGGGGGGGGGGGGTTCTATACGTTGCAAGTACTAGAATGCTTATGATGCAACTCCTTTAAGAAGCGACAGTCAGGTCATTCACGATTGATAGAGAAAACACCCCGACCAATGTCTCCGTTTTACTTTAATATTGCACTTTTGAGCCCTTGCGCACTTGTTCACCTTTGCGTTGAAACTTCAAACCGGGAAAACCTGCCGTCCGTCCCCGCAGTTACTAATAACGTCTATTAGCCTCTCCTCTAATCGTTTCAAGTCGTTTTGGTTGTCTTGGAAAGTTGCCCCTTATTTGATTGATCTATTTTATCCCCAATAAAACTGCCAGGTGGATCGTCTTCTTCTGTGAAACAGAGGGACTGAGTTTGCATACTGTCTGTACTGCAGAAAAGGACCAATTAAGGAAGCTATTCTTTGGTAACTGTATGAAGAATGAACACCCAATTTACTGCTTCTGAAATTTGATACTTGCACTGTCAGAGGTTTCATAACAGGTAACACAAGGAAGCGCGGTCTCAACAGAAAACATTTGGGATGTAATCTGTTGTGATTTCGAAACGTTATGAAATATTATGCATAATAAGCATTGCCAGGAAGAGCCGAAAAACCGCCAAGAAAGCATCTGCTGAATTTTCCGACGACAAACAAAAAAGTCAAGATGCTTTTCGGCATTTTTCATCTCTTCGGCAATGCTTGTTATGCATAACGTTTTAAAAATCACAACAGATTACATCCCAAGTGTTGTCTGTTGAAAATGCGCATCCTTGTGTTATATGTTATGAAACTTCTGACAGCGTTGTGAAGTACGTTTTATTTCCAATGGCAAATTGATATTGAATTATTCGTCCAAACACGGACTTCTTAATCCTAATCTAGTCTTCACGCTTTAACATTTCTATCTATCTTGCATAGCAACGTCTTGTGGATAAAGAAGCGAAAAAAAAACGAAGGAAGACGTTGCGGATATTCCTAAAGATGGCTTCATCACCAAGTCATGTCGAAATCTCAGAAAAACCTAACTGCTATTTATCAACCGGTGATTTACTCGGTTCGTGGAAGGAATTTAGGATCTTCGAGTCGCGCCACCCTACAGAGGGATGAGCAAAGGGATTGGAGACTACAACAGACAGTATGAGTGAGGTGTGTGTGTGGAGGGTAGGGGGTTAGACTCCCCCCAAAATATGGAAAAAATAATCGTTTTGTACATGCTTTAACCCCTTATTTATGTTTTATCTTACTTTTTGGCATGGATTAGGTCCGACCCGCGGGTAGACCCCCCCCTGAAATAAATTTCTGGATCCGGACCTGGTCGAGGAATCTTGTGTCCGATGTATATAAATATCTGGCTGGTATAAATCACAGCTGACTTATCTGGTTATTTCCATCACAAATGATTCGCAGTTAAGTCTGGGCTGAAGGAATGTGTATATGATGTTACAGTTATAATGGATGGCGATTTCATTGGTCGATTTGTTTGAGTTTTTGTTGAGATGGCGAGGGTTGTCCACTCTCGATGTTGGTGTGCGCCGAAGGTTTTTCGGCGCGCCGCCGCTGAAAGTAAAATCGGCGCGTCTTCGGGGTCCAATGCGAACGTGTTGCCTCTCTGTAGTATACACAAAGGGCCCGGTGCCGGGAAAGGGTTCACATATTTGACACTGCAGAATGACCGGAGAATGGGTAACCCCTCTTGAGATGAGATTCAGTCGGTTTTGATCCCGTTGTTGAGTATTTGAAGGGTTTTTTCCTCCACTAAATTTTTTCTTTGCCCGACAAAAGTGTACAGAAAAGAACTCGATTTGCCGACGAGACTTGAACTTCCAGGATTCGCCCGAGAAAAGCATACAGAAATTTCTGTTTGTCGGCGCTCCGTCTGGTCTTCGTCCAGCGAAAGGGGTTCGCCTCACTCCTTTCCCAAACTTTGAATGTTGTCGCTTCGGTTTGGTACTAGGAAGTTTCGTCCCTTAGCTGGATCTAGTCATTCACCACCCCCGCCGAAAAGAAAGTGTTTCGGATAGGCCTCTGTCGGGAGCATGTCAGTTGGCAAGTTTTCATTCGGGAAGCCAATGTCGGCGATTCCCAGGTGACAAGTCAGCATAGGGCAGGTTTGTAAAAGGCAAGTCCCCACGGGGCAAGCGTGTGGGTAAGTAGCCGGTCCGGTCTAGTATGTGACGTACGTGTTAATTTCATCGTTGTCCTTCTTTTTTTTTCTTTGACGAGAGTTGAGACGCGCCTTACATGCTAGATTCACTCATGTTACGTGGGCTGTGCCTGCCATTAAACATGTACTGGAACTCGACACATAGTGAGTGCACACTGTTAGAGCGACTTGTCAATCGAAAACGTTGTCCTTTGTTCGACTTGCTCTCTGGCAACTTGACTAGTGAGAAGCTTCTGTTTGCCCAACGCGAACTCCTCAAACAGTTGTGGGCCCCAATCCCAGGTTTATTACACATACTTAAAATTTAATCTTTGAAGTTTGATTGTTTTCAAATCTCCTTAAAGTCATTGCTTTACATTTTGCATTTCAAAACCTAATTACCGGCCAATGCCCCAAAATCAAAAAAAAAAATATCACCAATGCCCCCAATCCCGGGTTTGTTTGTTATTTTCGAATGTCCCTAGAGTAAAGTCGTTGTTTTGCATTTTCCGTTCAAAACCTAGTTACCGGCCAAAAAAATGTCCTTAAGGAGAAAGATTTTGAAATCTAGTGCCCCTGATTGTCAGCTGGTATACCTGTCTGACTGATTGGTAGGTAGCCTTTCTTCAAACAGTCTCAAAGGTGCTGACCATTGATCGGACTAGTTGAACAGACCATCATTTCCGAGAACACCGCATGATCGATACGAGGGGTTACTCACTTCTAAAATGGTTGTACACTATGCGCACTGCGCCCACGGGAGGCTGTACAATGGTGCCCAACAAGAGAGTAACCCTTCGGATCGGTGGGGATACCTTTTGCCTTTTTCGCCTATATTTTGTCGGCAGTTGGTTTTGTTGTCGTTGATATCGTATCCTGACTCAACCCTCGACTTTGAAATGCCAAACCGTGTTAATTTTTTCCTTGTCCTTCCCTTTTTTGCTTGACGAGAGTTTGGACGCGCCTTACATGCTACATATCATTCACGTCACGCGGGCTGTGTTAGATATGACTGCTTTGTCCGCCATTAGACATGTGCTGGACTTGACACGGAGTGAGTTTATACTGTAAAAGCGGCTGCTTGATGGGCTAATTAGCAGTTTTATGGGGGAGCTGCACCTAATTTGATTGTGTAATCGATTGACTTTAGTTATCCTGGGGTTTTGTAACAGTCCTGTTACCGAATGTAAATTGCCAGGTTCTGTTGGAAAAAGTTCAGGGGAGTGGTGTTGTTATTGGTAGCAGCAGTGCTGTTGGTCGAGTGAAATTTCTGGTCGGGTACAATTTTTGCAAGCCTTTTTCGGGCATCTATTATTAATGGTCATCTATTGTCAGAGCATTACTGCGAACGGCCTCTTCAGGTGAGATGAAAACAAAAATCGACGTTAATGTTGTCAACAAACATGGCACCGATGTTTGGAATTTGTGGATGAAGTTTTTTTCAGTTTTACAGTTATCTTCCTCAGATGAACCGTTTAACAGTATACTATTATGGCAGGCTTGTGCGGATTTGGGGAACATTTTACGACTCACCTGTCTATTGCGGTTTTTGTTTAGGAATGATTCTCCAAACGCTCCGATGATGTTTCTGACGTAACTGTCAAGAACACGAGAGTAGAGACAGAATATAGTATTGTCCACAGTTGTCTTGACCATCAGAAACCACGATGCCCTAAGCCCTCTGGCTATACTCTACACCTGATCATTACCCAGAGCGATAAGAATACTCCGATAATATTTCGGGTTCTTAAAATCATACTGTCGTACAAGCATGCTGTACTAGATGCACTCAGTACTGTTAGGCTTGAACCCTTGAAGACTAGACGCCAGAAATTTGACAATTGGTGTTGGGGGTAAATTATGCAATCAGTTAGTCTAGATTCCACCGCCGTCCACCTCCTTCCCGAACAACTCCTGGATCCACTTATTCAACCAGACACAGGAATACACTCGAACTATTTCCAGCTTCAAGTACCTCACGTCAGCTCCCCTTACCTTAAATTACCTTAAATCGCATTGTCCAGCGACAAAGGTGCCAATGCTCCTGTAGAGTCGCTCCCCTACACTGTAAAAAAAAATCTTGCAGTATTTACTACTGGGATTAATCTTATCTTTATTGAGATAAGATTATCCCTAATTCGGATTAATCTTATCCCAGTAGAGATAATATTAATCCCAGTTGCAAATACTGCATCCTTATTAGGAGAAACTTTTTACAGTGTAGTCACCAGTCACATCAACAATCAGTAGGGTGTCGCGTTTTCGCCTTTCTTCAGTTCTTTATCTGCACGCCCGGTTCCATTTTTCATCATCTCCCTTGGTTTTCTTTTTTGCCTCTAAAACAGTCAAATGGGAATTATAAATTAAAAACTTAATATCTGCTAAGAGCCAAGTGTTTCAGGTTTCTTTTGACACAAATGAAATCAAAATCGTTTTATTTTGTCTGCTGTTTCTTTTTGAAAGTTGTGTTTCTTCTGTTACTTGGAGCATTAGGGATGTAATGTAAACTGCTGCAGTTCTAACGAGACCGTAATCCAGGGTTGGTCACCAAGAACCAGGGTGTACGAGTTACTTGCTTACTTCAGGATACTTTGGGTTACTCAGGGTTACTTTGGGTTACATTGAGTTACTTTGGGTTACATTGGGTCACGAGTCTTGCGCACAAATGGCGTACATCACGCTTGCAATTGTCTCAAAAGTATCCCAAAGTAACCCAAGTATCTCAAAGTATCCCAAAGTAACCCAGTGTAACCCGAAGTAACCCAAAGTAACCCAAAGTAACCCAATGTAACTCAAAGTAACCCAATGTAACCCAAAGTAACCGAATGTAACCCAAAGCAACCCCTCGTGCGCAAGACTTGCGTGGTGACGTTTCAAACTTTTCGTCAGACGAGACGAGGCGCCGATTGCAATATCTTGAAACTGATGCGAAGTTCCTTCACGAAACAATTGAAATTCACGGAAACTTATAGATACTTTGGGATAATGTGGATTACTTTGGGATACTTTGGGTTACATTGGGTTACTTTGGGTTACATTAGGTTACATTGGGTTACTTTTGGTTACATTGGGTTACTTTGGGTTACATTGAGTTACTTTGGGTTACATTAGGTTACATAGGGTTACTTTGAGATACTTTTGGGTTACTTTCCAGGGTGTACGAAGTTATTTTGGTGACCAACCCTGGACCGTAATTTTGCCGTTTGAAACTGGAAAAGCAACTGAGCTAATAGGAGCAAAATAATAATAATAACGCTTGTTTATTCAGCCAAAAGGCCATACAAGATTTTACACGTTTCACTTCACAAATAAACCGTTACACCTCTATAAACTACTATGCTAGACTTTCACTCCTAAGACTAAATCCTTTTGTCACATATTTGCATATATCTACGATACACTTGGGGTTCGTAGATTTCAGGATACGGAGAAGCGATACCGACCCTCCCCCAAAAATTTTTACTTTCAGATGCTAAAGCGCTTGGCACACGCTTGGCACAAGAAGAAGTGGTTCAAATCTCCCTCCTGTAACTTGCAGAGAGGGCAGAGGTAATTCTCTCCCGTGCCAACTTTCCTCCTATTGAAAAGTTTCTTTTTACTAAGGATCGGCAGACTGTTAGATCGAATAATACAAAATAGAGTAGGCTATGGCTTTAACCTGACTAAATCTACTTAAACTATTGTTCACGACGTTTATTAAAGTTTGCTAGGTTTTGAATTTCAGCATATTCCTCAGCGCTCTTTAATGTTAGGCGACATTCAGTGTAATTAACTTTTACAGTATAAATGACCGTATCTAGGGATTTTATTCGGGGGGGGGGGGGGTCTCCCGCGGGTTGAATCTGATCAGTATTAACAGTAAAACGGAAACATATCAGAGGCAGAGATGGGCGAATCCGATCATGAAAGGATTCGAATCCGAATCCAGGGCTAGGTACGAATCCGATTCCGAATCCACCATTTCATGCTGAGGATTCGAATCCGGAATCGAATCCGGAATCGAAAAAAAAAACAAAAAAAAACAGAGGTGACAAAAAACACTGATATCCAAGGGAGTCAGATAACGTGATAGATCACTGAGGATGGTTTGTGGTGGAGACCAAAACGTTGTATTGCCTAAGCCCACTGTGTAAAAAATGGGAAAACGGAAAAAATTTGAGCGGATTCGTAAGACTGAGGGTTTGGAATCCGAGTGAATCCGAATCCAGCCTGACAAGCAGAAGATTCGAATCCATCCGAAAGGACGAATCCTGGATTCGACTCCGAATCCGGATTCGGATTCGCCCATCTCTGATCAGAGGATCATAAAAGCCTATACAAAACGGCAATTTTTGTGTCTACCCCCCTCTGGATACGGCCTTGACTTAGCATGACTGAATTTGACTGAACGACGATGGTAGCATTAGCTGGAGGTTGGAACACGCTCTAGGCCATTGTATCGCTATTCTTACCTTTGTTCGTTTGGATTGCGTACTTTGTCACATACATTTTCCTATCTCTTACCTTACCTTAGACCTTAGATCCTCCTATGCCACCAGAGGCACCCAGGGCATCCACGAATAGGCGCCAGTCTTCCCTTTGGTGGGCTGCTGCCAAGACATCTTCCCACTCAGGTTGCACTGGTTGCAGACTTGCGTTGAAGTTTGCAAGGTCCCTCTGGTAGGTGCGGCGGGTCGTGTTTCTCGGTCTTCCCCTCCGACGTCTTCCTTTTGGTTGCCAATTTAAAATGTTATTTGGCAACCTGGATTCGTCCATGCGAAGGACGTGGCCCAAGTATCTCCATCTTCTTGTTCGGATAACGTCCGTTTTCATCTATCTACCTATCTCTATCTGTTCTAAAAGTATTTTTCCCCTTACCGTTTGACTCCCACTCCTTTGCTGATGCCCTTCCGTTTCCATGTAGAGCAATTAGCCTAATTTCCCTGTGTTCCAGCCTCGTCGGAGAGGCAGGATTTTCTACAAGGCTTCTTCTGTTGACGGGACATATTGTTTTTTTTCGAGGGCTTGTGTTTTGTTTCCC
This sequence comes from Branchinecta lindahli, assembly GCA_023053555.1. Classification (NCBI taxonomy): domain Eukaryota; kingdom Metazoa; phylum Arthropoda; class Branchiopoda; order Anostraca; family Branchinectidae; genus Branchinecta; species Branchinecta lindahli. Next base: position 16,823,107 of record JAKZAO010000012.1, on the reverse strand, counting down.
ATTTGACGAGAAAGAAGGGACGAGTGAACTTTCGTTTCTTTGATTTGGCCAACAAGGAGTTCGAGCATCTTCACGAAATAACTTTGCTTGTCAAATGAGCAAAACTTCGAAAAGAAGTGTGTAGGAGCTCGAGAATGTCACAGCAGGTTGTTACGTGGAATGGAGCATACAAAAAGTAACGAGGTTGGAGATCAAGATGTGGAACGGTGAAAAAAAAACGTTTCTCCTTTTCTTTTGTGTCTAAAGACGTATTTTGGCGACGCAGTGAAGTGTCAGGGAATTATGACCTTAAAGCACCGAGGGCACGATAATTTTGTCCCTCTTTTGCCTTGCCGGACAGCCATCCGGAATTACGTAAAAATTTAGTGCTAATCGTGTCAGCAGAACGTTGTTCGCATCTGTACAAATTTCGGTAAATTCGGGTGGGATTCGTTGAACGAAATACCTGTCCGTGGTTACGGCTTCGAAGACGCATTTAGACGATGCATTGACAGTTCAAAGTGTCAGGGATCCAGGGCCTTAAAGCACTGAGAGCAAAATAATGTAACCATCTCTCTCCTCACTTAACAACCATCCTCAGGCCTGTACAATCTGATGCTAATTGGATCAGCAGTCCCTGCTTTGCATCTGTACAGGTTTCGGTAAATTCGGGTGGGGCTTTCTTCGAATCCGGTGACGATCGGTGTGTCAGACAGATAGCATGACGTTTGCATGGATTTGTTGAACGAAATCTGTGTCCCTGGTAACGGCGTCGAACTTATTTTGAACGTAAATGTGCATAACTGCTCATGTGTGAAAACTGCAGGCCATAGGGGATGTAATAGAGCAGGAGAGCGCTATTGTGGCTGATGTAGTTGCGAAATTGTTGGAGTGCTTAGAGTTAGCCTGATTTGCGCTTTCCTAGAAACCCTGTCTCATGATCCACGCCTCATGCGAGCTATTGCTATAGTTGAGTGACGAGTGTCTGCGTTCGATTTGGCAGCACATGCACACATAGTCCGATGTTCACAGTCGGATGCGAATTTCCTCCATCGCTCCGATATTTTGACGCCTCGCATGCAGGTTCCCCCATAGTGACGAAATTTCGGATGCGTTCTTTTTTTCGGATACAAAATCTTATCGGACATCGACTTAAGTGCTGGTAGCTTAAAACTGAGTCGTGTTTGCCAAGCTTTTCTGAGTAACAAGAAATTGTGTGTCATGTATGGGAAAGCTGTGACTATTTATTTCCGGAGGTTGGGCATGGCTATAAAGAGGTTGGGAACATCAGTAAAGTAGAAATAACGCCATTTCTAGTGTCCCGTTCTAGCTGTTCAGTATGAAAAGCTACTGTATTTATTTATATTTAAAGCACATGGCCATACAAAACAAAAATAATGTATGAAATAGACAAACAAACTAACACACTGTTACATCACTCTGGTCATACTTGCGCTGGACTCGGAAACGTGCTCCTGCAGACCCTGCAGTTCCTCAATTGGCTATTGCACTTTGTCTGCTCCAGAGACGTTGGGATTCGCTTCACGTCTTGCGTTGGGAATCGCTTCAAGTATTTCTTTATTAAATTAGTGCCATTGTTTAATAATATTAAAAGCATAAAAATCCCAAAAATAAACTAACGTACTATAAATCACACTGGACATACTGGCGATGGCCTTGGAAACGTGCTCCTGCGGTTCCTCAATTGGCTATTGCACTTTGTCTGCTTCAAAGACGTTGCGATTCGCTTCACGCCTTGCTCTAAGTATTTCTTTATTAACTTGGTGCCATGATTTAATAATATTAAAAGTATAAAATCACAAAAATAAACTAACACACTATAAATCACACTGGGCATACTTGCACTGGACACGGAAACGTGCTCCTGCAGTTCCTCAATTGGCTATTGCACTTTGTCTGCTTCAGAGACGTTGAGATTCGCTTCACGTCTTGCTCTAAGTATTTTCTTTATTAACTTTTAACCATTGTTTAGCTGCCACCGCGCTAGGTACGTTCTGCATATTGTGGTTTTCTTTACCTTGGAGGCGCGAATACCAAATTTGAAAGTCAAAACCGAAGAACGAAGATTACTATGCATGGTTGGTTAATGATGCGAAGTGGATCGATAAACACGCAGGCAATCCCATTGATACTCTCCGCTGGTTTGATTTGCAACCGCTGGGTCAATCGATTTGTTTTTGACGCTGGGGTTCGTATCTCGTCCGCCCATCAGAAGTTCGTCTCGCAACGCTTCAAAAGGATACGGAAGGATTTGGACAAAAGGATTTGTTCTTACAGATACTTCGTGTGATTTTAATCTCCGAATACATTTTCTCAAAAACACGGGGAGTTTCAGAGGAGCCAGGCATGTTAGGGTATTGGAAAATAAACTGCATCTAGTTGGACTTGTGTCTAAACTTACCTCGAATCGCAGTTAATAGCGACACGCCGTATTTCCTTGTTGACGTTGCCTTATTCGACATGGTAAACTGAACCTACTAACTCTCTATAGTGCAGGCTCCTGAGGCAATTCGATAGCTTAGATCAGTAGGCCTATACCGTCTTTATAATTTATTATGTTTCCTGTGTTTCTGTTCAGAGGCTGTCGTATGTTTTATCTTTGTTGTTATCAGGAATTGTGACCATTCGCTTTTGTCCTTTCGGTCCCCTGATTAATTTTCACCACCATATTACCGTCTGTATTGAACACGCTCGCCTGCGATAATCAGCCATGCAATCTTAGTGCGATCATTGGTGATTGAATGGTATTTCCTGCCGTTGTGCTCCCCGAAGGGTCGGAGGCTAAGAAGGAACATGTACCTGAGAATCATAACGTAAAGGGCCTCCTTTGAGCTGGACTGTTGGTTGTCGTAATTATAACGAGAAATTACAAGATCTGTTAACCGTTACGGATAGCAACCTTCTCCTTCCATTGGTGCCATTGCAGTATTTGCTACTGGGATTAATCTTGTCTTTATTAAGATAAGATTATCCCTAATTCGGATTAATCTTATCCCGATAAAGATAAGGTTAATCCCAGTAGCAAATACTGCATCCTTATTCGGAGAAACTTTTTACAGTGTCCATCAGTATATAAGTATTAAAACATCGGTAAATTGAATAATCATTGAATAATTAGCAATGTAGTTTTTAAAATATCGTCAATGATCAGTTTCGCCCCTGCGAATGTTTTCTGTGTCTCCTTTAATTTTTATTTATGGCAAGAGAAGGTAGGTTTGGTCGATCAGAAGCTGAATTTTCGATGAGGACTAGGGATACTAGGATATCTGGGTTTTGATACGGACTTCAGCAGTAAGTGAATCAACTCTTGTGGCTAACCAAGCCTAGTTCGCAAGCATGCATGGTATATACGTTTCTTGTTTGTATCTCCAGAAATCATCACGACATTTTTTAGGCTCTCGATATGCTTTGTGCTGGCTTAGTGATTTTGTGATCCCAAAACGTAACTGACGGGATACCTATGATTCCGTAGAAGTTGTCCGTCTGTCCGTCTTTTAGCACGATAACTCTCGAAGGGGTTGAGGTATTTTGTTTAAACTTGGCATGAAGACTCTTTGAGTCAAAGTACAGGTCAGGTTCGAAGATGCGCTTTAGGATTCAGGATTCAACAACTTTACTAAAAAAATTGTAGCCTTATATTTAGAGGTGGGGACCAAACAGTTCTTCACTGTTTTGTGGCCTAACGTAGAAAAATTGTATTTTGTATGTGTTTTTGATGTAATATTCTTTCACGCACTCCACTTTTGAAAATGGCGGATGATAAATAAATTACTTACTTACTCACGATCATAGAGCAAAATTATCCCTGACCAGACCGATTCATTTACTGTAAAGGGCAGTAAATTGTTTATCATCGGGGAACTTACGATCCCCTCGTAAGCTCCCCTCAGCTAAAGAACATCGTCAATTTGTATGGGAGACACACACCCAGAGTCCTCTGGCAGTATCGATTTTGCCCGCAATTTTCGACATTCTTGAACACGGAGAGATTTTTGTGAGCTTTGCTGCGGTCGGGTCCTTTTTGCCCAAGGGTTGAAACTTCAGTAGAGTCGCATCTGCTGAATATAAGAATGATGTGGGGTCAGTTGGGGGATTCGGAAAAATGGAAATGAGGGATTTGGGAGTGTCCACTTTCGTGGGAGATTGGTACCAGAAATAATCATGTAATAAAATTGAAGCGGACAAAAGCTTACGTTCTGATATTTTCAATCCAGAGGAGGATCACAGGAAACGACAGGAAATTCGGATGTAACCGACCGACTCGTTACTAGTACCGACGATGACCGTGCAGCTAACGATGGCAATTGTATATTCGTCGTCAGTCCCCGATACAGAATTTTCGAAAATTAGTTAAATGAAGCTGTAAACATAGGGCAGCAACTGTTGCCACTGTATGTTACTATAGCAAGACTGGATGCTAATGGATACTGCTGATCAAGAGTACCCCGGTCTGAAGCACATTAATTGGTACTACTACATATTAATGCATACAACTTGTTCGTACAACTACGTAGGCTACGAATTATTTCATCGACGACGAAGACCCTAAACGGATGTCAACGAGATTTATTCCGGCTATAATTGGACCCTCTAGCTCTCTATCCAAGCCTGACGAGGAGCCTTGTCAAGAAGAGTCGAAATATCGAGTATTAAATTTCAGCTGACTGCACGTCTAGCGCCATTGACCATCATTTGCAGTCAGCTGGGCTTCCCATAGTCGACGATTTGTTGGTAAACTTGTCTGGGCCAATTCGTCACCAACGAAAGTACGCTACAACAGTACCGAAGTCCATCGCCACAAACAGATCACGGGCTTGACGCTTAAAGTCCGCATCAAAACCTAGACATACCGCCTCTCTTGTTGTTTACCGTCAACACCAGCCAAGGCTTCAGGCATAAAACATTATTCTTCTACGTAACAACACTTCCTGATCAAGAACAGAGATAAAAATGAAAGGAACATTCACATTTTTCGTAAGGATGTACTTGTAACAGGCAGATATTTGAAATTCCGGATTATTTTATATTATTCATATTATCTAGCCTATTGTGGAAGGAATTTGAGAATCTGGCGTCGCCGACTGCATTCAGGGGGAGAGCAAAGGGGTTAGACACTTCCAGGTAGCAGCCTGAACGAAGTGAACTTGTGTGCAGTTGTGTCAGTGTTTACGATATTTTCATTGAAGGAAAAGGTTGTATGTATTACCAAGAGTATTACTGAGTAGGCTACAGAGAGGTGTTGGTTTCAAGCAGAAATAGCGTATATTCTTCGTGAGTAACTCTTCGTGCCGATGAAGAAGGGGTTAGGGGGTTCACCCCCCCCACCGAAACTTGCAAAACTCGTTTTTTATGGGCTTTAACGTCTGATCTGTGTCTTTTTGTACTTTTTGGTCCGACCCGCGGGCAACCCCCCCCCCCCCCGAAATAAATTCCTGGATACGGACCTGGCCATAAGCGTCACCACAGCAGACGTTGGTGATTGGTTTACATAGAATTTGAGACAGTTTTGAGGATTCGTTTGGGCGATGTTTGTCGTTCTTCGCTTGGATCACTAAGAACTTGGTCCTATAGAGTATTCTGAGGCCCTCTTTTACCATCCATACTTGACAAAGTTGGTCTAAGAATCCATAGGCTTTGAGTAGGCTAATGTTACGTTTTTCGCGAGCTTATCAATTCGCAGCCTTTCCTCTTGGAAGCCTCTTATTTGTTGAACCTCGTTGTCCGTCTTTTCCTGCCCATTGTCGCATCCTCTTAAGGGGATCCCTGGTGGTTGAGTTCCCGTTCTTGCTGACTTGTACTCCCCCGGAGTCCTTGAGAAGTGTTTTATGACTCCTGTCTCCATCTTCCCTTTAGAACGACAAACATCATCAGCTATTTCTCCCCACTCTGTTATACACATGGCTTAGTTTTGCAAAGGGAAATGGCACCTTGATGACATGTTTAAAGGAAGCTCGTTTTCATGGAGGCAAACGGTCGAGGGCCAAGGCCCGCCGACTGAGGATGATTTATTGGTGGAGACGGATGTCTACCACAGCTGTTAGGGAACGAACCGCACCATACAAACAAATCAACAGAAGTGAAGGACTTGTAGCTATAAGCTTCTTTTGCAATAGGCCTATCAGAAGTATTTAACAAAAAGACGCGCAACGTCATCAGATAACATACAGCACATATCTGTTAGTGTTTCAGAAAGATTGTGTCATGAGCTTTGTGTTACGTTTATGTTAAGTTTTTGTGATAAATAATACTAAACATGGTCGCAGTGTTACTTGTAACGTAAGTTAACTCATAAATTTTACGAAGAAACGACCTGAAAAAAAAACGCTGGAATAAAAATCTCAAAAGCTCAGTTGATGAAGGGGTATAGGATATGAAAAATCGATCGCCAGTATTCGTCTCAGACCGACGCACGGACGATGGGGGGGGGGGGGGGGGGGGGGGGCAGACGGCTCATCTGGCAACAATACGCCATCTTTGCTCTCCAACAATATCTGAGGTCAGTTAGCTTAGGAATGCCTAGCTTAATGAGAAACTCTTAATGTGTAACGTTATATGTATATAGTCTATGTATTGTACATGAAAAGCTCAAGAGACCATGGTACAAAAAAGTAACATGCAAAGCAAATACTAAGTACATATTTCACACACTTTCTGAAATACAAAACAGAGAAAACTAACTTTAAAAATACTTTAAATGAGAAGGGACCTATGTCTCAGTCTCTCTTCTCCCAGAATGCTCTCTTTGGATCGCTTTCTAGGCGATCAGAGAGCTCTGTTGAAAGAGAAGAATGCACTCATCCGAATATTCGGATGGGTCTAATGCTGACTGTTTTGTTTCCAAGCTAACAAACTCTAGGGATACCCTGCAAGACGGTCATAAAATCTGACGACAAGCAGAGGTGTCATGTTGCTTGGCCCCGAAGGGTTTCAATCTCCGTGGCTACTGACAGGGTGTAGAGGTCCAGCCAAAGCCTCGGATGGGCTTTGCTTGTTTTGAAGGAACAAATAAGAAATACAATACCCAGGTCCGTATCCAGAAATTTATTTCGGGGGGGGGGGGGAGGGGGTGCCCGCGGGTCGGACCAAAAAGTACAAAAAATACATAGATGAGACGTTAAAGCCCATACAAAAAAAATTAGTTTTGCATGTTTCGGGGGGGGGGGTGAACCCCCTACCCCCCTGGATATGGCCCTGAGTCTATACCCTTCCACTGTTGTCGGGTAATTTCTTCATGAATAGTTCACAGAATTGGTAGTCTTATATGGTAGTCCTATAATACTAATGAAACCTACCTCTGTAGTCGCTCTGTTTATTCTTAAAATCTGATACCTGAGTCTCATACGGTACATTCTAACCCCCTAATGACACCTCACTGATTTCCTTACTTGCCGTGTTTTGCTACCTTTAATGAGTATCATGCTGTCGACGGTTGTTTGCAAGAAGTTTATTCATTGTGAAAAACAACTTTTGCAGATTGAAAATTTGCCCCGTGTTTGCTAGAAGTCAACGGGCCTGGAAAAGATCTGAAAACAGCCAAAGCAATCGATAATTTATTGAAAGCACTGTCTAGTTTTAAAGTATTTGTCTATTTAAGTAATACTGGACCATAAAGGTTATAAAGTATTCCCAAATTTTGTTCCCTCTCTGCCAAGAGGTGATTTTCCTTTTTTGTTTTTAGGCTACATATTAAAAATGCATCATCTTCGTTATAGATCGAATCACATACTGTGTTTGTTTGTCTGCTGTCGGGGAACAATAGCAAGGCACTCGGGTGTTTCTTATCTGTAAGACACGCACGGCTGAGCTTGCTTTGATTGGGCTGGCTTTAAGCGTGATAGTAAAAGCGGGTAGTAATTATTACTGATTATGATAGTTTTGTCAAGAAGTCAGTAGTTATTGGTGTGGGAAGCTTTGGGTTACGTGTAGGACGATACTTTTGAGCTTTATTTGCTTGTTTTGCCTTTGGTTGATGTGCAAGGATGTGCCTGGTTTATTGGAAAAAGGACGGGGAAAGGAAAAGAAGCATGTTCACCCGTAAGAGCCAGTCGAGAGTCCCAGGCTAGGTCGGCCGGCCGAGGCTAGAGAGAGATCCTATTTTCCCTTGTTTTGAGCAAGACTAAGAGGAGTTTAGCTGCCAATAGAGGGCTCTTTTGGTTTGTAATGGTTACTGGAGGCTGAATATTCTCTTGAGGAACAGTTTTCTAGGCTCTATCAATCTGAAAGGTGTAAAATTGGACCCATAAGTTTTCTTTCGGGTTTGTTGTTGCATAGATTTAATTTTTTAGGTATATCAGTCCTATTGTCATGATGTGATAGACCAAAAATCTGATTGATATATATCTGCCATATTTCTATACTGGCCAATCCTACATCTAATCATTCTTGGGAGTTCTGAGCGTCGTGACTCACGAATTGTTACCGCTTTTTTTCCTGTGAAAATGTCATCTTGTTCTGACAGTCTGGGGGGTTTCTTGTACTTACTTTAGCTGTGTCTTTTCGTCTGTGATTCTTATTATCCCGATGCGTTGATTAGGATCTCTTGGACCTACAAACTAAAGTAGAGGTATGCTTCTATGAACGCTAGTTCACTTCAAACAGTGTAATGTTGGGCTATATGGTAAACCAGGTCGCAAAACACTCATGCAATGAAACACTCATTAGGAGCCCTTAATTAGCTACTTTGGCTAACTGGTAGTTGAGTTTCGTCGCAGCAAGCGGATGAAAATGGCACTGTTCATAGTTAATCAGCGTTTAAAGAACCATACCTCTGCTGTGGTCAGTGTAGAGATTGGGACTCCTCACTTCCTCACTCCTCAGTGGTTGTTACGGTTATTAAATTTGATTGAAACTGCACTAATGGAAAAAACAGTTTTTGCTGGCGTGCAGTAGTAAAAATTAACCATTTTCTAAACACACCAACAAACAACATAATAAATAACTAATAAAAAAAAGAAAAAAACAGACCACAAGAAAAACAAAACAAAACAGACCAAACTCCTTCACATTATCACCTCCAAAATAAACATATACCTCCCAACAACCCTACTCCCTCCCCGCCACCCATCCACCCATTCCTCCCTACCACCCCCTACCCCCTCACAAATACATACATTTTTCAACCATCTTTTATTAAATATTCTTTTAATTTTCTCTTAAACTCTAAAAGATGCTCAGCCGCCCTGGTGCTCACTGCGGTAGAGAATTCCAGACTGCAGTTCCAAGAAACTGCAATCGAAATACGTAGCCATTTGGATTTTCATATATCTAGTCTACGTCTTGGAATGATTGGAAGAATTGTCAGACTTCTCAAATTGTAAGAAGATACGTATTAAAGGACACCTGAACAATGAAACCATACTTGAACACACCATGGAGAATGTATTTACAGACATGGCCGCGGAGAGCATTCTTCTCCTGAGCGTGACGTTTTCAAAATAGGGATGTTCGTTTCTGGAGGTTTGCACGTGCAGACTCCAAGACAAAAAGCGCAATTCATTCAAATCTTGTACAGCGCTGGCCGGATCGTATTGGAATTTCTTCTAGATATACGTTTTGGCTTAACTGGTTAAAAAATACGAGAAAATATTCGAGAAGAAGGGTTGACTGGAGACATTTGTTCATTTCAAAAATTTTTCGGTACTGAATAAGGACAGATGCAAAATGGAGCAAAAATCTTAGCTTGGAAACACTTTTTCCTATTTGGATTGGGTTTTCTGCAGGCAATGTTAACGGAAGTCATACAGATAGGGATAATGCTTGGTACTCTTCATTCAGGTGTCCTTTAATAAGTAAAGTAAATAAAAGTCTTTTCATTTTTATAATTTTCGAAATAGGGCGCCTTTTCCGCCATGGTAGCTACGGCTTATCATTTCTGCTGGCGCCACTGCAGGCTATTATCCCGGTCTTAACAACAGCAAAAATTTATGCTGAGAAACCGTGGCCAAGTGTCGGACAGTAAATTTGCCGAGATGGCAATAAAAGAACAACCTTTCCATTAGTAGGGTGTGCTTTTCGGCTGAGCTCATAGTAAAACAGCCATCCAAATTGATGTCGTATTTGTGTAAATTGGAAGCAGTTAAAGTCACCGGTGGCAATGAGAAAGCGCGAGAAATTTGAATTTAGATCGCAGCATGTCATCGTCACGTGCGTTGTGTAGTAGCGCCTGCTGTTTGACATAATGAAGCCCATGTTATCCTCAGCCCCTGTTATACTTATATACTTATTCTTTACCTACTGCACATACGAAACGGAGAAAGAGAAAGATAAGTAGACACAATGAAAACACTAAAACAGCGTGATTTTTGTTTATTTTTCAATGGGACAGGTTATTTCTATAGGCTACCTCAAACAAGATGGTGAGAGTATAGTAGTCTTTCTTGAGTTGACTTGATCTTGACTTGCTGTTCTTTACGATATTTGTTTCGCACTCGATATGTGAACTCAAAATTAATTAAGTTCGCATCGTTATGTTTAGCTCTGATTTGGCCTTTACCGGCAAACTCCGGCAAAAGAGTATCGGATACTCCTCGACATTTTAAAATGGTTAACTTTTATTATAAAGGGAAAACACGAACCTGGACAAAACACTTCACTACACATTATCAGGTAATCAGTCCATTAGATAGACCGTGTCAGACAAGTGTCAGTTCATGAACACAGGCTCGCCGCTCGCGCTTTGTTATGAACTGAGCGTAAACAAGGTGAGAGCAGGGGCTATGCTAATTTGTGACACAGAGTCAACATCATTAATCGAATTGTACCCGTGTTCTCAGTGGACAATGTCATCTTAAAACTCGTTTTGTCGTTCTTGAGGACAGATACAGTCGACACGAAATTCGGATATGATACCAGCACATTTACCATTTTGTACAAAGATATTAGTTGCGTTTTTGCAGATACCATGGTATCTGATACAACGGTCTCAAGTCATTTTTGCAGTTACCGTGGTATCTGATACCAAACCGAGTATTTGTCCTTTTAATTCGCGTTCGTATCGAGGGGTTACCCACTCTCTGCTGTACCTAAATATTTTCCCGGCACTGGCCGAAACCAGTGATGCCAGCAAAGGTGTCGGCAATATATTAGGCGATTCCGCTTCTAAACATGCTGATTTTAGTGTTCCAGCACATGTCAACCGGTGCCTTCACCGGCTTGGCACCGGGCACTTGCTGTACACTAAAATCGAGAGTGGGCAACCCATGGGCTCGTATTTTGATGAATTACACCTTAAAGGAACAGAAAAGTTGACTCAAACTTGACTCGGGGAGCTAGCTAACATCGAGGGGTTGCCCACTCTCGGTTTTAGTGTACAGCAAGTGCGCGGTGCCGCGATGCCCGGTCGGTGCCGGCACCGGCTGAATTTAAACAAGCCGGCACCGATTTTTCGCGTGTTAAAACATCAAAATAAGCATTTTTTGAAGCGTTTGAAAGAAGAATCGCCTAATTTACTGTCGCACCGGTGCCGGTACCGCGTATTTCGGCTGGCGCCGGCCAGTGCCGGGAAAGGGTGTACAGCAGGTGCCGGAGAGTGGGTAACCCCTCGGCTAACATATCAAGAATGTACCCTGAGTCGATATTGAGAGTAAGAAAAATTCTCGTTACGACCATTGCAGTTTCCGAGAATTCGACTTTTGAGCAAAAGGTTTGCAAAAGCAAAAGGTTTGAGTGCCGCGACTAGGAATCGAACCCCGGCCGTCTTGTCGGGGAGGTCGTTACTCTGTAGTCTACATGTAAAAAGGCGAACTTTTACAGTACATAAGTGCATAATTACAGTGCATAAGGGGCAAGGGCCTGCCAGCTAGCTCTGGGAACACTAAGGAGGGGGTTCGAGACGGTTCGAGATAACAAAGAAGGGGGGGCCTGTCGACAATAAGACCCTGTATATAATCGTGAATTGTAAACATAAATCCTAGGTTCCTGTTGTAAATATATCTCTTCGTTGATCTTTTTAGCTGTAGCCTAATGACATCTCCAGCACTAGCCTACTCTAAAAGATATATATGGATAAAGAAACCGAATTGTAGGCTAATTGTAATTTTAATTACCGTGGTATCTGGAAAAGTCACTTCACTTTCATCATCACCAACACAAGAGCCTTGGTTTTTGTCAAATTGGTTGGAAAGAAGTTTTGCACTTGTGATGTGAGTGGATATATGTATTTCTCTTGGGGTGAGGCTACTTCTGAAACGGAAATCCGTCAATTTTTTTTTTTTTTTAAACAACCGTAGTATCAGATACCATGGTAACTGTGAAAATCGACAAAATCTGGATTCATTTACCGTGGTATCAGATACCATGGTATCTGCAAAAACGCGACCACTGAATGAGGGGTACAAAAGACACTACAGGGGTAGGCTGTTCTGTTTTCTAACCTGAACTTTTTAATTCTAATCATATCTTCGACTTTAGCTTCGAACCACGCCACCGCGAAAAGCGAGGATGGGCATGGCTCCTGTTCTGCTGGTTTTCTTCTTCTTTCTTAAAGTTTAACTGAAAGCCAACTTATTTTTGTACAATTTTATTAAATGATTGGATTATTTGGATTGTGTTGAGGTTTTCTTTTTAATTTTTCACTGTATGCTCTAGTATGACATTCAGAATAACTACGACCATCCTCACAACGCAAAGTTCTACTACGACGCGAAAATTTGAACGTCAACACAGACTCGGCTTTTCAGTGGCCAGTGGTGAGCTCGGTAATCACTGGCAACTGCGTCAACACTTGTTTCTCGTAAATCGCTTTCGTCAAGAATAAAACACAGGTGGAAGCGAGTAGAGGTACAACAAATCCTACAGCGAAAGTCCACTATCCGAAAATCGCTTGTTCTTGAGTAGCGGAGCAACGAAGTAACGCATTTTCATCGGTTCTTCAACACTATTTAATTGAATAAGTGATGGGTAACTAGACTGTCCTATCTCAGCCCATTTTCGGTTAAAGTTTAACTGAAAAGCCAACTTATTTTTGTGTCATTTAGCTGAATACACTGAATTATTTGGATTCTGCAAAGGGATTTTTTTGTTTTCCGCTATCTGCTCTAGTTATGACGTTCAGAATATCTGCGGCCGTCCCCACAGCGAAAATTCTACTATGACGCGGGAAATTTTTATCTAAACACAAACAAGGCTTTACAGTGGGCAGTGGCGATATTGGTGAAGATTGCTTAGTGCCTGAACAAAAAAAAGTCATAAATCTTTCTTGTAAGGCATTCAGCAAATTAGAGGTACCACAAATCACACGGAAATTCCACTATTTGAAAATCGATTATTCCTGAATAGCGGAACAACCAAGTAACGCATTTTCAGCGGGTCTTCAAGCCAATTCAAGTGAATAAGTGATGGGTAACTAGATTGTCCTATCCCAGTCGTTTTCGGTTAAACTTTAAACTCTAAGAGCGGAACCCTGTTCTGAGTAAAGGCAGGAGCCCGGTTTTGATTGACAAAGTTGTGGCCCACCCTCAAGACGGCACAAGATTTCACCCTTCAAACATTCTTGTCCTGCGTAGCAACACGTTTCGATCGAGAAATAGTGTAAAAATTAAAGAAGATATCCAGGGTATTCAAATGAATTGTTTACAAAGTCGTAAATATGCCGTGGTTAATTGTCCGGAATGGCATTGTCGGGAATGACCCATTAAGCTCTCAGGTAGAATTCAGAAATCCCGGCTTCGGTAAAACCGGCAACAAGATTAACAGGCAACGAGCAGAGGTTATAGACCCTGCAGTTAACACCCAAAGAAATTTAAGCATTTTTAATTTTGTCGTCGTTTATGACATTTTGATGGAAGAAACGGTTGCAGGGTTCAGGAAGTATGGAGGTGCTAGAGTTGCTTTTAAAGCACCCCTCGCACTGTTTACCGTTTATGTTGTAGTATATTATAATATACTCTAAAACTAGGCTGTGCCTTTAACAAATTACCAATATCTCTGGCTGTTTTAAGCCTTTGTCCAGCCCCGTTGACTTCTGGCAAAAACGGAAAATTTTGCACAACCGGTTTTTCTGGAGACGGAGCTTCTCATTTAACAACCGCCTGGGGAATGGACACGCACCAAAAATAGTGAAACCTGACAATTGCCCGGGCAAATGTGAAAACCAGTGAACTAACGTTAGGGGGATTATAATGCATCGTATCAAATTCGGGCCTCCGGGTTCAGTAACTTGAGCGTTACGAAAATAGGTTCCATTGGCATTATAGGCACGAAGTCTTTAAGTAGACACACAAATACCAGGGTTGGTCACCAAAAGTAACTTCGTACACCCTGGAAAGTAACCCAAAAGTATCTCAAAGTAACCCAATGTCACCTAATGTAACCCAAAGTAACCCAATGTAACCCAATGTAACCTAATGTAACCCAAAAGTAACCCAATGTAACCCAAAGTAACCCAATGTAACCTAATGTAACCCAAAGTAACCCAATGCAACCCAAAGTAACCCAAAGTATCCCAAAGTAACCCACAGTATCCCAAAGTATCTCTAAGTTTCCGTGAATTTCAATTGTTTCGCGAAGGAATTTCGCATCAATTTCAAGATATTGCAATCGGCGCCTCGTCTCGTCTGACGAAAAGTTTGAAACGTCACCACGCAAGTCTTGCGCACGAGGGGTTACTTAGGGTTACATTGGGTTACTTTGGGTTACATTGGGTTACTTTGAGATACTTGGGTTACTTTGAGATACTTGGGTTACTTTGAGATACTTGGGTTACTTTGGGATACTTTTGAGACGATTGCAAGCGTGATGTACGCCATTTGTGCGCCAGACTCGTGACCCAATGTAACCCAAAGTAACCCAATGTAACCCATAGTAACCCAAAGTATCCTGAAGTAAGCGCACGTTGAGAAACCTGACTTTGAATCTTGCTTCATCTAGTTGTTTTATGTCCCCTTCCATTTTTCTCTGGCTAATAGTAGTTAATCGTGCAGAACGCTTTGTTATTAACTTTTTCCTCGTATATAAAATTGCTCAGACATTCGAGATTTCCCCAAAGGCTTTAGAGGAAAACTGCTCGGTTGGATATCCGGGGGATTAGAAAATAGTTGACTTGATAAGACCAGCGCAGTATGTTATGTCTGAAGGCCCATTTTTAAGCTGTTGCGATCTCGTCTTCATTAAAATATTAAAAAAAAGTAAACCAAGTCATTGTAGTAGTTATCTGCCAGCCTATAGTGTCTCCGTTTCTCCCGTCTTGAAAATCTAGGAAGCATTTAAAGCACAACTCTTACTAGAAATGATCTTTTCACTATAAAATGTATCAGAAAAAAACGTTTTTCGAAAAGGTCATTTGGCTACTTTCGATCTCAGTTTAGCGATTTTCTTCTTAGTGCTTGTCGATTCTATCCTGCCTTCCTGCTCTCCGACGCGATGGCTGGGCACAAAAGATTTGAAATGTGGCTCCGTGGTTCTGGTTCTAAAAGTAGGAAAACTAAGCAAATAAAAGAAGTCAAAAACAGAAGATTATCGTATCCTTTTGTGTGAAAGGGCTGGCAGTGGACGTTGAAGATGTGGCAAACTTTGTAATTCATAGGCAATGGAGAACGGTGAGAATTTCAGAAGCTTATAATTCAATATGGGAGCTAGGTATATTATAGAAGGCAGAAAAAACAGGAGGGGTCCTTAAATGCTGTCGGTTAAGATTATTTAGAGGGGGAAAGAAACGAGGGGCTACCCACTCTCAATTTTGGTGTACAGCAGGTGCCCGATCCCGGAACCGGTTGCCACGCGTTAGAACATTAAAATCGACATGCGTAGAAGCAGAGTCGCATAACTTCTGGCCGGTGCCGGAAAAGGGTGTACAGGTGGTGCCTGGGAGGGCATAACCGCTCGGAGGGAAAAGTTTGTTTTAAATAAAACCAGATCAAGCTGGAGCCACTAATCCACTATAAACCAAGTCCCCAGCTCGCTAACACCGCAACGTCTATTGCTTTGTTTTTCTTCAAATGTCATTGTTCCATGCAGAAGCTTGCATAGAAGTTGGTCCTTGAGTCTCCCCTTAGCGTGTGGGGTTTTGTGTCAAAGTCACTCTATTCGAAAAGGAGCCTAGGCTCAACTGTTGGCTCTACTCCAGCTCTCAAAGGTGTCTCCTCTTTTCACTAAGATGATTGTAATACTGGTATCTGAGGATTATTATCGCTCAGGCTAAATAATGACCAGGGGCAGAGGGTTAGCCACAAGGATTGCCGTGTTGTAGGTTTATGTACCTTCAAGGTGATGTGCTTTGCTACTGCTCTTCTGAGTTCCCAAGTGGTGTGAGAAACTGTTAAGCTGAAACCGCATAGATACGTTTTGTGAGACATACAATATACATAATGGCAACACGTCCTGTTTTCGTATTTTGACATATTTGTTGACAAATATGTGGACTTATTTGGATGTCCCTCTCAACTTTTATCATCGTCCTTTCGAATGCTTCCGCTGCCCAACTATGAAGTCGTTCAAGTTGTTTTTATGAGCCCATCAAACGAACATCTGGAATTGAAATCAGCTTTAACTCTTTATATACTCGTTAATTTAAGATGCGAATGGCCTTTTCTTTCAATGTGTTGATATTTTTAGTACTTTTTTTTTTTACAAGATCGGTATTTGCTACTGTTTCTTCATCCAGGTCATTTGTAAGTTGCTTTTGCTTCCTATATTCGTTTTAAAGTAAATTTTAACCTTCCGCTTGTTTTACCTATCAATGCTACCTTTCGGTTGCCTGACCAGGACCCTTGCCAAGAAGGGCCGAAATATCGCTGGAGTGCCTCTTAGGTGACTTATCCATTTCGCATCATCTGTTTATAATATAAACAGATGATGTATATTATATGGTTCGCTGCATTGACTGGTTTTGACGTATTTTGTTCAATAGTTATCAAGCCAGTTGAAAATATGCACACCATAAACAGAATACGGCCATAATCCGAGGCACTCCTACAGATTTAGTTTTTAGGGGGGTCGGGTTTCTCTCAATCTACTCGTGTTTCTCTCAGTCAACTTTGTGGACAGTGTTTTGTTAATGAGTGTATGAAATTGATATGAACAAACTTCAATCAGTGAGTGGTGAATTTGTGGGAGAGAAGCTGTAGTTTTGCCCAAGATCGTCAGTATACCCAGATTGATTTTTCAGTTGTTTTACCGGCTTAGTGGGTAAATTTTGTCGGGAATGGGTACACTTCGGTCTGAGACTCTATTCGCACAGTAAGTCGTGGATGATTCGTCGAAGCCGATGGCTTATATTTGTACTATGTTTTTATTTGTTATCGGCAGCTGTTGACCAGTAGGGAAATATTCAAAACAAAATTTCCAGTAAATTTGAAAGGTGTAGGCCTAATCAGGAAGCTGAAAAACTGGATAGTGAAATGATTGAAAATAGTTTGTATGATTAGATTTTTTTTTGTAAAAAGTAATGTGAACAGTTTGAGTAATTTGTCACATAAATCTTCGCAAAAGTTGAACGAGGTTAAATAGTCATGTGAGCAGCGACAAACTATACGGAACATAATTATTTTGCGAAAAACTTAACAAACCTCACGAACGCTGTCTTGAGTCTATGCTCACTATAAAGCACATGCGAAAGTCCTCGCATTCCCGTTCATGAAATGCAGAGGTCTCTGTGACCCGCCCCCTCTCATCTTTCCTGGTGTTAGGAGTCCCCTCTAATCTTTCCAGTCATAGCATGCTGAGCATTTTATCATCAGATTCCCACTTTTATATCTAACGCTCTGTGACAGTATTGTCTCTCCTTCCTCAGGGGAAATCCAGTTCAGGAAATATGCTTTCCGATTTGCTCCTCTATTGATTGCGTTCAGGCCGTTCGGGACCCTTTCCGCTGCTTGTTCCGGGCGACTATCTCGGTTTGAAAATCGGCCGGGGGCGGCGATTTCGTGAAAAGAAATGGTGATGAGGAGGTGTTGTCCTGACGGTTGTAGTCCCCGTGGGAGGTCATTGTGTCTCAACGTTAGCAGAAAGGTCACTGCTTTCTTAAAGTAGAACTGAAAGCCTGGACTAGTCCTTCCCGTGACACTTTTAAGTGTTGTATACCGATCACATTTCCAACTACCAATAAAATTCGCCATATTACAGTTCAGCGCTTCCTAGTTTCTCTGAACCATTAGCATTTGTGCCAGACATAATAAAATAGATCCACTAGAAAATCTGCAATCTGAGTCCCGGGTAATGGAGGTTTTATATATATCTCAGTAGCAAAAAGTAAGAGTTACCCCTATCTTCTGCATCCGACTTTTTACCATGTCTACTGGAGTGTCGATTATGAGACAAAGGGGGATTAACAGAAGCTAGTCCACTTTGGGCGCTGAACTGGAATAAGGCGGGTATCACGAGTTTGGGTAGTTCCAGGCTATGTGCTGGAGAGCTGTAACTGGGCGAGCACATTAGGGACGATAGTGAGTTTACTTGGAAATCGTTGAATTATTCCAAGGTGGTTTTCACATCGAAGTCGACGAATTTGTCTTTGTTGCCAATATGAAGTAAGCTACTCGCTTAGCCTAAATATGTTAAAAATATTTCTCGTAAATCTTAGAAAATTTGTCATCAATAAAATTTGTATAAGAGAAACAAAGTGACTAGGGTCTGGTTGTTCATTCATCCCCTCTCAGCAGGGTGTCAAGACTGGGGGGAGGGACGCCCCCCCCCCAATGTTGCCGGCCAGTCGGTAGAAAAGAATCGAGTCGGCGCAAAGTGCCGCGATTTTTCGTCCAAACAATTGATTTTTTTCTCTCGCGAAAACAGTCGGTTTGTCTGAAAATGAGTCGATTTTTCGTTGAAACATTCGGTTTTTCTGAAAATCAGTCAATTTTTTTCAAAACTGTCGTTTTTTTCTTAAAACAGTCGTTTTTTCTGCAAAAACAGTCGGTAAAAATTACCAGCCAGTGAGTAAAGACCTTGCCCCCTCCCAAATATTTTGGTTAGTAACGCCTCTGCCTCTCAGCAGTCCGCCCCCAACACCAACCGGTCACGCGTCCAGTGGTTCTACCCTATAGATAGACAACGGTTCTCCATTGTGCGACTAATGACTGGATTCCTGACCAGTAATTGGCGTTTGGTTGCCGACTGAGACATTCCCTTTGTCGCCGAACTGACATATGGCTCTTTCGATTCATCTTCTGCAACTTGTTGACACGTATCTTTTTGCTTCAAGCACCAACGTCTTGAAACTATACAATAAACACATCCACTTTTATTCCCGAAGTCATTTCTCAAATCTCCGAGGGGAAGCTTTTGCCAGATTCTTAATCACCGGAGTATCTGGGAGCTCCTTTCTCTGCAACGGAAAAAGGGATAGATACTCCCTCTAAGTTGTGCGCTAATTTTCTTGAATGAGTGACTCCCACCCCTGTAACATAGAAACAGTGGAGTAAATGTAACAGAAGAGAAAATAAAGAAAAGGTGCGGAGAGTTCGACAAAGAAGCCCGAAAATCATTAGAAAGTGATCCCGACTTTGCGTTCCTGTCTCGTTTCCAGCTCGCGAAAGTTGTTTTTTGCGAACCGAACCTCGTTGTTTTTTGCGAACCTTGAGGCGAGTTATCATCTTTGTCGCTGCCGTGGAAAACTGTCATAATGCGGGACGTGTGAGTGACGAGTTGCCTCATGATGATGTTAAGGTGAATTCTCTATAGTAATATTTTATCTACACCTTATCAGGGACCCATAAATTTCCTTTGTCAATAAGAGATTTCTGATGCTATCTTGAGCGCACGGAATGCAGTTCGAGAAATACCCACGGTACAATGACGTTCAAGACCAGACCAGATAGACACAATTTGGGATTGGCTGCTGGCGCCTTGAGGGAGGAGTCTCTTTGGCGCGCACGTCCAATGAGGCAAACAAGAATGCCGATCGACTCAAGCGGTGATTTTTGGAAACTGGATGGTTCGGTCATCATATCAATATAGAAGCATAGGAAATAGGAGCGTAGGAAATTTCCCCCCTATAAGGAAATTTATGGGTCCCTGACCTTATGCAGTTTCTTCCCCGAGGGATTAGCTACGTTCATTTGGAGGCTTCCAAAGGGTGTCATGAGGTGTCAAATCATGAGAATACTATCACATAACGTGGTTTGTTAGGTGCTTGGTCAATAAAACTTATTGAGCCACTGTGGCTAGCAGAGAATACCAGTATATAAGGTGGTTTGTTTTATCTTGATTGATAACACTTGCAAAGCCACTGTAGACAGCAGAGAATACGATTATATAAGGGGGTTTGTTCTCTCTTGGTTGATAACACTTACTGAGCCACTGTGGCCAGCAGGGAGTGCCAAGTTGCCGCTGTGGTGGGTAGTCGGTCTGGCGAGTTCTAGCTGTTACGAAGTTTTGCTATGACGAAATAGTCGCTGACGCGATTTGTCGCCGTTGCAATGTGTGCGTTGTCCTGCCATGCGTTACCGCAAATCATTGCTTATAATTCCAAAAAAACAACAACACCTTACAACGTTAATCATCTCTTAGTCAGCAACACGTATTCAGCGGTTGATTTATTCAATTGACTTTCTTGTAAATGAATGAGCATAAATGACAAAGTAATTCTGAGACCACTCCCAAAACGCCTACAGATAAACTGCTGCTTCTGTAGCTCGATAATAAAGAGAGACAATAGCTGGTAAGCTTTGGTGAAAAGCGTGGGCGGAAAAGATGTAAGCTCAAGGATCGCTTTCAAGAGAGGGTATAAGCATATTTGGATGTGTCTCGAAGGATGATATTTACTACTCTTTCCCTACCAATAGTAAATCTCGTCGGTGCCGATGCCGGAAAGGGTGTACAGCAGGTGCCGGGGAGTAGACAACCCCTCCGCTGAAAGGGCCATGTGAACAAGAAAACAACAACAAAACAAACTCACCTCGTCATCTGTTTACAAAAAGCTTTCCCTGTGACTCATCGCCACTTTTAAAAATCTTCCCAGATGTTTTATATCCCTAAAACTTTTACTTCCCAGTATTCGTTTGAGCCATTCCTCCCCCCATACCATTTCCTCACAAATTTTCTTCCTCAGGTCTTTTAATCCCTGACGTTCACACATAAAGTGGAAAAATACATTCATTAATTTTCCCACAAATTCGACAATGGTGAGTTGTTAGATTCCTTCTACGCCTTGGTCAGATTATGACTAGGCTATACCAATGGAAGTGTCAGTGTTTTTCTTCACAGAAGCAACAGTTTATACTTCCATTGATTGTCCCTAGAACGGTTCGTAAGTGTAAACGTGTCCGGCGCCTCGCTGGCCGCTCGGCTCTATCAGCCAATCAATAATAGTGCAACATTGAAGCGAACATTTGAATTAATATTTTAACTTTGAAGCGAACAAGGGGTATCTCCCTGGATGGTAAGAATAAGGTGGAAGCAGGGACAGGGCTCCGCAAATCGTGGGTCGTGAGATTGCTTCCTTGCCGTGATCGAATCACAAACCTACAAACAAAAGCGTCAGGTCGGCTCTTTAGGAGTAGTAAATTAATTGACACTTTGAGCGAGCCATGAAATCTTTGTCAAGAAAAATAACTCAGAAAGTTGGGATGGTCTGGCCGAACTCGTTACGGCATGAAGGTGTTTGACGACCCGTGAATTATTCCAATGTTGTATTCTTACGGGAAAATCTAGGGCCGTCGAAGTCCGCTTGAATCAGTGGGGGAGGAGGGAAGAACTCAGTGGGCAATTTCTGCTAAGATAACTTTTTACAAGAATCCCAACGCGCTAATTAGAGGCCAATGATATTTTCTTGTTATTATTAGATGGCATGGACCACTATATGCCAAATGCGAATTCCAGTGCTGGATTCTTACGCGAAAATCTAGGGCCGTCGAAGCCTGCTTGAATCAGTGGGGGAGGAGGGAAGAACTCAGTGGGTAATTTCTGCTAAGATATTTTTTTTACAAGAATCCCGACGCGCTAATTAGAGGCCAATGTCCTTTTCTTGTTATCATTAGATGGGCTTAGACGACTTTATGTCGAATTTGACAATCTCAAGTGTGTCGATAGTTTTGCTGTTGTCGTGAGAGGTCATTTCGAAATGGCATTTGGTTGTCTTTCGTAATGACAACATGATTGTGTTGATTTGTGCATAAACAGGCGAGTACTCACTACCAGAAACGTGGAATGGGATTATCAGTGAAAGGAATTCAAACCCCATGCCTTTCTCCACAGCAAAACCAAGGTCAATCAGAATGCGGAAAAATTTCTACCATGCCAGAGACCCAATCTAGCAGCAAAAAGAGCCGCCGTGTCCAAAATGAAGTGTCAGCACCAATTTTAACTGCTAGCAGCTACGAAAAAAACTAACCATTATCAGATAATTAAAGTTGCTACACTGTCAGAAGTTTCATAACAGATAACACAAGGATGCGCATTTTCAACTGACAACACTTGGGATGTGATCTGGTGTGATTTTGAAAGCGTTATTCACTAAATATTGTGCATACCAAGCATTGCGAGGAAGAGCCGAAAAGCTGCCGAAAAAGCATCTGCTGACTTTTCCGATATCATGACGACAAACGAAGAAGTCAGCAAATGCTTTTTTGGCGTTTTTTTGGCTCTTCCTGGCAGTGCTTGTTATGGATAACTTTTATTGCATAACGCTTTCAAAATTACAACAGATTACGTCCCAAGTGTTGTCTGTTGAAACTGCGCATCCTTGTGTTATCTGTTCCGAAACTTCTAACAGTGTATGATCTTTATTTGTTTTATCACAGGTTCGGTTTTCTGCCATGAGACTGAAAAGGACACTTGCCAAGAAGGGCTGAAATATCTCCAGTGTTGAGTTAAACAATGTGTTGAGTTTCCTTCTTTTTTTATAGATTCTGTCTACATTGAGTCACAGCGCGCGGATCAGCCCTTCTTTATTTGCAACATTCAGGAATTCAGACGGGTGAGTAATTTATATTATCGTGGTTACTAAAACCGTGATGACAGTGCCATTACGTAGCTTGGCAATCACCGAAATGACACACTCAGAATTTTCTAGAACACATTTTGACCGGTTCTTAATTGAAACAGCCAATCACTGCGTCGGAAAAACGGTTAATGCCTGGAGAAACGTCCAGACATTACATGGAAACTCTTGACTTGAGCTGTGGATTTGGATTCCCTTAGCTATGAAAACAGCCTCACCGATTGGCTATGAACCTATCTATGCCAGGGACTGTCGGCTAGGCCCCAGATCTCAAAGGACTTTCCCCTTCATGGCATTAGCAGTGTTATAAAGTTGGTCTCCTAGGATTCTGTTCAATCTTGCTAGTGACTCGGGGTTGGGGGCAACCAAAGGGATTACGAAGCTTTAGTTCTGTGAGTTTCAGAATGCTATGCAATGCTGTCCTGAGTCCTCACGTGGGGTCCTTGACCGTTAATTCATCTGATTGGGCTGAACACTCATTCAACAAAAACTGGCGATAGATAAGGTGGTCGTAAAATACTAAAAAAAATCGGCACAGGCCTGACAAAGAGTGGAGATACTGATTAAGAAACCCGTTCTCTGTTTCGTGATACCTGTAAGCTCTTCGTTGAACCAAAGTTTCAGGATCAGTGACAAGGCTGCAATTGTTTTCACTTCCCTCCAATTGTTTCTTGTATACTTTACGCCTTTTCTAATTCCGGTATTCGGAAAATCCTGAATGAGCATGATGAATCATAAGTTAATTTGTAATGTCACTACAGATGTCACTTTATAAACTGAGAAAAATTAAAGGGAAGATTGGACTTGGATTTAGAGGCAGTCAACTGTCAGGACGTAAAATTAGGATCCAGTCAGATGGTGTATGCCGCCAGTGTTTTTGCTTCAAAATTCCGCTGAGTTTTGGATCGTATTCAAGTAGGCTTAGAGCCTATGTCCCACCTGATTGAAAGGAGAGTTCCTTCTGATTGGCTTTTCCGTCGGTGCTATTTGAAGTACAAATCGTAGTAGATATAGTAGAGGTGTGGTTATTTGAACGTTTGTTGACTTCGAACTGTGCCATTTTCATGCACTTGATGCGACTAAAGTTAACTGTAGGTATTTAAGGGCATCTGTAAACACCTGAATAGGTATTTTGGATCTTCATTCAACCATTTAGCCCAAAACTGCCCAACTGCACTGTTCACATTTAAGTAACTGTTCAAATGAGCATACCTCTATTGTACGCTGGGTTTCTCTACGATTGCGAAAACGTCCCGGATGTTTTCAGCCTCGCTCGAACCCCTTGGTTTTGATGAAGACACGGAAAAACTTCCAAAACCGGTATTTCTTAAAGTTTAAATGAAAAGCCAACTTATTTTTGTGTCATTTAGTTGAATACACTGAATTATTTGGATTCTGCAAAGGATTTTTTTTGTTTTCCACTATCTGCTCTTGTTATGACGTTCAGAATATCTGCGGCCGTCCCCACAGCGAAAATTCTACTATGACGCGGGAAATTTTTATCGAAACACAAACAAGGCTTTTCAATGGGCAGTGGCGATATTGGTGAAAACTGCTTAGTGCCTGAAGAAAAAAAAGTCATAAATCTTTATTGTAAGGCATACAACAAATTAGAGGTACCACAAGTCACACGGAAATTCCACTATTTGAAAATCGATTATTCCTGAATAGTGGAACAACCAAGTAACGCATTTTCAGTGGGTATTCAAGCCGATTTAAGTGAATAAGTGATGGGTAACTAGATTGTCCTATCCCAGTCCCTTTCGGTTAAACTTTAACGATGAGCCCCTGTGAAGCAAAAAGCGGGGATCTGCCTCGAAAAGAGCCAACCACGGAAAATCCAAAAATCAGCGTAGTGCCGTCAGGGTGGATAAAACTAACGTAGGAAGCTCGAAATCTTGGAAGTGAGAATGAATGGAGCGATTAAGGACATATGGTGAAGCAGTAATATTTGTAAGGCGGTTCCTTTAAGAGTGCCTGTAGAAAATAATTTTGCCATTTGATTTAGCCTACTTTCGGATCTTGTTCCCGAGAAAACTCGTCGATCCAGCATTCTTTTATTCCCAGAGCGCCCTTAACTACATCTATCATTTCGACGGCACGATCTCCGCCTCTGCTTCCGAAATTAGTTTCAACCACTTGCCTTTGAGTCTCTTGTTTTTTTGGACCGAAATATCGAAGTGGGTAAAGAGGACCTTTGGAAGCTTTGAAAATCAGAGAGCGGATCAAATTTTCCTTTTCTTGAAGGTTTCCGATTTGGTACGCTATTAGCGTTTGTAGAACTCCTCGTATGGTCGGAATTATAAAAAAGTGATGAATTTCAAGTATGGTAGTTTCCTGTTTGAAAGAAGCATGTGATCGAGAAGTGGCCAAAGAGATTTGTCGTGAAAATGGTTAGAGGAGTAGCTTTCCGCTTCTGGAAGCTGGTCGGCTTCTACTAGCTTCGTCGTGCCTGAGAGCGTGACCTGGTGGGCTTATGTGCCTGGTGGACTAGATTTGTTTCTGCACCTTTTCTGTGGAGTTTAGGCCTAATGGTGTTGCTGAGGTGTCCGACATATGTCTCTGTCTGGTTTCGCTCATCTAGAAGATTTAGCTTTTTCTGAAAGTATAGTGTTGGAATCGGAAGGCCGAGAACCGGGAAAATACACAACTCAAGATAGTAAATTCACACATCACTACTAATCGTATTCGCCAGTGCCAAGTCAGATGAGAGACTGTGGCAAAAGTACCAAACAGTCAAATGAAATAGGTTTATTTCGAATTTTTATTTTATTTAAATGGAGTGGAGATTAACTAGACAGATTTATCATTTTATCACGCATGTGTGTTTGCAAGAGAATTATCAGGTGAATTAGTGTTTAAAGATTTTATTTTTCATTGATTGATTTGGGGATCTTTAAAGTTTTCGCCGTTTTCAGGATTGAAAAAAAAAGACAAAACCAAAAAAACAAACAATCAGATTCTCGCACACGATATCGAAACTGATTTTTTAGTGCCAGTGCCTACTAGAGCACGCTTAAATACCTTCGCACTAATTACTTCGACACCTTCGCTGTTAAATTGTTTAGTTCCGGTTCAGGTTCATTTATAATTTACAATACTTACAAGCATGAATAATCATTTACTCCCGGCAGAGAGCAAATCAAGAATGGCACGGGAGTGATAAGTGAAGAACAATTATCTAAATAGTAATAGCCTACTCACCAGTTCAAACTGACCATACAATAATAATAATAATAATAATAATTTATTTCTTACCCACTTACAAAGGGAAAAAGTGGAGTACAAGGAGAAAAAACAAAGAACTACAAATAACACAAAATACAAGAAAAAGAAATAACAATTTAGCAAAAGAGGCAGATAAGACGATTGTTAGGACCAAGACGGATTGGCGCTTCTTCAGTTAATTTTGAACTTAGTTTTTCCACTGAGAGAACAATATCCGTTGCCTGATATTGACTAATTAACCTTCGGTTCCGAAATGATCGTGGTAAGTAAAGTAAGAACTTACAATACCGATAGTAATTCGTCTTGACCCTCTTTACGTCACCTTTATTCAGAAGCATATAAAACCCAGCACAAAATAACACAGAATGGTCGCAGAAACTCGAGTACAGCTTTGTAAGTGCTTGTCGCCGAAAATGTCCACGATTTCCAACAATTTTAGAATGCCCCGGTTTAAGCTTAATCTGAATATCCCGAATTGTCTGAAAACGAAAAGAACTTAGAGAATTGCAAACAGAAATCCCAAGCCATCGAAAAGAAGTGACTTGTGGTACAGAAAAAGAAATGCAATCCAAAGGATGAGACGAACTGACCCCATTAAATATAAGAAATTCACATTTGTCTACGTTTAGCAATAATCCAATTCTTGCAAATGCAGCGGCGACGGATCGGACAGAACGCGCTAAACCGGCCTCAGTTCGGCTAATAAGAAGCAAATCGTCAGCATAAGCTAAGTATGATACGTCTGTGAATCCTGTAAAACAAGAACTACGTATACCAGACAAAACATTTTCAATAGAAGCATTAAAAATATGAGGAGAGAACTCCCCCCTGTCTAACTCCACACTTGACTGGTATATGTCCGAAAAAATTACCACTTCCTGACTTTAATCTTAGATAAGAATTTGAATACCAGAACTTCAGAACCAGAATCACAGACGCATTCACACCAAGTTGACTAAGAGCATACCAAGCTTGAGCATGGCAAACACGATCGAATGCTTTAGATATATCAAGGGTGCAAAAATGAAGACTATAACTATTCCGAGTGGCTTCCTTAATAAGCTGAGCTAAAACACGATGAGCATGTTGACATCTCAGACCTGACCTGAAACCTCCCGGCAGAGAGCAAATCAAGAATGGCACGGGAGTGATAAGTGAAGAACAATTATCTAAATAGTAATAGCCTACTCACCAGTTCAAACTGACCATACAACAATAATAGTGATAAATAATATTAATAAGTGGATAAACAAAAAATAGAACCGACATTAGGGGCGAATCCAACAGTGACCCTACTACCCTGTAGGCCTATTTGTTTTGTGTATGTGGCTTTAGAGGATATGATTTTTATTGGTGTTGACTTGTCGTGTGGTGGGTAATAGCTAAATTTGTGAATTTGGGTCAACGTCTCCTACTCCGTTAATTGCCTTCGAAACTTGCAGCTGGACCAAAACTTGCGAGGGGTCAAAAGCGAGCACATTCAGAAAAGAAGGCTAAAAGGATCGGGAAAAGACAGACATATTTTACGACCAATTCGATGTAGTAAATTCAATTCAGTTTTCAAGTCAGATCACTTTAATTTCATCGTTCATTCATCGCAACACCATATATCTTTCACTTACTTAGGCAAACGATACAATTCCTCGTTTTAACCTTTTTTTAACCCCCACCCAGCCCTGAGTCACTAATAATAAGTATAATATACTCAGTTAAATAAAATACCAGGTAAATATTTCAAATTTACCTAATTATCCAACAAAGATTTCTCAACCTATTTATAAATAAGAACTGGATAAGAACTGATTCTTCCACTCCGTGATTCTGCAATTTCCACGGTCATAATTAAAAATTCCAACGATTTTCTGTGTCTCTTTAGAAGTCTGTTCTGTGCGACTGAAGACGAGGATAACCAATTGGCTAATGGCTTGACGTAGGCGCCATCTTCTTCAATAGTCGAAGACTGACTCCATTCCCAATGACTTTCGCTGCAGATTGCCAGTAAAATAAACCTCCATGGTTCAGATTCAGTCTAATGGTCGTACAATGTCTCGCCCAAGAATGTCTCGGAATTCCTAGGGCCTCTCAGCATTTAAAAACACTTCACATACCTTGTCTGATGAATTAACGTGGTCGTGATTCGGTGTTGTGAAACATTTCTCACTCCCGAGCCTCGAATATTTTACGGGTTTTGTTAAGATCCATCAAGTATTTATTGTTACCATTAGCTTGATTGTTGAGTTGGATTAGCTTCGGATCGGTATCTTTAGTAGAGAATTCGAACATCAAGAACAAGAGAAAGTATTCGTCGGAGGATGTTTATGTTTGGTAAACGATCACCGTTTCCTTTACGCCGAGACCGATGAGGAGCTTGGTTCTGTATCTGCGGTGGAGAATTCATGTTTTTGTGTGTTTTTTTAATCGATTTGGAGATCCTTTTCGATACGATGGGGAAACCTTTTAGGAGATAGCAAAAGATAGTGACGGGATACCTGTGACTTCGTAAGGTTTGCCCGTCCGTCTTTCTGTCTGTTGGTAGGATTACTGTCGAAGGAGTTGAGGTGTTTTGTCGTATGATGATCTTTTGGGTCAAAGTAGTTCGGAAAAGGTCTCGTAGCTCTATATTTAGGGCTCTTGTGCGTGGAACAAAGGGTTGAGCGTGAATCAAAGATAGAATGACTGTAAAATTGGGCCAAAGGTTTGTTGTCAGCAACAGTTTGCTAGTGAGTTCAAGTAGCCGGACACACTGTCAGAAGTTTCATAACAGATAGCGCATAACACTTTCAAGAATAACACCTTTTCACTTAGAAATAAAGTGTTCTGACCAATTAAGTTTACACTATTTCATATCTAGATCTCCAACAACACCTTCAATTGGTAAAAATACTAACGGGAACGAAATAAACGTAACAGATAGTGTTATCTGTTGAAGCCGGGCATCCTTCTGTTATCGTTATGTAACTTCTGACAGTGTAGTATTTGTACCAATTGAAGGTGTTGTTGGAGATATAGGCACGAAATAGTGTAAACTTAATTGGTCATAACACTTTATTTCTAAGTGAAAAGGTGTTATTCTTGAAAGTGTTATGCGTGATCTGTTATGAAACTTCTGACAGTGCATACATCTTCAGTTCCAAGACCAACTGGAAGTCAATCTCTCATCAGCAGACAATGCTTAGCCAATCAGCACCCATCTTCCAAACTTGCCGCGACCACACTTCAGCGGTTGTTGAGTTCAGAGTACCCAGACAATTAACGACTGGAGTTGTGAAACACCATGTCACAAGGTGTGCTCTCATGTGAATCTAACGCCCTCAAGACTCGACGCAGCAATTCGTTCTCAGGCATCTAAACTGACTGGCATTCCTTACGCCAAAGTCACATGTCATATCGATAGACCGGGATTCGGTGCTGGGAGTCGTCCACCAGCTTTCCTCGCCAGGGAGAGCCAAACAGTTCGTGTCCTGGACAGGGCCGTATCCAGAGGGGGGGGGGGTAGGGGGTTCAAACCCCCTTTTATAGACTTGAACCTCTGATCTAAATCTTTTTAATACTTTTTGGGATCCCAAAACGTTAGTGACGGATACCTATGACATCGCAAAAGTTGTCCGTCTGTCTGTGAGCACGATAATTCTCGAAGGGATTGAGATATTTTGATGAAACTTGGTGGGAGGATTGCTTGGGTCAAAGTACAGGTCAAGCTCGAAGATTGGCTCTGTAGCCCTATATTTGACGGTGGGGGAGGGGTTTCAAATTAAGGGGCAAATTTTTTTTTTTTGAAAGCTTTTTAGATAGTTGATTTAGGGGTAAGGAGACACGCTGAATCCGAATATGAATATGAAAGTTATTTTCTCGCCGGACTAATAGTTCGCCCGGAATCCGGCGAAAACCGGAAAATTTGTTAAAAGCAAAATTTGTATTTGAAGTTGATTAGATGTTCGATTTAGGGGTAAGAAGACATGCTGAACATGATGGTGAAAACCATTTTCTCGCCGGACAAGTAGTTAGCCCGGAATCCGGCCGAAATCGGAAAATTTGTTAAAAGCAGAAGTTTTACTTGAAGTTGATTAGATGTTCGATTTAGGGTAAGAAGACATGCTGAACACGATGGTGATAACCATTTTCTCGCCGGACAAGTAGTTCGCCCGGAATCCGGCCGAAACCGGAAAATTTGTTAAAAGTAAAATTTGTATTTGAAGTTGATTAGATAACAGATCTGAGGGTAAGAAGAGACGGTGAATCTGCATATGACGATCATTTTTTACCCGGACATATAGCTCGTCCGGAATCCGGTTGAAACCGGATTTTTTTACAAGTTAAAGTTTTATTTGAAGTTGATTAGATGTTCTTTATAGGCATAAGGAGATGCGTTGAATTCGTTTCTGAACTATCTTTTCTTGGCTGGACAAGTAGTTCGCTCGGAATTCGGCCGAAACCGGAAGTTTGGCGGAAGTAAAGCAGGAAGTTTCGATCAGTATCGTCAAATAGATATGGCTTACACAGGTATATCTGAACTTGGTGTTTTTCAGACGATTAGCCATGCGAAGACTGGATCTGGCGAAGACAAGACCTAGTTGTCTGGATCAAATATTAAATTTTTGGGATCCCATCGAAACCTTTGGTCTTGTTGCTATTGACTAGGTCCGACCCGCGGGGACAGCCCCCAGGACAGCGGGCCAGTCATGCTTGTGAACGGGGCTTTTATTGATTTAGCTTTTAATTATTAAATTTCCCAAATGGCGCTCTTCTGCCCACTGAAATTGTTAGCCTAGTGAAAATAGGTCAGCATATCATATTTAGCTTGTGAGAGAGACTTGTACAAATTAGCGAACTTATTAAAAAGTTCAATATTTAATCTGTTTCTCCGCCGGGCAAGTTTTCAAGCATCTTTTTTACCTCCATCCAAATACAAAAGTAACTCTTCGGCGAAAGGCACCGGCTGGACTCTGATCATCAAATATTCGGGATCGTGAATGAGCGAAATTACATTTTAATAACGTCCTGGCTTCTGAGTGATGAGATACTTCATCAGTGCTTCTGTAACTTGGCGACAAATACTGTAGAGGAGCCAGTGTCTTATTGGTGTTAAAGACCATGTCAGATTACCGAGCAGATTACGTGTCCACGCATGATAGTGTAGGCGTTGCATGCGGTCACGTCAGGTGTGCAGCGGTTGGGACGATTTCAGGTTGACGGAAAGGATCAGCGTCGAGCTCTCGATATATTTCCTTAAATTCTACAGTTTACGATTTTTTATTTGCACCGTTTGCGTCATTCGATTTTTGATTCGCACTGTTTGCTATATTTTCTTTTGAAGCGGTCGCAACCTTAACCTTGATTTAATTGCTTCTACCGCGTCAGTTGTCACAGGCTTTCGCTAGGCTCTCTTTAGTCTAAGCTATTCGTGGACCATTAAGTTCTTGTTTCTGCGTTTAGCCGAGACCCCAGCGGCTACTTGTGAGGGGGAGTATGAATCCCTTTATGGCTTTACGCAGTAGCAGACAAACAGCGTGCAGTGCAATGTCTCAGGAGGCTAATGTAAACGCTTTTTTTCCCTGTCTTTAAAGTGCTGGCCGGATCCTGGAAAAACGCCTGGGAATTCACCACACCACAAATCGCAACTTTTCTCGCCATGATAATTTCCCAACCATGCGTCTGACACTGCCAATCGTTTCTTCTTCATTCATAGGCAATTAACGAGCACAAATTTTGCAATTGATTTACGTCGCTTCTGACAGTTGTTTGCCTGCTCGCTCCTCCTTTCGGGAGAGGACTGGGAAGAGAGAACTCATTACGTTGTCAAAGTTACGCGATCCAAACACCAGCGGAGCCATTGTTACATCCGGCAGCTCAATTTGCGAAACTCGACATGAGATTTCATTACGTCAGTTGAATGGAAATGGGAAAAATGTTTCGGTAAAGGTTGTGGCGAGTGGTGAAACTTGAACCATGGCTCTCTCGAGGGGTTACTCTCTTTTGGGCACCACTGTACAAGCCTCCGCTGGCACCGGTCACTTACTGAACAGCCGTTTAGGGAGTTAAAGTAGGTAACCCTCAGTTCAGTTTCAGTGGACTATATTTGAAGACAAAAAACACACAATTAATATTCCTGCCAGGAAATCACAAAAGGAGTGCTTGGCTAGAGCAGGGAAATAACCTTATTTCGTGGTGTTTCTCGGGCTTCTTCAGGAGTTTGGTAGTAGAGATTTCAGAAGTAGCCTAGCCTATGCGAAGATTTGGACGCTTGCTTGTTTGTTATTTGCATCGAATAGTGTCTGCCGCCTCTTTCGCCTTGCACTTTGTCAACCTATACCGAAAAATTGTGTCCTTTAAATTGACCAGTGGTATCAATTTCGTTCAAACCATTTCCGAGTCCGTGAAATCCGAGCACCGCATGTCTCCTAATCGTTCGTAGTGAACGCTCCTTGGGGTCTCAGCAAGCTGTTGTGAATTTCGTCGTGACTTCCTGCGTGTTCAATCAGCAGGTCCCGTTATTGACGAGTCAGAAAGTTGCATGAATTTGTGTCTGTGTGTAAGGAAGGATACGTTTCTTTCAGTTGTAATCAGGAAATGCTATGCGGTCGTGGATGTCGCGAGGGATGTCGGTGATGACTTGAGAAAGATAGACGTCTGTTTTGAGAGCCTATCTTACCAATGTCATGAGACATGCTGTTGTGGTTGAAGGATACCCCAACTTGGACGTTTTGGCCGCTTGTTTTACCAACTTGTGAACCTCCCTTTCCGTGCTCGCAAGTTACAAATACGAGCCCGTAATAACCTCCGACTCTGTAGCCTCATAGTATCCTCCAAGGGATCCGCCAGGCTGTCCTTCGTCGCATCAGGTTTCCGTGAGGACTTTCTGGATGGAACTCGACGTGTTTTCCGTGTAAAAGTCTACGCGGCCGCCATCTAGGGAACAAATCCTTTCTTGGGAAGCCTCGAAGGATTTCTCTCCGTGTGACGAATGAGCTGCTCCTCGTGCTCGACTGCCATAGGATGTTGATAGCGGATAAGAGATGGGCCATTAACTCATGAATTACCTTTTTATGTCACGCTTAGTGGGTGTACTTGATATGGAAGCTGATTTGAATGGATTACTTGCTTGATTTGATAGTGCAAGCAAAGCCAGAAGTGAAGTCACTGGCGGCTCGCGAACTTTTTAGTAAGGATTTCTGGACAGCTATTGCCGGCACCGGGCGCTTACTGTACACTAAAATCGAGAGTGGGCAACCCCTCGTTACCCCGTTGCTGTCGGATTTCCGAAACTCCAACCATGAGTAGTAGAAATCATCCGTTAGTCATTAGCAATGGACATGAACTCGCAAATAGGTAATGCTTGCTAAAATTTTGGATTTCTTCTTTCACTTTTGTTTTCTGTCTTCATCGAAATGGGTTGCTGCTGAGGACAGGAATTTTTGGTACCTGGAACCTGGAGTCTTGTCTCGTCCTGATGGCGACCCACAACAGATGGCGGATTTCAGTGAAGCAGAAGCTGAAGATTAGGTTGGGATTAAGAGGTCCATGCTGGTGTAGCTTCGGACTTTAAAGGTCCCGTTCTATCTATAATGCCACTGCAACCACTTCCGTAACTGCATTCATTAATTCTTAAACCCGAAGACCCAAATTGCAAAAATTACATTCTAAACCCACTAACGACATCTCACTAATCTTTGAACTTGCCACGATTCGCTAGTTTCCATGAACATTACACTCCCGACGAGTCATAATATTATGTCGTAAAACCGGTTTTCTGTTTTAGCTAGAAGTCAATGGGTCTGGGAAAATGCTTAGAACAGCCAAAGCCGTCGAAAATGTGTTAAAAGCAAAGCTTAGCTTTACATTATTCAAGTAGTTTTGAATATTGGAACACAAAATAGTAAATAGTGCGAGGTGTGCTTTAACAATTAAGGCAGACTTCAGATTAAGTGCGAATGCGGACCCCGTCATACCCGCCTGCGCCGTCTAGATATAATTGTACGACCACCTTCGCGATTTCATGACATATAGTTTTATTATGTTTGTTCGTTTGAACCATCTGATATTCCTTCATGCCCTGACGCGTTGTCATATAACACCAGCATCAGTCCCATGATATCAGTCCTATCCTACCCAGGGCCAAAATTTTCTGGTATTGCCCTGATGTTACAAGAGCCAGCTGTGCGGTAAAAACTGAGCCGGGCGGTAAAAACTGAGCCGGGCGGTAAAAAAATTAATAAAAGACATCACTTTCAGGAGGCATTACAGTGTTGTCACTTGCGCTTGCGCTGCACAGTGTACTAGTGTTATAATAATTATCACCCTTACCTCGCTGTCGCTCGGGCGATATCAGCCTATCATGCTACCCGCGGGCCAAATTTTTCCGGTATCACCCTCAGCAAGGGCTATAATATATAATAACACCAGCACACCATGCACTCCCATGATATCAGTCCTATCCTACCCAGGGCCAAAATTTTCTGGTATTGCCCTGATGTTACAAGAGCCAGCCGGGCGGTAAAAACTGAGCCGATCTCCAAAAAAATTAATAAAAGACATCACTTTCAGGAGGAAAAACAAAAAAACACTAATTGGGCAGCAGTAAAGTTGCAGTCTAGGCCACCTTGCAGTAGTGATAGCCAACACAAAAAGCGCCATGCAAAAGTACCAAGTGGATTGATATGACAAAGTCAGGATGAGTGCTAACAACCAAGAACCATTAGCCTAGGTAAACAGCCATGCCTCACCTATAGATCTTGGAAATTCTCATCTCGGAGCAAATCTGGCTTAGCTCGTGTGAAAAAATCCAACCAGAATTTTGTCCAACGTTGCGTACGGTCGGCATGCCGGCAGTGCTTTTCAAATATTACGCGAGGCATTACAGTGTTGTCACTTGCGGTTACGCTTGCTCGCTTGCGCTGCACAGTGTACTAGTGTTATAATAATTATCACCCTTGCTTGTCTTCGGGCGATAGCGGAAAATTTGGCCCTTGGGCAGCATGATAGGCAGATATCACCCTCGCTGTCGCTCGGGCGATATCAGCCTATCATGCTACCCGCGGGCCAAATTCTTCCGCTATCACCCTCAGCAAGGGCGATAATATATAGTATCGTAATTTTGCGCAGTTATTGCTGAGGAGCAGTCAAAAGGTTTGTTTATTGCTTTGATTGAGAATCGCTCGACAGAATGCCAACTCCCAATCCTCAGAATCAGATTGAACAGCATGTTTCTACTTGGTTGACGTTCGTTCTAGTAGTGATTAATCATACCAGGAAGCAGTGTTGCCACGTTACTCTGAAGGAAGATGTGACATTTGGCCACACAAATCTTTGGTATTAACTGGGTAGGCTATTATTAATATGAAATCTTGATTTATCAGCTTCATAATTATATGCCTGAACTTTTTTTTTTAATTTTCTATTTACTGGATTCTAGCTCGCTTTGTCAGAAAGTCGAAAACCTGTCATTCGCAGAATTGACCGCGATTCCAGTGGCAACACTGCCAAGAATATTAAAGAAATACCAGCGAATGACATCAAGGGAAATTCAACCAACGAAGTGCGCCCACCAGGCTAGTGAACTGAACTGGGTCTGGTTCTGTAGGGGAGTTGAATGATATGGCGAAAAATGGGGATAAATCGTTAAATGCCAATGGGAATGACCTTTTTCGGAAATTCCTACATTTGTGAATTTTATTGTTATTCACAACTATAAGCCGAGTTTTCCTCTTGGGAATATGGGTGGTTGTTCGACAGAACTGGTATAAACCTCAAAAGAATAATTGAAAGCAATATGTATTTCCAGATATTTTTTTTTACTTTTATTTAGGCTATATACCAACTAAATGTTTTTCCTGTTAAGGTCAGTTTTGGGCCTGCTCATTTGCATCATTCCTAACCGCGCCACTAGATGATGCAACTGTCTTACCGAGTCCTAGTTTTGGACTCGCGACTTGCATTGTACGCTTGCGAGGGGTTACCCACTCCCCGGCACCCTTACCTGGCACCGGCCGGCACCAACCGAAATAAGCGGTGCATGCACCGGTGCCGACAATAAATTAGACGATTCGTCTTTCAGACGCGTCTAAAAATGCTTATTTTGATGTTCTAAGACGTGACAACCGGTGCCGGCACCGACCGGGCATCGCGGCACCGGGCACTTGCTGTACACTAAAATCCAGAGTGGACAACCCCTCGGACGCTAGATGCTTCCGGTTTGACTCCTTTGATACTTGTTGCGTTTTTGATTAAGTTTGAAGTTACCTTGAAACTCAGAGGTCTCTTTTTAAACACAGTTTTTGGTCGCCGGGCACAGTTTCTCTGTACATCAGACTTCAGACCGTCGAACTTGGGTGAGCTATCAAGTTCGAAGTTTGCTTGCAACGTCGATGAAACGGCGACCGGGCAAGGATCGCCGGAGTCGTAGAAACACTAATTAAGGAGGCGTAAACTTCGACATAGCTTGGAAACGGAATTTAAGCAACTGCCTACGGCGACGGCGAAAAAACTTCAATCTAAAACGCAACGGCGAAAAAACTTCGATTAAAACGCAACTACTGTCGTCGGATTGAACGCGGCAGAAGTCATCAGCGTAAGGACGGGATCACAGGTCGTATCGATAGCGCCTTTCGTCGAACCATTCCTGTTCTCGACCGGCCATGAAGTTATTCCACTCACTGAACACTCACAAGGTTCGTTCGTGTTGGTTCAAAAGTCAATCTATCCCCAAGATCTTTGGGTCGTCTATGAGCTGTTCTGTGTTTCCTTTGTTATTCTGTTCCGCTTGTTTGTACAGGATACGTTCCTCCCCTGAAAGCCAAGCGGCTGTCGTTAACATCCTTTTATCTACGCCTTGTTGGATCGTGTTTTGATTCCGGTTTCCACGGCACTTACAGAGAGATGCAGAATTAGATGGAGAAAAACTGCTTGCGCAGTGTACGGCATCGAGTGACGCAGTACTCGAGATTCCATCGTTTTTTATCATTATTTGGGCATTCTTGTTATTTTGGACAAATTAATTGCTGGATCGTTCTCGTGTTTTGGTTTGCAGTTCAGTCCTATTGTGAACTGGAATCTCTTTCTGGTTAGGAATTCTTTGTCACTTGTTACTGGCGGACTTGTAAGACCGCCCAGGCGCCAGCTAACGAGAAAGCTCTCTCGGCATCTTGTGGCCCGAGTAATAGCTTAGGTGTTAACAAAATAGGCTGCTAAGAGGCGCTAGAGCCCGCATCAGGTATCGAGAGCGCCACCTGCGGGAATTGTGAAGGCTACACTGCAAAGCCGTAGGACGGCGCTAGGGTTCATTTCGAATGGGTGGCGCTACCTAGCGGAAAATATGCGTGTCTGCATACGCCGCAGGACCTGTGGCGATTGAGAGTAATGACGAGACGGAGATCGATGCCTGAAAGGGATGGAGTCGCGTGGCCGTTGGCAGGAGTCGGAGCATGGTCCACAATTTGCATACATCGCTCCTTTTAGCCGCGCTGTCTGGCGCCAAGTCAAAAGCGTAGTAGTTTTGCAGTTCCTTTATAGAAGTGATTGATAATCAGGATGCCTTCGTAAGTTTTCTTTTTTTTGTTGTTGTTTGTTGGGAATTGGATAGCGGATTTTAGTTGAGAGGATGTAAAGGTTATCGGATGCTCTGCTTTTTATTGGCTAGAGGGCGCGATAGGGGGTCGGCTTGGGCGGTTTTGCTCGACAGGTGGCCACCCATTGTTTTTGTTACGGGCGGATTATGTCGGCAGAGGGGGCTGTCAGCCATTGGCATGTGAACATTTGAGATAAGAAAAAGCGTAGATACCCTGATTGTTATGATCTTCGATAAAGTGAACAACCTCACCGAGGGTGAGGTTCACCCTTTGACACAGACCCTTTTAATAAATGGGCAGGGTGGGGGAGGTATGCTACAGGCACTGGTGGTGTAACGGCGGGATGAGGGGGCTTTCGCCTTAGAGTTCTAGTTTAGTTTCTAGGGATTATAATGTTTACGCTGATGTCAATTCAGAGCCGGCGGAACATACTCTAAAGCTTCAGCGCTGGTGTTTTCTTACGTTCTAAGATTCAAAACAGGTTCGAATCAAGTATCGCATAACCAATTTTGTTGCGAGAATTTATACTGACTTCGTGTCTGGCGGAAGAGACGTCACTTGACATGATTAGAAGGTGTGTGGTATTTTGATTTTACGGGTTCCTGTATGGCTGTATACATGTTAAAACTTTGGTAAGATAATAAGAAGGATATGATTTGTCTCTGTAACTTGTCATTTTTATGGCACTTGCAGCTTCGCTCAAGTGCCATATACCGATCACCTTTCGGTCGGTCGATCGGTCGGTCTGTCTGTCCACTCATCTCGAGTTAGGGCACTTCCAGATGGGCTAGGACGATGAAACTTGGCAGGCATATCAGGGACCCGACCAAACTAACTTGCAAATAGTCACTTCCCCGATCCGACCACCGTGGAGGGAGTAGAGGGCGGGGGAATCCTGAGAATTTCGTAGTTTTTGTAAAACCCCTACCCCTTTCTTCACACTAGTAGGTCTGCGCGTGGCGTGACGTCACTCTTTGCATCGGATCACTATGTTAACATCGGAAAGAGCTAGTGCATTCGAGGGTCAAAGGGGTTTGTATATGTGGTTCAGTGCAGGGGAATATGGAAAATTGAGTGTTGTCTAACTTTCGAACGGGTGATCGGATTGGGACGAAACTTAATACCTGAATGAATGACATATCTCTGATGTTCCGTTTGTAAGTCCGAACCGGATTCTAAAGCTATGGGGGAGTTGGGGGGGAGACCGGAAATCTCGAGGAACGGTTATAATGGAGGGATCGGAGTAAAACTTGCTGGGAAGAACAAGAATCTGCTCCAGATAAATCGTTTACACGTTTGGACTGGACCCGGACACTTGGGGGGGGGTGTGGAGGGGATGACGGTTTTTGGGATTTTCACGACGAAACTTAGGAGGCGTATCAGGGACCCTACTTGTAAATAAAAATTCACTCGATCCGATAGAGGTGGGGGGATCGGAGGGAGGAGGAATCCGGAATATTTAGCCATGCGTAACTTTGGAACGGGTGATCGGATTCGAGTGAAATTTAATAACTGAACAGAGGGCGTGCCTGTGGTGATCTTTTTCATGTCCGGACCGGATCCGACAACAATTGGGGGCGGGAATACGTGACCGGATCGGACTGGAGAGATCGGGATGGAATTTTGTGGGAATAACAAACAAGTCCAAAACCGAACCGGATTGGCTCCGGCGATTGTGGGGGGAGTTTGAGGGGCGGGTCCGGAATTCCGGTGATCGCGAGTTAAGGTACTTTCAGATGTGCTAGGGCGATGAAATTTGGCTGGAACATTATAAATTCGACAAGATGGCTTAGAAATCGCCACTTTTCAAATCCGACCATTCCTTATAAAGTACCAATCATGACCGAAAATTAAGAAAAATACTTTTAAGCAAAATATGCATTTCCATGATCCCCATGAGCCCATGATCATTTTTGCCTCAAGGGTTTTGCTTACAAATGAAGTTCTAGCTCCCTTAAAGTGTGCATCTTAACCGCAAGGTCGAAAAGTACTTTTTGTCAAACGATACATCTAAACCCATGGTCATTTGTGCCACAAGGGTTTTGCAAAAAAACAAAATTTCTAGCACCCTTAAAGTGCGCGTTTTACCCGCAAAGTGAAAAAAAAAATACTTTTGATCATACGTATATATCAATGATCCCTATCGTTTTTGCCTCAAGGGTCTTCCTTACAGATGAATTTCTAGTGCCTTTAAAGTGCGCATCATTACAGCCAAGTTCAACGATAAAATACTTTTTCTCTAGCTCCCTTAAAGTGCGCATCTGGACCGCACATCGAACATTACTTTTCATCAAACAATACATCTCAACCCATGCAAGTGCCATATGAGCTTACAGCTCTTGTTCTATCTGAAAGCGTTGGGGTGGGTCATAGGACTCCTAAGAGAATTGGTAAATAGCCTAGTCTTTTGAACCTTTGGAATAAGCTATTTGTTTCTATCATAGACAGCAACTTTAGCTGCGTGTTTCTGCTC
Source organism: Branchinecta lindahli (assembly GCA_023053555.1). Taxonomy (NCBI): domain Eukaryota; kingdom Metazoa; phylum Arthropoda; class Branchiopoda; order Anostraca; family Branchinectidae; genus Branchinecta; species Branchinecta lindahli. The sequence continues at coordinate 16,782,975 of JAKZAO010000012.1, read as the reverse complement.
CGATATGAAGATTTTGTACCACAGTTTCGGAAGTGCCTTCCCTGCATTGCGACTTGTGTACCCTGTACCGATTTGATTGGACTAATTGGCGTTTTCATGTTTGGTTCCCCTATTTCTGCATGCATCTTTCCGTAACGGCTTGTTGCCGAGTTTGAACAGACCACCCGCATTCCTTTTAATTGTGATATAAAAACTCCTAGCTGAGTTCTTCATAGCTATATTAATCAAGGGGTCCATTCCTTGCTAATTGACTGTACCTCTGGCTGAATGTCATAATTTCCCCTTCATTTTACCGACTTTATTTGCTGCCGCTTGTGATACGCATAGGTTCAGTTCTCTAGGTTGAGCCTGAAGAGGACCCTTGCCAAGATAGGCCGAAATATCGCTCGAATAAAGTCATTCATCTAGTGCAGTCAACTATGTTAGTCGGCTTGAAGCAGGTTGCTGTTCCCCTTTCTTCTTGCTTCTGTCGTTCATTCCAATTCTTTTATCGTCTTCCATAGCTCAAATATGATATTATATTCGAGGGGCTGCCCACTATCGATTTGAATGTACAGCAAATGCCGGTGCCGCGGAACCCGACAGGTACCGGCACCATTCGGCACCGGTTGCTGCGTATTAGAACATAAAATTAGTATGATATGATATGATATTGATTGCAAAAAAGCCCGAGGGCCATGGCAACACTCAACGAAAAAACAAAAACAAAAAAACAACAACAAATAAACAAATCTACATGAAATTCTCGCGATGCCTCATTGCCAGCTTCAGTCCCAAGTGTAAGATTTAGTTTTCTCCAGGCGAGGATATCAATACTCAAAGCTCACGGGACTATTTGGGAAGGCGGTTTCTAGCCTTCGTTTGAATGTTGTAGTAGATTGTTAGGATCGATATTTCCGGACTTTGTGAACTGCAAACAATGTTATCCTGGATGCATGTATCCCTTTTTTCCCTCGTAGGAGGAAGGCTAGACGTTAGGCGATCCTTTGTTCTAGTGATGTGCTCTAGATTTTGAAAAATACGCGTGTTTTCTCACCTTGGTGGGGGGATAAAGAATGATATTAAATTGAAACCTAGAAGCTTAAGGTTGTAGGGACACTGTAAGAAAGAAGATGTGGAGGGGTACCTGCTATATTGGCCTTTTAAAGGAACAGTAAACTTGACTAGGCAACTTTCGGCCATCACACCGGCCTGGGGGGCTTAGATAAATGTACAGGGACTTATTGTCGACAGGACCCCCCATCTTTGTTATCTCGAAACCCCTCCTTATTGTTCCCAGAGCTAGCTGGCAGGGCCTTGCCCCTTATGCACTGTAGTTACGCACTCATGCACTGTAAAAGTTCGCGATACGCTGCTCATAAAATCCAATACCGAATTATCGCCAGATGTGCTAGAGGAACAATAACAATCACACGTGAGAAGGGGGGACAAGTTATCGAAATGGAGAATGAGTGATTAGGCTTTCGGCTCACACCGACCCGCTAATTAGCCCCGTCGGAAAGTGGTTCAGCAGTCAGCAATGATGTCGGAAGCCAAAGTTGACAAACTTGATGTAGACTGATAAAACAGAGTTGGATTGAGAACAAAGAGAGGTAGAGGCATTTTATGAAGTTTCAAGTATGGCTGGGCCTGAGAGTCCTGAGACAATTTGGAAATGGCCAAACAAATCCGGATAAACGTATACAAGGCCGTATCCAGGGGGGGGGGTTAGGGGGTTCAAACCCCCCCCGAAACCCACAAAAGTAATATTTTTTTGCAGGTTTTAACCTCTGATCTATGTATTTTTTGTACTTTTTGGTCCGACCCGTGGACAAAACCCCCCCCGAAATAAATTCCGCGAGCAAAACCCCCCCCCCGAAATAAATTCCTGGATACGGCCCTGAACGTATACCTCGAAGTAACATGTCATTGTTTACTTTATGCCAGCGCATCTAGCGGCCAAAAAAGAACTAATCTGGATGTAATTTTACGAAGAGCGTATTGTCTGTGTTATCAACATACAGGGTTGCCACTTTACTAAAATAAATTCACTATGCAAAAGGAAAAAAGTAATACCAAACAAGAAAAGTACTCAGAACGTGTTGCTGGGTCATAGTCACCTTGGAAATAAACCTGACAACTACTTTTTTCTTAAAATCTGCTGCCAAAGTAAAAAGAAAGCTCTATTGTGAGCACAATTGTACTATCGGTGGCAACCCTGTTGACATACATTGTATTACTTTGTTTCGTGAGGCAAAGATCGTGGGTTCGAGTCCTACTCCCGGCACACAAACCTTTTGCTTTTTTTTTTTTTCGTTCTACTAACTCAAAAGTCGAACTCTCGGAAACTGCCGGAAACCGCAATGGTCGTAACAAGAATTTTTCTAACTCTCAATATCGACTCAGGGTACATTCTTGATATGTCAGCTAGCTCCCTGAGCCAAGTTTGAGTCAAGTTTACTGTTCCTTTAATGTCGAGTGAGCAAAATAAACCATAGAAAATAAAACAGTTCAAACGTAAGTTTTCTCTCCTTGGTGGCGGTTAAAGAATGGTACTAAATTGAAACCTAGAAACTTAACGTTGTAGGGACACTGTAAGAAAGAAGATGTGGAGGGGTACCTGTTGTATTGGCCTTTTTGTGTCGAGTGAGCAAAATAAATCATGAAAAATTAAACAGTTCAAACGTTAGTTTTCTCTCCTTGTTGGGGGGATAAAGAATGATATTAAATTGAAACCTAGAAGCTTAACGTTGTAGGGGCACTGTAAGAAAGAAGATGTGGAGGGGTACCTGTTGTATTGGCCTTTTTGTGTCGAGTGAGCAAAATAAATCATGAAAAATTAAACAGTTCAAACGTTAGTTTTTTCTCCTTGGCGGGGATAAAGAATGATATTAAATAGAAACCTAGAAGCTCGAGGTTGTAGAGATACTGTAAGGAAGAAGACTTGGAGGGGTACCTGCTATATTGGCCTTTTGATGTCGAGTGAGCAAAATAGATCATAAAAAATTAAACAGTTCAAACGTTAGTTTTCTCTCCTAAAGAATGGTACTAAATTGAAACCTAGAAGTTTGACGATGTAGGGACACTGTAAGGAAGAAGACTTGGACGGGTACCTGTTTTTGTTATGTTGTTATGTTGGTTGTGTTTTCTTCTTGTGACGAGTGAGCTCAGAACTCAGAACAGCTCAAAAGGAATTGTACCCTACCAATAGTTAAGATGGTTCTGTACCAAGGGTTAAGATAACTAGACAAACACAAAATTTACTTTGTTGTAACCGACTGTATCTGATTTGTTTGTTTGTTTTTAGAGCAAGAGGGATACTCTCATGGTCAACATAAAATGGTTCTACAGGCCATGCGAAGTTCCAGAAACGGTGTATCAGTTACTTATTCACGATCGGAACACTGAACAGAGTAAGTAGACTTCCCTGTTTGTTCTCATTTCATCTTTCATTTGGAGTTCAGCCTTGGAAGGGGCCTTTACACGCGGGAAGCAAACCTGATCTTTTGTCGACTTACGTTTCTTCTTTGAGATGATCGTCTGTTTTTTTTTCTCTTGTTTCTAGACCGCCATAAAAATATTTGATTGATTCTTTGGTAAGGCCTCATAATCCGAAGAACTATAGCTTACTGAAATTGTATATTTGAACCTTTCTGAACTGTTGTGCGATAATAATAACAGTAATTTGTTTTTGACCCATCATACATTCACAGAGAGAAAGACTGATGGAGTCTAGCAAAAAAAATAATTTGCGGGCGATCATGCTAGCGTAATATTGTGATATATTGCCTTTGGTTGAAATAAGCTTATTAAATTATATCCTATCACGTTTCTGCGGAGCCATGCAGTGCAATAGTTAAATGAAGGAGATAAAGCGTAGGCGGAATAAATTCCGCAAAAAGGTACGAATTTGCAGGACAGTGGGCACGAGTGGAATAGCGAAATGTAGATTGTCGGCAGACGTGGCAAATTATAGGAATTATGCATCTCGCTTTACTATACGACTGTTATTTCGAATCCTTTGCTCGACACGACGCAAACTTCTTTTGTCTAGAAATTTGCTATTAAAGGTAATTTATTCCGCCCCTACCTTCTTAAAAGCATAAATAAAGTCTTTGTAGCGCGGGTGCCGCGGAATGACATAGGTCAGATATATCTTTTAGCAAGGGCCCATAATAAGTTGTTCATAACTTGCTCACAAGGGCTTTCCATACCGTTTCTTAAACGGAGCGAATATTGTCAATCTTTTTGTAGGGTCGCGTCTGTCCACTGTCCTGTATGTCGCTAGGGGCATATTTGTTTGTCAGTTTTGATAGGGTTTAGGTTTTTAGGTGTGCTTTAAATGCTGATGTTATTTGCAGGTGGGAAAGCGGATTTTTTGCGCCACCCAGCAATAAAAGCGAGGGAATTGTTTATTTCGGATGCAACGGACACCTACCCAGTCTCCCTACTAAGGTATGATGCTAGAACTAAGTCCATTCCTTGGCGGTCTTTGCAGCTGTTTGGTTGCCTGACACAAGTTTACTTTGAATTCTCCGCGTCTCCTACATTGCATGCCATCTATCGCTTTTGTATATCAGCGTGATGTTCGGTGAAATCTGTGCAAGTAGTAATGACCCTAATATGCGGGTGGAATAGGGAGGATCAAAGAAATTCAAGATGAGAGCAAATCAATCAGTATAGATTAATATAGGTTAACCCCTAGAAGAAATGGCACAAACCGTGCCCGTGTGGAGTATGTCAAAGACAATAAAATAAAATATAATATCAGATTGAACTAAACAACAAGAGAAAAGAAATCTGATGTCTCCCTGTGAATGAAAAGCTTGATCCGAAAATAATTTTTCTGGAGAGGGTGAAAGCGATTTCCGACTTGGGGGTGAGACAGCGGTTATTTAGTGATTCTTGCATGCAACCAAGAATTCATGGTGTGGAATGAAGGTTGGGTTTCAGCTCCGATGCACCTCCCCCGCTTCCTAGCGAGAAGTAGCTGAGTGGAGGTCGCTTCTACCTTCTCATAGAAAAATTGGGTAAGAAAAAAAAACATAGTAAAACGCAGTGTAATCGATTATCGAGGGGTTGTCCACTCCGGATTTTAGTGTACAGCAAGTGCCCGGTGCCGCGATGCCCGGTCGGTACCGGCACCGGTTGTCACGTCTTAGAACATCAAAATAAGCATTTTTACACGCGTTTGAAAGACGAATTGCCTAATTTATTGTCGGCACCGGTGCAGGCACCGCCTATTTAGGTTGGTGCTGGCCGGTGCCAGGTAAGGGTGTACAGCAGGTGCTGGGGAGTGGGTAACCCCTCGTCGATTATCTCACATAGCAGATTGTTGTTCATTTCCATGTAGATCAAAGAGCTTATTTAAATGGGAATTCAAGTAGGGTGTTCACTGTTTTCTTAATTATTTCTTAATAGGCCTACAGACTTTGTTTGCTATTTCACTCACTGACAGTAAGCCTGTTGGCAATACCCCAGCTCCCTTACGTCACAAGCAGAATTATAGAGTTTGTCTTCGGTTTCGCCAAGAACAAATTATCTGACAGAACTTCCGTCTCCCTATCTCTCTGTAATATGACTATGCGGAGTCGAATACGTCTCCTGCCAGCCTCCTTCACTATTTTTTCTGCGATAAGCAACGGCGAAGACGGAAGATGAGCAAACGGGTATCAACATCAGCTCAAAGCTAGAGTAAATACCTCTAGGTCCGCTCAGTTTGTCGGGGTATTCATAGTCGCTGCATGGGACTAAAGACAGGAGTTCTGTCAGAATATTCGTTCTTGGTTTCACTATTCGTCACTTTCACAGAGAGATTCAAGAAAAATACGTGATGTGGGATGGGATGCTGTGATTCCTGGAATATTTACAGTTGTTTTCTTCTTAGGGGATCGTGTCGGGTTCACCACTTCCCTGACCTGGAATCGGCGAGGATTTTCAGACCCGACTACGACCAGTTCTTCTACATTCTGGGGTACAACCCTGAAACCCGAAGGCTGGCGTCAACGCAGGGTGAAATTAGAGTAGGACCCTCTCATCAGGTGAGCAGATAAACATGGAACGGCTTTATTAATGACATAAAATTCAAACCTCAGGCCCTAATTACTAGCAAAATCGAATTTAATCAAAATGTAAAAAAAACAGACTGTGGTGTCTTCACTCCAATCGATTAGCAAAAACAGCAGCCGTTTGAAAAATAAAATCTCAGAACTAGTTGTTCCCTGCAGCCAAGGCCGTATCCAGGGTGGGTGTTAGGGGGTTCGAACCCCCCCCCGAAACCCACAAAAGTACTAGTTTTGTGTAGGCTTTAACCTCTGATCTATGTATTTTTGGTACTTTTTGGTCCGACTCGTGGGCAAACCCCCCCCCCCCGAAATAAATTCCACGGGCAAAACCCCCCCCCGAAATAAATTCCTGGATACGGGCCTGCCTGCAGCAGTTTCTAAAAAAGTATAACTGACCCAAATAGGATATTTATAGTTGGTATAGAAGCTTCATTTATTTGCTGCAGCTCCGTTTCTTCCAATCCAGCAACAGCCTGACGAGGACCTTTGCCAAGAAGGGCCGATTTTATGCCGTGAAAAAAAAGGACAAAAATGAAAATTGCAACGTTAACTTAGAAGTTAAAAAAAAAAGGTTTTCAGAAAATTCCAGAGCAAAATAACTGTAGGAAGTATTGCCAAGACTTGAACAAAGTGACACACACTCGAATAACAGCGACACTAGCACCACTAGTGATAGCGAACGTCCCTACTGAAACTCAACCACTCGTGCACCAGCGCTGGCTCCAATAACTTCATATTATGAACACAGCAACAAAAAAGATACAACCTCCCCTGCTTCTGCGTGCAGACCGCATCTTATATTTACTAGAAATTTCTAATACCGCAAGTTTATCTCGCTTTAAATGCCGCAAGCATAGTGGGCAGCGCTATGAGTATGGCCCGTTTGAGCTTGACGCTACTCCCTAGTGTTATTTTGCTCTGGAAAATTCGTGTTTAGATAGTCATAAAAGAATGAACAGAACTTATCTTGGATGTGAGGTGTATACGGGTTGAATAATATAATACGGGTCGGGAATGTGGGGAGAGGGGGGGGGATAAGTTACGATGAATTGGGTCTTCCAGTTGGTTTACCAGATTTAGTAGTAAGTTGCAGGTTGACGAGAACTTGTTTGTCGGATCTCGCGAAACCCTCGTGATGTTTATCAAGCCCCGCATTTCATTAGATTGGTTGTAAACCTGATGCAATCATTCATTCAGACGACCGACTAATTGAAATGCTTCAGTGATTCATTAGTCGACTAACATCTTCAGTATGAAACTGGCATGTCATGTGGAGATTCAGATTGGTCATGTTGATAGTAACTTTGATTCCGTGCGCCATTTGATAACTTCGCCTGCCCCCGAGCTTGTTTGGAGTTCAAAGAAGGGTGTGGTCGGTGGTGACGCTATAATTTAATACTGCGCTTCGACCTGTTAAAATTTAGACGTGCTGGCATTATGTGTGGCATGTAACATTTCCCATTAAATTAAATCAGAAACCATGGTCAGTTTTTCCTGGCGTACTAAGATAGCTTTATTTTAGCGATATTTCGGAGATTTTTAGAAAAATGAGCCTGTGGTCAAGTTTTTAATGCAAAAAATCACATACAGTAAATCCCTGGCGCACTTTTTAAAGCAAAAAAAATCCCTTACAGTAAATCCCTGGCGCACATACACTGTAAAAAGTATCTACGAATAAGTATTAAAGTTAACTGCAGTATTTGCTACTGGCATTATTCTTATCTCAACGGAATTAAGACTAATACCAAATAGATATAAGATGAATCCCAGTAGCAAATACTGCAGTGAACTTTTAACTTTACACGGAGAAACTTTTTACAGTGTTAGTGGAGGATGATGTTTTGAAATGCTCGAAAAAGGAAGTAAAACGAAAATGAAGAGAATCCTCTGAAATGTGTAAGCGTTTTTTCGCCATTCATCAGTTCAGGAATAAAGGGAACTTCTTGAACGTAGAATGGACTTTAATTGCAAAAAGTTTTACCCTTTTACCGATTCGGACTTCAGCCTGAGACTTATGGGTTTTTAAGAACTCGGGTTCCGAATTCTCTATTTTTACACGACAGCGCACAGCGACTGTTCACCTGTTCTTTCAGTATAGCCCAAAGCAACAAGACCAACGGTTTCAATCGGATCACACAAATCTAATATTTGATCCACACAGTTGGGTCTTGTCTTCGCCACTCAGTCCTCGTCAGATTCCTTGAAGTTTTTACTGGTAAAATAATGTTCAAAAATGGATTCAGCATGTCTCCTTGCCCCGATACCGAATCTCTAATCGACTTTAGAAATAATTTTGAGCTTCAATAAAATTTCCAGTTCCGGCCGAATTCGTGATCAATCATTAGTTTTCTACTTTCACAGGTAACGACCACTGTTCACCCGTTCTTTCAGTACAGCCTGGGACTTTTCCAGGTATACCTCTTGGAGTGCTTCCCGCACATCCACCTTTCTCAGCGAAAACTCTGTTTACAAAACCCTACTTTTAAATGTGTGCAACGACTGTTCGCCGTTCTTTCAGTAGCCTTATATCATGAGACAGAAGGTCTACCCTTGGACTTTGCGACTAATTTTGGGCTTTCGTATTATTCTTGGGCTCGTTTCAGGCACGCCTCCCGGAGTACAGAGTATGTTCATGTGAACAGTTACTTTAATGTGAACACTGCAGTTTTCGACTAAATGGTAGACCGAAGATCCAAAATACCTGTATAGGTGTTTTCAGCTCCCCTTCTTACCTACTTTGGCTAACTGATAGCTAGCTTTAGACACAGCAAGTGCATGAAAATGTCAGAATCCGAAGTCAACAAACGTTCACATAAGCATACCTCTATTGTACCTGTGTACAACGACTGTTCGCCCGTTCTTTCAGTAGTCTTATATCAGGAGCCAGAGGTCTTCCCTTGGACTTAACGACTAATTTTGGACTTTGGAGTATTTATTATTCTTGGACTTGTTTCAGGCACGCCTCCCGGAGTACCTCCCGCATATCCCCCTTTCTCAGCGGCCGAAGCCGGATGATCGCGAAGAGGTTCGCTGGAAGCCACCTCCCAACTGTCCAGCGGCTAGAGATGGCGATCTTATTATGTACCTCCGAGCTGCGCGCTCCGTTGCCGCATTTGCTGGAATGTGCAATGGAGGATCGCCGGATGATGGTTGTATCGCAGCGTCAAGAGATGACACCACTATCAATGCTATGGATGTTGTAAGTATTCCTTTATACTAATAATGTATTTAAAGCCTCAGGGCCATAATGAAACAACAAAAATCAATCTTCATAATAATGTCTAACATCACACTACATAATTAAAACTAAAGAGCACTCGCCCGATCAACTCACTTTAATACTATTTGGTACAAATCTACATAATGCACTGATTACTCCTGTGCTTTTTAAGATATCAGGAAGCGGTATCTCCCTTTCCCCCCAGCAAGATTCCCTTAAAATCGCAAGTTGGCGACACCGTGCAACCAAATGAGCTAGGTCATATCACCTTCCCCACAAAGGGAACAGGGCTGTTTATACTGTGGGCATCTTTTTTCCTTTTCGATTTTACTTTGTTGTCGCGACTGACGCGTAAGGGTTACAACAAGTGAGAGCCTTTAGAGCCTTTGGCATGCTGACAGTTCGGGGATTCGCCTGTTTTTTTATTGTTTTTTTTTTTTATAAATCAATCAAGAATCATTTACTGACAAACCAACTTCGTAGCTTTCTTCAGCAGAAGATGCTAAATTATGCCGGTCATTTACATTGATGAAATAAAACATATTACGCTAACTGTTCACTTTGTTCGTCGCTTGAACATGTACCGCTGAAAATATCAATACCGCTGAAAGGACGGAACTGTTGTGACGAAAATAATGGAGAAACCTTTACCATGCAGTCGGCAGGAATGAATATTGTAAACATTACTGTATTTTTTCTTTCCTAAAAATTCTTACACCAGCCAACATCAATCCCATTTAACAGAAACATCATCATCGCTTTACGAGAACGTTTCCGTCAATTCTGCCCGATCATGAACCATTCAGTGGTTCAAACAGTGCGGATCCACGTTAACTTCTTAAAAAAAAACATTCAGAAACTAAAGTTGCTACCAGAATTTTCAACTAAATCTTTCTTTTCTTTTCTAGTTGCACGCAGCTGGCTACGATTTAGGGCGAGCACTACAAGCCCTTGTTAAGTGCCCTGTGCCGAAAGGATTAGAGAAAAAGTGGTCTGAGGAGGAAGTGGTGAGTAGACCGGTCTTTTTACCCTGCTTTTGGTACGCTCCCTGATTGGGTTGAGCTAATGCTAAGAGAGACGGTAAGTTCTTCATCGTGAAGTTGAAACGTCATGAAGCAAATTTGTCCGAGAGGTGGATGGCGATATTTCCGCGCGGTTGCGGATCAACGTTCAGTGGGCAGGGAATGGGCACAAAGCAGACAGGGATGGGCTGGGGAAGAGCTTATGATCTACTGGAGCTTTCTGTATCCTCAGATATGTTGCATCGCTACGGAATATGTTGCATGGCTACGGAATTCCATTAATTCGATTTATTTTTCTTTCAGAAAAAGTTTGTCAAAGGCCTACGCGCATACGGAAAGAATTTTTTTAGGATAAAAAACGAGTTACTGCAACATAAGAAGACGGTAAGTATTTCTTGAAGTTTTGCTCCAATCCTTTAACCAGATGGGCGAATCAGATCATGAAAGGATTCGAATCCGAATCGAGGGCTAGGTACGAATCTGATTCCGAATCCACCATTTCATGCTGAGGACTCGAATCCGGATTCGAATCCGACCTTAACAAAAATCAAATTATATACATAGGTTGTAGTTTCAGTATGAGAGGTGACAAAAAGCACTGATATCCAAGGTGTAATCTGATAACGTGATAGATTACTGAGGATCGTTGGTGGTGGAGACCAAAAAAGTTGGATTGGCTAAGCCGCAGTGTGTAAAAATTGGGAAAACGGAAACTGGAAGGATGTAGACTAGAAGTTTGAGCGGATTCGTACGATTGTGAGTTTGGAATCCGAGCCCGAATCCAGCCTGACAAGCAGAAGATTCGAACGAATCTTGGATTCGAATCCGGATTCGGATTCGCCCATCTCTGCCCCCCCCCTCCAAATTGTCTCTGTGCGTATGAACGAGACTGTCTCGGGCTTCGGCTGTACTGTACCGTAGAGAGTGGGAATGAAGATCAAGAACTGATCAGGGTATAGCTCAGATCCTGTATTTTCCATCTTTCGTCATCATTAGTTTACCAGGGATCTAACTTGCAGAAGTTTACCTTTTTACTTTTGGCTCCCTAGAATCAACAAGTGGGAGCCTGATGCGCATCGAACAGAGTCAAACCAGTAGTCAGAAGAGTGTTTTTGGGGTGGATACAAATGATATAGGAAGTTCGAAAGCTTGGAAATGAGAATGGAGGGAACGATTAGGGACGTGAAGGGAACCAGTTATATTATCATTATAACGGGATCTACGCGAAAATCCCCCTGACGACCCCCCCCCCCCCTCAGGACATAATCCCCCCGCCAAAGAAACACGGCGACCCCCGGCAAAACCCCCACCACCCCTCCTTCTACCGAAATGCAAATATATAGTAAATTAGAAAATCTTATTAAGTTTGGACCGCGAGCACTTTCCCTAGACACGTGAGTTAAATGTAGATGCATGACGGCGGCTCGCTGGATTGCTTGTTATTAACTGTCGGGGGGGGGTTCCGCCAGGGGGGGGGGGGTAGCCGGAACCCTTATTATCGTACAAAGACCGTGACGTTGGACTACTGCTGACAGCTCAGAACCTTTCATTTCTTCCAGGCTGAATTGATCGAGTTCTACTATCTTTGGAAGAAGACACCAGGTGCTGCTAGTCACCGTCCTCATAGACGGCGCAACAGGCAGGCTGCCTTGCGACGGATTAAGAATCAGAATAAGGCTCAACCTCCGCGTCCGCCCAGGGAGGATCCCGCGGATCCCAGCTCAGCTAGTGAGGACGAGGCTTTGGCGATTCAGAACTCGGACGAAGAGAATTCAGATACTCGGGATATGACGTCGTACCACTGCAGGCATTGCCTGACCACCAGTTAGTAAATTTACTTTTAGCTCCGCTCATGATACTTTCCACTTGCGAACTTTTAAAGGACCCGGCGTACCTATAATGCCGATGCAGCCTACTTCCGTAATTGCATCCATCAATTCTTAGACCCCGAGATCCGTCTTCCATGGGTTACATTCTAATCTCGTCAACGACACTTCACTGATATTGTTCACTTGCCTTACTTGCCACTTTTCACTATTTTCCATGCGTATTATGCTCCCGGTGTTCGCTTATCATGCTATTAATGTGTAAAAATTTTCTCGTGTTCTTGCTAAAAGTTTATGGGCCTGGAATAAGGCTTAATGGATAGCTTTTTAGAAGCACAGCCTAGTTTTAAAGTATTTAAATAGTTCTGAAGACAGGAACATAAACAGTAAATAGTGCGAGGGGTGCTTTAAGGTTATAGGACGACTATGGAATACAGTAACCTAGTTATGTCTCTTTGAACGTTGGCTTCCAACGTTCTCTCTATTATCGTCTTTCCCACTATGCCATTGAACCCCTACTAATACCACACAGATTGGTATTTCACGTGGGGGGCGGGCCCTACCAGTCCCATAATGTACAACTTCCTATCCCCTTGGTGCAAACTAAACTGATACTCTCACATTAGCGACAAGGAAAGATCTGATTACTGTAGTTGTGGTGGTGGCGGTTCGGACTGACAGTCTCGATCTAGATCGACCCGCCTTAGGTGGCAACTAAGGACGAGAATCACCCCTTGAATATCTTTTGCGTCTCCCAGTTTCAGATGTTTGTCTTTCTCAGTTCCAGATGTTGTTAACCACTGGGAGCCTTACTCAGATCTTCTTATTTTTTCTAGCATCAAAGGACTGGCACCACGCTGGCAAGGACTACCTACTGCTTTGCACCGACTGTCGTATGTACTTTAAGAAGTACGGTGAACCCCCTAACCTGGGAACGCCAGAACCTCTTCCCGAACTCAGTCCGGAGCCAGAACCAGTTCCAGAAGAGGAGGAACCGCCTTACATGTTCCGGCCGGTTAAGGAAAATGAAGCGGTTTCTGCTTTAGTCCGTAAGAACGAGTTCAGTATTACAGTGAGGGACTGTCTGTCATTAGTGATTATCCAGTTCACTGTATAAAGTTTCTCCGAGTGAGGATTAAAGTTAACTGCAGTATTTGGCACTGGGATTAATCTTATCTCTACTGGGATAAGATTAATCTGAATTAGAGATAATCTTATCCCAATAGAGACAAGATAAATCCCAGTAGCAAATCCTGCAAGATTTTTTTTTTACAGTGTGGCTGGTTCTTGAAGTAGGTCTCAACTACGCTGTTTCTGCTTAAAACCAGCTGTAATCTCTATTTCCGTACTTTCCCACCACCGAAGTATCATACTGTTATGACAAATCCGCGAGTACGTTCACTTCCTTCAGTTATTTTGCAGAGTCTCTATATGACCCCTTGAATGTCGCTTGTCACTCATTTTGAGCGATTGAATAACGTAGTGACGCCTTAATTCCTACCATGAGTAGTAAGAATCATCTGTAAAAAACTTGCAATGGTATATTTGTGATTTTCTAGATATTTGTGATTTTCAGGTATGAGCACCTGTATTCTTGTCTCGCCCTGATTTTGACCGGAAACAGACGGCGGGTTTGTCTGAAGCAAAAGCCAAAGATTAGATTGGGATGTAAACGGACTCCCACGTTTGTAGACGGACTTTAAACGCAGGCTCTTTCTTGTCAAATCTGGCCAGGTCTTTTCGGCATAATGGCGACTGGTATATCGTTGCCAACTTCGAAGGGTATAGTGATTGTAAGCGCTTGTAAACTTTCGTAGTTTTGGGCAACGACTCTGTTCATACAGACAGACAAACCTGTTTCAACCATTCTTCTACAGATAACTTCAAAAATTAATTGCTTTTCTTGTTTTTGCAGAGGAATCACGCACCATCAGCCCCCCGACCATGCTCAGCCCCACCGCTAAGCGACCATCGGATCCAGTGTCTGTCGAAGATAGTGAACCAGTGGCCAAAAAATCGAAAGATGAACTGGATACTGAGTCAGAAGTGGAAGCTATCGTCAAGCTTGGTGAAATGAAAGCGGCCGAGATGAACCTTATGGGAGAAATGAAAGTGTTGGGAGAAATCAAAACGGAAATGTGCGAAAAACACGAAAGTGACGTGAAGTCCTTTGAAAATTCCGAGATCAAAGCCGAAGATATCAAAATTGAGATCCAGGAGCCAACAGTGATAAAGCTGGAGCCTGTTGTGGAAGCTGCGCACGAAAAACACGACGCTGTGATGAGTAACGGTGAACATTGTGAAATCAAGACGGAAAGAGTAGACCCGGTGGAGTTTGGTGCGGAGAAACCAAGGGACCGTGAGACAGCTTTTATAAGCGTGAAGTTACCCCATGACCTAGGTATCATGCCCCGATTGCAAGACATGCGCGCTAGACTTGAATTCCCACGGATTCCGTTTGAAAACGGATTTCAGCCGCGACTGGATATGGGCATGCAACCTCGTTTCTTTCCGGACTACCCTCATATCCGTCCTCCTTCAGAGATTAAGCTGGAGATCCCACCTGTTGGACCCGTGCCAGCTGGTATGTCCCCTAGGACCCCAGTGGATAGAACGCTGGAAAGAAGCATTACGCCTCAGAGAAGCACCCCCACCCCGCGGGAACCACCGCGTGTGTCAAGCGCGGGGCCAGTGCAGAAGGACGTTCGCTATGAGTCGCCGAGACCATTTGGCTTCGAACCGCAACCGCGTTTCGACCAACGGTTTCCTTACGAACTTCCGCAGAAATCCTCCCCGCTTGTAACAACACCTATTAGGTCCTATGGTGATCCTCAGCCAGGTATACCTCCTATGAGGTTGCCTGGACCCTTTGCCCCTATTGGTCAGCCCGGACCCATTTGGGGACCGCAGTTGTGGGTAGACCCGAAAGTGGAATCTAGTCAGCCACAGGATTTAGTGAAAAAGATTGAGTCTGAGCGCAAGGAAGACAATGGTCCAACGGATCTGAGCAATATGAGGTCGAGAAACTCGCCCCGGCCTCGCAGTGAACAGATCCTACCCCAGTTCCCTCCTATGTCTCACTATGGTGGCATGTCTCAGTTTGGGCCGGCTGGCTTCCCCGGTCCGCATATGTTCCCCTTTACTCAAGCCTACCCCTTCGCACAACAACAACCGCGCCCGATTTACGCTACGGCATCGTCCCCCTCTCCTGTACGGCCACTGGATAAGAGGGTTACGGAATCTCCGAAACCTTCTATGCCTTTATCGCAAAGGTCTCCCTCTCCAAAATGGAGCGCTCCCAAGCCGGAGCAGAAGGCATGGCCAGCGCCATCGAGTTCTGGGCGATCAACGCCCGAAGTTCAGATTGTGGGTGAGGAGTGCAGGGAGGAGGAAGTGGCTAGTCCGCCTCTAGAGATCCCTGCGGGACCGAGTCCGGAACCACGAATTGATGATTCGGAGTGCCACAGAAGTCAGAGTGCAATGTGAGTAGTATTTGTTTCCTATCATTATTTGTCGATCTGAATACTTGCCCACTTTCTTTTCTGCCAGATAGAATTAGCCTTAAAACATAAGCCCGAAGATTCGGACTGTTTTGGCCGTTGTTAACTTATTCTTCAGCGACATTTCGGCCCTTCTTGGCAAGGGTCCTCATGCTCAGCTGGAAGAAAAGAACCTGACATTACAGAGCGCAGTTCGACGCGAATAACAATATAACTTTGTTTTCCCATAAGAAGCCTATGTACAACAATTGGCCACCTAGTGGATCCCAGTTAATACTCTTGATGACTAACTCTTCGTTCCGATGAAGAATGTGTGCCTATCGAACAGCTGGAAGCGTCACCACAGCTGTCCCCAGCGAACGACGTTGATTGGGTGACATATGATTTGAGTCATCGTTCGGGCGACGTTTCCCAGTCATCCCGAGGTTCACTGACGTGTTTTGGACTTGGCCATATGGGTTATTAGTTTAGCAAAGCGTGGGAAGTAATTAACCGAGTGGCTGGCAACATTGGGGGGTGGGGCTCCTCCCGGACGTGTGTCAGTAAAGCAAAACGTGGAAACTTATTAGGGAGGAAAAACCCCGAGAAATCATGCTAGTGGATGGCCCTTGTGAATAACTATGAAAACACATTATGGGCTGTTGGTGTTGTTACAAACAAGATAGAACGATTATCCTTGCTAAATTAGTTTTTTTGCCAGATTTTTACGCCATTGGGCTCGTGGCGAAGGTCGTTCCTGTGCGCGAACGGACCTGACGTTCAAACCTGTGCCTAACTCAACTTTGGAGAGAAAGCGACAAGAGCGACAACGCAAAGCGGCGGAGAAAGAACGAGAAGAGAAGGAGAAAGCGGCCGCAGCGGCGCATCAGTCGGTAAGTAACATTTGTCTCATGTAGAGTAGAATTTAATTGTATTTATCTATTTATTTGTTAGTAGAAAAAGAAGTTAGCTGAAGCTTCTCTCCCTACAAAACACATGAACTATTGTCTAACAACAATGCACTATATACTGTTACAACTAGGATACTAAAATTTAAAAATGTCTTTTACAGCGATAGTGCCGAATTTGCATTTCACGTCAACAAGTTAGTCGAACAAAAACCTTGTCAGTTGAAACGTTTGCCGCAGATTTATAGATGTAAAAATATATACAAATTTAAACAAATTCAAAATCCGTGAATTCAAATAAATTAACAGAAAATTCAGTTCTGATCTTGGGAAGAGTCACGAAAAATGGAACGAAGCTTTTCGTGTGTGCAATTTGTTGGTTTTAATTCTTTCAGTTTTGGAGCCAGGCTGGTATCTAGTACCGTAGAGGTATGCTTATTTGAACGTCGCCGAAGAGTAGCTTATGATGAAAATCAAACCCAGCAAATATTCATGCACAGTATTGAGCGGAAATTGTAATTCAAGTAAAATAAAATTGTAGCCATAAACTTTATTGTTTTGACTCTTTCGCCCTTTGTTGCTCAGTTTATTCTGCACCCTTTCCTTGCCAGGCTACAGCGTCTGGCGTTTTGTATTTCTTTCATAGCCGTCCGAAATATCCCAACAGAACATGAAGAATATTCAAAAGAAGAAACAAATCGCACCAAAGGATTTTATTTCATTCTTTATGTCAAAGAAAGCTGAAACACATGGCTCTTAGCTGATGTTAAGTTCTTAATGTTTTTTTATTAATTGACTGTTTTAGGGTCGAAAAACAAAGTCAGGGTGGTATAAAATCTCGATAAGTGTTCAAAGAAGCATAGGCTCACCTCTATTGTATATTACCAACTAATATGGACGGCTTATTCGCCGTCCGTCCGGACAAAAGAAGGAGAACAAGAGCTGTAAGCTCATATGGCACTTGCATGTGTTGAGATGTTTTGTTTGATCAAAAGTATTTTTCGACTTTGTGGTTAAAATGCGCACTTTAAGGGAGCTAGATAAAAAGTATTTTATTTTTGAACTTGGGTGTAATGATGCGCACTTTAAAGGCGCTAGAAATGCATCTGTATGCAAAACCCTTGAGGCAAAAACGATCACAGGCCCTTAGGGATCCTTGATGTATACCGTTTCGTCAAAAGTTTTTTTTCGCTTTTCATTTCAAATGCGCACTTTAAGGGTGACAGAAATAAATTTTTAAGCAAAACCCTTGTGGCGCAAATGATCATGGGTTGAGATGTATTGTTTGAAATAAAATACTTTTCGACCTGGCCGCTCAGATTCACACTTTAAGGGAGCTAGAACGTTATTTGTAAACAAAACCCTTGAGGCAAAAATGATAATGGGCTCATGGGGATCATGAAAATACGAATTTGGTTTAAAAGTATTTTTCGAAATTTGCAGTCAAGATTAGTACTTTAACGAATGGTCGGGTTTGGAAAGTGGCCATTTTTGAGTCAATCTTGTCAAATCTCTAATATTACAGCCAAGTTCCATCGTCCTAGATTATCTGGAAGTACCTTAAATCGTGATCACCGGAATCCCGGACCCCCCCCCCTCAAACTTCCCCACAGTCGCCGGAGCCAATCCGGTTCCGTAAGTGTTTTTCCAGAGCATCTGTTTGTCATTCCCACAAAGTTCCATCCCGATCTCACCAGTCTAAGTCGGTCACGTATTTTCGCCCCCCCCCCCCCCCAATTGCTGTTGGATCTGTCCGGACATGAAAAAGATCAACAGAAACATGTCCTCTCTTCAATTACCAAATTTCACTCAAATCCGATCAGCCGTTTCAAAGTTACGCATGACTCAATATTCCGGATTCTCCCTCCCGTTACTCCCCCCACGGCTATCAGATCATGTAAATTTTTCTTTATAAGTCAGTTTGATCGGGTCCCTGATTCGCCTCCCAAGATTCGTCGTGAAAATCCCCAAAACCGCCATAACCGGAATTCCGGGAAAGTCCCCTCCAACCCCCCCCCCCTAATGTCATGATCCATCCGAAATGTATAAACGATTTATCTGGAGCAGATGCTTGTTCTTCCCAGCAAGTTTCACTCCGATCCCTCCATTCTAACCGTTTCCCGATATTTCCGGTCTCCCCCCCCCAACTCCCCCATAGCTGTTAAATCCGGTCCGGACTTCAATTGGGACATCAGAGGTATGTCATTTATTCAGTTATCAAGTTTCATTCCAATCCGACCACCCGCTCGAAAGTTACACAATACTCCAACTTTCCGGATTCCCCAGCCCTCCACCCCGCTAGTGTCCGGATCCAGTCCAAATGTATAAACGATTTATCTGGAGCAGATGCTTGTTCCTCCCAGCAAGTTTCACTCCAATCCCTCTATTCTAACCGTTTCTCAAAATTTCCGGTCTCCCCCCCCCCAACTCCCCCATAGCTGTCGAATCCGGTCCGGACTTCAAACGGGACATCAGTAGTGTGCCATTTATTCAGTTATTAAGTTTCATTCCAATCCGATCACCCGTTCGAAAGTTACACACTACTCCAATTTTCCGGATTCCCCAGCCCTCCACTCCCCCAGGGTGGTCGGATCCAGTCCAAATGTATAAACAATTTATCTGGAGCAGATGCTTGTTCTTCCCAGCAAGTTTCACTCCGATCCCTCTATTCTAACCGTTTCTCGAAATTTCCGGTCTCCCCCCCCCAACTCCCCCATAGCTGTCGAATCCGGTCCGGACTTCAAACGGGACATCAGAAGTATGCCATTTATTCAGTTATCAAGTTTCATTCCAATCCGATCACCCGTTCTAAAGTTACACACTACTCCAATTTTCCGGATTCCCCAGCCCTCCACTCCCCCCCGGGTGGTCGGATTGGGAAACTGAATGTTTCCAAGTTAGTCCGATCGGGTCCCAGATGCTCCTGCCAAGTTTCATCGTCCTAGCACATCTGGAAGTACTCCAATTCGAAAAAGTGTGACAAAACTCCTTAATTTTCAGAATTTCCCCGGTCCACCACTCCCCCCCAGATGGTCGGATCGGGAAACTGATTACTTCTAGGTTAGTTTGGTCGGGTCCCTGATTTTCCTGCCAAGTTTCATCGTCCTAGCACATCTGGAAGTACCCTAACTCGAACATGTGGGACAAAAAAATTCGGACAGACAGACCGACAGACCGACCGACAGACGGAATTGCGATCGGTATATGGCACTTGAGCCAGAGGCTGCAAGTGCCATAAAAACGGAAACTGTCCTAACTAAACTCTCCTGAAGAAGACAAATAATATTCAGTGATCAAAAAACAAAACAGTTTATATGGAGAACTGAACGCATATTTGCCAGTTCTTTGTTTCTTTGATTTCTTTGTTCCTTTGGTTCTTTGACTCTTAATTATAAGAGAAAAAAGTCAAGGCGGTTAAAAATTTAGAAATCTGCTCAAAGATGCTTGCTAATATTGTATTGCTGTAGCCTAACAACTTTTTCATTTATTTATACCAAATTATCCACTGGATAGCACAGGCTGGTGACAAGATTATCATACACTATACGACAAAGGAAACAATTCGAATATTTGTATAGATGGTTTGATACAGTTGACTTGTTTTACAGAAGAAAACACCTACACCCGAGAAGAGAGACGTCCCCAAGTCTGTGGTTGGGAGCGAATTGCATTCTCCCGCGGGATTCGACCGGTTCATTCCGCAGACTCGGCGGTCTCCTTACCCCGATACCCCTGCTCTCCGACAACTAAGGTGAGGCAAATCTGTTTAGTTGGAACGCGGGGATGTTGAGTGACTAGAAAACAAGCAAGGGTTAAGAGGATGGCAGGTTTAGTCGCGGTTAGTTACGGTTTTGTTCAAACGCGAGGAGGTCAAACGAGCAGGAGATAAGAGGGTTGCGGCTCAAATACGTTTTGTTTTTCAGGCGCGAGTACGCCGAGGGACTAAAAAAAAAGAGCAAGAGATAAGAGCTTCGCGGTTTAGGTCTAGGTCAAATACGGTTTTGATGATGATGATAAATTTATTTCCCATTTGCATGACAAAAAATTTGTCTTAAATGGAGTGTGAAATAAGAAGAAAAAAAGGAAAGAAAGAAACATAAACAGAAAAGTAGGAACAAACGATAAATCCACATTAGCTAAAGACATACAACGCAAAAGGAAACTAAATTACACCATAGCAGGGTATAAACTATGACTAGCGTCCAAGCCCGCCGCAAACCGATTACGCCGGTCTTTTATGTGCTGAATTGGTTCTGTAAGAACCTGAACTTTTGTTCAGACTCGAGTGTAGAGGGACTAGAAAATAGGCAGGAGATTAAAAGTGTATCGGTTAATAACGCGCCCGCAATATGTCACATGATAGAGCCCAATTATCTTCTTTTCGGGGAGTACTCGCGATCTCACCGTGTAATGCAAGCGAATTCCCACCCCTATTTTCCAGTCGTTATCAAATTAGTGACCCACTGAAAGCAGTGGAGAAACATAGCCAAAATATTGATCACGACTGGAAAATCCTCTTGGGTTTTGTTCTAGGGTAAAAGTTAATATTGTGTGTTTTGTATGTTAATTCTTTTTCGTGTTTTCCTTTCTTTTCCTTTTTTTCTTTATTATCTACCCGTCTTCGTGCTTATTTTGACGGGTTATAAATAAAATCATCACCATTCTCTTTTAGCGGGTACGGGCCAAGCCTGTGGTGAGGACCTGTCTGTTCATTCTCATTAGTCAGCGCGATTACCTGTTTGTTAGGAAGAACGTGCGCCCACTCTAGTTTTCACATCCTCCTTTATTATGGCTTGACGGATTAACAATATCTTGCGCCTTTGGTCTGGTTTACGCCCCTCAGTTAAACATGGCGTCCGCGCCTCCGTGCGCCCTCACAGTTTTTCATGCGAATAACCACCTTTATTCTCTTTTTAGCGAGTACGCGCGCCCTCACTCTGGTTTCGCGCCTCCTCCCTCAAATATGGGTCAGAGCCTTCCTCCGAGCATACCGAGAAGTATGCCGGGTCTTATCGGTCCTCCTGGACCTAGCCCTATGGACTCGTTGGCTATGCATCAGTTTAACAGCATATATGGTCCCGGTGCTGCTAGAGAAAGGTGAGGAAATGGATTGGTAGAAAGATGGCTGAATAAGCAACATGAGTTTATTCGCCTCTCATATCATTTGCGTCTATTTTTGGGTGCGTTTAACTGAATTAATACCTTGTGGCATTTATTCCGTAAAGCACAACTCTTACTAGAAATAATCTTTTCCCTATGAAATGGATCAGAAAAAAAAACATTTTCGAAAATACCATTACTTTCCATCTGAAATTAGCGATTTTCTTGTTAGCGACTGTCGACTATGTCCAGCCTTCCTGCTCTCCGACGCGGTGGCTGGGCGCAAAACATTTGAAAACTGATCGCGCCGTGGTTAAAAAGTGTGAAAACTAAGCAAATAAAAGAAGTAATAAACAAAAGCTTCTCAGATCCTTATGTGTGAATTAGTTGTCAGCAGACGTTGATGATCCCGGCAAACGTTTCGTTGTGTGACGGGCAAAACTCGGCAAGGCCAAAAAAGCGTTAAAATTTCGTAGGCACAAAACGAAACAATGGAGAAAGGTCGGGATTTTAGAAGCCTATAATTCTGTATGGGAGCTAGATATATTATAAAAAGCAGAATAAGCAAGAGGTGGCCTTTAATGTTTATAAGTTTAATCCAATCAGTAAAGTAGAAGAAGTAATTCTTGGTAGGTGACCGTATATCTGCGAAGTGCCGAAGGTCTACCCAGAATTTTGCCGTGTGTTCTCTCGATTAGCATTTGTCCTCCTTCATGAGATAACCCACCTATGTTTTAATTCTGCCTTTTGGTAGCTGCCGGGACTCCGAAGTGCCCATCTTCTCGGTTGTTTTGGATAAATAGCTATGCTGAATCCGTTATTGTCTCGTAGGTCGTCCGGAATCCGGTCGTCACCGGATAATTAGGGAAAACTAAAGTTGTATCTGAAGAGGATTAGAGACTCGATGTAGGGGTAAAGACATACGTTGAATTCGTTTCGGCAAAAGCCGGAAATTTTGTTGAATGAAAAAAACTCAGAAATCGATTATATATTCGATATAGGGGTAAAAATACATGCTGAATCCATATCTTAAACTTTTTCTTTTCTCGTCGAACAAGTAGTTCGTCTGTCGGAAACCTTGAATTTAGTTAATTAGAAGTTCTATTCGAAATCGGTTATGTGCCAGTGTCAAAATTTTGTTCTTGTATTATTCCGGTCATACCCTGGTCTAGACCGGAAAGTAAAGACAGAAAGGAATTACCGAATGGATCTGGTTAAGTAGTTAACAAAGAATGTATTATAAGACGCCTACGGAACCTGGAGGAAACTGAAAATCTCCAAGATCCAATAGTCTGAACGAACTATTGGATCCTTTGGTCTTGTTTTAATGTGTAGTGGGTCAGTTAAATGTGTTCGTTTAGAAGAACTCATGGCCCTTTTCTTTTAGAATGGAGCTAGAACAGATGGAGCGCGAACAGAAGCTTAAGGAAGAAATGATGAAAAGTTCCAGCCTCGGACTGTCTGTCGGTGGTCCTCCTGGAATGGGTATGCAACCCGGAGGCCCCAGAATGCCTGGATCACTGGAAGCCTCCCACTGGATGGACATCCAGCGACGGTATGTGTTTATTTGGTGCTGTTGAAAATAAATCTCTCAGTTTTATTTGACTGGGTCAAATGGCTACGTCATCCGAGTTTTATTTTAGTGATGTTTCAGCCCTTCTTGGCAAGGGTCCGGTGATGATAAGTTTGCCACCTGTATGGCTTTTTGGAGGTATAAGTCGGTACTTCATTAATCGTATACGTTACAGCATTATTCACGTGAAGATAATGTAAACGCTTGGAATGAAACGTGTATTCAAATGAAGGAATACGTCTGACGGTTTATAACCTGAATAGCTCATATAAGTTACTCGCTATCGCCTGGTTGTCGTACGGTTCAACAATTAATAAACAGAAAAAACATTTGTGAAGTGAAAAAAGATCCCAATTTACGAGTGACATATACACAGTTTCCTTTTTTGATTAATTAGTTATATAACAGCATGGAACTGAAGTGGTGTACAAACTGAATTAAGGTACCGGTCGGTTGAATGTGTGTTCGTGCGATTAAGTCTCGAAGCCTACAATTTGTAGTTTTTGTTTTCGGTTCGGGATGAAGATAGTTATATTTGTCGTCGATTTTGACACCTAAGTGGTCAGGCCCGCCTGAGTATGCTGCGCGCATATGATAGCTGTTATACATTATTTATTTTTTTATTTTGTTTTGAAGAGCATGGGCGGCAAGCCCCGGGTAGTAGTTCTGCTCTACTTGGTCATCAGAACCTGTGCGGTGAATTGTCAGTGCTTTAAAGACAAGCTCTTTGAAACTTGAAACCTCCAGGCGTTCAGGTGGCTAGACGTACTTGATCTGGTCGGCTGTCTGAAAACTAACTAAAAGAATTTGTAGGAAATGGAAAAAATAGGCCCACATTCCTCTCAGACCAAAGAACGGAAGACAGTAGGGGAGGAGGGTATAAACGGCTGACTTAGCTGGTTAGTTCATGTAATTCTGCCCAGGTCTTGAAACTATGGATCAAATTGTCTCTGCCGTGTACCTTTAGCCTCACTGGGACTTGTCAACTCACTTAGAACTTTCCTTCACTTGTTTGCATTGTAGTACAGCCCCCATGTACCTCCTCTGTAGTATGCCAGTTTGAAATGTTATTCATTCCCCCTCTATT
Organism: Branchinecta lindahli; assembly: GCA_023053555.1. Lineage (NCBI taxonomy): Eukaryota > Metazoa > Arthropoda > Branchiopoda > Anostraca > Branchinectidae > Branchinecta > Branchinecta lindahli. The sequence goes on along the minus strand of JAKZAO010000012.1, from coordinate 16,758,716 downwards.
ATTCCAGGTTTGGCCTCCAACCGTCCAACAATGGTCCTGGTCCCGGTCTTGGCATGTACCCTCCCCCTGGTTCGCTTCAGCAGCATATGGAAAAAGAACGAATGGAACGCCTCGCATCTTACGGCCAGCTTGGGGACCAGCTTGCCCAAAGCTCGGCGATGGAACCTCTATTCCGACTTCAGCTGGCTGGATTAGCCCCGGCCGATTTTAATCATCCCTCGCTGGCCCTGCATGGAAACAATCCGAATGAGGCACTCCTCCAGAATATGAACTTGTTGTCTGGCGGAGCGTCGTTCCCGAGGCCTGGGGGACCAATGGGACTCCACTTGCTGGGTAGAGGGTATGATGACCCGGCGTTTGCCCAGGTAATAATTTTAGTAATCGAGAATACCCAAATGGTTTTCAGAAGCTGATTTTTCAGAAGTTGCCGGCCGAAACATCCGGCGTGATAGCATGATCAATCCGCCCCATTATTCCTTAAAGTTTAACTGAAAAGGCAGCTTATTCTTACATCTGAAATTTGAATACACATAAATATTTTGACTCATGTAAGGGTTGTATTTCCCCCTCTCCCTCAGAGACTTACACGGCAACTAAAAATTCATACAGCAAATTCGTTTCAACAAAGGCCTGCGTTTCCAGTGTGACAGGTGCGAAGGTCGGAAAATTTACGCCTTTATACAAAGTAGGAAAATGATGTTAAGATATGTCTTGCAAGGAATCGGACATTTTTATTTTAGCTTTCGGCAATGTCTTAAATTTGTAGTTGGTACATGTTTCAAGCGTAGGGACAAGCAAATAGAGGCACCAAAAATCCGAAAGATTAAGCTCATTTGATGAAATACCTGTGGATAACGGACAAACGAAGTAACTCATTTTATCGGGTTTTCAGGACTGTTAAAGTGAATAAGTGATGTGTAACTACACTGTCCGATCTCAGCCCGATACGGTCAAACATTAACATTAGACGGTAAACATCAACGCTGGTCTCTGCTGAGGGTACACTGAGCTTTCTTGACATCGTGCTCATCTAAAGAAGCATCTCATTTTGAAGAAAGGTGCCGATGAAAGTCTTAGTTTCAGGGCACTTCTTTTCAGTCACGGTATCAGGTTTCGGCTATGAGCCATTCGTTCCAGCCTTGAAGCAGACGCACATTTGCTGGGTGCTGGTTATCTGCAGCTTCTAAATCCTCATTTGCCCAGTAATAGAATACTGCTGTCCTATATGTCATTTTGGTGTGACTCGCGAGCAGTCGGATGCTCTAGAAAGTCTCTCTGAAAGTTCCTTACATCTTTTTTCTCAAAAAATAATATCTGACAACCCTGTCTCAGCGTCGTGAAAATATGTGCTTGAAGTTTGGTCGGCAGACTCTTCTAAACCCAGTCCTTCGCGACACGACATCCTGCCCCCTGACTTTGCTACAGAAAGAGCGAGGCCCGAAAGATAATCTTCCGAACCAGTCCCTATACCCTTCAAAAAAATTTTGCCGACATGCAAGATACCAGCATATTTTGTCCCCCTTTCCCCTTTTTTTCTTGTAAATTCTCGTGTTGGTATTTGTGCTTGTTTAGCTAATGATTATCTTGTCTTGCAATTTTAGTTTTAATGTGTGATACTTGTTGTTTTTTTTTTTTCTTTATAATGCATAAGGCTAGGATTTCATTAATAATGTTTTCTGAACTAGTTAAGCGTCGTTTTTTATGCCACTGGCATGTCTGATGCTTTTAAAAACATGATGTTTCTGAATATTTGACAATAAAGTTGTACCTTACCTCACCTTACCCTCGTTCCCACGCAATATAAATTAATAGGTTACTGTTTTACCCCCCGTTGTCTGTTACCCCGTTCGTTGTATTTTTATATAGTTTGTTTTCAGTATTTTGTATATGTAATTTGACCACGTTCTATTCTATGTTGATTATTTTGGTAAGTCTTTAATTTATGTTCGACTTTACCACCTGCTGTTCGGCCAGTCCGTAATTGGTGTTGCAATAAAATTGAATTTAATTTATTTATTTATTTCAGCTTTCGGCTCAAGCTGCCGTTCAGGAGCAGTTCCAGCGTCAGATGATGATGGAGCGAGAGAGGCTGTCGAACTCTGGTGGCATGGGACTCATGCACCCTCACCACGGTGGAACCCACCCAGCCCTGGCCGCTGCCCAGCACGAGGAGTTTATGCGGTAAGTTCACGAAGTTTTCAGTACCGCAGTAAAATCCGTTTAGTGCAGTTCTTCTCTACAGTTGCGTTTTTGCAGATACCATGGTATCTGATATTCGGTCTAAAGTCATTTTCGCAGTTATCGTGGTATCTGATACCACGGTCAAAAGGCCTTTTTGCAGTTGTCGTGGTATCTGGCCAGTTACCGTGGTAACGGATATTCCGATATCACGGTCCGACCGTGGTATCTGAAAAGTCATCTCACTTTCGTCAAATTTTGTCAAATTGGTGAGAAAGAAGTTCAGCACTTAGTGGTGTAACTGGATATCAGTTTTCTTTTGGGATGACTTCAAAAAGTGCAATTTCGGCAATTGCCGTTTTTACAGTGGACCGTAAATCAGATACCACGGTAACTGCAAGAACGACTAATTGCAGATCCAGTTATTGTGGTAACAGATACCATGGTATCCGCATAACGCAACTTACATAAAGCTACATCGCACCGGCAGTATTTCTGTGAAGCTTACATGGAAAGATTATACGTTGCGTGTTAACTATCTTGACACGATTTGTAGCGTGTGTATACGCTCAGTGCAGTATGGATTAATGGTGACAAAAGGCTGCCATTTTTTGTTTCATTCCGCCACTTTGCCAAGAAAATGCATTGGTCAAAGTTAAGTAACGGTTCTTTAGCACTTTTAGCTACTGTAGAACTTGCATCGCACCAGCACCATTCCTTTGAAGTTTTTACGGAATGATTTCATTACTTACACTTGGAGGAAATTTCACACCATAAATACCACAGGAACATTTTATGTGATATCCGCTTTTGCCGTATCTTAACACACGGCAGTCACTGTGCCAATCGATCGACCTGTCCTTATCCTCTCGTGCTAGTTCGAGAAGATACCCAGACACGCACAATGCGACACCGAAATGACCTTTCGGAATCTGTTGAAGGGGGTGGGCTTTGCGAGGGCCTCACCTCACGCCTGTTGTAGGCTACTATAGTATCTGAGCTCGGTGTGCGCCAAAGTGCCATCCGACTATAGCCATCGTAAGTACGACGTCTTGAGAAAATCCCGTGACTAATTGCAGTATATTGACTAAGCCTTTTAGGCCGTTTGTAAGATTTGAAATAAAGTGGCTACTGCGTACCCGAGCTGAAAGCTCTGCTGCGCCAGTTTCAAGGTCTCCGATCAAATCATCACTGTTCTGGGACATCATGAAAATAAATGGTGGATAGTGATTCCCTTACTTTTGTACACGGCAATTACGTCCTAGGCAACGAAGCGGCAATGTGTCTACCGCTCTGTATACTTTTCATGTTAGTCCAAATCATTAACAGAAACGAATATTATCTTTCTCCACAGTCGGTATGTCTACTTTCCGCCCACTTCGAGATGAAAAAATGATGTACCGTAGTAAAAGCTCGTGTTTAAGGTATACTATATTGAGTTTGGGGTGTGAAAGTCCGCTCATAGCAGAGCTTGGGAGCCCCCCCCCCCCTCCTTCAGCGGTTCCGAGCGTAGCGGGTCTAAGATCTGCTAAGTATGATAACAAAGAAGGATTTTGGCAAGCCCAAAAATCGTAGTTCTAGAGAAGATCCGAAAAGTCTGAAAGAGCGCATTCACTCGTCTGAAGCAGCTGATAGGAAGATTCTGGCGTTCTCACAGATTCACTCTCCAAAAAGCAAAGCGAAAATCGCCGAGCGCCAGAACAAACGGAAAGCCGTTGCGCAATTTACAACTTATCGCTGGCTTTCCGAGATCACTTTCACCCACGTAGTGGATTCACTTCCCGTGTCACTTACCAGAACTAGCGGAGCGAGATAACAGATCTGAAAAGCGAAAAGAGTTTTATCCGAAGCCGCTGGAACAGCTGGCGCAAAAACTAGCCTAGCTTTTCGTATTGCCAGAATCGCCCAAATCGCGAAAATCGTCGAAAGAGGTTCGAGAAGTTCGTAGAAAGTTTGATAATCTTCAACACAAGAGCGGGCAATTTCAAAGAGGCCTTCAATCTCAATAGTTGCGTTTTTTGCAGAAACCATGGTATCTGATATACGGTCTAAATTCGTTTTTGCAGTTATCTGGTATCTGATACCACGGTCAAAAGGCGTTTTTGCAGTTATCGTGGTATCTGGCCAGTTATCGTGGTATCTGATATTCAGATACCACGCTTCGACCGTGGTAACTGGTCGTGGTATCTGAAAAGTAACCTCACTTTCATCAGATTTTGTCAAATTGATGAGAAAAAGTTTAGCACTTAGTGATGTAACTGGATATCAGTTTTTCTTTTGGGATGACTTCGAAAAGTGCAATTTTGGCAATAGTCATTTTTGCAGAGCAACCGTGTATCAGATACCACGAAAACGGCTAATCGCAGATCCAGTTACCGTGGTAACAGATACCATGGTATCTGTAAAAACGCAACTAGTGAAACCAAGGCGAACGGCCAATCGAAGAAACAAATCCGAAGGCAAGTTTCGTATCGTCAGTAGTGAATAAGAAATTGTCAAACGGCGGGTCAGGTAGCTGACATTGTACTTCCCAACAATATTTCTGTTCCTGTTGTAAGCGGCGGATAAAGAAGAGCAGTTGCAATGCAATGAGGATAATAGGTTTGACGCCCAAAGTGATGTTAGCTTTTTTTCCAGTCAGCAACAGCGAGAGCGAGAATACAAAGTTCGTGCCCTAGAGGAAGCAGCAAGAGGGGGGAGGCAGTGATTTACTGTAACTTATTCTGTAAATTTATTGTAAAGCGTTTTGTCAACTGCCACTGCGATCGTATGCTGGATTGGTGGACAAAATTGCACTTGTCGAACTTTTTTATTGCACAGTTTTGTCGTATATTGTGAGTGTCTAAAATAGACGATACTTCAGTATTACATATGTGATAATCGATAGCCAGGAGTTTGTCCGAGTTCTATCTAGCGCTGCATAGCAGTACATTTCCTATACAGCTAGTGCTTACTGTTCCTTTCCGGGTACTAGAGGGCAGTTGCATGTTTGTTGGTCTCCCGAGCTGAATCCTTACCGGCTGGATTACCTCTTAAGGTTTAACTGAAAAGGTTTGAAGACCCGATGAAAATGCGTCACTTCGTTCTTTAGCTATTCACGAATAATCGATTTTCAAATAGTGGAATTTTCCTGTGATTTGTGGTACCTCTATCTGCTTGTATCTGTTTTGTATGTTTGACGAAAACGATTTACGAAAAATAGGTGTTCAAGGAGTGAGCCACCTTCCTCGCGCTGATCACTGACCATTGAAAAGCCGCGTTTGTATTGAGATTCAAATTTTCCGCGTCATAGTAGAATTTTGCATTTTGAGGACGGCCGTGGATATTGTGAACGTCAAAGTAGAGCAAATAGTGAAAAATAAAAAAAATCCCTTAACACAATCAAAATAATGCAGTGTAGTCAGTTAATTGATACAAAAGTAAGTTTGCTTTTCAGTTAAACTTTAAGGCGTTTTTCATGACACAATTGTGGGCCACACACTTCTGAGGGTTTTCCGCGGAAACACATTGTGTGCCACACAGTAGAGCCACAAGTTGAAACTCGCGGAAACGCTGTTTTGTCTGTTTTTCGGGCGGTAATTTCTAATGTCTGAATATATAAATAAAAATCATGTAAAATCTCCATAAGTAGAACTCCAGGCTTTCGTCCTTACCATTCCGTGCAAAAAGGATCTTTAGTTTTAAACCCATTTCAGTCCTTTCTTAGAGATGTCAGGACTGAAGTTTTCCGATTTTCACAAGCCTTTGCCAATGAGCTGTGTGTGCGATTCCGGTCGCAAGGCAAATATAGCGTCCAGACTGAAATAGTTCTGGAGAAGCTGAACGCTTCCTGGAACGAACAAAGATGGCACCCGACCAACTATGAGAATATGGAAGCAATAGACGTGACAGGCTGTCGTATTTCTCTTGAAAAGGACACTTTTTTTACATTTTCAGGACATGAAAAAATGGTAAGGAAATAAGTGCGAAATATTTTGACCATTGAGTTGCTAATTCTTGAAAACAAGCCGTCACTGACTTCTCGAACATAATGTTTAGCCCCTGATTTAGCCAGTAAACAGAGCGACCCTGTTTCGGTCAGCTTGCTGGTCCCGCAATGTATGTAATCTCTGCCGTGGCTGAACATTTTTGCTAAAAAAACGGCACAGTTTTCGAAGTGATCGTGAGCCCTCTACATGGTTAAAGCAAATGATGATGTCATTGGGACCAGGGGTGGCCCGAAGGGGGGGGGTGATTCACCCCCCCCCCCCCTGCCTTTTGCTTGTCGTACCAGTCGTTTATTTGGGCCTCACTTAACGGTACCAGTCGTTTATTTGGGCCTTTTGCTTGGTTGTACCAGTCTTTTATTTGGGCCTTTTGCTTGGTCGTACCAGTCGTTTATTTGGGCCTCACATAACGGTACCAGTCGTTTATTTAGGCCTTTTGCTTGGTCGTACCAGTCGTATATTTGGGCCTCACATAACGGTACCAGTCGTTTATTTAGGCCTTTTGCTTGGTCGTACCAGTCGTATATTTGGGCCTCACTTAACAGTACCAGTCGTTTATTTAGGCCTTTTGTTTGGTCGTACCAGTCGTTTATTTGGGCCTCACTTAACGGTACCAGTCGTTTATTTGGGCCTCACTTAACGATAATTCCAGTCAAGGACAGTCGAAGTCGTTTTTAATCCCTCTGAAAAAGTTTCCCATTTTGACACTTCGTAACCGATGTTGTGCTAATTTTGGCGCCACCCCGATTCAGTCGTAAATCCCAGTGAAAGAGAAGCCGACTCGTTCAAACAAGACCAAAGGTTCCGCTGGGATCCCAAAAATTCAATGTTTGATCCAGACAAATAGGTTTTGTCTTCGCCAGATCCAGTCTTCGCCAGACCGCTTGAACATTTTTACTCTTAAAATTTAGAAACAGATCATGGCCAAACAGCTAATCACTAAGAAAACCAAGTTCAGATATGGATTCAGCATGTGTGTGCCTTACTTCTGCGAATTTTCCGGTTTCGGCGAAATTTCAGAACTACTTATCCGGCGAAAAAATAAAGCTTAAAAAACGAATTCAGCGTATCTCCTAATCCCGGCCAGTTTCAGCCGGATTCCGGACGAACTATATGTCCGTCTAAGAAATTATTGTCATATACGGATTCAGCATCTCTTTTACCCCTAAATCGGACATCTAATCAACTTCGAATAAAACTTTTAATTTTAACAAACTTCCCGGTTTTGGCCGGATTCCGGGCGAACTACTTAATCGGCGAGAAAACAGTTTTCATATTCATGTTCAGCATGCCTTTTTACCCCTACATCGAACATCTAATCAACTCCAAATAAAACTGTTACTTTAACAAACTTTACGGTTTTGGCCGGATTCCGGCGAACTACTTGTCCGGCGAGAAAATGGTTTTCATATTCGTGTTCAGCATGCCTTCTTACTCCTAAACCGAACATCTAATCAACTTCAAATAAAACTTTTACTTTTAACAAACTTTCCGGTTTTGGCCAGATGTCCGACGAGAAAATGGTTTTCATATTCGTGCTCAGCATGTCTTTTTACCCCATAATCGACTATCTCATTAGCTGTTTAAGAATATTTTGCTTGCCCCTTAATTTGAACCCCCTCCCCCACCCCTAAATGTAGGGCTACAGAGCCCATCTACGAACTCGACCTTACTCTTGACCCAAAGAATCTTCATACCAAGATTCATCAAAATATCTCATTCCCTTCGAGAGTTATCGTGCTCACAGACGGACGGACGGACAGACGGACAACTTTTGCGATGTCATAGGTATCCCTCCACATACGTTTTGGGATCCCAAAAACAGGTTCCGACTGATTCCCGAAGGGCCTGAAATGGTGGCAACTGTCTGACACGTATATAGATTGTGTCCGTCTCAGTTAGGGCAATCAAGTTCAGCCTGTCAAAATTACTTTTGGTTAGTTATTAAAGTGAAGTCTAACGGATAGTGTAAGCCAAAAGCGAGAGATAAAGTTACGGACTGCGGGTCAAACTTTGACTACGAGTGGAAAGGGAAGCACGAAATCTCTAAAGGCCCATTCACAACGGGTTTTAGCTAATACTCGATACCAGCCAGTTCCTGAAATCGCTCTGAGACCGAGAATTAGCTGGGATTCTGCCGTTCGCAATTGATATAGGTGCCAGTTTCGGATACCAGCTAGTCTCGCACCCAAGTTGAAATCAGTTCAACTTATGAGGGTACTAGCCAATCAGATTATTTTGGGGAGTATTGCGGAATATTCTGATTGGCTAGTTTCGAACCAAGCCCAATAGATAAAATCACATCCACTCCTTGCTGTCTTGAAAACCGAAAGTGAATTAGGTCATTGTTATTCTGTATGACGTAGTTCAGCATTAGCCAATCGGAATATTCCTCAGTATTCCCCAAAGTAACGTGATTGGCTAGTACCCTCAAAAGTTGAATTGATTTCAACTTGGGGCCTAGACTAGCTGGTACCCGAAACTGGCACTAATATCAATTGCGAACGGCAGGATCCCAGCTGATTCTCGGTCTCAGAGCGATTTCCGGGACTGGCTGGTATCGAGTATTAGCTAAAACCCGTTGTGAATGGGCCTTAAGCACAGTGGAAAAGTAATGAGAATTCGAACGGCAGGAGCCCCGCGAAACCCTTTCGAAGCAAGTTTATCCAGAGGTGGTCCGAGAGGGGGTGATTCCCCCCCTTCTGCCTTTTCCTCAGTCGTATTAGTCGTTTATTTAGGCCTCGCCGAGGTCCTGGGCACGCATTATAGTAAGCGACAATCCCGAAGAATTGTATATTTTGCCACTACCTAGCTTTAATCGTAAAAAAAAACGTTCTGTCAAGGAAGCCGACTCGTTTAAACGAGGTTTCGAAACCCCGTTCGGAGACATGATTATGTCGATTATACAGCGAGGTGGGTACCTGAAATAGCTCATTCAAGTAGGGAGGCAGAGCCGTTACGAGCAAAAATGTTTGGGGGGGGCGAGGTATTTACCGACTGGCTGGTCGTTTTTACCGATTGTTTTTTTTTTTCCAGATAAAAACGACTATTATTGAGAAAAAACGACTGTGTTAACGAAAAATCGGCTGATTTTAAGAAAAAACGACTATTTTTAAGAGAAAATCGACTAATCGACTCTTTTATGAAAGACTGACTGTTTTTGAGAAAAATCGACTTTTTCCAAGAAAAAATCGACTATTTTTACGAAAAAATGAGGCGCTTTGCGCCGACTCGGCAATTTTTACCCTGCACTGCCCGACAACATTTGGGGGGGGTCCCCCTCCCCCCTAGTAGTGACGCCCCTGTCAGGAGTTACATTTTTGGCTTCTATGCTAGTTTTGAAGCACATCTGAAAGGCCTTTGCAAAATTCCAGTCTATCATATGAAAATATTAGGACACTCCTACAACTCGAAAATTATATATTTTTATGTTAAATTCTTCTGATAGTGAACTTCTCGTTCTTCAATTGTTGTGTATAGCTCTTCTGTCGCGTAGTGAAACTCGGACGCGATTTGGTGGTGAGGTCGCAGACGAAGATTGCGGACGATCAGACAGCGATCAGAGGCAGATAAATCCTTTCATATGTGCTTTAATATTCTGCATTTGGGAAAGATAGAAAATAGTGAAAGTTCGTTTCCTCAATGAATCAGGTTTTGTTTTTACATAGAAGGAATAAAATTCTGCAAACCAGTTTAAAATTACAGTTTCTCAGATGCAGTTTCACTGTGTAGTTTGACGTACATTTGTTTTAGTTCTAAAATGACAGTGTTTCAAATAGACTAAGAAAACGGTACGGTACACGGCAATTTCATAACTAAACAAAACACGTCAAACTACAGTTCAAGCGTTCAAAACGAAGTTCAAGTCTCGTCCGTCAATCGTTGTCTTTATAAACATTAAAATTCAAGTTCATATCTGCACAGTCCTGTCGGGCAAAGACCGAAAGTTCGTTGCGATCACAATCCTGAATTTCTTATTTTTTTAATTCAACGGCAAACCTATTTTCCTCATTATGTTTCTGAGTGAGCATGTCTTAACGCTTTAAATTCCCAACAAATCTGCTTTGTATCGAATTTTTTGTTCAATGGTCATTATTACGCCACTTTTTAGACGAATAGATTTGTGATTTCATAGCTATTCCTTACTTTTCATTGGTATCAAAAATACACTCTGCTTTCCTTTTAGGGGAATTAGCTAAAAAGAAAAGCTATAGTTGTGAATGTATGTTTATTCAAATTTTGATTTCAATAATAGTTTCGGCCGAAGCATTGCAGTTAGTTTTACACCGATTATATTATTTGTTGGCGGAGAACGTGCGTCAACGGCTCATTTTTGTGGGTACCTGCGAGTCTTTTATTTGGACCTAGGAGTCGTTGAAACGAGGGGTCTCACCCCCCCTGGCCCGAGTGCTTCGGGCCACCCCTGATTGGGACCTTATGGATAAACAACAGAATTTGTTAGGCTGATCTGGCTCTTCATTGTTTAGCAATTCTAGAGAAAACGAGACAGGTGTTCAAGAACTGGAAAACCGATGATGGAAGAGAAACTGCAATACCGGGTTTCTGTGGATTGTCAGCGATGGCGCCGTAGATAAATATTTTCGAAGGAAGTGTCAAGGCTTTTCTTCTGTTTCAGAGAAAGATCTGAACTGTATGAGAAAATGCACAAAACAAGTTCGAGCCAGCCGTGGCCAATGCCGGCTATGTTTTCGTGCTTCAAGAGAAAAATAACGATACGATATATTGTTTTTCGATTGTATTGTTTCGTGGAAGCAAGCTCAGCGCTTATTCGAGTACACAATCCCTTCGTGCATTCTCATTTGTTGCGAAGAATTTCGACTAATCGCCAATAAGTAATGCAATAATTTAATTAATAAATAATTACAAAAACAACGCATCGAATAACGAACAGCTTATTTACAGGTCAGCACATTCACGAGTATTTACAAATAACGGATTTGAAATTTCCGACGAACAGGATAATTTCGATGCCATTCCACAGCATTCAGGGACGAAAGTTTACCCAGTTGATAGGTACAGAGTGGACTTTTCGATCTTAGCAAGAATAGATAATTCACTCACGGAAAAATGGAAAGTCGAGGAGGTCATTGTACAAAAATAACTGCAAAGCACATATGTGTATGTATGGAATTCGGAGCTATGTCTATGTCCCACCTGATGACCTGATCAAAACATGCGTTTTCAACTAGCGTTCCAACAATTCTAGGCTTGGCAGCGCACGCGGCTTCTTCCACACCTCAGGTTTTCCTCTTATCCATGCAGTATGAGAGTTGCAAACTGGAAGAGCCTCGAGTTAATTGATGCTCTGTACTGAACATGCACTCATGTCAGTTTAAAGGACACCTGAACGATCCTACCATACTTCCATGAACCCCTCAGATCGTCATTCACAGTACCGGTACAGAGAAGAAGAATTTTTTCGCTCCGTGATTTCGGCGCTATCCACTCTTGAAGTTCTAAGTCTCCCTATGGCGATTCGTTACGACCTCCCAAGACAAATTTAGCGCCAATATTTAAACTGCCATTATCGCATGGATAAACGTACGTTGATAACGCATGGATGGATAAACAGCGCATGGATGGATAAACGCATGGACTGTTACGGCGCGGACTGTTACAACATGAACTGTTACGCACGGCGAGCGTTACGATCAAGACAAGTCGGAAAAAAGGCTGAAAATTATAGCACGGTGAAACTTCATCCGATTTTAGTCCGGTTTTCGAGAGATGAATGGTAAGCAGTATGTAAAAGTGGCAATTTAGGGTGTTAGACTTCATTCAGATGACCTTTAAAGCTGAAAACCGTGCCGATTGTCAATTATCTATTCTTGATTCTACACAGTGGAAAAAACACATCGCATATTGCACAAAAGTAAGTTGCCAACAGATCGCCGTAGCTCCGTTTTATTTACCAGTGTCAACTTGCTGTAGAATACCAGAAATCTTTCAGCTATAGAATTAAGCGCACGCCCTGTGTCTGTCTGGAAGTTCCTTGAAACAAACACGTTTGAGATAAAGAATAAATATGTAAATGCATAGGGTATGAGAAATTTGTAATGGTTGACAATTGCAGCTAGGAGCCCAAGAGGCGGGAAAGAAACATCTGGGAAATGCTGGAAAACATTAGAAGCTTCTATACCAATCTTTAGGAAAATCGGGAAGACTGGTTTGAGTGTGCGGAAACCTCAGGTTTGTGAGAACTGAAGTCTGGTCTTTAAAGCATGTCGTTTTGTCAAGCCAGAAAAAAACTGCTAATTTTTTTACCTGGGGATAATGCGCATGATAGTGAAAAAAAATTAGCCTGAGTTTTGAAGAAAACCGGGATGAGGGGACCAGACTCAAAATTATGTTTTCGGTATGCCGTGCCTTTCGATAAAGGTGTCAAGGCTGCAAAGTGGCTCTTCTGCCAGTGCCCTTTCTTCCATGCGAAAGGACAGACGGAAGAATGAGGGTGCGCTCTATTCTGTAGCTGGTGGGTTCCTGGTACTCTTGGGAACACTTAAATCAAAATCCCTTCTTACCACCCCATTTGGACGATTCCAAGTCAACTAAAACCTCTTCCCGCCCCTGTCACCGCTCCAGTCACGAGAAGATCCCTCGTCTTTCTTCCCCCTCTTATGATGGTGATGGTGGTGGTGATGCCTCTTCTTCTCTTTCTGCATGTGCACATCGGCGACCACCATTTCTCCGTCATCTCGCATTACTTCGCTTGGAACTCTCGTAGATCGGAAGTCCTCGTCTCGTCGAGAGGAGTGTACATGAGAGCGCGTGGTTCCTCCGTCCGGTAGACGAGGTAGACCACCCTTGCTAGATCCCTGGAGGTCGTCCCAGGCTTTCTGGTAGAATTTGCTGAGAGCACGATTGTCCGAAGTGGAGGCAGAGCTAGAGCCGTGACTGTCGGAGGAAGATCCACGCTTGCGATAGCGAGAACCTGTTTGCATCCTGAAAATATAAGTAGGACACGTCAAAAAACATAACAATTTCAGTCTGACACCACTTTGTTCAACATAAGACGTAAATTAGCTTGTTTTTTTCAGCCATTCGAATTTCGCACTCTTTATCAAGTTTGTAAGGTTTCGGTTGCGTTTTGCTAATACTCTTGATGACTATCTCTCCTTGCCGATACAGAATCTCTTTCTTCCTGAGGAGCACTGGCGTGTTTTGGACTTAAAGCCAGGCTTCACCTTACAGATTTTTCTTCTGGACCCCAGACAGCCCTTTTCGTCGAGAAGATCTGGAAGGTGAAGCCAGGCCAAAAACATCAGGAATTCCGGGGTGTTGGACACCCCAGATTCCGGATGTCTGGAAGGTGGCAGAGAGGCAACCCGTTTGAAATGTAAAGGGGACATCTAGGAAATGTTGAAGAACCGCAAATATAGCTGTCATCATTATCATGAAAATCTGGAAGTGTTGGCTTGACTATGGGGAAGTCTCGGCCGTCCGGGAATCTGGAAGGTGAAGCCTGGCTTTTAGTCATATAGAGTATAGACAGCACCTACAATGATATGGAAGGAAACGAAGTATAGTCGATTTTAGGCCGTTTTAGTGTACCGGTAATGTAGTGTAGTATGCTTACTCTGGACGAAAGGTTTTACCTCTGTGTTTTGAACTTCCCTCCGCGACGGCTACCGCGAAATTCAAATGTTAACTGAAGCAAGGGAGGGATAGGCCGAAAGGGTTCTGAAGGGTCGGAGCCCAAGAGTCAGATGTTATTTGGATTGGACTGAGTTGTGGAAATTACCAACTTAACGTCAAAAAGGCGAAGGATCAAAGGAGCATTGCCCATATCCTCTAATATTTTTGAAATTGGAGTGGAGTCGACGTGTTTGTGTGTGTGATGAAACTGGACAGAGAGTGTGAATGTTTTATTACTTTAAGATCAGTTGATAGCACTGGCTCGGCATCCCAGTGGCATACTGCCATCCTGCATCACCCAAGAACATTATGATGGTACTGGTAAGTGCATAAGCTAGTTCAAGGTGGTCACTCCAGCAGAGGCGTCACTGCTAGGGGGGGGGGACGCCCCCCAGTGTTGTCGACCAGTCGGTAAAAAAGAGCCGAGTCGGCACGAAGCGCAGCGGTTTTTAGTAAAAACAGTCGATTTGTTTCTTATAAATAGTCGATTTTTCTTGGTAACAGTCAGTTTTCCTTAAAAATAGTCATTTTTACTTGAACTCGGCCGATTTTCGTCAACACAGTCGTTTTTTTCTCAATAATAGTCTTTTTATCCGCAAAAGCAGTCGGAAAAAATGAACAGCCAGTCAGTAAATACCTTGTCCCCCCCAAGCAATTTGGCTAGTAACGCCTCTGCACTCCAGTAGTCCAGTCATCAGAAGCGTTACTAGCCAAATTTTTGAGGGGGGATAGGTATTTACCAACTGGCTGGTCATTTTAACTGGCTGTTTTTGCCGAAAAACAAACCTTTTGAAGATAAAAAAAAATGTTTTGACCAAAATTTGACTCATTTTCAGAAAAAATTATTATTCTTAAGAAATAATCTATTATTTTTGTGAAAAACCGACAATTTTTAAGAAAAATCGACTGTTTCCAAGAAAAAAATTGACTGTTCTTATGGAAAATCATGGTTATTTTTTATTTACAGAATCTCTCAAAAATTTTACCGAATCCTGGAAACTCGGAATTCGAGATTTAAATTATGAAACAGAAAGGATTACGTAGGAAGAGTAACATAAAAGGGCAGCATGAAAGACAATAATCTAACGATTAAGGCAGCATTTTGGCGAAGCCCACTTGGTGAATATATTGCCGGGCACGATTGCAGTAGCCAGTAACAACTTCTATCTATTATACCGAAGAGAAAATTAAATCGAGAACCGCAGGCGAAAATTATTGAGATCCTTTTTTTTCCTGTAGGCTAAAATTTAACTGCTTCTCTAAAAATTTGTAACATTTACCGTGGATTAAATACAGAGACTCTAGAAAGTTCCAGAAACCGGATGGATCGACGGTCTGGCAACAGTAGCTACTGTAGTCTAGTCAATACTACCCATGATCACATAAAGCGAGCGCCGCAGGCGAGATTTTTTTTCAGTTAGCTTTTTGCTGCCAAATTTAACTATATCCATCCAGATTCAAGCTTTTAATGTTTCGAAATCCCAATCCTAAAACCAGCTTAAAACCCCAGTCAAATGCCGCACCCTCCCACAAAACAGAGATAATTACGAAAAGCGCCGCAGGCGGAAATTTTGGAACATCAATGATTAGATCTTCTTTTTGGGATCGAAGAAAAAAGTAAGCACTATTGATGAAATCATAGATCAGTTCTTTTGTTTGCAACCAGTGCTTCACTCGACCTCTTCCGAGTTTCCAGGTTGGTGGCAACTCCCGAATCCTGGCAATAGTTCCGGATAAATTACCGAATCCCAGCTATTATACCGAATAAGTCTAGACCGATAGCATGTTTGGGATATATGTTCGGGATATTAGAACTACCGTATCCCAGTTATTATACCGAATTGTTTTGGTATCGAAAGACTACTGAATATTCGGTAGCCTACAATTTCGTCGAAACTGGAACACAAGTCGGGATTCATGGTAAGTACCGAATCCTGAAAATTATACCGAATAAATTACCGAATCCCAATCAAGTCACCGAATTATTTTGGACCGGTAGCTTATTCGGGACTACCGAATCTCCATAAATATACCGAATAGTTTTGACATAGAAAAATTACGAAACAATTTCAGTATTTTCTCTCTCCGAATAGCCTACGTTATAACTACCGTATACTGGCAGTTACACCGGATCTCGATCGTTATACCGAATAGATTTGTACCGATAGCCTTTTTGGGGTTCTGTAAAACTACCGAATACCCATAAATATACCGAATAGTTCTGCTATCGAAAACATACCGAACAATTTCCGAATCTCAAAAAGGTGGGGGGGGGGTGCACCCCCCGCCCCACCCCCCTTGCGACGCCCCTGGTCATAGCCCACACAAAACCTTAATTTTTGGGCATGATCCCCTAACGTCTGGGCATGCCCCAGAGTATGTGGAGTATGGTGCTAATCCGTTAGGGCACCATACCAGAAAATATATATTTGAGTTAGTCTACCTATGGCTAATGCTGGATACACTATGCCAAATGTTGGGTACTCTAATCCCATAAACTATTGATGATTTGAGTGAAGCTCAGAAATCGACCAATTAGAATTCTGCTGTTTTGTTTTGGTTTGAGGTCAAAATTTTCTCTTCAATAGCATTTTGCAAATTACCTTGAGATTACCTGCCATTTTTTTTTTTTGTGATTACACCAGTCTACACCACAAATCCCTAAATTTGGAATGGCCTGTTCCTAAACTTGTGATATACCTGATATTTTGCATAGCTTATGCCTAACATTAACCACAACCTATTCCACTATAAAGCAATCCTGACTGGTTAATTTCTGAACTTAACTCAAATCAAGTAAGCTATTTTACCACAGTTGGGACTTTCAGTTGTTTCGTCCCTTCATTCACATTTTATGGCCTTATGGGAATGTTATACTTTCGCTCAAGTTTCTGCAGTAGCCTAGGCTAGTTGCCAAGTTTTGTTCACTAATCTTGTAAATTCTGAAAGTAGTTACAATAGTACTTGAAGGCTAAAAGTTACACCATAAGAGACAGAAAAACCACACGACACAGGAAAAACTGTGCTAAGCAACCAGAACAGAAATCATTAGCATGTCCTCACAAGCCAAGAACTGACACCCTATTGTTCGCAGATATGTTTGTCATTTTGTCAGTCAGTAAAGAGTTGCATGCTCGTCTGCCCACCAGAAAGAAACTTAGGAGAGAGGAAAGCACTGCAACAACCGAAGGCATAAAAAAGCACAAAGAATCTGACAGTTTCGACTTGACTGTAACATCAGTAACTTAGACAAACAGTAGTGGTAAAAGTGTGGTCAGTATGGTTAAAAAGATGTTACTTTTCTAAATTCTCTTGTAATGTAGTTTTAAAGGACCCCTCTTGCTTATTCTGCTTTTTATAATATATCTAGCTCCCATACAGAATTATAAGCTTCTAAAATCCCCACCTTTCTCCATTGTTTCGTTTTGTGCCTGCGGAATTTTAGCGCTTTTTTGGCCTTGCCGAGTTTTGCCGGTCACACAAAAAAACTTTTGCTGGGATCATCAACGTCTGCTGACAACTCTTTCACACATAAGGATCTGAGAAGCTTTTGTTTATTACTTCTTTTATTTGCTTAGTTTTCACACTTTTGAACCACGGCGCGATCAGTTTTCAAATGTTTTGCGCCCAGCCGCCGCGTCGGAGAGCAGGAACGTTGGACATAGTCGACAGGCGCTAACAAGAAAATCGCTAATTTCAGATGGAAAGTAATGGTATTTTCGAAAATGTTTTTTCTGATCCATTTCATAGGGAAAATATTATTTCTAGTAAGAGTTGTGCTTTAAGGGATTTTCTTTTATCTTATCATACTGATGTTGCATTCATATTTTGTAAGTTTTGAAAGGAGAAAGTGGGCAGAAGAGCTAGCAAGCCTTTAATGTCAAGTCATGCAGTTGGATTACCCTATAGTTAGTCGTCCACGTTGCCTGAAAATTGGCCTGCTCTGTGTTTGCTTCTCAGAGTTCCAACAAGTCTCTTCCCTGTGGTTTGGTCAGGAAAAGGAAGAGCCAGTACGGTGTACCAACGACCAGGAGTCGTCGCAGCTTTTTGTTCTTTACAGCTACAATTTGAGATTCGTTTCAAGACTTGATGATGACAGTTCTTTACCTTTGCTCAGACAAGTATAAAGACAGCATCTCAACACGGTATTTCAGCCTGTTTATGAATAGTCTGAAGTTCATTCCTACATTGAACCCCCCCCCCCCTGGAGTTTTCCAAAGGAAAGTGTCTGTATCTCTGGTTCTGCTTGAGATAGAAATATGATTCCTTAATGTTTGGTAGATAGATAATTAACAGCGCATGACATGTATGTGCAGACTTTCCATCAGAAAATATAATTTAAGAGCAATAAGAGTTTGAGATCATGAAAATTTAAGCTTAGTTTTATCATTCCTATCTCCTAAGGGATGAGTTTAGTAGTTGAAATCTTTCCAAGTCGGAGTCATCAGGTTTTGTTCTATGGATGTATCGTTATCATTGGCCTGCGACAGTCCAGTAAAAAGCTAGGATCTTTGTTACAACCAAGTAAATTTCTTGCGTCAAAAGGCTCCGTAAAAGTAAAAAAAAAATAATCTCTTGAGTCAAAATTTGCAGCGAACTCAACTATGATAAACGAGCGGTTCCAACGCTGCTGAAAAGTTTGCCATTTGTCTTTTCGTTACCACATGACGGTTGTTCTATTGGCCGTCATACCTACACCTACCATCCGACAAGAGACAGAAAATAGCATGTTTCTTGAAGCGGCTGGACATAGATCCTTGTCATTCAGTCCTCTCTCTACATGATTTTATTCTTGCAAGCTGGTAGTTCGTCTTATGCTAAATTTTTTTTTCGCCATTGTGTAATCCTCATTTGGAGAAGATTCAATTTAATTCGCTAACCGATGCGCAAATGTCATTTTTGGCAGAAAAATTAGATAGAGAGACAGATTTTTGCAACCCTTCAAATGCCACCAAACACTGGAAGAATCATCCCCTTTCCCCCACGAGAACCAGAGATACGGACACCAACCTAACCAAGTGTTTATAAGTAACGAATTGACTGTCGTCACAGGTCGTCTGCTAGATTTGTTGTCCTCTGGACGTTGGGTCGTGCTAAAGTTCTTTTGTGCCTTGTGTCAGTCCAAACGATGATTCGGCAGCAAGTTTGGGATGTTCCCAGTCAGTTCTCTGTCGGTCAGGATTGTTGTTTCTAATTGCTGGTCGAATGTCAAAAGCGTTCCGAAATAGACGGCAGATAAGTAATAACAAGTACAGCAGCTGACCATCGCCTATCTCTAGCTCTGTGTATCATGGATCCAGTGGCGACAATGGCATGTCATGATTTTGTTTTTTCATTTTAAACCTCTGAAATAGAATAAAGTAGTCTGACAACAACTTTCGCCCGAGTCCTGTCCCATTAAAGGAAAACGCGCCAACTACAAGCCCTAGTCGTTTTTACTTGCTGGATGTTTTCGAGCAATCCATGCCGACATTTTTCTATTTAGCTTGGCCAATTTTCTGATGCACCTACTGTTAGCAGTTACTAAGTCAGTCTGTCAACACCAAGGCCGTATCCGGGGGGGGGGGGGGGATTAGGGGGTTCGACCCCCCCCCCGAAACCGACAAAAGTAATAGTTTATTTTAGGCTTTAACCTCTGATCTATGTCCTTTTTTTTACTTTGTGGTCCGACCCGTGGGCAACCCCCCCCCCCCCGAAATAAATTCCGCGGGCAACCCCCCCCCCGAAATAAATTCCGCGGGCAAACCCCCCCCCCCGAAATAAATTCCGCGGGCAAACCTCCCCCCCCCCCCCGAAATAAATTCCTGGATACGGGCCTGGCCAACACTGTGGCTATCTGGGGGAAATCTAACCCCTGGTAAAGGAATTAGTTTCGGAAAATAGTTATAAACTGAGGCCTTAGCTTTTATCTTGAATACTTACCGTCTCGTAATAATCACAGCTGTTGTAATAACGGCTGCCAGAAAGACGAAACCGCCGAAAACTCCAAGAGCGACGATACCACCTAAAATACGGAGCACGTGTGAACCTTGATCGCTTTTGTCCCGTTTCCTAAATATTGCACCTAATGCAGGGGAGTGGAATTGCCGGTGTAACCAACTTGCGTAATCGCATTCATTACTTCTTAAACCCGGAGACCTAAATTTCATAGGATGTCACATTCTAAACCCGCGAACGACACCTCACTACTCTTTGCACTTGCCACGATTCACTATTTTCCGTGCGCATTATGCTCCCGACGTGTTTTCGTGTGCTATTGATACGTAAAACCGATTATCTGAATTTTGCCAGTCAGTGGCAGTCAGTGGGCCGGGAAAAGGCTGAAAACAGCCAAAGCAGTAGATAATTAGTCAAAAGCTGAGGCTAGTTCTGCAGTATTCCAATATTTTGATTTAAACATTGAATAGTGCGAGGTGTGCTTTACGGCATAGGCCTAGATGTAGGGTAAAATGATTGCGAGCCTTGATTACTCTCAGTTTGTTTTTTTTCCTAGTAGGAGCGAGTCTATGCAGTGGAAGTAGTAGTGTGGGGGGGGGATAACCTCTGTGTTTCCTTGTTAAAACAAATAGACTGGATGATTGCGGACGTGTGGCTCCTGGTTTGACGGTTAGGCCATTTTCTATCATAAAATTCAGAAGAAGGTGGGCTACTTCAAGTTTGGCTAAAAGGCTAACTTCTATACAAAATGACCATAGATAGAGGGCTAAAGCCGGGCAGAAAAGGTCGTATTGAAAAAAAAACGGTAAAAATCGCATTAGGCTACTATTCTCGGACTTCGGTAAGCTAGCACTATAGCCTCATTTGACTTCAAAAACTCTTTCACAAGACTTAATTCAGTTTCATCTTTTCTTTTTTTCCTGTGCGCATGTCAGTGATAAAAAAAATCTCCTATAAACAATTGAGTGGATTATGACTCGGGTTAGGCTACTTGGGCTAAAATTGCTTGACCAATATAGTCCCTCAGTTCTAGCTTAAGCTAAGCTCTAACAGGAGGGAACCGAATCTGCTTGTCGAAAACTGTCTCCTGACAACGATCTTGCGGAAGCTAAGACACGGACCGAAGGGAAAACAGTTTTATTTACTTGTTGCCATTTCTTGCCTTTTTCAAGGGCGAAATAACCTAGAAACAAGAACACTCGGTTCGTCCTTGTGCTTTTAGGTTTACATTCAAGCTCCTACCTATATTTAATCGTCCAGTTGCCACCTCCTCCTTTTCCACCTTATTCCTCGGCTCGTTTGCATTTGGAGGAGCCTGACTCCGGACATTTGCGGTATCCACCTCGTTTCCAGTCACCGGAATTATGGAAACGTCGTCATCTACTCGCTCGTATGGTCCCTTTCTGAGGAGAGTCCGGTCCGGATTTGTGGGGCGTTCGGTCCGACGCTCGGTTGGTTGGCGCTCGGCTGGTTGGCGCTCGGCTGGTCGGCGTTCGCGCTCGGTTGGTCGGCGTTCGCGCTCGACATATGCTATAGTTTCGTCGTCGCGTCTTTCGGTAGGTTGTTCGTAGGGTGGCTGGAAGTCTGGATGAGAACCTGGAATAAGGTGTGTACACTTTAGCTTGTAGGGAAGAAGTATTTAGGGAGGGAGCATGAGATGGCCTTTACTCGTGTCATATGCGTGGCGTTTTAGAAGAAAGTGTGAAATTTCGTGGAGACAAAACTTCTATCTATTCTTTCTTTTAAAGTGCTCATCCAACCTTTTAATCTTAATTCGGTCTTCAGTTTTTTATCTTCTTACATACCAACCTTTCGTTCACCGTCAAAACGAGAAGTCCTGCATCGAAGTCCATTTCATACACGGAAGCAAATAAAAACGAAAAAGGCAATCGGGGGGGGGGGGGGGGTACAGTCATGACTATACAGAAAAGTGCCACTGCTGAATGTTCACTGATGATCTATTGTGTTCAAGGAAGGAATTTTAGAATCCCAGAGTCATTGTAGGCTATCTAACTGAACACTGACGAGCGATGAGTAAAGGGGTTATATAGGCGTGCCTGACGACCGGAGGGTTGACATTGCATGTTTTGTCACTGTTTCCAAAGCTTCTATGGGGAAAAAGTTTACAAATGTCAAAAAGTAGAGAGAAGAGTTGGTTTTACGGAAAATGGTATTATGGTTTCTTCATTAATATGCACGCAATTCCTTTGACCACGCGTGATATGAAATTGGGTTAGTGGTTGCACACTGCGTAAAATCCGAGCGTATTTTGAAATCAGAGCGAATTTTACGCACGTTTTTGGGCTTGAAAATATCTCTAGCAATACGGACGTATTTGTATAAGAAACTGATCGAAGTCTCAAATACGTCCGTATTGCTGGAGATCTTTTCAAGCCCCAATATGTGCGTAAAACAGGCTCGGATTTGAAAATACGCTGGGGTTTTACGCAGTGTGTAAACCCACCATAATGAAGACCACGATCGTGTTGCATTGATCAGTTTTCCCAGAAGTATTTCATCTAGACGGGAATGAAACTATAGGGCTACCGGTAAACTAGCTAGATACGAAAACAATGTTATGGTTTACGTTAATAAGTGTCCAGACGAAAGATTTGGTAAAAGGGAGAAAGATCTTTTGTTTGTCTGTTTTCCTCTTACTTTAGTGTTTCCTTCTTCTTTTCTTTCTTTATTCCTACTCCGTCTATGCCTTGTGCTTTTTGATGGGTGAAAAATAGAAGTATTATTATTATCATTTAGTTAAATAACGGTAAAAGATCAAGCGAACATAATGAAAACATCTTGAATCCTTGATGTTTAAGCTCAGTGCATTATTAATAAAGTAAAGCTGTTAGCGAATCTACTTAAGCGCCTGACACCAAACTACAAACAAAGCAATACGCTAAGGATGCTATTATCAGAATCGGTGAGTCGTATCTGAAAACCAGCCTTGCATCAAAGCGCCCCGTTTCTTTTCCGACAATTTCCGGATAAAGCTTAAAAATAAATAATTCCAGCAATTCCAGCGCCTTATAAATAATGTGTGCTTGTGCTGCGAAGCGTGCGTTTGTGCAAAACTGTGCAGTGACTGTGAAACTACCTGCGTGCTGGTTTGTCTCGTCAGCTGGGGGGGGTTGTGTAGCGGCTGGTCTAGGGGACGGTCTAGGTCCTGGCCTGGGTCTAGTTCCGGGTAGCTGAGGGACACGTGGGAATGGATTTTCAAAGGGATGGTCCATAGATTCACTCATGTCCTGGTCGATCCGTCTTATGGCGTTAGATGGCGGTCGTTGCGCAGAAACTGGAGCGATTTCTAAAGACGAAGGACGAAATAAAGACATTGGAGAGGAAGTGGAAAAGAAACACAAATGCATCAAAACCCGAACCGACTTTAACTTTCAGCTACGTATCCACGTTGGGTGTTACGTCGCTCTACCGATGTACACGCCATCTCGGTGGCCAGTGAGCAATTGGCGTACCTTAAAGCAAGCTAGTAAATTCGAGCATGTACTGGCCTGAAAGATTTCGCTTTCCGATTTCAAAGAAAGTAAACTGCTGAAAAATCTGCTGAGCTCGGGGGTGAACATTGGTTCTTGCTCATTATAGAGTGGAACTGCTGAAAATCTGCTGAGCTCGGGGGTGAACATTGGTTCTTGCTCATTATAGAGTGGGATTAGGATAGACTGATGTGCCCATTGAACTTTAAACCAACGCGACATTTTCTAGCTTCAAACTACAGAAACTATATTTTGGATATTACACGGGGGGGGGGGGGGGGATTAAAAGCATCTATCTACGCTATTTTCATGGAGCTGAAAATATATTTTTGCACTTCAGTGCTATGTTGCCCCATGATACTTTCTAACAGATTTTAATCTGTATTTTTAAGAAAATGCGCAAAAAAATGGCACGGTGGAACGGATTCGTTTTTCTGATTCTCAGATCCAGAATTCGCTATTTCAACAACCCCTTTCAAAGATTTTACAGCTTTTCAGAATTAGATGCTAGTGCAGACTCCAGCCCAGGAAACCGGAGAGAAAACCGGAAATGCATTAAAGTGACCTATAATAGGCTGCCTAGCCTATGATTAGCCGATTACGGATAAATCTTGAAATAAACAGATATATGTAATTTTTAACTTTTCATATTTTGTCAATTGCTGAATGCAATGGTTTCAGTATTCTCATAGGTTAAAGAAAAAAAAAAATATTATTGTTATACCTTCACAGTAGGGCGGATCTCTGTTATACCTCCCATTCTTGGTGCATTTGATTCTTTTGGGTCCCACAAGGTTGCTACGGCCCATGCAGGAATACTCGACTATAGTTCCAATCACCGTTGTATTAGTGCTCAGACGATAGATGGCGTTTGTAACGGCAGGTGGTTCCGGGCAAAAAGCGGCTACAAGTTATAACAAGTAATTAGAGCGCGTCTTTGTCTGTCAGTCTGTCTGAGTCCTGTGGATGCTTCAAGGGCATTGAAAGGGCAGAGTCTAAGCATAGATCGCAAGTAGGGTGCAAGGCTCTTGTCTCAGGAGCAGAGTGGTGTGCTGATAAGGGGGGGTGAGAAGAAAGGCAGAATCTGCATCGGGGATTTTTCTTGGATCATAGATTGGCCGAATCTGGCGGTAATTGGAAATTTGGTAGGACTGATAATCTCTTGGTCAAGTTCATTGGAGTGTTCAAACGCCTGTATCGGACTGAGAATCATAGCCTAAAGCAATGAGAGCCGGAATTCAGTCCCATTGTTCCTTACAGGGACTTCACTAACGGACGCAGACCTCACAGACGCATTAGAAATGTCGGAGTAATATGAACACTATGGACATTGACGGACTTGTTATATCGCATTAATTCAAACCCTGTAGCGGACTTGTAGCCCGGCTTAAGGCATTGAGAGCCGGAATTCGCCATCCCCCCCCCCCCCCAGGAACCCAGGATTCATCGACTGAATTTTGGATATCTTGTTAGAATTGCTTTTCAGACTATGGGGGGGGGGGGAGGCAAATATAGAAGCGCAGCGGGAAAGAATTTTCTTTAGGAGACGGGGAAGGAAGGACTCTCCGCGAAGGACTGTCCCCAACTTGGGTTCGTGACGTTGAACGAAACTTGTTATTGGAAAACCCAGAGGATGGGATTCCGGAATCCCATTTTCGTATACGAATCCTGGATTGTCACATAATGTCGAAAATGCAGCAAAAACTACTAGTGCAGATCGGGAGGGGGGTACCAGATGTAACAGGGCAGTGCAGAAGAATTTTACTTGCTTGTATGAGTGGAAAGACTAAAGACAGCCTATACACAAGTGAAGTCTGGAGGTTCTTAACGCTGAATGAAAAATTTGTTCAAGTTAGGCGAATCTCCTGAACGTGAAATTAAGTTCGAGTTCGGTACATTTTAATGTTGGAAGTCCGTCCGTCATAAACCTAACAAGCGCTTTATCTAAACGACTTGTGCATTATTACAAGCTTACGTTGCCAAACACGCAAGAAAAATACGCAGGCAATGTGCATTAGCAGTGTTGGTATAGCTTATCATACTGATAGGAGCTGCGCTATCCATATTCGACATAGACTAACTACCATACTGTCTATAACTACATACTCTATACGAACATCCTAATGGCACGTAGAGGTGGTCAGGGAATGGAGGCTGATAAGGGGGATTCCTGACAAGATTTTCAACACCATCATGAATTCCGCGCGAGAAAATTAAGATTTTGTCATAGAAGTGGTGAAAATTCAGCCGGTAAAATCAGATCGTTATTTCTCACGTTGAATTATATAATTGCAAAATTATCTGATTGTAGATATGTTGTAGTTCATCGAAATTCACATGGCATTTTGGGCTAAACACAAAGCTGGTTTGTCGCACTCGTAGTACCTTCTGTTTTTTTCCGGTAAAGTAGTTTTTTGGTCTCACCATTTCCCGGGGACTGACTCTGCCCCCAGTCCACGTTCCTGTTAGTGCGCATTAATGAGGTATTACAAGATACCGGCAAATACTATATAGTGAGTCCGAAAACGGGTTATACTACTACCAAGCTACTACGGAGCAGTCACCAGTGAATCAGAAAACCCTTACAGGAATAACCAGATACCGTAGTGAATATTCGGTGGCAAAGACCGCAGCTAAAATAAAAGTTATCTTTTAACCTGCTTGCTGCGTTGCATCTGCCATCTAGATAGGGCGAAGCAGGTTTAAAATCCAGGATGGGCGTGCTATAGGCTACTTTGTAACTCGCAAATCTACCAACAAGCAAACTGTCAATAGTTTAAACTTACGGTCGCATCTGGGTGGGGGTCCATTCCATCTCTCATCCACGTCACAAATGAGGTCGCCTCGTCCAACCAGCACAAAGCCGGGATCACAGTTATAGGAAACAGTGCTAAGGTAATCCCTTGTGCCGTTGAGGAGGCTGTAGAAGCCGTTCGGAATTCGGGCTGGGAGGCCACATTGAAGGTCTGAGGAAAAAAGCGTAGAATTTTGATTATTGTAAAATTTAGTATAAAGACCTTCGCGTTTCAACACTGTCAGAAGTTTCATAACATTTACACAAGGATGCCCAATTCCAATAGATACGTGATAACACACTATGTGTTGATGTTACAGAAAAGTTGTGATATGAGACTTTGAGTGTTACGTCTTTAGAACACCAGTACACTGTGCAGTCCCATGATACCAGTCTTGTCCTACCCAGTGCCAAAATTTTCTGGTATTGCTATAACAATTGCTATCGCACAGCCAGTCATGCGATAACAAGTGATATCGCACGGTTGGAACTTTTTTCTTTTAACATCAGGCGAATACCAGAAAATTAAAACAAGTGTACTAGTGTTATAATCATTATCGCCCTTGCTTTTCTTCGGGCGATAGCAGAAAATTTGGCCCTTGGGCATCATGATAGGCATATATCAGCCTATCATGCTACCCGTGGGCCAAATTTTTCCGCTATCACCCTCAGAAAGGGCGATAATATATAATAAAACATAGCACTGAACATGGTTTGCAACGTTATTTTTAGCGAACCAATAACATTAAAAGAGGTCACAACCTTAATCTTCTGTAACGTTAACAGACAGTGTGTTCTCAGAAGAAAATGCGGATCCTGGTGAAAATTCTATCAAACTTCTGACAGTGAAATATGATAGGGGAGGTCGGGGTTGAACCGTACGTTTTTCGTTTTCGGCTAATAATTCAATTTGTGTAGAACTTGAACAAATTTTGAAGATTGGAAATGAAAGATAATGAGACTGGCTATGTTCTGTAATTTTTTGAGAATTTAATTTCATCTGGTTTTGGCGCCACGATTTTTTCTTTTTTTCAAAAAATCGTCCGGTTCAGCCCCACCGGTGGGGTTGGTTCGGACGGGTGGTGTTTTGAACCGGACATGTTAAGATGAGCTCTGAATATGACCGAATAAGTGGTTCAACTAAGCGCTTATCAAGTTTTCACTTCTTAGAGAAGAGTTGGACTATCCGAACATACCACTTTACCGAATTTTTTTGGAAATTCGAACTCAAAAGAAAATGCTTGTTGAACTTAACTTTTTCCACCGGAAGCAATTCATTTAGAAAGCTTGGCTCCAGCAGCTTTATCCTGCTACCCGGACTCCAGAAAATGGTAAATATTTTGATCTGGACAGAGCGGGGTTGGACCGGACCTCTAGAATAACGTCCGGTTCAACCCCCCAGAACGTGTCCGGATCAACCCCACACAGACCATTTCTAAAAAAAATAGCACCAAGAAAAAACGGAAAGTAGTAGGAACCCCGCAATAGGCTAATAAGATGAAGAAATGAACCTACATTGGACTAAACTGTAACCAACTCGCCAAAAACAACTAACTTCTTCTCTAACTGAAAATGAAAATGAAATTGTAAGTCCGATTTGTGCAATGAAAAAAAACAAAGTCGCCTGGTTGGGAATCGGTTCGCACCTGAGAGTTCAAATTTCGTCCCATGAGTAAGAACACTGTTGCCAACCTCAGTTAATTATTTCATGATTTTAAAACAAACTTTGGATCTGCCCAAAATTGAAACTGTCCGGTTCAACCCGCGTACGGTTCAACCCCGACCTCCCCTACTAGTTAAAGTATGTATTGGCACCAAATTGCTGTGATCTTCCGGTCAAATTCTTGGCCCTTTGTCAAACAAAATACGTAAATAAATCACAGATAAATAGTATATACAATTAAGATTTAAAAGTCACGGCGAGAAAACATTATTGTAAAACTCAACAAACTGAGCGACAAAACTTCTTCGATACCTTTCATGGTTATACTTAACGGGTTCGAGTTTGGGAATCTTCATGGCTGACTGTCTTGCTAGTCCAGGCTGAAGTATAGCCTACTCCTGCAATATTTTGGCCCTTCTTGGGAAAATTCCTTTTCGGGCTGTAGTTAACGGACCTTCAGTTGCAGAACGAATCTGTTACTGAAGCTTCAACGTGACGAGCCTTACTAGGTTCTAGCTAGACATACTCTTAAAGGCCTACTTACGTTTGCAGACGGGTGGGAATTCGTTGAAGAATCCGCTTGCCAAACAAGTCCGTTGGCTTGGTCCTACCAGGAGGTGTCCTTTGTCGCATTTGTATTCGATCTTAGTTCCGATGTTGAAGTCTTCAGTGATGATCGTGGCGTTGGGGGGTTGCTCTGGGCGTCCACAGGATTTAGGTTCTGGAAAAAGTGAGGTTTAGCTGGGGTAGTCGACTAAAAATGTGAAGGAGTATGGGATGTGCATTGAGTATTTCCCGATTAACTATTTTCGAGAATTAGTCGTATGTAGCCGTACGAAAAGTAGCATGCAGTAGTAACTGTTGCCATTGCATGCTCTTACTAGCACACTGGATGCTACTACAGCAAGATTGGATGCTATTGGATACTACTACTTAAGATTAACCCAATCGGAGGCATTTTCAGTCAAAGTATTCCATACTATCCATACGTACATGCAACTTTTTCGTACAACCACCATACAACTACACGGTCAAAGAATTCTTCATCGGGTTGAACGTCAAGATATAAGATGCCACAAATAAGATAAGCAAGTTCTCAGTTTCGAGACGGCTGGTAGTTAATCCTAAATGAACTTTCGGGACAAGCCTTATTTATTTATTCTATAGCACATTGTAGTAAGTAGTATTTTATACTAAACTCTAATACTGTATTATACTATATTCTGAGATACAATGCGCAAGCAGTTCTTCTATCCGTTCTTCTCCTATCTCCCGATCCTCTTGGAATCATTTTCATGCGAAAAAATTAACGGATGACGAAATATGGCATTACCATAAACTGGAGTCACCACATTGAGCAAACCGTATCTAGGCAGCGCAGAGGGCTAAATTTCAATCCGTTTTCCACGGAGGGTTCCGACTATTTATCTGGAAAATAAAGCTATGATATGACTGTTCCGTCCCAGCTAGAATCGACAATTTAATCGCTTTTCCCCTTATTCTGTATACAATTTTGGAGATAACTAACCAAGTCAGAAAAACGGCAAATCCAGTCCATCTTATACCGTTTTGCAAATTACTTATCACCCTTTGGCCTAAAATTCAGATTTTCCAAAGGTTGATCAGGGAACCGCTAACGGGAGTGGAAAAATAAGTTGGAAAATATAACCAAAGCGTGAATGACGATTCGAAACTCCTTTTAGTCCAATACACTCGTAACCTTTATGTCAATTTTTTTTTGTATTGTAGACAGTAGTTGCGTTTTTGCGGATACCATGGTATCTGTTACCACGGTAACTAGATCGGCAATTAGTCGTTTTTGCAGTTACCGTGGTATCTGATATACGGTCCACTGCAAAAACGACTATTGCCGAAATTACACTTTTCGAAGTCATCCCAAAATATAAACTGATATCCAGTTAAATCACTAAGTGTTTAACCAATTTGACAAAATTTGATGAAAGTGAGATGGGTTTTCCAGATACCATGGTCGGACCGTGATATCTGAGTATATGTTACCACGGTAACTGGCCAGATACCACGACAACTGCAAACACGCGTTTTGACCGTGGTATCAGATACCACGATAACTGCAAAAACGACTTTAGACCGTATATCTGATACCATGGTATCAGCAAAACACAACTATTATTGCTGTCAGTTATTGCATTATCTGCTTATTTTTTTTATGTACTCCTTATTTCTTTCTTTTGCCGTTTATGACGTGTTGTAAAACCATCTTGAAACTCGGAGTAAGATTTTTATCTTGGCATAACAATAATAACAGTTACGCCATACCCGCCAACAGACGAAAGTAGAACGGAGTTGTACTTCAGCTCAATTAATTACGCAATTAGTTGCTGGCGGTTGCAGGTCCACATGTGATATCACTAAGATTTTTCACACACGGGAAAATTGACCATCTGGTTAAGCCGTGTGTGAAGTTGATTCCCGTTATTGAAACGACATACACAATTATAACAAGTCATAGTAAAATGCGAATTCATCATTGGCTGCTTTTTGCAGGAATGATGTGGAAGTAGGTCATGGGCACACAAAATATAAGGGCTTGAAAATCTTCCAGTTCCCGATCGCCCCTTTAGGTAGGCTACTCCCATGACTCGAATACAGTTACGATACAAGAATAAGAAATAAAGGATCCGATTTAAATGATGTTTAAGGAAGAAAATGAATTTGTTGACTGAAAATCTTCACACACAGTTTCGCCTCAGCATTGACTGAATTTTATTTGTATTATCTTGTTGTTTTATTTTAATTCAATAGTAGGTTGTTTTTTCCAAGTAAATATGTAAGGAGCTGCCAGTACTACTCATAAGTTACAATATTTATTAAATCATAAACTCTAAGTTATAAATTACTCGTCAGTTTTCATGGATACACAATATTTGAATTCTGTTGAATTAAATTGAAATGAGAGGATCGTGGGCCACCCGTGCGCGAGATTAATTGCAGGCAATTATAATTACAGTATCTTTGACAAACAAAATCTATTGTACCACGTACACTACTTTGACCAAAAGTAACTGCAATGCCTTTGACGTGCCTTACCAGCACTTCTTATTACGTTTTAATTAAAAATTGCCACAATATCAAGGCAACAAAAAGAAAATTAAGAAGAAAACAAGTAGTTATGCGGGGAGAAAAAGATGAGTAGTGAAATTATCACAAAAAGCTGACATAAATTTAGGCCTCAATAAGACGTACTTTGCCTTTCGTCGTACTCCTTGTAGTTTCTGTTTGTACGAACTATAGTGTCTGTTGTTTCCGCTATAAGGAGTTGTTTGGACTTGCCATCTCCCGGTGACAGCTCACTAGGACCTGCATCCCGACCAGGTTCTGGTTAGTCCAAACCCAAAGTGCTCAGATAAAACGAAACACTGGTGAGTTCAAAACGTCGCTGTCATCCAATGACAGCTTTATTGTGGACGAAAAAAATCTGAACCAGAACCAGAATAATAATAGATTTTGAGTGGGGAGGATATTATAATCATAAGAGCAACTATTCAGTCTTAAACCCGCGAGCAGAAAGAGTGCAACGGGGTGAAAACAGTCACTTAACGCACAGTAGATACAGTTAGAGTTTCAATATTCTGACATACATGACTTCTTTGGAACTCGGCTGTTTTCAGCCTCACTCTGTCCACTTGGCATTGATGAGAAACACGGAAAAACTCTGGATAACCGGTATTTCTGACCAATGAGCTCCTCGTAAGCAATACATAAGCGGGAGCCTGATCAGCCTCAAAAAGAACCAAATCCGGCAGATTAAAAAATCAGCGTAGTGCCGTCAAGAGTGAATAAAGATGTCGGAAAAGAGGATTGATAGAACGTAAAATAAATCAGTAAAACTAAAAAAAAACACCTCAAAATAACAGAATCTAATGATCTGTCAGAATACTTCTCATACATGTCAGATAACTGTTTGTAAAAGTTTGAAACAATTTTGTTAAAGTAGAAAGTGATAAAAAGAAAATGAACGAATTGTTCCCTCGCGTGTGTTTGTCAGTCACCAAGTAAGATGGGAAAGGGACGAGTGATGGCAGCTTTGTTAAATTTCACTCTTCTATTTTATGTTTTCTCCTCGTGTTCATTAGTAGTAGAAACCGCGACAGTGTGATAGGATGTTGACGGGTAGTAGGTGTCATCTGTGTCAGATAGTCAAGCGCGAAATGGCTTAATTATCTGATAAGTTATGTGATGTCTGCAGAGGCGTTACTAGCCAAAATGTTTGGGGGGGATGAGGTATTTACCGACTGGCTGGTCATTTTTACCGACTGGTTTTGCAGATAAAAACGACTGTGTTGACGAAAAATCGGCTAATTTTAAGAAAAATCAACAATTTTTACTGTTTTTAAGAAAAATAGCGGCGCTTCGCGCCGACTCGGCTATTTTTTACCGACTGGCCGACAACATTGGGGGGGGGGGCGTCCCCCCCCTAGTAGTGACGGCCCTGGATGTCTGTATCAAAGGTCAACAAATGAAATGGTGAATTTAATGAAATGTGAATAATGAAAATTAAGTAGTATATCAAGTGTCCACACAGAAGTTATAAGCCTATAGTGATGGAATGCGGATAAACTTGTCCTAAATTTCGCTTACCCCACTATGGATGCTCTAAACCACTTAACTGTTGACGCTGCCAAAATTCTGATGCTAGCCGGATTCCGGCCGAATATCGGTCTGACGGGAAAAGAAAACTAAGTGTGGTTTCCAGTTTGTACGGAACTCCAGTTAAACTATCCATCCGATCCGAAAACTAACAGCATATTATGTTCTTATTTTCAGAAATATACGTGACCAGACAGCCTATCATACGTAGACTACATCTCATGAAAATAGTGAATTTGCAGAAGAATAGAAATAAGTAGCCTACGGCGAAAATTACAGAGTACCAGACGCAGCAAAAGAATAAGGCGTCGAACAAAGAGAGACACAGTTAAAATACTTACTATGCTGGCAGATGAAGTGCAGCTTTAGGTTGCAGTTTGTATCTGACCACAGCCATCCTTTTGTTCCGTCAAATCTGGCACAGTCATCGTTGCCGCCGGGCAAATTCCAGAAAGAAATCGTGACATCACGACCTGATAGCCATTTCCAGTTGTTTCTCTCCTTGGGGTCTCGGAAGGCTCCCATCCAGTATTGGCCGTTCGGGTCTCCTCTGGAGAAAGAATGTACCATTTATTTTATTTTACTATTATTTTATTTATATCCTCCGAAACCGACGAGAAAGCTAAAAAAAAAAACTAAAACTGAAATAAGAAACGTTTGGTGGTTTTAATTCATTGTAGGTCGTTATTTACCATCAAATGGGTAATGCTTAAAGGACACCTGAATGAAGAGTACCAAGTATCATCCCTATCTGTATGACTTCCGTTAACAATAGAGAGTTTTCGAAATAGGCTTGTTGCTCACGTTAGCACCTCAGCTGACATCTGGTGGTACGTATCGGAAACTTCAGTTTTCGGAACGCTAAATCTGTAACCAATTACAGCAGGCAATTACATGGAAAAGAAACACACTTGTACAGTGTACACTTTACTTACTTTATTCTTTCCAATCCAATCCAAAAAAAACTCTACAGTGTGGCTCTTTTTCAAATTTCAAGCTTAACAATCCAAGTATGTGACGCTAAAGATAGCGTTTTTCGCTCAGAGTCTACTTTTTCGAACGCAAAATTTTCACCTTATTTGTCATCAGCATCATCACTTTAGCGTGAGCT
The DNA here is from genome assembly GCA_023053555.1 of Branchinecta lindahli. Taxonomy (NCBI): domain Eukaryota; kingdom Metazoa; phylum Arthropoda; class Branchiopoda; order Anostraca; family Branchinectidae; genus Branchinecta; species Branchinecta lindahli. The sequence goes on along the minus strand of JAKZAO010000012.1, from coordinate 16,725,271 downwards.
ACAACTTTAGCGTACGGTATTTAGGTCTCACGCGAGTTTCCGAAAACTTTCTAATGCCTGCAGAAAACCCAATCCAAATACGAAATAGTGTTTCCAAGCTATGATTTTTGCTCCATTTTGCATCTGTCCTTATTTCAGTACCGAACAATTTTAGAAATGAACAAATGCTTCCAATCAACCCTTCTTCTGAAATATTTTTTAACCAGTTAAGCCCAAACGTATAGCCTACCTATCTAGAAGAAATTCCAATACGATCCGGCCAGCGCTGTACAAGATTTGAATGAATTGCGCTTTTTGTCTTGGAGTCTGCATGTGCAAACGTCCAGAAACAAATATCCCTATTTTGAAAACGTCACGCTCAGGAGAAGAATGCTCTCCGTGGCCATGTCTGTAAATACATTCTCCATGGTGTGTTCAAGTATGGTTTCATTGTTCAGGTGTCCTTTAAGAGATTGAATATGGATAGTAAATAGACAATTATTTGGATTGTGCAAAGGGATTTTTTTTTATTTTCCACTATCTGCTCTAGTTGTGTTGCGAGAGCAACACTTTGGTTTTGTCGTGGTTTTTTATGGCACTTGCCTTCCGGCCAAGTGCCATATACCGATCACTTTTCCGTCGGTCGGTCGGTCAGTCCGGTGATCGCGAGTTAGGGTACTTCCAGATGTGCTAGGACGATGAAACTTGGCAGGTGTATTAGGGGCCCGACCAAACTAACTTGGAAATCGTCACTTGCCCGATCCGACCATCGTGGGGGGAGGGAGGGGAGCCGGAATCCGAGATTTAGTGACAAGCATAACTTTCGAACGGGTAATCGGATCTTAATGAAACTTGATATTTGGAAAGACATCATGTCTCACATGTCCCAACTCAAGTCCGGACCGAATCCGATGAATGTGGGGGGGGGATCGGAGGGGGGAACCGGAAATCATGTTAAACGCTTAGAGTGGAGCGATCGGGATGAAACTTGGTGGGAAGAACAAGCACAACCCCTAGGTCCATCATTGACAGAACCGGACCGGATTCGTGCACTGGAGGGAGAGTTGGAGGGAAGTTCCGGAATTCCGGTCATACGGAGTTAAGATACTTCCTGGTGGGCTAGGACGATGAAACTTGGCAGGCAAATCAGGGACACGACCAGATTAACCTGGAAACAGTCAGCTTCCCGATCCGACCATCGTGGGGGGGAGTGGAGGGAGGGGTATCCGGACTCTTGAGGTATGTATAACTTCCGAACGGGTGATCGGATCATAATGAAACTTAATATGTAGAAAGACCACATGTCTCGGATGTCCCATTTCATGTCCGGACCAGATCCGATGAAGCTGGGGGGGGGGGGGGTCGGAGGGGGGTCCGGAAACCTTGTGACATGTTTGGAGTGGAGCGATCGGAATGAAACTTGGTGGGAAGAACAAGCACAAGCCCTATGTAGATCAGTGACAAAACCGGACCGGATTCGGGTATTGTGGGGGAGTTAGGGGGGTCCGGAATTCCGGTGATCGCAAGTTAAGGTACTTCCAGACATGCTAGGACGATGAAACTTAGCTTGAAAATTAGAGACTTGACATGATTGGCTAAGAAATAGTTAGTTCCCAGATCCGACCATCCCTTAAAGTACTAATGCTAACCGCAAAGTACAAAAAATTACTTTTAAGCAATATATACATTTTCGTTATCCCTATGAGCCCATGATCATTTTTGCCTCAAGGGTTTTGCTTACAACTGAATTCCTTAAAGTACAAACAGTAATTTTGAGTAAAATATACATTTTCGTGCTGCTGGTGATCATCTTTTTTGCTTCAAGAGTTTTGATTACAGATGATTTTCTAGCGCCCTTAAAGTTCGCACAGCCAAATGCATTGCCAAACGATACAGTCTCGTGATTTCCAAGGACCCATGATCATTCTTATCTCAAGGGTTTTGCTTACAAATGATCAATAGAAACCCACGAATTGACGAATTCCTACTTTCATCCTCTGACCCAGCCTTGCAAGTGCCATATGAGCTTCCAGCTCTTGTTTTTTTTTTTCCTAGCACCCCGATTTCAGCTTATTACTAGAAAGTGGTAAGGGTCTAACCTCTGCGGTTTTTACGGAAAGTGTGGAGCTCAGGCCGGATCGATGAATATGACCTTACATTTTGGAAAGCTCCGTAGAACTCTTGCCTGGGGCCAAAAAGGATGGTTTTTGCTTGTCCTCGAGCCAGAGCCTACGGTGTGTGAAGTGAAGTGGAGTTGTATAGCCTATGTTAGAGAGGACTAAATGAAGTTATGCAGCCAAGCTTTTGTTTCATCAAACCGTGTTTCTGCTTTCGAGTGGAAAGCTCCGTTCTAGCAGGCAAGCAGACAGGCACCACTTTCAAATTGAAGATTGACTAAAATCCTAAAGTGCTAAATATTTGCGGAAGTTCCCCGGCCCCGTAGCCAATATATCTTCTCTGAGTGGTAAATAGAAAAATTTACAGAAAGAAAAAAGTGGCATTTTTCCGTGGGTCCGAAAGTGCTGCCATCTATTGTTTCTGCCCATTTATGTTCGTGATTTCGGTTGAGTTTATCATTCCATTTTTTGCACTTGGATTGAGGAAGAGAAATGATATCAGACATGCCTCTTAAACTTCAAAAGTTCTCTCACTGCTAAAGAAATTAGAGCTTATCCCTTGCTCCTTTCTAAGTTGTGATATTAGAAAGTTGGCCTACGGCAAAAAAGTCAACTTTTGAACCAATACAGATAGAATTTTTTTTTCAACTGCAATCGATAGACCTTGATGAGCTGATCAAAGTATATGTCATCCGTTTTTTGGTACAAAAATTCCTTAATGAGATACAACAGTTCGAAAGTTTAAAGGGGTTGACAACTTCAGTATACACTGAAACCAACAATAGTCCGATCCCAATTGCGAAACATGTAGGGGACGTGTAAGGAACAATCGGCTGCTAGACCATAATCATCTTCGGTGATGAGGGTTTATCAACTTCTGCTAGTTGGTGTACCTATTAATCCTATTAATTTTTTTTCCGGTGTTTATTTGATCGTGAGAATCATTTAGTACCATGTCTATTGCGGGGAGATGAACTTGTAAGTAAAAATCGGTTGCCAGAAGGGGTTCATGAGGGGCTAGAAACTTTTGCAGATTGGTGCACATTAAATTTGTTCTCTATAAATATCTTGTAAGCAAGAATCGGTTGCTAGAAGGGGTTCATGAGGGGCTAGAAACTTGTGCAAATTGGTGCACGTTTTATTTGATCTCTGTAAGTCTGAGTGTAAGAAAATCTCTATGGCCTCTAACTATAACTTAGAATTAAGTCTTTGAGGGGTTGACAACTTTAGTGGTAGGATACACACTCAAACAAAGAATAGGCGGAACCCAATTGTGAGACATGTCAGGACTTGTAAGTAACAATCGGCTGTTAGACCATAATCATCTTCGACAGTGAGGGGTCTCCGACTTTTCCTAGTTTGTGTACCTATTTTGCTTCCGGTGTTTTTAATGAGAAGAAAGCTTGGCTCATGTCTATCACGGGGAGAGGGACTTGCAAGTTAGAATCGATTCCTAAAGCATTGTCATTTTCATGAGATCCTAGAATGGTCTATGGCGATGGTCTATCACTGTAACTTAGAATTAAGTGTAAACGCACGGATAGAAAAGATAATAATGTAAAACAACGATATAGTTTCGCAATAATTAGTAGAGTGACATCTATGGTATTTTGACCCTGAAAAGTTATGGATAGCTTTATAATACCAACTAGGTTATCTTATATAATGTTCCAAGTTTTCACCAGTCACGATAGCTACGATTGAAAAGGATAAAGTTCAACTGGCTGCAAAGTCAATTTAGTCCCTACTTCCGATATTCTGTTGTTATAGCCATGTGATTACAGATTGTGTCATCAGTTCAAAAAAAAATTCTTCTTGGATTGGAACATACCATTTTGGAAACCTCGATGGGTTGACAACTTCAGCATTTAACCGTTAGCGAAGAAACAAACCAAAGTGTTGCTCTCGCAGCTCTTGCTCTCGCAACACTTTAGTCGGCGAAGCCGAACAAAGGTTGCTGCAACACATCACGTTGCCCAGGCAACGTAGGTCTAGTTATGACGTTCAGAATATCTGCGGCCGTCCCCACAGCATAAATTCTACTATGATGCGCTAAATTTTTATCTCAACACAAACGCGGCTTTTCAGTGGGCAGTGGTGATATTGGTGAAGATTATTTAGTGCCTGAACGAAAAAAAGTCTTAAATCTTTCTTGTAAAGCATACAACAAAAATACAAGCGCACAAATCATACCACAAATCACACGGAAATTCCACTATTTGAAAATCGATTATTATATATTATCGCCCTTGCTGAGGGTGATAGCGGACAAATTTTGCCCGCGGGTAGCATGATAGGCTGATATCGCCCGAGCGCCAGCGAGGGTGATATCTGCCTGTCATGCTGCCCGAGGGCCAAATTTTCCGCTATCGCCCGAAGAAAAGCAAGGGCGATAATGATTATAACACTAGTACACTGTGCAGCCCCATGATACCTCCTGGCAGAAATTCGGTAAAAAAGCAACTGTTTTATTTCAATCTTTTCTTTAAAATTAATGCTAACGTTGCTAGTAGCTAGTAACGCAAAATAGCAAGGGATAGTAGGATGTTGTTTCAGAAAATATATATCCGTTTGTCATAATCAACTATCTTTTACCTTCGCAAGGTTGTCGCTGAAGGGCTGGTTGAGCAGCGTCTTTTTCTGGATTTCTGATTAGCGAAATGGCAATCCTAGCTTACTGTTGAAATTTGTGGCGAAGTAGATGCCATCTAGCGGCGGATTATTAGGGAGATAGAATTGATAAAGCTCAAACCGGTGTTGCCACTGGTTGCAGAATTCTGCAATGTATCATACATTTTCGTTTCTTCGACAGAGTGAGGATCCGAAGAACTCTGCGACTGGCTCCTTAGCAATAAATACAAAAATGAAGTATAAAAGTTGAGGCGCATAATTGTGAAGATGATATAGCGAGATTCTTGTTAATAGTTTGTAAAAAAGACGTAATTTCGTAGGTGCCAAAATATCATTGTTTTTTCTGGCCAAAAGTCACAGGTTCCATCAGAACAAGACCAAAGGTTTCGATGGGATCCCAAAAATTTAATGTTTGATCCAGACAATCGGGTCTTGTCTTCGCCAGGCTAATCATCTGAGAAAACCAAGTTCAGATATACCGCTGTAAGCCATATCTATTTTGACGATACTGATCGAAACTTCCTGCTTTACTTCTGCCAAATTTCCGGTTTTGGCCGGATTCCGGGCGAACAAGTTGGCCGGGTAGAAAATGTGTTCTTCTTATCCCTAAATCGAGCGTCTAATCAACTTCCAATAAAACTGTTACTTTTAACAAACTTTCCGGTTTTGACCGGATTCTGGGCGAACTACTTGCCCGGCAAGAAAATGGTTTTCACCATCGTGTTCAGCATGTCTTCTTACCCCTAAATCAAACCTCTAATCAACTTCAAATAAAACTTTTATTTTTTACAAAATTTCCGGTTTTGGCCGGATTCCGGGCGACCTACTTGTCTGGCGAGAAAATGGTTTTCACCATCGTGTTCAGCATGTCATCTTACCCCTAAATCGAACATCTAATCAACTTCAAATAAAACTTTTACTTTTAACAGACTTTCCGGTTTTGGCCGGATTCCGGGCGAACTAATCGTCCGGTGAGAAAATGGTTTTCACCATCGTGTTCAGCATGTCTTCTTACCCCATAATCGACTATCACATTAGCTGTTTAAAAATATTTTGTTTGCCCCTTAATTAAAACCCCCTCCCCCACCCCTAAATATAGGGCTACAGAGCCCATCTACGAACTTGACCTTACTCTTGACCCAAAGAATCGTCACACCAAGTTTCATCAAAATATCTCATTCCCTTCGAAAGTTACAGACCGTACAGACAGACAGACGGACAGACGGACAACTTTTTGCGATGTCATAGGTATCCGTCACTAACGTTTTGGGATCCCAAAAAGTGGCAACACCGGAGTTTTATTATGATGAAATGTTTATCAGAGACTTTTGATTTGCTCAATAGCTGCCTTTTGGAGACTAGAGGAAAACAAGTTAGAGTAAGTTGGAAGTTATGTTGTCTCAGTTGACAAGTTCCATTTCCAGTGGGAATGTGAGTATAACAAGGTATAACCCAGGTTGGCTGGCTAGGAAAGCAACATTTTTTTTCAGTTTTAAAAGACTTTTCTACAACGTTTTCCAACATTTTTGTTTACTGTGTTATTTTTTAGTTTTTTTTTGTTTTTCCTCCTGAAAGTGATGTCTTTTATTCATTTTTTGGAGATCAGGCTCTATTTTTCAGTACTTGAGGGAAAATGATCGATGAACTTGATGAACCGACCAACCGTGCGTTATCACTTTTTATCCCACGGCTGGCTGTGCGTTATCACTTTTTAGCGCACGGTTGGAACTTTTTTCTTTTAACATCACGGCAATACCAGAAAATTTTGGCACTGGGTAGGATAGGACTGATATCATGGGACTGCATAGTGTACTGGTGCTATTCTTGAATAGCGGAACAACCAAGTAACGCATTTTCAGCGGGTCTTCAGGCCAATTTAAGTGAATAAGTGTTGGGTAACTAGATTGTCCTAACTCAGTCCTTTTCGGTTAAACTTTAAGTATTCCTCCAGCCCAGACTCTTTGCGAATCAGGTTTGACTGCCCTATATGAATAAGTTCGCTGAGATATATTCTAGCGATACTTCGACCCTCCTTGGCAAGGCCCAAGGGTACTTTTCAGGCTCAAGCTAGAAAGACGACCTGCAACAAAATAAATGAAGGTTCTAGCAACTACAAATATTTGTTCTGAGAGTTCAAACTTCAGGAAATTTCCGGGGTGGAAAAATGAACAGAAAACGCCAGCCTCTGTAGCAATACAGTCGTCTCGTGTTTTTGCGTTGGCTGCTTATATTCGCCACTGGACACGGTGTAATTTGCCGATCTTGAACACGGTTTGTCAGAACAAGGCAAACTTATGCGTTAGATATGGTTATGCGGTTTATTCAGTTAAAACTCAGGGAATGGGTTTTAACAGCTTGTAAATTGTTGTGGCGTCGCTGCCTTTAGAACTGTTGGACATACTGAGGGGATATTCACTCTGCAGCACTCGGTTTATCACTCGTTCCCGGAACCCTTACGGCACCAGCACCCGGTGTACACTGGTTTGGGAAATTAGTATCCCGTCGGACGTACACTGTCAGAAGTTTCATAACAGATTGCGCATAACACTTTCAAGAATAACAACTTTTTACTTAGAAATGAAGTGTTATGACCAATTAAGTTTACACTAGTTCGTGCCTAGATCTCCAACAACACCTTCAATTGGTGAAAATACTACACTGTCAGAAGTTACATAACGACAACAGAAGGATGCCCGGTTTCAACAGATAACACTTTGGGATGTTATATGTTATGTTTCTTTTGTTCCCGTTAGTTGTTTTACCAATTGAAGGTGTTGTTGGAGATCTAGGCACGAAATAGTGTAAACTTAATTGGTCATAACACTTTATTTCTAAGTGAAAAGGTGCTATTCTTGAAAGTGTTATGCGCTATCTGCTATGAAACTTCTGACAGTGTATATGGTACTCTGTAAGGATGTATTATTACGTACCTGTGACGTCTCCATAACTCCCAGCTTAAAAATCCTTGAAGGGCGGGACTTGTTTCGTCGACTAAAGACCCCCCTCTGGACTGACAGAAATCCTGTGCTTCGTCAAAACTCAGTGGTTGTTCATTGTAGAATAGGTAACATTTTCCGTTATAAGTAGCTGAGCTACCCGGCGCCTGGTCACGGAATTGTGGGCACCGCTCCATGGGTAAAGCCTAGAAATGTAAAAATCTGTAAAACTTTTATATAAACGTTTATGAAACGTATCTATTTTAAAGCAGAATTGAAAACTGTATCGTGTTCCATTACTTTCTTTTATGTAACATGCTTTATGTTCACCTATTTGTCTTTCGCGGTTGTTTTCACGCTTTTGCTCTCATAACCAAATTAATCTTCCCAAGGAGAGTATTCTCACAGTAAGGCCCCGCCTCTCGCGTCGTTTGTTGTTTAGTCGGGGGTATATGATATGATATGATATGATATATATGATATATATATATCATATGTTTGTTGCCGGTGTTGAAGAAGATTGCGCGTCACAGTGGAGAGATATTGCGAGAGTTAATGCATAGGCATGATTTGTTTTTTCTCTCTCGGGGAATTAGAACTAGAGTACAGCAGCTGTATGCCCGTAGTGGGAAATTGTAACGATAAGCTTTTCAGTGAACCTTTAAAGTTTAACTGAAAAGCATATTTAATTTTGCGTCATCCAGTTGAATACACTAAATTATTTGAATTCTGCAAAGGGATTTTTTTATTTTCCACTATCTGCTCTAGTTATGACGTGCAGAATATCTGCGGCCGTCCCCACAATGAAAATTCTACTATGACGCGGGAAATTTTAATCTCAACACAAACGCAGCGCAGTGCTTACTGCCTGAACAAAAAAAAAGTCATAAATCTTTCTCGTAAAGCATACGACAAAAATTCAGTACCATAGATCACAAGGAAATTCCACTATTTGAAAATTGATTATTCGTGAACAGCGGAACAACGAAGTAACGCATTTTCAGCGGGTCTTCTAGCCAATTTAAGTGAATAAGTGATGGATAACTAGATTGTCCTATCCCAGCCCTTTTCGGTTAAGCTTTAAGAAAACTGAAAGATTAGTAGAATATCGAACTTATGGCCCCCACAACCACCATTGCACATTATGCTACTGCTACATCTTTAGTCACGTACCTGATCAGTATATACGAAAGCTTCACATATCGAGAGCGATTGTCCTGTCGGCCCTTCTAAGTGTATTGATACGAATGCGCCGGGCATAGGAGGGTTGCAGGGTAGAAAGAGGGGTCTACCTTCCTCTACTGGACCAGTGAACCTGTTGCAGATAGGATTAGCCCCAAGGTCTGGTCGACTATTGCCCACACGTACAACGACAGTTGTAGGTTGATTTTTCACTGAAAAGATAATATGGAATGAGAATAAGCGTGGGAAGGACCTGCGTTTGCAAATGAATATGATTAAACGGGACACAAACAAATAAACAAAAAATAAACACTCCTACGCCACTCCAGATATTCAGCACTTAGTTAACAATTCATATTAACAACCATCACTAACACAACTTCAACCTACAATAAAACGTTCACGGTGCCCCATTGCAACTTCAGGAATCTACCCCTACGGAACGCAAACCTGAAGAAGGCCTGAACTCGGGACTTCAAGGGCTCCTCTTCCGAACTAGCGATAAAGGAATCAATTGAAACCGAGCTCGGTGCGACTGTGGGAAGATCTGGTGGTGCGATTTGGAAGTAGGCTGCATGGCCAGGCGCTTTCAAAATAAGTCCCATCAGAAAAATCAAGAGACAGATAAATATTTGGCTGGTCTGTGAACAAAAAGAGGAAAAAAAATATTTGGCAGTGTTTATTTTATTTAGTAATTTGCTTTGAATTTTTTTGTATACTATTTCTGCTTAAAAATCCACCGTAGTTCTAGGACGAAATGGTGTGTTCACTACACTCAGTGTGCTATCGAACTAGTGATCGAGTCGGCTAGGCATGGAACCGTTGCCGTAAACGGTTAAAGTATTTAATGCATGTGGGCCGAGAAGGTCGAAGACACCATCATTTTTCGATGAGTCGGATTTTTACGAACACACTGTGACCTTAGTTTTGTTCAAAATCCTCAGGGCATCCAAGCGTATTCACAATTGCTAATTAACTATTCACTGATCTCCCGACGCAGGTCAGACGTATACTAAAATCTTCGAGAAGATCGAGGGGCGTGCAAGAGGATTAAAACAACGAAGTATATCACTCTGAGTCGTTGACAGTCTGAGCGTTTCTGGCATAGCCAGATCAGTTGGGGAAAATGACTGTTTTAACTTCCAAGTTTCAGCCCAATAAATCCACTTGTTTGATCCCTAGACGTGCCACACGTTTTTCGTTACCTCCCTCCAACTGCCCATACTGCGGCCGAATCTGGCTCGGACACGTGAAATGATCATCTGAAGCATCTTCTCTCACCACCTATCAAGTTTCACTAGAATCTGCGCGTTTTTCCGTAGGTTCCGGCCCCCCCCCCCCCCCACACCGTGACCGGATCCGGTTCGGACAGTAAATATGTCATATAGGGCATATACTTAGCCTACTCTACACCAAAGCTCATTTGAATCGCTGCACTTGTTGACCCCTATGTGAGCCACATAATTTTTCCGTGACTCCCCCTACTGTGGCCGAATACGACTTGGAAACATAAAAGTCGCATCTCTGACATCTCTTCTTCCCGTCCGTCAAGTTCGACTGGAATCGGAGGGTAGCCTATCCAATCCCTCGATCAGAAGTGTTTCGCGAGTTTTCCAGTGCTCCAGTGCTCCAACCCCTTCACAAGTATTGGATCCAATCCGGACTTGACAGTGGAACATTAGGGACGATATTTCTTTCCACCTGCCAAATTTTATTTAAATCCGATCACCCGTTCGAAAGTTATGCATGCCACTAGATTCCGGATTCCCCATCCCTCGATTCCCACCACGATGTTCGGATCGGGGAAACGACTATTCTTAAGTCAGTCTGTTCGAGTCACTGAAATGCTTACCAAGTTTCATCGTCGTAGGACATCGGGAAGTATCGAACTCACGGGATTGCGAGAAATCCGGACCCCCCAACTCCCGCACAGTGCCCGGTTCCGGTCCGGTTATGTTAATGATGTATCTAGGACTTATGATTGTTCATCCGACCAAGTTTCATCCCGATCCTTCACTCTATAAGCGTTTTCCCATATTTCCGTTTCCACCCTTCAACTCCCGCGAAAGTCACCGGATCCGGTCCGGATTTGAAGCGGGACGTCTGAGACACGAGGTCGATCTAAATATCAAGTTTCATTAAGATCCGGTCATCCGTTAAAAAGTTATAATACCTCAATTTTCCTGATTCAGGAAGTACCGAACTCGGGGGATCACTAGAAATTCGGATCCCCCCCCCCCCAACTCCCCACAGTGAGCGGACCCGGTCCGGTTATGTCAGTCACATATCTAGGACTTGTGCTTGTTCTTCCCACCAAGTCTCATCCCAATCCTTCCACTCCAAGCGTTTCCCAAGATTTCCGGCTCCCCCCTCCAGCTCCCCCAAAGTCACCGGATCCGGTCCAGATTTTAATCCGGTCGTCTGGGGTACGAGGTCTTTCCGAATACCAAGTTTCATTCCGTTCAAAAGTTATAAATTCCTAAATATTCCGGATTCCCCCTCCCTCCATTCCCCCCACTCCCCCCACGATGTTCGGATCGGGAAAGTGACTAGTTCCAACTTAATCATTTCGGGTCCCTGAAATGCCTGCCAAGTTTCATCGTCCTAGCTTATGTTGAAGTGCAAAACCCGGACAGCCAGACCGACAGAAATTGCGATCGCTATATGGCACTTGGCCGAAGGGCAAGCGCCATAAAAACATGTTGTCCATGTTGTTAGATCCATAGTCAAACTATGATCCCAGCCTCCCCATGTCTGGCCCGCGCCACTAGATGACCCAGCAGTCGGATCGAGTCGTGGCTTCATCGTGGGTGTTGGGTGGGGGGGGGGGGTCTAGACGTTGCAAGTGGTAGAATGGTTACGATGCAAATCCTTTAATTCAGTTTCTGTTACTATTGAATAATGTTTGCCTTGCAGAAAGAGAAGGTACAAAAATGGTCACTCATATCGACTCCATAATTTTTTCCCGAACATTCTTCCCGCCTTTAAAAGTGAAACCGACTACAATGACTAATGAGGAAGATATAAAGACAAAATCATTCATGTAATTTTAAAGGAACAAATTAGCTTGCAAAAAAGTTTTCAGTAGGTCAGAGATCAAGACCAGGAAAGTTACGTTAAATGCCGTCATTTATTACATTTTCCCAACTTTCTCAAAACCATACATCTGATGCAAATTATACCGGGTTTCGATTTTCGTCATTTTCTGCGTGGAGGTCATGACAAGTCATAACTCGTCAGCCATGACAAGTATCAAGTTAAAATTTAGAATATTTGTTGGCTGGCGGGTCTAAATATAATAATAATAAAAAATGCAACTTTCGCATCTACAAAATTCTCAGGACAACATTAACACTAAATTGAACGTCAACCAGGAGACAGTCCACACCTGCTTTAAATTGGTTGATGCTTTCTGCGTTCACAACACTTTCAGGAAGATGATTCGAATAGTCCACTATTTGGTTTTTGAAACTCTACTTTGTATATACTTTTATATTCAAATACTGCATAAAACGGATGCGTCAGCTACGATGCTTGTGGCAGCAATATTTCGGCCCTTCTTGGCAAGGGCCGTGTCATATAAAGATGGACAGACTAACACTATTTTATTTTCACTACTCGCTACATCATCTGGATACTAACTGAATTCAAAATCACATGTTACACTAAAGCACGGACACTTATTTACATTTTTACATATTTATCAAATTCCCGAAACTACTTAATATTTACACTGACCTGAACTTGAACTTACAACCCTTATTAAACTTGAACCCTATTTACAAACTGAATATTTATCACTAATTATTTTAATACAAGATAGCCCCCTTCTAAAAGAAAATAGCGCGACCTCGCGCGAAAATATTACAAAAATACAAATGCGAGAAAATGCAAAATATACAATTATGACTAATCTCGCAGGGGATAACGAGATGTCATAAATAAAAAGAAGAAAAATGAAATGAAATTACGAAATGGAAATTAACTTTAAATCATAACTGAGAATGGAATTATTATCGTGCTTAGTGTAACAAAATACACTCTAGAAAATTGGATTCCCGAAAAATTCCGTTTGCTTTCTTGTCCTTGAAGATTTTCGTATGGGTTGGTCGTCTGCATCTCGTTCTTCTGTGGCTATGGATGAGTGTGGCTGCGTCTGCTGTTGTTCTTCTGACTGCATCTGATGATGTTGATCTGGCTGTGGGTGGTGATGCTCATCTGACTGCCGTTGCTGCAGGTAACTTTCTGTCTCTGGTGGCTCGTGGAAGGACTCGAAATGGTCCTCCTCCGGAAAGTGGCCTGCTTCTGTAGACGTGACTGACTGAGGCCGTATCTCTCGAACAGCAGTTGGCTCTGCCGAAGCACATGTGGCTAGCCAATTATCGAGAGAAAAGGAAGGTGTACTCTCTTCGCTGCATGGCTCGTCAGTGGTGGAGGCTTTCGAAGAGACGTTTGTGCTCCCATCGTCTATGTCTGCCTTGTTGTACTTCCATTGAGACTTCGGGTAAGGCTTTAAGCGGTTGACGTGGATACGCTTTTCGATCCCGGTTTCTTCGTCCATGATTATGTAATTGTGGTCGTTACAGACTTCAACGACGCGAAATGGACCATCGTATGCTGGCTGTAACTTCGATGATATGCCAGCTTCCGGGATGATTCTGCGGCAGAGTACTTCATCATTAGCCTTGAACTGTTGCAGTTGGGTGTTCTTGTCGTAGTAGACTTTCTGCTGCTGATGATACTTCGATGTTCTCTCTGCTGCTAGTAACCTTGCGTTTTCCACTCCTTTCTCGACCCTCGTCACGTAGTCATCATACTCGTACCATTGCATGCTGTCATCTGCTTCGCTGCTGCCGAATACGATCTGATGGGGAAATCTTCCATCTCGGAAAAACATCAAGAAAAAGGGAGTGTCGCCGCTCGCCTTGTTAGGACTGTTGTTCAAGGAGTATACGACGTAGGGTAGGTACAGGTGCCAATGTCGGTGGTTCGCCTGAACAAACTTGGAGAGAGCAGCTTTGAGGTCTCTGTGGATTCTCTCCAATTTCCCATTTGATTCGGGATGGTACGCCGTTGTCCGGATTCGCTGGATCTCCATCTTCTTGTAGATTTCTTCGAGTAGGCTGCTCATGAAGTTCTTTCCCTGATCTGAGAGAATTGAACGAGGGATGCCGAACTTCATAAAAACTTCGTCCACCAGAACCTTAGCGATGGTTTCCGCACTTTGGTTCTTAAGAGGAAAGGCCAGTAGATAGCCGGAGAAATGATCGATGACTGTCAAGATGTACCTATGCTGCTTGGAGCTGGCAGGATGTATTTCTCCGACTATGTCTACTGCGATCCTCTTGAACGGCTCATCGGTGACGGGCAGTGGCTTTAGTGGAGCTCGTCTTGGATCCCTCTTGTGGTGGCCGATAGCTTGACAAACAGGGCAGTTGTTGATGAAGTCGCCAACATCCTGGTACATTCCTTTCCAGTAGAACGTCTTCCGAAGTATCCGATAAAGTCTCTCGATGCCTTGGTGTGCTCCTATCGGGTTACAGTGGTAAGTAACCAAAACTTCGTTTCGTAGACTTTTAGGAACAGCCAAGAGCTTGTCTTCGGACCGGTAACTTCGTTTGGGACGCCGGAACAGTAGCTCGTCTTGGAGAAAGTAGCTTTCTTCGTTATTCTCTTCATCGGTGGTAGGCTTGCGTATTATGGCTTGTCGAATTCTTCGAAGCTCAGGATCTTGCTGCTGATGTTTTACCCATCTCTTCTTCATGTGTGGATCAGCAAGATGGACTTCGAGCAAGTTAACGTTGATTCGACTCAGCGCATCTGCATCCTTGTGGTTTGATCCAGGCTTGTGGGTTATGGTCATGGAACCTGCATAGTCCTGGATCTTTAAAGCCCATCGCTGGAGACGTTGATTGGTGGAGACTGACTTCTGTAGGTACGACAATCCTTTGTGGTCAGTCTGAACTTCGAACTTCCTTCCGTAGACGTACTCTCTGAAGTGGTCGAGGGCATAAATCAGGCATAAGCATTCTTTTTCGGTCGTTGTGTAGTTCAGTTCAGCCTTGTTGAGTTGACGGCTTGCATAAGCGACTGGATGCAGAAGTCCTTGTTTTCTGATGAGGAGGATGGCGCCTAGAGCGAAGTTGCTTGCATCAACTCGAACGACGTAGTCTGCAGCCGGAGAGAAATCTGGCTGAGCAAGAACCGGAGCATTGGTGAGTGCTCGCTTAAGCCCTTCGAAGCTTGCCTTGCACTGTTCGTCAAAGAAAAACTGGACGTCCTTCTGAAGAAGACGGGAAAGAGGAGCTGCGATTCTGCTGAAGTTGTGGATGAAACGTCTGTAAAATCCGGCAAGACCAAGAAAACTTCGAATCTGCTTCACGTTGTTTGGAACCGGATAGTCGACGATGGACTTCACCTTGTCTTCGTCAACACATATACCATGTTGTGTGATTCGATGACCAAGAAGCTTTATCTCTTTTACCGCAAGCTGTGTCTTCTCAGGACGGATGCGCAATTTGTGTTCTCGAAACCGCTGGAACAAAGCTGAAGTGTTGTTGATGAACTCGTCGAAGGTGGCTCCATGGAATATTGTGTCATCTTGATAGGCTTCAGTTTTCTTCAGCTTGTCGATAACTCTGGCCATCATGCGTTGGAAGGCTTGGCCGCTGGTCTTCAAGCCTTGAGGAGTCACGGTATATTCGAATTGATCGTCCCATGTGACAAATGCTGTGTACTTGCTGGATTCGGGCTCTAGTTCCTGTTGAAAGAATCCATGTCCCAAATCACACTTGCCAAAGAACTTCGATGATTGAAAACTTTCGAGGATGGTGCTTATTCTTGGCAAGGGATGAATGTTGTTGAATCGAGTACGCAAGTTCAGCTGCCGGAAATCCGTGACGATCCTTACTCCTCCGTTCTTCTTTCTTAGAACAAGCATTGGTGCGCCCCATTCTGATGTACTTCTTCGAATTATTCCTTGCTGAAGCATGCGCTGAAGCTGCTTGTCTGCTTCGTGTCGCAAGGAGTGCGGGACGCGGTATGGGTGTCCACGATACGGTTGGGCATCTGCTTCAAGCTGGATTCGATGTCGGTACGTACTGCAGCGTCCAAGAGGTTCGTCGTCGTCCAGGACGAAGATGTCAGCATAAGTCTCGATCAGGTCTCGCAGCTGACGTTCTTCTTCTCTGGAACATTCTGGAAAGCTGAACTTCGACTGAAGCTCTCGGAGACGCTCGTTGCTAAACCAGTTGTAGTTGTCTGATGCTTGTTGGTGCTGGGCAGAACTGGACTTCGAAGATGATGTGTCTCTGCTGGAATCTGGATGAAGTTGATCGTCGTTGACAGATGAAATATCGGCGAACTTCTGACCACGATGTAGACGGATGCGCCTCCCAGTAGTGTTGAAAACTGGGACTTCAATTTGACCAAGAGCGTTGACTTCGTAGATAGACTCAACGCCAAAAGCAGAATTCTGAGGTCGGAAATGAACAAGCTTGCCAGCATGAAGTTTGTTGATCTTCATAACAACCAGCTTGGCTGACCAAGGCTTGAGAGTGACAAGAGAAGAAACTCTGGCAAAGCTTTCAAAGAAAATCGGGTGCTGAACACCGTTTACCATGAGGAATTCAGACGAAAGAAAAAGATCAATTTTCATCTGACGAATAATATCTGAACCAATCAGGGAAGGATAACGCATAGATGTCGTAGGCATGATCAGGAACTTATGACGAAATCGTTGTCCACTAAGCTCAACTTCAACATCGGCCTGTCCGATAGGCAAAATCGGATGACCGGAAAAAGACTGAAGTTGGAAATCAACATTTCGAGAAAAATTGGCAACGTCGACGGAAGGAATGCTTTGGAAAATATCATGACGCATCAAAGAAACTTCACTTCCGGTATCAATCATAGCAAACGTAAACGACGGACCAACAATAATAGAACACTTTGGCAACGAAGAACTGATATGTACAGTATTTACAACACGCCGACCCGCATATCCCCTTTTATGCGAGCCGCGAGCCAGAAAAACAGTTTCTAGCTAAATGGCCTCGACGGCCACAGGTCCAGCAACTACCTGGAAACCGGCTAGTTGGACGGCGGCTATTGCTTCGCTGAAAACTCCGAGGTCCATCCCTTGAAGACTGCCGAGATGAAGGGCGGTAAGATTGACGCCGACCTTGTCGAGCAGAAAAAGAGTCATTCTTGGAACGGAAATCGTTCCGAGGACCATATCTACAGGGAGATTGGAAAGATTCGGAAGACCGAGAGGAAACTGAGCTGTTTCTTGAAGAAACAGACGGACTTCTAGACTTGGACCGGTATTTACGGAAACGGACATCAGATGTCTGAGGGGACGAATCTTCGAAAGATACTGAAGGCTTACCAATTGGTTTCAGAATCCCGTTGGTTTCCTGTATTCCGCAAATCCTCTCGACTTCTTCAGCTCTGCATGCGGCTGCAATGGCTTGTTGGAGATTCTTCTCAACTCCCTGTCTGTAGACTTCGCGTTTTGGGGCCGGGTTGAGCCCACTGAGCAGCGCCTCCAGGACAATGCTGTCCGTAGCCTTCCTTTCTTCGTCCGTTCCCTCCTGATACTCTTGACAAATGTCTTTCAGCTTCCTGACATAAGATGCTACGGTCAGTGATTTTCACTCTTTCTTCTGTCTCTCGTATCCATTTTAGAAGGTTATCTGATTGTCCACTGAACTCAGGAAAACTTTCTGCTACTAAAAACAAAGGAGGCACACTTATATTCACTGTCCTTTCCGCCATTCTCTCACTATATGTACACTATTTACAGTTCATCTCCTGGCAGCCTCGCCATTTCTGTCATATAAAGATGGACAGACTAACACTATTTTATTTTCACTACTCGCTACATCATCTGGATACTAACTGAATTCAAAATCACATGTTACACTAAAGCACGGACACTTATTTACATTTTTACATATTTATCAAATTCCCGAAACTACTTAATATTTACACTGACCTGAACTTGAACTTACAACCCTTATTAAACTTGAACCCTATTTACAAACTGAATATTTATCACTAATTATTTTAATACAAGAGGCCGAAATATCGCTGTTTCAAAGTCAGCTTGGGCTCAAGGAATACTTTATATAATATAAAAGCCAACCACACCCTCCCAGTTCAGGGACGACTGGGACAGACGACACAGTGGTTTGGGCTCGTAATTTGGGGCAACACTCACGAAACTCTATGTATTAAGATTTTGTAACAACACATCCATCCCGCAATGGATGATCATTGTGTCTCGAGTACCATTTAGAGGTTTCGTCTTCCCCACCCTCCCGATTCATGGGCAACTGGGCACACATGGCTGATAACTTAAATTTCATAACTTAACAACGGTTTGGGTAGGGCGACCAAAGTCGTTCTGCTGAGTCGAATCAAGAACAAATAATCACAAGAACCTCCGTCTCCCTATCTCTGTAATGCTACCATGCGGAGTCAAATATATTCCTATACCCTTCCCGATGCAAACGAGCAAACAAAAGAAGCTACGCAGAACATGTTGTCATCACAATTTGTTACCTCTATAAACAACTATATCACAGTAAAGCCCCGGAGAAGAAATATCCAAAGTAAAAGCCGATTGGTTGTCTGGACACGCTGCAGAGCGGGTCAGCGCGCCTTCTGCACTAATTCCTCTGATATGCATAACGGCGAAGAGGGAAGTAGACCGGCAAATACCTCTCTAGCTCAGCTCAGTTTTGTCGGGGTATCCATAGTCGCTGAATGGGACCAAAGACGGAGGTTCTGATGGCTTATTTGTTCTTGGTCGATTCAGATTCGTTGTGGATCGACATGTTCACACCGTATTTGGTATTTATGACGATGGGTTTTTAGGGCTTTGTTACTGGGGTGTTCGTGGTTAGCCAATACGGAGATAAAACAAATGAAGTGATAATTAACTCGTTCATGATTAATAAATGTGGAACAATAAGTAGCCTATGCGGAAGAAACTCAGAAATAGCAAAGCAAAAAATCTTAAAAAAAATTGATGTAGTAGGCTACAGAATTGTACTTCAAGACCTGCCAACAGATCGGAGGTCAGACTCGGCTGGTGACGCCTTATGCCCTCGTTATGTGAAGGGGAGCTGATGGCTGCAGGGAATAGCCTATAGGTTCAGTCAATGACAGACTTGTTAAATAGTTTATGTGGCATTATCTCTCGGATGCAAGTTCCCCGCCAGTGACAGGCTAAGAAAAATGAGCTTGATTTATACATTCAAAAGAATTTGAAACGTATATCATTAAACGGAGCAATGAGGTGTCCGCAATAGTAAGGCATCTGTTATGCTTTCAACGGTTTAAACGACATATCTGCGTCTATCCCCGATTATTATGTAAATAAACATTCAGTTACATGCTCCCCACTTAACTGGTCATCATATAGCTAGATCTTTCTTCTGATAATGTGTAACTGGACATTAATTTATATACTCACCACTCGACTGGCCGAAGTCCACCCTGACCAACTGAACCATGTATGGTTCCAGCAAGTTCACGTACCACCATGGTGATCTTTCTACCTGAAAATAATTTGCTCATTTATCAATTTCAGTTATTTTTTTCACCCACCCAGGAAGGATGTAGAGTACAGGCTAATATCGTATAATAACCAAGTCGAAGATTCCAAAGGCCATCATAGACCTAGGGTCCTATTCCTATCCCACGCTGCTAACAAAATGTGACAACTTTCACCAGGGAATGTCCTGGGTCGTAATCGTTCTTTGAATTTACAGATGTACATATACTTTATTGGAAGTCTGGTACAAGAGTAAATCATGAAATAAATAGTCATAATATGATGTTACTAACATACCTAAATAAGATAAATATGAATATATAAATAATCTTATTACTTTTACGTTGAATAATGATTCCAGTGTTGGCAATCCTTAGAACATTACTAACCTATTGTAATGGAATCATCACAGCTGCATGTTGTCCGGTCGAAGGATTAGTTGGGGAGAAAACTAAGCTGACGATCGACTGGGCATGTCTTTCGAAAACGACAACTTGACCAAGACATTCGAATACGGTATTGTGGCCTGTGGGATATAATTCCCGGTATTCGTTATATTCCGGCCCGGCAGAATTACTGATCCTGTAATCTTCTTGTTTCTCAGCGTTATAATCTTATCGGGAAACAATGCGCATCCATAGCTCGACTCAGCATGCTTTGTGTCAGGCTTGTGCAAGTTTGGGTATGTTTTGTGACCCCTTTACCTATCCCCGACCCTTTTGAAGACTAACCCTTCAGACACTCCGACGATCTTGTTGACACTACCGTCAAGGACCCCACATGGGAATTAACGAGAGCAGTGGTGGAGTGGAGTACAGTAGCCTAGGCTAGAACTCCGAGACAGTAAACTTTTCGGCTACCCTCTACCCCTTATCATTAAATATTCCTTCAGCCCAAGCTGACTGTGAATCATATTTGGCAGTGCAAAACGGATACGTCAGCCAAATTTTATTCGAGCTATATTTCGGCCCTTCTTGGCAAGGGTCCTCTTCACTGTCAAATACCCTTATCATTAGCCAGAGTGATAAGAATCCTGTCTGACTAGCTTTTTGATCCTCATAATTTAATAAAGGACCCTATGACAGCTAGGGTGGAGCAGACAGACCCCAGCCCAAGCACATTGCCAGTTTGTGAGCATATTCTTTGGTCCCCGGGCCTAGATTGAAACGTTAAACAGTCTGATAAAGATGTTCTTAGATGATACTGAAAGAACATTCCAGTGGTTGCCGGCCAAATTGTTCGATTGAAAGAAAAACGAAATTAAACAAATCGTACGACTGTTCTTTTCGCAAAAAATTAGTATTAGACCCACTCAGAGGCTGGAATCCGACGTGGAGCAGGTCAACGGAAAGGGTGGTTTTTAGCCGGTTATGTCTGATTATAGGGGAGACTAATTTAATCACATAATATACTTACGTCAGTTCTTGCGCAGGTATCTGGCGTGAAAAAAGAGCTGGTGCTGCCATCAACGGCTTTCTGAGGAACTCCGCCACTCGAAACACTCGACTGCATTGGTGCTTTGCCAGCGGCGACGTTGAGAACTGGAAATAAAGACCAGATTAGGTAAGCAAAAGAACTAATAACGTTCAGTCTCAGTAGTCAGTGCGTAACTTCATGAACGAGCAGTAGCGTAATTGTTGGTGCGCCGAGTCCTAATTTCGCTGTCGAAACCGAAAACGCATGCGCTTAAGGGAAGTGGGTTCAGGTCTATATTAGCAGTATTGAGGTTGACTATTCGCGTTTGAATTTCATTTTAGAACCTGTATAGGAATAAGCTTAAGACATGCCACATAATTTCTTATTCCGGAACGTCTAAATAAGAAGTCTTGCCGAGTTTTTGCCCGTCACACAACGAAACGTTTGCGGGGATCATCAACGTCTGCTGAGAACTCTTTCACACACAAGGATCTGAGAAGCTTTTGTTTATTACTTCTTTTATTTGCTTAGTTTTCACACTTTTGAACCACGGCGCGATCAGTTTTCGAATGTTTTGCGCCCAGCCACCGCGTCGGAGAGCAGGAAGGCTGGACGTAGTCGACAGGCGCTAACAAGAAAATCGCTAATTTCAGATGGAAAGTAATGGTATTTTCGAAAATGTTTTTTTCTGATTCATTTCATAGGGAAAATATTATTTCTAGTAAGAGTTGTGCTTTAAAGGTTCACCGAAGGGCTTATCGTTCCAGTTTCCCCACCACGGACATACAGTTGCTGCATTCCAGTTCAAAGTCCCCAGTGGAAAAAAAACAGATCAAGTCCTATGCATTAACTCTCGCAATGTCTCTCAACTGTGGAAGCACACTACCTATTACGCACAATTTTGATCAGGACATCGCCAAAAAATGTTGTCCCTGATTGATCTGTTGGCTACACTCCGTTACCTCGGAACGAACGATGCGAGAAGCTGGGCATATTTGTGAAAAGACTCCATGGGAAGAGTAGATTTGGTTAGGAAGCAAAAGCATGAAAACCACTGTGAAAGTAAAATATAAAATAGGCTGGCGATGGCGCTTGTTATTGAGAAGGAAAATATTGGACTAGTCTCAGGTTTCAGTTCTGCTTTAAGCGAAAGGATGAAAAGAATCACTAGGGTTATATAAGTCCGTAAAATCTATATTTGGAGCGGAGTATTATTTTAAATTAAATTTGCCTAATAAGTACCTCAGATATTGGATTTAGTTGAGAGCGAATTGCCTACCAGTAGGCTATAGGGAAAATAAATTTTTTAAAAGAAAAAATGGAGAACCGAGTATAGTGACACCCTGCCCTCTATGTCATTGGTTCCCAACCGGGGGTACGCGTACCCAAAGGGGTACGCGAGACCCTTGCAAGGGGTACGCGAAGGAACCAAAATCATTTTAATGCGTAACTTCAAAATCTCGCCTTACCTTTTTTTTAATGCCGAAAGCCTAATATAACCAGTAGCCAAAACGTTTTGAGGGGAAAGGTGTTATTACCGACTGTTTTTCAGAAAAAATAACTGTTACGAAAAATCGCGGCGCTTCGCGCCTAATCGTTTCTTTTAATCGTCTGGACGACCACTTTGGGGATGGGGTGTTGCCAACAAGTGCGTGACGCCCCTGACTACAGCTAGCCTACTGCCGTAAAATCTATTCCTGTGTCTAACAGTATTGTTTGAAGAAGAATCGAAGACATATCAAGTGATATTGTCATTCAGGCTACGAATTAAGCTAACGAAAACATTTGCGATGCAGTTTGATGAACGCACGGAGAACATCAAAACCAATCACAGAAACAGGCTGACTGTAAAAAAAAATATTGCCGTAAATGACGTCGAGCCGAGATTTCATAAAGTTTTAGCTAAAAAGTAGCCTCAAGTGTCTCATTGATTTTGTATGAATTTCTACACATGTATGCCTGATCGTTTATGATAAACATCGTCTTTTTAACGTTCTGGAAAAGGGGGTACGCAACATTTTCGAACCTTGATTAGGGGTACGCGGTACGGAAAAGGTTGGGAACCACTGCTCTATGTAATGTAGGGAATGATGACTTTGAGGCTGGAGCACTTTTTGCTGAAGTGTCATGAGCTTTCTGATTTAAGGGTGCTTTGCTTGGGTGGAATTTGCGCCTTCCAGACATCTTGGATTGTACATCGGCACAGATATAATATGCAAAGTGTGTAGATTTATCGAAAGGAGTGAAGTTTCGTGAGAATAGAAGTTTAATTTTTGTTATATTTTGTTTAATTTAGTTGCTTAATTAGTGTATAACTTGTTCATGTGTATGGCCTCTGGCTTTGAATACAGATTATTGAATATAACATAGTTTCCGAGTATCCCAAGTATCTTCAAATATAAGAAATGGCGATAAATGGTTGTCATTTAGTATTTGCTTCGCCGATATTTCGTCTCTTTTCACCCAGATCTGCGATGCCGGGGTTCTTTAATTCCTCTCATGAGCAGAATACATAATCTTTGAATAATTGTCAACGGCATATTTGGTAGTTTTAGGCACCATCTTGTCCACGGTTAAACCCTTGCGCATATTTTTGATAGTCGCGTTTTTTACAGATCGACTGGCGATTGGGACTTGTTCCCGGGTTCATCCAGTTGACCGTTTTTTGTCAAACCAAGTTTGACTGGACCTCCAAGAGAAAGGTGCATCGGATCGACTGTTGACTTTGTTCCCAGTCGATGTCCAGTCAAGCGACAAAAAACAGATCGTCTGGACCTCCAGTCGACAGTCGATCGCAAAAAACGGCAACTTTCGTTCCAAGCGATCGCAAAAAACGCGACTGATGTCTCCTTTCATTTTGTTTTATGTCTTGATCTAAATGTGTTGCTACTGAAGAGAGGAATGTTTGTGTCGCCTTGACGGTAACCTACAGAGGGTGGATTTGTATGAAGCAAATGCTGACGATTATATTGGGATAAAGAACTCCATGTTTCGATACGGACTTTAAGTAACAACAAATATTATTTAGCTACGCCTCCCCCCTGGACAAGGAACAGCCATCTCATAGAAATAGCTGATCCGTCTGCGGCTGTCCTGAGATCCATAAACAGAATGGAGCAAAATTGTAATCGCCCATGGAGCTCTATGATGTTTCGGTTAGTGAATTTTAATTGTTTTGGTTGTTGTCGTTGTTCTTTCTTTTTTTTCATTTTTTTTACCACACTCCGTCTTTACCTCGACAGATTATAAATGAAATTTTAGTTAATTTAAGATACTGTAGGTGTAGTTCCAATCGCTACTAAAATCGTGTTTCGCTCCAGTCTGTGTATCTCGCTGTGTATCCCTTCATACAGGTTCGAACGAAGGTGTTAGGCTTTAGTAATTAACGACAGGAGGTTGGAACACACCCTCAGTTATCCAATAAAGGGCAGATAAAGTGTCGTCAACAAGGGATTACGCTTAATCAGGTAAACCAAACCCTAAACAACCGTTTCAACATTTTATTACGCCTTCCGTGACCTTGGGTAACAGCAAAATATTTGTGTGACTATCATTTGCTTCAATGTTGTCAGTTGAACGCATTTGCCTATTGCGGCATGTAAAGTGGCCATACATTCTTATGATTTTGATATATATATTAGTGTGAATTCCTCCATCCAAGCTGACTGCGAATCATATTTTATGTCGATAACGGATAAGTCAGATGATATTTATTCTGGCGATATTTCGGCCCTTCTTGGCAATTCAGTAGTAGTTTACAAATTATCTTCCCGAGAAAGCGCAGAAGCTTTCACTCACTGCTACTAGAAAGTGGTTAACCCTGTTGCTCACCACCTGGATGCAGTTCGGCGAAGAAGAGATTCTTAACTTCTTTTCGTGAGGATAATAAATCATCTGTGAATAATTAGCATAGTACTATCTGAGAGTTTGCAGTATCAGCAAAAGTTCATCCTTACGAATATTGTCAGCCTCTTCTTCAGATTTTATTACTGTTCTTGCTCGAAATCGGTTGCTATGTCTGCCAAAAATGTTCATGAATCTTGGTCGGTAATTTCAACAAGAGAGTCTGTGTCAACTGTCAAGCAGAAGCTCAAGGTTGCGTTAGGACTGGTGTATCCAGGCTTTGATACGGACTTTAGTAAGTGCATTGGGGGGACGTTGTTGCAGAAGCCATGGCATATCTTGTAGCCGTCAATGAGACGTCACTCGAGAGTCTGGAGTTCCTCGTATTGCAACTTGCGAACTACAGTCTTTGTAGGGTTGTCCAGAAGAGGTGTGATGTTGCTTTGTTCCGTTCTACCGAACGTTCCACGCATGCCCAAGTCTAATTATGATCATTTCTGGTTGCTCGGTTTCGTACCGTTACACTTGCATCTTCGTGATTGCACTCCTGACCAACATTTGACTTGAAGCATAAAGGGCATGACTTTGAAAATGAAAGTGACTAATTGTAAACAATTAGAGTTATTTTAAAACCCCAACTTTCTTCCTCCATTTGCCATTATCATGGAACGTTTATTTGATGCAAAGTAGATTTTCGCAATTAGTTGGGTTTGTTAGTTTCACCTGAGGGTTGACCTTCGGGGTTAGGACTCGTGTTAGACATGCATCTGTACCTACACCTTTATTTAAATAAAAAATGATTGACTAGCTACCACTCATGAAGGAAAAATGGCATTTTTTTACAGTGAAAAATGGCGCAGTAAAGAATGGTCGATACAAGGTTAATCCTGAAAACATATAAAACATATATACGCAATTGTCGGCACAAGTTTTAAATGAATCAGACAGCAGTTTCTCTTTGATTCATTCGAAGCCTGCCCCGTGAGTAGTCATGAATAAAAGGCTATCGTTGTCCTATACTGACTACTACGTTGTAATCCGACAGGGATAGCTAAAGCTATCCTGTTATGCCTAACCATTCTTCGCTGATCGCTCAGGCCATTCCTTACCTCATAAAGTCGTTAGTATTTATTGTTCTCCCTAATTTAACTTATTTTTTTCCACCAAGATCGGCTCGAGGGGGTCGACGACTCTCATTTTTTATGTACACAATTCCGGAATAACGGAATAATCCTGACCATTCCGGATTATTCCTGGCCATTCCGGATTATTGCTAACCATTCCACATCCTCCCATTCTTTATCGAGTTTGGTAGTTCACCAACTTTTGTTTAGTCCGCATTAATTTCACCCCATTCGGTCTGTCCTGCGGCGACGACTCTCATTTTTGATGTACAACATTCCGGAACAACGGAATAATCCTGACCATTCCGGATTATTCCTGACCATTCCAGATTATTCCTTCGGGACGTGTACACCATTCCGGGAGAGTCGTCGACCCCTCGGATCGGCTCTTTTCGAGGCATCTCGATCGTTCGGTGCCCAGTCATGCCAAGCAGATTGGGGCGAAAAATCAGTTTCCAAATTTGCGTAATGTGAAGCTAAGGGAAAAACCTAGTGTTTAAAAAATTAGTGGTTTTGAAAGCTTCAAGTAGCCTACCTGCTGAGACACAATGAATTAAATCCTTCCTTCTCGGTCGTGCAAGAATGATGGCCGGAAAAACACACTCACACTATCACTAAATCAGTACGAAACAAGATCAAAAGTTTCGGTGGGATCCTGAAATCGGGTGTAGTTTTACTTCCTTGATCCAGTCCGAACTGGTTTTGCCGGGAAAAAGAAAAGGAGCTGGCCACACATACGCTTGCCATGCGTAGACTGTAGTAACTTCTATAGGACTTAGTTGCTAGAAATATCATTTATTTGATCCGAATATGTGTCTATGTATGTATTATAATATATATGTTATGTAAAAGTATATATGAACTTATATATATATATATTATCCGAATATAAATATCGTTATGAATAAATTTCAGCTGACTTATTTGTTCAGCGCCATCAAATATTATGGTTAGCATTCAGCTTTGGTTTAAAAATACTTATGAAGAATGTTAAGTTGGTCTCTTGGCACCGCCGTCCGTGTTTTGCGAACTCCGGTTGAATTATCCGTTCGGTGGCAAATGGTCGGAAGAGAAGATTTAGCAAGTTTTCTACCCCCAACACCTGTAGCCAAACCCAACGAGCTGATCAAGGGCTGACAAACGGTCAAGGCCGCGACGTCTTTTTTTTATTCTGCATCCTAAAACCAGCCAACATTACACTAAAAAAAATAATCTTGCAGTATCTGCTACTGGGATTAATTTTGTCTCTATTGAGATAAGATTATCTCTAATTTGGATTACTCTTATCCCAGTAGAGATAAGATTAATCCCGGTAGCAAATACTGCTGTTAACTTTAATCCTTATTCGGAGAAACTTTTTATAGTGTACTGACAAAAACAGGAAATCAAACTGGCACTTTACAGCAACAAGCCAGTCAATCTTGTCCATCATTAATTATTCAGTGGGTCAAATTGTATTGATTAGCTTAAGGGATACATATTTTCTTCTTGAAAATGTGGTGAGTTTAAGTGACATCTTATAAGCGGTGTCATATTATGTTGGTGTTCGTTCTAGCAGGGACCCATAAATTTCCTTTACAGGGGGCTTGTCAATAAGAGATTTCTGATGCGCTCTTGACCGGTCGGAAGATAGTTCGAGAAATACCCACGGTCCAATCACATCAAAGGCCAGATAGACAAAATTTGGGATTGGCTGCTGGCGCCTTAAGGGAGGAGTCTCTTTGGCGCACACGTCCAGTGAGGCAAACAAGAACGCCGATTCGACTCAAGTGGGGATTTTTGGAAACTAGATTTGTATCGGTCAACATAGCAATATAGAAGCATAGGAAATGACAAGCCCCCTGTAGAGTAAATTTATGGGTCCCTGGTTCTAGGGAGGTTAGAGAACTTCAAGAGCTCGGCTCGACGGTCTTTCTGTCACTCACTGAAATCGACGATTTCCTCTATCCCGCTTGCTCATATATTAAGTGTGAACGGTGAATTCCTCTATCCGGCGTGTTGGTGTTCCGGTTGACCCGTTTGGTCAGTTCAGCTGAGCTGCCACGCGTGTAGGCCTAGTTCCGTCCGAGGTTCCGTAGAAAACGGTTTAGGAGAGTGAAAGCTTGTTTATCCGGAAGACGCAAGATAAGGAAACGCATTTCCTTTTGCTTTCGCCTGACGGAAGTACGGTAGTAAAAAAAAAAAAAAGTTTGCCTGTAACTCAACGAATTGTAGAATGTGTCTAACGTAGTTCTAATTTAACAGTGGTTGGTGGCTATGGCAGTTTCGCCGGATTCCGGTCGGAACGTTGAACAGAGGAGGAAAAAATTCAGATTTGAACTCAGCCAGTGGAGCCATTTCAGTAAATATTAGGGGGGGGGGGCAATTTTGGGACCCAAATCGAGGGGGGGCCATGCCCTTGCTCCCAATGGCATCCCTTAATTCGGAGTGTCCTGTGTCTAACGGAGTTCTAATCTAACAATGGTTGGTCCTATGGCAGTTTCGCCGGGTTCCGGTCGGAACGTTGAACAGAGGAGGAAAAGAAAAATCAGATGTGAACTCAGCCAGTGGAGCCATTTCAGTAAATATTACTGGGGGGGGGGCAAGTTTGGTCCCCAAATCGAGGGTGCCATGCCCTCGCCCCCATTGTCGTCCTTGAACTCAGAGTGTCCTCTGACTCGTACACATTATTCCACTTTTCACGCCTGAATATTTATCCCCCACATCTAAGTACGAGCTTGGTATGAGACCCGTCAGTCTATGTAGCGTGTACAAAACGCTTTGCGAACAATTTTGGGGGTGTGCGCTGGCCCTCAGCCATTTCTTGTGTTTTCGTATGGTCTGCTGTCCGAACTAAAAGAATGGATTGATTGATAACATTTGTATGCCAGTCATAGGGGTAGTGAATGATGTTCCGAGGATACAGGACTGCCTAGGGATATAGTATAACCTATTTGTGCTCAGCGATGTTAGGAGTCACAAAGTCGACCGACTGTTGCATTGAAAAAAGAAGAGCTGTTCTCCTGAATAATAAGCGGTTCTTACTCTCTGAAATGTACTTACCACAGAATGGAATTCCGGGTGGCATCCAAGTTCCGTTATTTGAGCAGGTCCGTCTTGACGGGCCAAGGAGTTCGAATCCATCATCACACACATACATGGCAACAGTGCCTTCACTTATCACATTATCCGAAAACACTATTGTTGAGTGGGACGGGGAACCGGGATATCCACAACCACTGACTGGAAAAGAAAATAAGAATTATTTCAAGAAACAAAGATAATAGCCAAAACACAACACAAGCGCGCTGCTCATAGGATGGGCAATTTCTGTCACAACATTCTAAGATCTCACCCTCCTTTCTAACCAGTAGGCCGATGTAAGTAGTGAAGTTAAAGACTGAAATGCTCCTCAGACGGGATTTGAACCCACGACCTTCGGCTTTCATTGCCAGCGCTCTAGCACTGAGCTACCGAGAGGGTTTTGAACATTGTTCGAGTGGAGTCCTTTAGCACTAAATTTAATTAAAAACCTAATTCTGGTTTATTTGTCACGGTAAAAGTCCCTTGTATCTCCATCTTTATGTAATATTTGTCAGTAAGCGAGGGGTTACTCACTCCCCGGCACCTGTTGTACTCCCTTACCCGGCACGGGCCGGCACTAGATGAAAAAAGCGGTGCCGGCACCGGTGACGACAATAAATCAGGCAATTCATCTTTCAAACGCTTCTAAAAATGCTTATTTTGATATTTTAACACGCGACAAACGGTGCCGACTTGTGTCAGCCGGTGCCGGCACCGACCGGGCATCGCGGCACCGGGCACTTGCTGTACACTCAAATCGAGAGTGGGCAACCCCTCGTCAGTAAGCCTAAGCTAGCTTTCAGCTCGATCGGTAGTTGCGGCTTTATTTCCAATACAAGCTTTATTAGCTTTATTTAGAGGCGAAAGCCTTTTCTCTTGCTTTGTATTATTATTGTTGTTATTACGAAACTGATTGGGGGTCGATGTGGCGGTAAACAACGTGCTAAACTATGGACCGAAAACTGAAGAGATCGGAGATACTGTATGAAGTCCGTAATTGCTTTTTTGGATGATTAGTTGTCTGGTTTGAACTAAACATTATGGAACAAATCAAACCAGGAATTTGGAGCAGGGATCACATTGAATCCAGTCCATGGGTTAAGCGTGGCTAAGTTAGAACCACGGGGAAATGTCGCTAGTTTAACTGTACTTGTACTTGGCGGAACTCATCTGCTTGTTGGAACGTGTGATCAGCCAATCGCTTTGTATCCTATCCTTTGTTTTGTCTCCCTCTGCTCTGAAGGGGAGGGGGTCCTATTGTAGTGGGACACCTGACATCAAACCTTATAGCCTAACAATATTTTTAAAGTTTTGCTTTCAAAGAAATAAGCGAAGTTCCATCGAAACATAGGGTCTCTTTTTTCGACATTGTTTTAAGCTTTGCCTAAAAGAGCTCTACGATTACAATTTTTGAAGGTAAAAAGAAACGGAATATATCCTTGAATCTACCAACAAAGAACGAAAAAAAAATTTACTGTTGTACTAATTAAGGAAGGAGCTCAGGTTATTCAGTCGAGGCGCTGCGGGCTGTCGACGATACTTTGATAGTCGCCGTTCTCGAAGATGATGGTCTGTTGCGCACCGGCTATTCTCTGACAGATCTTGAACCGTTACATCTTATGGGTCCGTAAGGCAAAAGAAGTACAGATGACGGCAAAATTAGCTATGGATGAAGTAATCATCTAATTGCCGATAGCTACAGGTTAATTTTAAGTTATGGGCGTTTGGCATTTGTTTCCGACCGGTCTGGGTTAAGCTTTAGACGCCTGGAAAAGACCCGAAGGCCAATTTCGATGGAAAGATGATTTGTTGCCGTGGGTTGATAAGAACAGCTCCTAGCAGCAATGGAGTTTTGATAAAAGTCCCGGTCGGGCTAACGCTTTCGGAACACTTGGTCCCCTAAGCCAGTGGTTCCCAACCTTTTTCATACCGCGTACCCCTAATCAAGGTTCGAAAAGGTTGCGTACCCCCTTTTTCATAACGTGAAAAAGACGATATTTCTCAGAAATATATACAAAATCAATGAAACACTCGAGGCTGCTTGGTAGCTAAAATTTTGTCAAATCTCGGCTGGACATCATTAACGGCAATTTTTTTTACAGTCCGCCTGTTTCTGTGTTTGGTTTTGTGTTCTCCGTGCTTTCATCAAGCTGCATCGCAAACGTTTTCGTTAGCTCAGTTCGCAACCTGAATGACAATCTCACTTGCAGTGTCTTTGATTCTCCTTGAAACAATATTGTTTGACACAGGAATAGATTTTATGGCAGTAGGCTAGCTGTTTTGGAATAAACATTATTTCATTGACTTTCACTAAGGCTGTAATCAGGGGTGTCGCGCACGGGTTGGCAACACCTCTCCCCCCACAGTGGTCGGCCAGACGGTTAAAAAGAAACCAGTCGGCGCGAAGCGCCGCAATTTTTCGTAAAAATAGTTATTTTTTTGAAAAATAGTCGGTAAAAACGACCTGCCAGTCAGTAAAAATACACCCCTCAAAAAACATTTTGGCTAGTGGTGCCTCTGCTGGCAATATTATGCTTTCGGCAATCAAAAATTAGTGAGACGAGGTTTAGTCTTAGAAGTTACAGGTTAAACCAATTTTGGTTCCTTCGTGTACCCCTAGCAAGGGTACCACCGGTTGGGAACCACTGCCCTAAGCGACGTCCGATAACATTTCGCATCCGAAATTCGCGTCACTACGGGGAAGTCCGTGAATGAATGAATGAATTTTGTTGTCCCACTTCACTACGGGAGAATTAGTGGAGTATGATAAAAGATACTGAAAAAGGAAATTTCGGAGGGAAGAGAGAAATCCGGGAAACACAAGTGAAAACTAAAAAATTACTAATTGGACATGAAAGCTTCAAAATTCTGTCTTATCATTTGGACGACTTGGTAGGCCAACAGGTGTATCTTGTGTTTCGGACTCCTTTTCATTTGCTTGGCTTTCCCCGCTTTTTGGGATCCCAAAACGTAAGTGGAGGGATACCTATGACATCGCAAAGTTGTCCGTCTGTCTGTCTGTCCGTCTGTGCCCAACTATAACTCTCGAAGGGATTGAGAAATTTTGATGAAACTTGGTGGGAGGATCCTTTGGGTCAAAGTACAGGTCAAGTTCGAAGATGGGCTCTGTAGCCTATATTTGAGGGTGGGGGAGGGGTTTGAAATTAAGGGGCACAAACTATATTTTTGAAGCTACTGAGATAGTTGATTTGGAGGTAAGGAGACATGCTGAATCCGAATATGAAAGTTATTTTCTCACCGGACAAGTAGTTCATCCGGAATCCGGCAAAAACCGGACACAAAGTTTGTCGACCAATTTTCGGCTGTAGCAGTTTACCCCTTTCTTCACACTAGTATAACTCTGCGCGTGGATGACGACATAATCTATTAACGTCGGAGAGAGCTAGTGTAATCGACAGTCGTAGGGGTTGGTATATGTTGTTCAAGCTTAGTAGAGGTTGATATATGTTGTTCAAGCTTAGTATGAGGATTCATTGGCAAAATACAGGTCAAGTTCGTAGATGGGTCCTTTAGTCCTATATTTAGAGGCAGAGGAGGGTTTCGAATTTGGGGTAAAAACATGTGTGTTTTGTGAGCTAATAAGAAGGGGTTCATTGAAGGGGTAAGGAGGTCCGCTGAATCCGTATCTGAACTTGGTTTTCTTGCTGGACAAATGATTCATCACGAATTCGGCAGAAGCTGGAAATTTGATTGAAGCTCAAGGTTGTTTCAGAAGTCGATTAGAGATTCGGTATCGGGGCAACGGGACATGCTGATAACACTTTTGAACTTTATTTTAACAGTAAAAATCTTGAAGGAATCTGACGAAGACTGAATGGCGAAGATAAGACCCAGTTGTTAGGATCAAATATTGTTGGGATCCTATCGAAACCTTAAGTCTTGTTAACCACGGCGCGCACAGTTTTTCAAATATTTTGCGTCGAACCTCCGCTTCGGAGAGCGGGAAGTCTGGACAGACTAGACGAGCGCCAACAAGAAAATCGCTAATTTCACGGGGCTAGTACTGGTATTTTTGAAAAAATATATTTTTAACCATTTATCGTGAAAAGGTCGTTCCGAGTACGAGTTATGCATTAACCATAAACACCAGAAGAGGAAATTTTGAAGCTAACAATCTAATTAAAGCCAGTTTAGAAGAAGAGAACATATTTTCACATTGAGTTAAGATTACTCTAAAAGCATAATAAAAATAACTGGAAGTAAACAGGAAACCGTAAAATAGGTAAATTGTAAATATAAGAAAAAAGTAAAGGGTTACCTGTAGAAGCGACAGAAAACAGTCCTAATCCTAAGAGGAAGTTTCTAAGGCCCCTTCGTCGGTCAGCCATATCCAAAAAAGTATCCAACGTTATCACTTTTCAAATATTCAGTATCATACCGGGATTTCCTCGTACTGAATTCTCACTCCTTGCTACATCTTCAGAAGCAAAAGTGGAGCAGTTGCGTTACGTCACTGACTTCTTTGACCAATGGCCGCGCGGTTCCTCCGTGGTAAAAATATTTGCGTTTGAGACCATGTGTCGAGATAAGTAGAGGCAAAAATTAAAGAACCGTTTGTTGGTGATGTTGTTTTTATATTCCATGAGTTATGTTCCGACAGCTACACACAGGCGTTCTTGTATAGTTACGCCTTAAAGGACACCTCGCACTATATAGTGTTTTTGCTCAGATGTTTTGAAATAGTTGACCACATTTACAACTAAGTTTTGCTTACAGAAAATTACAAACGGCTTCGGCTGTTTTTTGCCTCTGTTCATGTCCCTTGCCTTGAATGACAATCTTGGCAAATTTGCGTAACCGGTCTCCGAAAGAATAAGCTCCTCGGAAACAACGGTCGGGCACATGATACGTCATACATGGGGCCGAAGTAACGAGTTATGGGGCCCAGCTAACGAGCTCGTATCCCTGCCGGCCCCCAGTGATCGATATGTTTTGTTATGAAGTGTTTTTTTTTAAATTAAAGAATCTGAACCTAAACCTAGTAAAGAGAACAAGCGTGGCAAGCGTGATAATCAGTGTATTGCCAGTAGAGGAGATTGGGTACACTTGTGAAGTGAAGAATCTCAGGAACGAGAATGGATGGAAATACTATTGAAGTGGAATGAATTACTATCGTAATGACGGCGTTTCCGTTAAAGTTTTACCGAAAAGGGCTAGGATAGGACAATCTGGTTACCCATCACTTATTCACTTAAATTGGCTTGAAGACCCGCTGAAAATGAGTTACTTCGTCGGTCCGCTATTCACGAATAATCGATTTTCAAATAGTGGAATTTCCGCGTGATTTGTGGTGCCTCTATTTGCTGTATGCGTTACGAGAAAGATTTATCAGTTGTTTTTTTTGTTCAGGCACTAAGCAATCTTCACCAATCTCACCACTGCCCACTGAAAAGCCGCATTTGTGTTGAGATTAAAATTTCCCGCGTCATAGTAGAATTTACGCTGTGGGGACGGCTGGAGATATTCTGAGCCTCATAACTAGAGCAGATAGTGGAGAATCAAAAAATACCTTTGCAGAATCCAAATAATTCAGTGGATCCAATTAAATGACACACAAATGAGTTGGCTTTTCAGTTAAACTTTAAAGACAGCCTCAAAATACCGTGTTTCTGCTTGAAAACAAATCTGCTCTAACAATGATACAACTGCACAAACTGCACAAACACAAACCCCTTTGCTCATCTTCCTTCACTCTGTTCAGTCGAATCGCCGCGCCGGGATCCCAGTCACTGCTACTAGCGTAGTGAATCATCAGTAATATTGAGTAATGTCATATTCTGAGCAGGGATAGACGAATCCGAATCCGAATCCAGGATTCGTCCTTTTGACCGGATTCGAATTTTCTGCTTATCAGGCTGGATTCGGATTCAGACTCGGATTCCAAACCCACATTCTTACGAATCCGCTCAAATTTCTAGTCGACATCATTCCAGTTTCCGTTTTCCCAATTTGTAGACAGTGGGCTTCGGCAATCCAACTATTTAGTCTCCACCACCAACCATCCTCCGTAACCTATCACGTTATCTGATTGCCTGAGATATCAATGCTTTTTGTCACCACGTCTTTAAAACTATAACCTGTGTACATGATTTGGCTAAGGTCGGATTCGATTCCGGATTCGAATCCTCAGCATGAAATGGTGGATTCGGATTCGGACCTAGCCCGGGATTCGGACCTAGCCCGGGATTCGGATTCGAATCCTTTTGTGATCGGATTCGCCCATCTCTGATTTTGAGTTTCAAATACTATTCTTCAAATTCTTCATCCTTACGAACATGACGAATAACTTTTAGGGTGGGTATATTTGATGTTGGAAATATCTTGGTGATGGAGCACAACAGAGGGTGGGTTTATATGAAGCAAAAGCTGAAGGATACGTTAGTATTAAAAAGTCTAGTCTTTGTTAAAGCTATTGTTGTCATTTTCGATATTTTGGCGTAAGACATGCTGAATTTGTTGACTTTGAACACAGCCATTTTCATGGACTTAATGTGATTATAGTCAACTACAAATTAGGCAAATTAGCTAATTAGGGGCCCCTTAAAACTCCGAACTAGGTATTTTTAATCTTCGTTCTACAGTTCAGCCCAAAACTTCACTGTTCAAGTGCGAATTAAGGTAATTAAGGTAAATTGAAGTAACTGTTCAAATAAGCATACCTCTAACGTACCTTGTTTTCCTGTCGACTAATGTTTCGGCCGAAACCGGAAATTCATGAGTTTAGTTATAGCGGCACCGGGTCGTATGGTTATCATAATGGTCCTTACTTTTGAAAAAAGGATTCTACAACGCTCCCATCCTAAAATTACCTCGAAAATTGCAAGATCGTCAGGAACATAGCTCGCATGATGGAAATGCCCCGAATTACGCATGTCAATCCGGACTGTTTTGGCCGGTGCCGGGAAAGGGTGTACAGCAAGTGCCTGGGATTGAGTAACCCCTCGGAAATTGCAAAATCGTCAGAATCATAGCTCGCGTGGTCCCGCATTACGCATGTCAATCCGGACTGGCGAAAGTGATCGATTTTTTTTTTACCAGATTTCTTTTTTACCAGATTTCTTTTTGGTTTGAAGCATATAGCAACAGAGGGGTTTACAAATTACGAAATGGGTTTACACCACAAGGTTTGAGGCCTGGCGGAGTAAGGAGTAGCTTGTGACGCCCGAGACCCGTCCCGACACCGCGCACTTGGTGTACACCAAAATCGTGAGTAGGCTAGACCCACGAGGGATCACCAGGTGTACATGGCGAACCGGAGAGGTTCCAAGCCCTCGGTAGTGGTCACTTGCTTGCTCAGTTTCCGAAATGCTCTATTGCATATTCATATAATATATACAAAAACGGATTCGTCAGCTGTGAATTTCGTTAGCTGGATTCACAGCTGACGAATCCGTTTGTGTATATATTATATGAATATATGAGTCTAAGTCAGCTTGGGCTCAAGGAATATTTATGCTCTCTTGCCTTTCTGAATTTATTTGTCATTCAACTGAACAGATCTCTTACACCAAAAAATGCGTCGTTTCCATTCAGAAGTGCCAATCTGATCGACTTCAAACCCGCACTTCTTGGTCTCTTCACTTATCACTTCAACCACGTCACTTCTGATCTCGAGTTCACTGAATTTAGCATCGAAACAGTTTTTGCCTAATTTTCTCACCCTGTGAACAGCCTGCTGGTACGATTTCCACATTTGCGGTTCAATAACCATGCCACCACACAAGTCACACATATATTTTATAGCGTTTAGTAGTCCTGCATCACCATGATTAATATGAAGCCACAAAGTAGTGGAAAAGCAGAAAACTAGGTCAAACTGTTTTCTGGGCGATTGATTTATGTCCGAGTTCGAAAGAAATGTCTGAAAGATCTGACTTGAAGCGCTTTGATTAGTGATGTCGGTAGCTTCGAAGGTAAGGTGGGGGTCGGCCTTATATGTCTCCCTGGCGCGGTCGATGAGGTCTTGGTCAATATCAACTCCCAGAATTCGGCATTTTTTGCCAAGGGCGGTAAGGCAATCCCGCAGGGCCGATGTAAGTTCCTAAACATTAAAAAAAAACATTAAAAAGATATCAACGAATAATAATAATAAAATCTATTGGTGCCCACTTCTGACAAAAAAGACAAAGCTGGATATATAAGAACAAGACAAAAAACACTAAATGATAAATAAAAAAACACGCGACTTTAACTTAATAAGTTTAGATGATATGAGTCAGGTCTCGTCTCTCTCGTCTGTCATGTATTATGTATCTCAGAGCCGACTGAGCAAGATATCTTACAACAAAGGACGGCTCAGACGGTCCAAAGAAATGACACCCTCCGCTTTCATGGTACCCCTCGACTTCGCAAGTAGTCTCGGGGGGGTGCAAAGTATTCATTGTTATTCATTGTTTACAAGCCCTGCCCAAGCAGCAAGTGGGGTCGTGGAAAAGCAAGGGAAAAGTATCCATAAACAAGCTATTTTCCATACTATATATACTACTCCGTACTATTTTCTTTTTAGCTAGGCTACCGTTCCGATTCCGTGGATTCTGAGTTTCCAATGACTTGAGTGATGAAGAGACTGGTACTGGACAGGCAGTTTATTACTCGGATTCGCAGCTTTTCCCAAGCGAAAAGTAGCAAACACCCGATGAGTCATAACAACAAAAGCTGAACCTCTAATGTAAATACTAAGGTAAGTCGTTCTTGTACCATCCATATCCTACCTGGGATTGGCTATAGCCTATTTAGAATGTAATTAGGAGATTATATTCTCTCTGAAATCCGTCATTTTTCTGTTCTTTCCCTTGAGTCACGGATCTGTTTGTGTGTCAAATGCATGTGTGACAGAGACGCCATTTGGGGGGAGGGGCATGAGCATGACCCCCACCCCTTCTAAATCTTCAGTCTTGGTACATTTCTTTTTCTTCTAAATAGGTTTCAAAAGGCAAAATGCAAAGCAGTGACGTTACTTCAAGGTATATTCGACACCTACTTTAAATTTACCCCAAAAAGAGAAATTGATTTTTTAGTCTGAGTAATAAACCTGGGATTGGGGCCCGAAACTGACCTTTTGCCCTTCTCTAGGATTTACTGAGAGGTACCACTGCTGTGTGGCATGTTTGGGGAGATATCTGTATCGACTTTGAAGGGATATTTGTATCGAGTTTGGGGAAATATCTTTATTCTTCGATATCTGTATTCTTCACCCATTATATGTGAGGCTGTGTTCTTTTAATGCTGGAGGCTTTATGCCTTCCAGCTATTTTTTGTTTTATTTTTGGTTTACAGTCTTAACTATCTTTTGAATTAAGCCGAATTAAATCATATCTACATAGTGCAAAACATTTGAATCGTGTCGTCACGAGAAGCCATAAATCCCTCGCACTCGCGGCACTGTCGTATGCCAAGGTCTAATAGACAAGTCAGTCTAATTCGCGATTTTCCAATTGAGCGCACCTAGCGGATTGAGTCCGATTAGAACCACTTCGAATCGACGCCTGAAACTCTTCGCCAAAGCTAGGGTTTCTGAATCTGATGTCATGGTTATTGTTATTTATTCTTGAGTATTACTACTAGCCTGCCATAGGTTTCTTTTATTTAGTACTATCGTCTATTTTACCAGTTCTTGAGTTTTCAATCGTGTTTTGGTGATGAGTCTTATGCGTCAACTCAGGAGTTGCGTTTCCAGTCGTACTTTAATCTACTAGGAGCGCTGAATCGGAAAAGGCTGAATTCTTCCCCGTTTGTGTTTAGTCGCGATCAGGCATGCGACAGTGTTGCGATGGGTGATACAGTTGTACCAGATTCAGTATTTTTTTTTCTCTGACCTGTACATCTGTCAGAAAATCAGTACAATTACGTCGAACTGGTACAAATTCAGTACATTTTCTCTAAAACTAAGAAAAATAACGATTTTTTCTGTAAACGGGACCTTCGCCGTTTCTTGTACTTGACTTATCGTACTAACTTAGGTGACTTAGTTAGAGCTCTAATAGTGAGTCTTCACCTTCCGGAATCTGGGTTCCAACATTTTGCCAGTTTTTTTTTAGTTTCTTCTGCGATACTTAAAAATTCCGGAAATCTGGAAGTTCAATAGTCCCTTTTTCCGGATTATTTTGATATACTTTGGACCGGTTCATATTCCAGATGCAATTTACAGAGTTGTTCCGGGAGGTGAAGACCGGCTATAACTCGGAAAGAAGCACTTCTGTGTCCGTGGGTCGAGGATCCAGTCGAATTTCCGAGGGGTTGCCCACTCTCGATTTTAGTGTACAGCAAGTGCCTGGTGCCCGATCGGTGCCGGCACTAGCTGACACCAGCTGGCACCGGTTACGATGTGTTAAATCGTCAAAATAAGCATTTTTAGAAGTGTTTCAAAGATGAATCGCCAAATTTATGGCCGGCACCGGTACCGACTCAAACAATTTTTGTCGGTGCCGGGAAAGGGTGTACATCAGGTGCCGGGGAGTCGGTAGCCCCTCGCAAATTTCTTGGTGACCCTAACCGCTTCTCCTATCTGGCAGATTTTGTGTGACTTTCCAGCTCCTAGTTACATAGGCTTGGAAGAACTTATTTACCTTGACAGGCACATTTTGGTTCTGAGCACTCCTTCCTGCCAAGCTCTATCACAGAAGACCCATAGGTGTGGAAAAAGGAGGATAGAAAAGAAAATTTGAGGAAAGAGAAAAATAATCGAAAATAAAGATAAGAATCGTTAGAAAAATAAAGATAGAATCGTAGAGTAGGCTACCGCGAAGGAAATTTGGCGTCTGGTAAATTTTTTCCCGGGAAGTACATTGTTATACCGATGTCTAGTAATTCTCCGCGTCTGGGTGAATTTTGGGTTGTCGTGCAAGCAGCGCACGTTCTGAACGTTATTACTAGAGCCCCGTGTGAAAAAAGTACAAATCCCTTAGATGAGTCAAAATATTTCAGTTTATTCAAGCAGCAGATGTAAAATTAAGCTTCCTTTTCAGCTAAACTTAAACCTCCTCGCAGAGATGCTGCGAGTCCAGCAGTTACGAGTCCGAGACCGGTCTCGGACTCGGACGAGTCCCCATGCTACTAGTATAGGCCCATTCACAACGGGTTTTAGCTAATACTCGATACCAGCCAGTTCCTGAAATCGCTCTGAGACCGAGAATTAGCTGGGATTCTGCCGTTCGCAATTGATATTAGTGCCAGTTTCGGGTACCAGCTAGTCTCGCACCCAAGTTGAAATCAGTTCAACTTATGGGGGTACTAGCCAATCAGATTATTTTGGGGAGTATTGAGGAATATTCTGATTGGCTAGTTTCGAACCAAGCCCAATAGATAAAATCACATCCACTCCTTGCTGTCTTGAAAACCGAAAGTGAATTAGGTCATTGCTATTCTGTATGACGTGGTTCAGCATTAGCCAATCGGAATATTCCTCAGTATTCCCCAAAGTAATGTGATTGGCTAGTACCCTCAAAAGTTGAACTGATTTCAACTTGGGTGCGAGACTAGCTGGTACCCGAAACTGGCACTAATACCAATTGCGAACGGCAAAATCCCAGCTAATTCTCGGTCTCAGAGGGATTTCGGGAACTGGCTGGTATCGAGTATTAGCTAAAACCCGTTGTGAATGGGCCTTATGGGGACTCGTCTTGTTTTCGAGTCCCGGACTCGGTCTCGGACTCGTAAGTGCTGGGCTCGCAGCACCTCTGCCTCCTCGGGATGATAAAATGCTTCAACTTTTCAGAGCCAGTGTTTCTGGCTTTTGTTGCCATTGAAAACGCAACTGTCATCTAGCGGCCACTGCGGTCATAAACCATCTTCAGATGTAGCCGCTAGAGGGCTATGTACTCAGCTAACGACACGCTCAGCTACCAAAATAAACAGTTTAAGTAGGTGGCGTTGCTTACCCCGGTATTGCATCCTATATCCAAACAGCAAATATCATCGGGCAGATAACTTCCCAACTGCTCCCAGAACTGTGGAGACAAGGCCGAGATTCGATTGGCTGCTGGATTGAATTGATAGTAATTTATAAAATTACCAAACTGTGCGGCACCAGGATCAAAGTTGTTAGCCATGTCTCAACCTAGTTCCCGTTCTTGAATCTAGATGTCACGTTTTATTTTCCAAATGTGGAAACTAGATGGCGCACTTTAGAATAACGCGAGGCTAAAACGTCGTTCTAGAACTGAAGTTGTTTCTTGTGAATTCGCAGTATAATATAACTTACCGCCAGCCACTCTTGTATTTTTGTATCTTTCTGAAATATCTGTGCACATTTAAGAGCGTGTTCCATCCTACTTACCGTGGTTACTACGGATGACGTCACGTATTTGGCTTCTTGGCTGGAACGCATTTTTCTATTTTCGTGAAAATATCACTCCACGGGGTAATCCAATCACGTTACAGAGATCCGTAGTTACCACGCTCCCGAGCATGGTATGCAACTGAGGTTGGAACGGAAATGTAACTAATAGCTACTATTGCTAGAAGGGTGGAACCAGCTCTAAATGTCACTTCTTCTTCTTCTTCTTGCAATTCTTAAGCACTTGGGTTCCAGGCTGGGACCCTTTCGGCTGAGGTTCAACCGAATCAGATTTCAAACCCAAACAGCGTTTCAACCTTATCTCCGTAGAGTTCATAAAAATAGACAGAAAAACGAAGCAGCGCGTAGAGGGAAGTCCGGAAGGACAAGAGAAAAAAGGTTTCGGCTTCGTCTTCGAGGAATGACTTATAGGTTGTCCTCAGATGCGTGACTACTGAGGGGGGGGGGACGCCCTCCCAATGTTGTCGGCCAGTCGGTGAAAAAGAGCCCAGTCGGCGCGAAGCGCCGCGATTTTTAGTAAAAACAGTCGCTTTTTTCTCAGAAATAGTCGTTTTTCTTAAAAAAGATCGATTTTTCTTAAAAACAGTCGTTTTTTCTTGAAAATAGTCGTCTTTTCTTAAAAACCAGCCGTTTTTTCGTCAACACGGTCGTTTTTTCTCAATAATAGTCGTTTTAATCCGCAAAAACAGTCGGTAAAAAGGACCATCCAGTCGGTAAATACCTTGTCCCCCCCCCTCCAAACATTTTGGTTAGTAACGCCTCTGGTTGTCCTTACCGCAAGTCATCTAAGGGCCATTTTCTTCGGATTCAACATCCGCGTTTCTTATCCGATAACGAGATCCAAACTACAGCCGTACTCGCTCATATTTTAGTTCGGCCAATAGAAGTTGTTGCTGTTGCTGTCCACTTTTGCCCCTTCGTATATACATTTAGCACAAACATTCCTTGTGTTAAATGTTGTGAAGACGCGCAGATGACCGTTTTCGTGAATAACGATTTTAACAGTTTGAAATGCTTTCAAAATTATTTTCAAGGGAAGTTAACATAATTGTGACAAGATTTGACACAAGAACGCCCATCCTTATGCTAAGCGTTACCAAATTTTTGAAAGTGTAGCTGGCATTGGACCTCCAACCGCGTCGATTTCTTTTCGCAGCAGCAAAACTGTAGCACCACCAGAGGCGTTACTAGCCAAAATGTTTGGGGGGGGGAGGTATTTACCGACTTTTTTTCCACTGTTGAACGAAAAATCGACTGATTATCAGAAAAACTGACTGTTCTTAAGAAAAAATCATCCATTTTACGAAAAACCGACTGCTTTCAAGAAAAATCGACTGTTTTTAAGAAAATTTCGCGCCGAATCTTTAAGTTTTTATCGACTGGCCGACAACATTGGGGGGCTGTCCCCCCCCCTAAACGTGACGCCCCTGGGCATCACTGAGACGAAAGTCAGAATTTATCATTCACTGATGAATCCGTTACAGCCGAAAAAAATAGATCCCGAGTCAGAATTAACGAAACCATCCAGTGGGATGCGATCTTTAGACTGTGATGTGAACGCAATTTTTGACACATCGCAATCTATTGACCGCTGCAACCCAAGCTACGTTTCTGAATATTGCGTAAATACGCCAAAAAAAAAACGCAGGGCAAATTGACGTGGTCAACCTGAACCAGGGGCCATGCAGACTACCATGTTGCGCCATTGAACGCCGTTTCAACGCCATTATTTCGCACTGACGAACCGAAGACTTCGCGTATTCGACAAAACGCAACTCAGTCTCAGTCTCTTTAAACCAGGGGTGACCCAAAGCGCAGCCTTTACTCAACAAACGCAGCGCAACTGACATGGTCTACGTTAACCATGGGTCAACTCTGTTTTTGCGTCAAAACGGTCTGGTGAGTCAATGCGTTTCATTTTCAAGTCAATAACTTTGCTTCGACAAATTTCGGCTTTGCGTAGACGCAGAAACTCTAAGCAGGCTGTGAGAGACTGAGGTGATCCAAAAAGCACATGCGCACCATTTTATTGCTGGTCGACATACCATAGCGCAGTCACTATTATCAAGAACAAATAATCACAAGAACCTCCGTCTCCCTATCTCTGTAATACGACCATTCGGAGTAAAATATATTCCCGATACCCTGCCCGATGTAAACGAGCGGAGGGTAGGAGCTACGCGGAACATCACAACTCGTTACCTCTACAAACAGCTATATCGCAGTAGATCCCGGGAGAAGATATTTCAAAAGTGACAGCCGATTGGTTGTCTACCATCAGACGTCACGTGTGATGCGCTACAGAGCGGGTCCTCCGCGCCTACTACAGTTTTTCCTCTGTTATGCGCAGAGGCGAAGAGTAGACTGGTACCAACTCAAACCTCTGCAATTACTTCTATATCCGCTCAGTTTCGTCGGAGCATCCATAATCGCTGCCTGGGGCCAAATACGGAGGTTCTATTGGATTATTTGTTCTTGCTATTGTTGTGTTTATGTCTCTGACCATTTCAACTATTTTTGAATTGCGTTGATTGCATGGCCCAGAATCTCTCTCTCAATCGACACGGCCTCTGTGAACCACAGTGTCACACAGACTGCCTTAAAACGCTGCGTTTTTGTGTTAGAACGGTGCTTCCCATACCGCAGAAACTGAAGTTTTTCTAAGCAAAGTCACCGCGTGAAAATGCGCCATAACCACAGGTTTACACAGACTGCATCGGTCGAGTCGCGTTTTTCCGCACCCGCAAAAAAGCAGCGCCACTGACACAGAAGCTGGACTGCGTCAACATAATGTCAGAGGGTAAAAACGTAAACGCATACGTCGATGCATCGGAAGACCATTTCGTTCTCCAGAGTCTCTTAATTAAAAAAGGGCCAAAACAGATTCAGTCTTCTTTATTTCTTCTTTGCATCCTTTGCTCCTCCACCAAGACCAGCTCCGGCGTTGAATTTGAAGAATATAATATCTCCGTCTTCCACGGTGTAATTCCGGCCTTGTTGGCGGTATTTGCCACTGGCCTAGAAAAAACACTATATTTCAAGATCGTTGATTGGTTGTTGGTTCTTCGTTGAAGTTGCTGATTGGTCTTCAGACTGATCGCAACCAAGAGACACGTGGCCTGGCAACCACAGTCCTGAAGCAAAGGTTCTGATCTGTAGCCATGTGTTTGAGAGCCTGATTAAACGACAGCTCGCACTGGATAGTTTTTCTGCTTATATGTTCTGAGATAGTTGATCACTTTACAGCTAAACTATGCTTACAGAAAATTACACACGGCCTCTTTCCATGTCCCTTGCCTTGGCGATCTTGACAAGCGTGATAATCAGCGTATTGCAAATAGAGGAGATAGACCTCACTTGTGAAGTGTAGCATCTCGAGAACGAGAAACTACTAATTAGTTGAAAGTACGACGTGCCCTTGAAAGAAGTCGATTGATCGAAAGTGGGGCAGAAACCATCACCAATCGGTAGGAATGATTATTGTGGGATACAACTGTACATTTTCTATCTACAAAACCCTGACACCACCAAACATTACTCGTGACAGCAGAAAACTAAGTTTGCTCTTTAGAGCAAAAAAAGTCGGTCAAAATTATCCGCTCATCAATATTGTTCAGTATGTCAGAAGGATAGGATTAACTGGTAATTTCAGTTACTCAAAAAACAAACGTTTATGAGCAGCATTGGTTACTGATTGCAATGTCACAATTGCATTAACTTATTCGGGGACGTACGCACCATTTCTTCTCGCAAATGTGATGATTTTTAAGCAGAAATGACGGAAAAAACTCAAAAGAAATTATTGAAA
Source organism: Branchinecta lindahli (assembly GCA_023053555.1). Classification (NCBI taxonomy): domain Eukaryota; kingdom Metazoa; phylum Arthropoda; class Branchiopoda; order Anostraca; family Branchinectidae; genus Branchinecta; species Branchinecta lindahli. The sequence continues at coordinate 16,680,292 of JAKZAO010000012.1, read as the reverse complement.
GAAATAGATACCGCAAAGTATTTAGCTACATTTGTTTACTTGTTAGTCGCTACTGCCAGATGTAACTCTCGCGCGACTAACTGACATGCTTAAAAGAGCTTTAACAAAATTATTTTGTTCTAGCTTAAAACGAGCTAAGATTTGTGTGCGTTTATCCAGACAGGAATTCCGATCTACTTGCCACGTTGAAAAAACGCGGTTGCGCTCTTTGAGGGTGGGGGAGGAGGATTTGTCCTACTTGCACCATCAGGCGCTTTCGAATTACAGTCACACGGTTTTTAGGCTACTGGAATTCAGTTTCGTTTCCTGGTATCCTAGAACCTCTCCTCTCTTCTGGCCTGACAAAATACGCCAAGGTGAAATGGGCGAATTAAAAATTTAAATTAAATTAAAAAATTTGGTTTAAATTTATAGGACCTGTCGTACCTATAATGCCAATGCAACCTACTTCGTAACAGCATTCATTAGTTCTTAAACCCGGAGACCCAAATTTTTCGAAATCAGACAATTATGGGTATAAAAAACCTTAAAATGCATAAAAGAATATTTAATACAAAGGTTTTGCCAATTTTAGAATATGGAGCTGAGATATGGGGCGGAGAGGTGGCAAAACAACTAGAGTCGCTCCAACTTCAGTATTATAAACGAGTATTTGGGCTACATCAGACAACCCATTCTCAAATTTTAAAGGGTGATATAGGTTTATTTTCTTTAGAATTACGTAGGTCTATCCTGATGCTTAGATTATGGTTAAAGATTATAAAAATGAGTAAGGATAGACTAGCTAGGTTGGCTTATGATGAGATGCTGAAGAATGGTTTGAAACATTCTTGGCCATCCCAGATAAAACTAATACTGGAGCGAGTAGGAATGCCATATATATGGAATGAAGGTGTTGGTTATGTTGATCTGCCAAAAGATTTAGAACGTCAGATTAGAGTGGTTTTAGAGGGACAGGAAATCCAATGTTGGCAGAGTATTGTTAATAGTTCTATAACACTAAGTCATTATCAAGTGGTTAAAATTTGTTTTGGAGAGGAAGTGTATTTTAAGTTTAATCTACCCGGGAAAGTTTTAAGTCGGTCGATCCAACTAAGGGCAAACTGCCTTCCAATTTAGAGCAGGCAGAAGGTTTTTGAGAGAGGTAGTGTGGCTCCTGATGGGAGGTATGCTTGTCCACTCTGTGAGGAGGAGGAAGAAAATTTGGACCATTTTCTCCACAGATGCCCGAAGCTTTCTGAGTTAAGAAAAATGTATCTGGAAGGTCCAAATTTGTCACTTCCTGAAATTTTGACTAATATCAACCCTACCGTAATTACCCGAGTGGGCTTGTACATAGATAAATGTTTAGAGTTAAGAAGGAGTCTGAGTGTTTAAGTTATATTTTGTTGTGTTTTTTTGTGTATATGGCCCTTGGGCTTCTGAAATACACTTATCTATCTATCTATCTATGTTACATTCTGAACCCGCTGCGCGAACCCATGCCTAAAACCGATTATCTGAATTTTGCCGAGATTTTGCTAGCAGTCAATCGGCCTGGGAAAAGGCTTCAAACGGCCAAGGGCGTGGGTAGTTTGTTAAAAGCAGCGCCTAGCTTTACAGTATTCAGATAGTTCTGAATTGGAACATGAACGTTAAATAGTGCAAGGTGTGCTTTAAGTTTTGCAGAGAAGATTCGTCAAGAAGATTAAATTTCTTTTCACTTCCTTCCTGTCGTTGTAGGTCCTTGAATTAATATATTTCGTGTCGTTATAAAACAGTATTTATTACTATTTTTGGGAGTTGTTGGTTTGACACCTCAGTGTCATGGCCGGCCTCAGACGTTGGATTTGTCCATTTATTGTCTGTAAACTGTTTCTTTTGCCTTTGCAGCGTTCAAGTTCACCTTCGTCAGCTGATCTGCAAAGACGCGCTCCATCACGAACTTCTATCGTCCAAAGTCGGAGCGAACTGAGTTCGCCTCGAAGTCGTGTTTCGCCTGCCCTTCGGATGGATCCACTAACCCGACAACCGAGTCGAAAACCCAGGCTGTTCAAGCGACTAATAAGATACACGTGTGTATGGAAGTCACATGCAGACGCGAGCAAAACTCAACTAGCAAATTATATAGAGCTGCCAAGAGTTGAACTGGGTTAAGTTACCTTGCAGGCAGCCTCCGTTCCTTCTTCCTTGAAGTCAGCAAACTTCATCACGTCAGCCATGATGAAGCCCTTCTCAAAGTCGGTATGAATCCGGCCGGCGGCTTGTGGTGCTTTTGTTCCTTTCTGAAAATAAGAAAAACAGTTAAAGTAGAGCTGAAAGAAAGCTTTCGTGGTTCGCGCTCACGCAAGCCAATTAAACACTTCGTCCCGAAGCTATACACTGTGAAATAAAATAAAAACTCCGCTTTCAGATAAATTAATCTGCAGTATTTTGTATTCTAGCGTTTCAACCCTCCGTCGGCTTGTACCTCTCCGAATTCGGTGATGCACAATTAGTAACGTCCGATGTAGGAGAGCCTTTTTACAGTGTAACAAAATAACACATCAGCACCCTAGAGTATTGCATTACGCAGCCGAGACTTGGGGATTTGGTAAGTATGAGAAGCTAGAGCAATTGCAATTAATATATTTTAAAAGAGTATTGGGAGTTAGCAATAAGATAAATTCGATAGTTCTAAAGGGGGATTTAGGCTTAACTAGTTTAAGGAAAAAGAGATGGGTAAGTATGATTTCATTTTGGGAAAAGTTGCTACAGATGCCACGGGTTCGAGTCGCCAAGGCAGCGTACAAGGAAAGCTTACGGGACATTAAAAAAGATTCGTGGGCATCCCAGGTAAAGCAGATATTAGACCAGTGCGGTCTGTCAGAACTGTGGAGTAATGGTGATGGACCTGGGCTTTCTGTTGGTGAGGTGAAAAAGGTGGTGGAAAGTCGTTTGCTGGACCAGGAAATTCAATGTTGGCAAGTGGCTAAGGACGGGTCTGTGTCTTTAAGGTTTTATGCAAAGATCAAAGAGATTTGGGGGGAGGAAGTTTATTTTAAAGCGGGGTTGAAAAGAGAGGAAATAAGGGATTTTATTAGTTGTAGGGCAGACAGTCTGCCTCTTGGGGAGAGAAGGCGGTATATTGGGAGGGCAAAGGATCGGTCTGGTCCTTACTCATGTCCTATTTGTGGTAGTACGGACGAGAATTTGAAACATTTGTGTGAAATGCGAAAATCTGAGTGAACTTATGTTAGAAATTTTTGGAGTAAATGAAAGGGGGATAGATGAAGAATGTATGTGCAGGGTCATGGGGAATAGTTGTTTTATAAGTATAAAAAAGTTAGCGAGGTTCCTCAGGATAGCATTAGCCCATAGGGATAGGTGTTTATAGAAGTTATTATATTTTGTTTGTTTGTGATTATTTTTCATGTATTTGCCATGGCCTTCGGCTCTTAGTGTAAATAAATCTTATCTTATCTTATACACTGTAGCTGGTTGTGTACGTAAAGTGGTTTAAAAAATATGTAATAGTGTGTTAGAATTGTTTTTGTGAATGATGGCCTGATGGCTTTAGTATGCAAACAAATCACAAATCAAATAAATCATTTAACGTATCATAAATGAACTTTAAAGGAACAGTAAACTTGACTAGGCAACTTTCGGCCATCAAACCGGCCTGGGGGGCTTAGATAAATGTACAGGGACTTATTTTCGACAGGACCCCCCATCTTTGTTATCTCGAAACCCCTCCTTATTGTTCCCAGAGCTAGCTGGCAGGGCTTTGCCCCTTATGTACTGTAGTTACGCACTCATGCACTGTAAAAGTTCGCGATTGTCTGTGTTATCAGCATACAGGGTTGCCACTTTACTAAAATAAATTCACTATGCAAAAGGAAAAAAGTAATATCAAACAAGAAAAGTACTCAGAACGTGTTGCTGGGTCATAGTCACCTTGGAAATAAAACCTGACAACTACTTTTTTATGGCACTTGCAGCTTCGCTCAAGTGCCATATACCGATCACTTTTCCGTCGGTCGGTCTGTCGGTCGGTCGGTCCGGTGATCGCGAGTTAGGGTACTTGCAGATGTGCTAGGACGATGAAACTTGGCAGGCATATCAGGGACCCGACCAAACTAACTTGCAAATTGTCACTTCCCCGATCCGACCACCGTGGAGTGAGTAGAGGGCGGGGGAATCCTGAGAATTTAGTAGTTTTTGTAAAACCCCTACCCCTTTCTACACACTAGTAGGTCTGCGCGCGGCGTGACGTCACTCTTTGCATCGGATCACTCTGTTAACATTGGAAAGAGCTAGTGCATTCGAGGGTCAAAGGGGTTTGTATATGTGGTGCAGTGCGGGGGAATATGGAAAATTGAGTGTTGTGTAACTTTCGAACGGGTGATCGGATTGGGACGAAACTTAATACCTGAATGAATGACGTATCTCTGATGTTCCATTTGAAGTTCGAACCGGATTCGACAGCTATGGGGGAGTTGGGGTGGGGGAAGACCGGAAATCTCGAGAAACGGTTATAATGGAGGGATCGGAGTAAAACTTGCTGGGAAGAACAAGAATCTGCTCCAGATAAATTTACACGTTTGGACTGGACCCGGACACTTGGGGGGGGGGGGAGGTGGAGGGGAGTTTCCCGGAATTCTGGTGATGACGGTTTTTGGGATTTTCACGACGAAACTTGGGAGCGTATCAGGGACCCGATCAAACTGACTTGTAAATAAAAATTCACTCGATCCGATAGTCGTGGGGGATCGGAGGGAGGGGGAATCCAGAATATCTAGCCATGCGTAACTTTGGAACGGGTGATCGGATTCGAGCGAAATTTAATAACTGAACAGAGGGCGTGCATGTGGTGATCTTTTTCATGTCCTGACCGGGTCCGACAACAATCGGGGGGGGGGGGGAATACGTGACCGGATTGGACTGGAGAGATCGGGATGGAGCTTTGTGGGAATAACAAACAAGTCCAAAACTGAACTGGATTGGCTCCGGCGACTGTGGGGGGAGTTTGAGGGGCGGGTCCGGAATTCCGGTGATCGCGAGTTAAGGTACTTCCAGATGTGCTAGGACGATGAAATTTGGCTGGAATATTAGAAATTCGACAAGATTGGCTTAGAAATCGCCACTTTTCAAATCCGACCATTCCTTAAAGTTACCAATCATGACCGCAAATTAAGAAAAATACTTTTAAGCAAAATATGCATTTCCATCATCCAAATGAGCTCATGATCATTTTTGCCTCAAGGGTTTTGCTTACAAATGAAGTTCTAGCTCCCTTAAAGTGTGCATCTTAACCGCAAGGTCGAAAAGTACTTTTTATCAAACGATACATCTCAACCCATGATCAGTTGTCCCACAAGGGTTTTGCAAAAAATAATTTCTTGCACCCTTAAAGTGCGCATTTTACCCGCATAAGTGGACTTTTGATCGTTCGTATATATCAATGACCCTAAGAGCCTGCTATCGTTTTTGCCTCAAGGGTCTTCCTTACAGATGAATTTCTAGTGACTATAAAGTGCGCATCATTACAACCAAGTTCAACGATAAAATACTTTTTCTCTAGCTCCCTTAAAGTGCGCATCTGAACCGCACAGTCGAAAATTACTTTTGATCAAATAATACATCTCAACCCTTGCAAGTGCCATATGAGCTTACAGCTCTTGTTCTTAAAATCTGCTGCCAAAGTAAAAAGAAAGTTCTATAATTAGCACAATTGTACTACCGGTGGCAACCCTGTTGAAATACATTCTATTACTTTGTTTCAAAAGGCTATTGAAGGCAAAGATCGTGGGTTCGAGTCCTACTCCCGGCACACAAACCTTTTGCTTTTTTTTGTTTTTTGTTTTACTAACTCAAAAGTCGAACTCTCGGAAACTGCCCGGAAACTGCAATGGTCGTGACAAGAATTTTTCTAACTCTCAATATCGACTCAGGGTACATTCTTGATATGTCAGCTAGCTCCCCGAGTCAAGTTTGAGTCAAGTTTACTGTTCCTTTAACCTCAATATATCTCCAAGAAACTGGGAATAATTATTCCCAGCGGAGTGAAAAATCGTATTTAACTCTCTTGTAAGGCTGTCCCAGTGTCCAACAACTCTGATTCCACAACTCCACTAACGGAAACATGATGTCATAGGGAGCTCGTCTAGTATTGCCACTGGTCGCATTTCTGCGATTTGTCACAGGTTTTCGACTTCTCCCCAGATTCGCAGCTGTGAAATATTTGTCGCAGAAAATAGCACACGTGCCAAAAATGTCATAAATTCTGCGATTTCAAAGTGTTTTGGCCAATTTCATGGCAACTCTTTTCGGGAAAAGGAATTTTTTTTATTTATTTTTTACTATTAGCTCCAATTATATGAGCAAATTGGAACATTAGAATCTAAGAGTTTTTCGGCGATACTAAAAAAAAATTGTGAGCGCCAGAATGTCACAGGTTTTTGCGGCTAAATGTCACAGGTTCCGTCAAAGAAAAGTGGCAACACTGAGCACGTCAGTCGGCAACTTTTAGTTCGGCCAGTTGCTTTCGGCAAATCCCAGTCGTAAAGTCCGGCAAATGGCAATTTAGTGAACGGCAAGTCCCTACGGGACAAGGGCGTTTTACGCAATCCTACAAAAGACTTAACAAGATCAGGAAAATATCAATGTGATTAAATTCGGAAGCAGGTTCTTTGGTATTTACTGTCCATAATGTCGAAGACTGATTTGAACTAACCAAGGAAGACCTGTTATTTGAGCATTTCAAGTGGCAGGTTTATCGAGCACTGTCCAATGAGAGCGATGATTGGTCATCACATTGAGAGAATTTTAGTTCCTTTTCTTGACAAGAACGGCCGGCAGCATTACATTCTACAGGTGTAGTAAGACGTCTCGGGGTCCCGGCAAAAAAAGACGGTGTCTAGACCCGGTGTCTTATAAACCACATTTGCGACCCTGCAACGGTTTTCAACGAGTTTACTTGCAGGGTTTTCGGGATTTTAATTTGTGTAGCCTATCTACTAATTACTTCTTACTTGACCTATGTGCTTGTAACAAGTCAACCGTAAACTTGTCTTTTACTGAGCTTCCACGTTGGAAACTTGCCGAATGATCAAACGGTAATTTGCCGAAAAATACTTGATTTGTCGGTTGAAAACTTGTCAAGTGATATGTAGCTATTCCACAAGCATAATCGCATGTCTCCTCTGCTGATGAGGAGTCGAACTCATTTCTGTTACAACAGGTGGTACAGTGAAATATGAAATAGCAAAAGGGTTGCATCAGAACATAATAACTTCGAACTGCTCTCGTAACCTACAATTATGTTGAAAACTACCCGAAACAAGGAGATCCTTCGAGGACTCTGCTATTATCTCCTCCCATCTCTGAACCGAAGCGGAACCAACCACTTTTCTGAAAATACAAGAACCCAAACCGATATCCAGATAAACCCCAAAATTAATAAACCCGAAATAGCCATGATTTATGCTAAACACGATCAATAGATGATAATCAGCCGTGTATATCCCAAGCAGAGAACATTTTAGGATGAATATTCATATTTTTCTGTCTCGCCTTCAAACTGCCCTTTTGAAAGATCTGCGGTGTCCATCGCTTCAAACTGGCTGCTCTTAAAGAGGGGTCAGTAACTATAAGACAAGATCATGCAGGTTGTATACTTATGAGAAAGACAGACAATTAACGAGCAATATAAACACATGTGAACCGCATCAACGACATTCACAACCATTTGATGGCAGCAACGGAAGCAAATAATTTTACCAGTTGTTATGTTGTAAATATTTCTTTCAAGGTACACCTGAGAGTGAACATAATCTTTATTTTGATGCTCGGTCATTAGCGTCATCATCAACCACTCGTTATCACCAACTTGAACACTTACAACATTCCACAACTTTGCTATTAGCGCTGTTTTATAGAGATTATTTCGGTGACACGTCTGCAATTCAGAAGGCCCCCCACCGCGTTCTACGGGTGCCGACACGCCTAAACATACCGATAAGCAGGGCAAAATAAAAACCCGGAAGAGAGACGACACAGAGATATGTTTTGTGCGATATTTTAGAGGTTGGGGCTTTCCCATTACTCAACATCAAAAATGTCCTTTCGAAGACATTCGACTAAACTGAAACAGTTAATTTCTCTGCTAGCTAACTTCTCCCCCACTTTTAGTGACCACTTTTAGTAACCTTACCAGGGCCGTATCCAGGGGGTTAGGGGGTTCACCCCCCCCCCGAAACATGCAAAAAATACTCGTTTTTATAGGCTTTAACCTCTGATCTATGTCTTTTTGTACTTTTTGGTCCGACCCGCGCGCACCCCCCCCCCAAATAAATTCCTGGATACGGACCTGAACCTTTTATTTGTGAACTTTATTCCTTGGTGACGAAAAAGGATTTAGCAGCTACTCGAATTCCATCTTTCTGGTATTCTAGATCAGTGGTTCCCAACCTTTTCCGTACCGTGTACCCCTAATCAAGGTTCAAAAATGTTGCATGCCACTTTTTTGACGAATCGTTGTTTTACGATTTTTTACCACAATCAGAACGTCAAAAATACGATATTAATTGTCATCAATAGCGAGGCATAAATGTGTATCTAAATTGCGTACGATGTGGTATCTCATCTTAAGAAAGATTAAACTGAGACAGAAGACTCAAGACGATTAAGGTCCCGAAGAAAAATTTTCTTAAAATGGTAGTATGAAGTTATACGAAAAAGTAGCATGCAGTAGCCTACCAATTGATGCTAGTATGCTACTACATGCTACTATAGCAAGACTGGATGCTCCTGAAGCAAGCTGGGATGCTACTGAATACTACTGCTTAAGATTAGCTCAATGTGAGGCACATTAAACTAAAGTATTCTTAACTACTGCATACTGCAACTGTATACTACATATTACTGCAAATACAACTGTTTCGTACAACTACCATACAACTACAGGCTACAAATTTTCCATCCGGGTGGGATATCAAACTTGATTTCGGGAGCTTCGCATACCCCTTGCGAGGGTCTCTCGTACCCCCTAAGGCAGTGGTTCCCAACCTTTTCCGTACCGCGTATCTCTAATCAAGGTTCGAAAATGTTGCGTACCCCCTTTTCCAGAACGTTAAAAAGACGATATTTATTATCATAAATGATAAGGCATACACGTGTAGAAATTTATACAAAATCAATGAGACTTTTTAGCGACAATTTTATAAAATCTCGGCTCGACGTCATTTACGGCAATATTTTTTGTTTACAGTCAGCCTGTTTCTGTGTTTGGTTTTGATGTTCTCGGTGCTTTCATCAGACAGCAATCGCAAACGTTTTCGTTAGCTTAATTCGTAACCTGAATGACAATATCACTTATGCCTTCGGTTCTTCTTGAAACAATATTGTTAGACACAGGAACAGATTTTACGGCAGTAGGCTGCTATAGTCAGGGGCGCCACGCACTTGTTGACAACACCCCTTCCTCAAAATGGTCGTCCAGTGCCGTTCTCTCCGCACCACGGCTTTATCTGTTTGTTTCCGGTGCAATTATTTTATTTTCATCCTCTTCTCTTTCTTTCTAATTCACGCCACTACCCTATTTACTTAATAAATTTGGGCACTAAAAGCACTATTTTTTTTCCATTGTAACCATTTCCTGAATTCAAGCAACCATCTACGATAGATCTCACATGTTTTTGTTTTTTTTCACCTTATCAATCAATACCAAGTTTGTATAGCCTAAGCATTATGCTCTATAATAAAAATATACGGTATTAATGTTTCCAAGTTATCAATTAATGCCAGATTTTTATCAGCGTTATAACTTGTACTAGACAGTGCAAAACGGATACGTCAGCTGCATTTTATTAGCTATATTGGCTTGAGCCTGAAGAGGACCCTTGCCAAGAAGGGCCGAAATATAGCTCTAATAAAATTCAGCTGACGTATCCGTTTTGCACTGACAGACATAATTCGCAGTAAGCTTGGGCTGAAGGAATATTTAGCGTTATACTAATAATAAAACACGGTATTAATGTTTATTCAGACAAAAAGCCACACAAGTTTAATGACTGTAACAAAATTTCAGAACTACGGACTTGCATCATTTATCCCTGTCCGTGAAAGTTATATGTAGTCGATTCAAACCAACATACGCGGCTGATTTCAAAGGTCCACACCACCAGTTCTGGTATGAGAAGCCCCTGTTCTTGCATATTCATAATTCCGACAATCATTATACTATTCAGTTAAATATTCAAGTATGGTTAAGGACGCCGCCTGATCCCACCAGAGATAAACAGGCCCTAGTTCGTCAGTATTTGAAAGGTTAATAAGAACTGATGAATTTCTTTGAGGCTACCGTTCCGACCAAGTGCCAAATGGTATGTAATAAGTGGAATATCCCGATTTCGATAAAAATCCGAGCGGACCCGACAAAGCCTTTACGGGTTACGAAAGGAATTAGCAAAGGTCGTGACAGGTTAACTGGCATTAGCGGGCCACGGCATTCTACCGACAGATCAAATTCTCCTTAAAGCACAAACGAGAGGAGACATTTTCGGGGCTTTTGAACCTTTAAAGGAGTTCAAGATGGATTCGGTAGCAGGTCCGTATCCAGGATTTTATTTCGGGGGGAGTGCCCATGGGTCGGATCAAAAAGTACAAAAAGACATACATCAGAGATTTAAGCGTGTCAAAAACCGTTATTTTTGTATGTTTCGGGGGAGGGGGTTCGAATCCCCTACCCCCTGAATACGGCCCTGTTCGGGAGCATTCCACCTCTAATGTTTGAATCACTCACCACCTAGTGTTGGACGCTATAGTTCCAGAGGCACAATTTCAGTAAACCTTGGGGGGAGGGGGAGGGGGATCGACTGTGTGCCCCTATCCCAGATTTGTCACTCAGACTCAAATTTAAGTACTCTTTACGGGTTAACTTAAATTAGTTTTCGATGAGTAACGTCGTTGCTTTGCATTTTGAAACCTATTCAGGGGCCAAAATAATGGTAGGCTACCAAGACATAAGATTCTATGCACCTCCGATATGTAGGGAGCGGGGAGGGTCATGGGACCCTCTCCCCCCTGCCTAATGGCACCTCTGGCTAGTTCAAACCCGGACTCGGTTCGAGCCTGAGATGACCTAATGGCGAGATTCAGACGCATAGGGCTGGTTCAGGTTCTTTAGTTTGAAAAATACTTATCGATCATAGGGGCAGGAAGGGGCACGAGCTCGGCCCCATAAAGACGCCCATGTGAGTTTCAATTTTTTTTTCAAAACATCAACAAAAATCGTGGCTTAGAGCCAAATGGCGTGTTGAATACTTCAAGATACATGACATCAAAACAGTAATGTCAGTCAAAACAACAGAATAAGTAATTCAAACTGAAAATGTCCAACACAAAATCATAAGAGTTCTTTAGGGAGCCCATACCACAAATATCAAAGAGAAAGAGAATATCTATCTGGTATATGAACATAAGTCAAAAACATGTTAAACATGTGGCAGTGTTTATTTCTTCAATAAACTATTGTCAGGTTGTTTTAAAATGTTTGCTTAAAAATCCACCATTTCCATGAAGAAAAGGTGTGTCCGCTCGGGTCAGTGAAAACCACAATTAAAATAAATAATTAATGAGCCGGCGAGAAAGAGGGGAAATTGGTCAAATGTGCTCAAAGTACCTGTAATTTGTGAGTAATATTTTCCGGTGACGATTTTGCGACTGAGGTGTAAGAAAACATGCTTTTTCTGTCTCTTCATACTAATCTGACGAAAACCTGATATTTATTAGGCTAGACATTCCTTGACAAAACTGTTGGATCTGAAGATATGGGGGGGGGGGGGGTATGGACGAAGCTAACTCTGTTCTTACGGCCATTTTCCCATAGGAATCAACTTCCGCCCTCTGACCGCGTTGATTTCCCTATGTTGGCTATCCGTTGGTTACCGAGTCTCAGCATTATTCTTCCATACTTCAAATTATGCGTTTTAATAATTATTAAAAATTAACTACGTGTTGCATTGTGTATTTCTAGCCGTGCTTTCTCAAAACAATTCCAAGTCCCGGTTTATTAGACTATTAGATATACGAAAGCAGTATCAATAAACCATGAACTTCGATCTCTTTCAATCAAGATAAACGCTGGTTCGAAACAGTGATCAAGACTAGAAAGTCGTATCTCGAGTCCGAATCGGGAGTGCGACCAATAAGCCCAATCAATCGATAAACACAGGTTTCAGCCACAGGTCCGTCGGGTCCGGGGTTGATTTAGTGCGCCTAACTCTTGAATCCAATTCACAAATTAATCTTGGGTTGCACTTCAGTAGTGGCAACTCGGCGCCAGCGTGTGACTGCCGACGCCGGCATACGCTGGCTTTTCCAGGTCGTAAATCCCGAGTTATGATGAGCTCAGGAGCTTGTTACTCTTTTCAATTGTGTAGTTTATTAAAGTTTACCTGAAATGCCAACTTATTTTTGTATCATTTAACTGAATCGACTGAATTATTTGGAAAGTGTTATGGTTTTTTTTTTACTATATGCTTTAATATGACGTTCAGAATAAACTATGACGCAGAAAATCTGAATCTCAACACAAACGCGGCCTTTCGATGGCCGGTGGTGAACTCGGTAATCACTAGCCCCTGCGTGAACACTTATTTTTCGTAAACCGCTTTCGTCAAGCATAGGCTACAACATATGCGCAAGCGCATAGAGATACCACAAATCCGTCATGGAAAGTCCACTATTCGAAAATTTATTTTTCGTGAATAGCAACGAAGTAACTCATCTTAATCGGGTCTAAGCTTCTTTAAAGTTTAACTGAAAAGCCAACTCATTTGTCTGTCCTTTAATTGGATACACTGAATTATTTGGATTCTGCAAAGGGATTTTTTTATTTTCCACTATCTGCTCTAGTTATGAGGCTCAGAATATCTCCAGCCGTCCCCACAGCGTAAATTCTACTATGACGCGGGAAATTTTAATCTCAACACAAATGCGGCTTTTCAGTGGGCAGTGGTGAGATTAGTGAAGATTGCTTAGTGCCTGAACAAAAAAAAATGATAAATCTTTCTCGTAAGGCGTACAGCAAAAATACAAGCGCATAGAGACACGACAAATCACACGGAAATTCCACTATTTGAAAATCGATTATTCGTGAATAGCGGAACAACGAAATAACTCATTTTCAGCGGGTCTTCAAGCCAATTCAAGTGAGTAAGTGATGGCTAACTAGACTGTCCTATCCTAGCCCTTTTCGGTTAAACTTTAAGTAAATAAGTGATGGGCAAACAGATTGTCCCATCTCAGCCCTCTTCAGTTAAACTTTAACCATAATACCGATTGTCATGTTTTACTGATTATACTTTTTGTATTCTCTCTTTTCTTTTTCAAAAATCTGCTTTAAAATGTAAAGTGAATTTTCTCATTCATAGTAATTAATTGCAGGTTCGTGTCTTCCACCCATGGCTTGACGAGGACCCTTGCCAAGAAGGGCCGAAATATCGCCGCCAAAGCATCGTAGCTGACGTATCCGTTTTAAGTATTGTTTGAATATATGTGGCATTCAAATTCTAGGGTTGCCACGCAAGACAGAGATAAATCACCCGCTCTTTAAAAAAAAGAAGAATCGCGGTTCAGCTGGTCGGAGATTATTAAAAACGCTTGTGACTTTCGTGTCATTTTAGATGCGAAAATCATCAAAACTAAGTACTTTGGTGGAACAGAAAAAAAATTACCAACCGTGGCAACCCTGGTTCTATGTTACGCGGGGCTCTGGAATTGCCTGGCCATGGAATTATCAATCCGAATATCAGGTGCGAGGATGATCAGATTTTTAGTGCTAAACTAATGAAACAAAATGAGTTAAACGGGCCCTCAAGCATTTGGCCGAGTATATACCAACTCGCCACATGTTCAGTTATTAAGTGATGGTAGACTAGTTGTGTCATTGTGTATTTTTTATTGTTTCTGTTTTTCTTGTGTTGTGTATGACTCCGTCTTGTCCGGGCATAAATTATTATTCGGCTACTCATAATACCGTAATTCCGCGTCACTTCCGGAAAGATGGGGACTTGTTCGTGCGACTTCCGGCTAAAAGAGGCATTGGCAGCTCGCTTAATGTACGACACATCCAGGGCCGTATCCACGGGGGGTAGGGGGTTTGCCTCTCCTCCCCCACAAAAAAGTACACAAATGATATTTTTATAGGCTTTAACCTCTGATCTATGTTTTTGTACTTTTTGGTCTGACCCGCGGGCATCCCCCCCCTCCCCGAAATAAATTTATCGATCCGGACCTGGACACATCACATATGTACTCACTCTAACCTCAACAATAAAATAACATGCTGAAGAGTTAGTTCGACTTCAGGCCGTAGTTGCAAACATGTCACTGCATATTGGCAGTGAAAATGACGTAACCGTGCGGTGACGTAACCGTCCGGCGTAACCGCCTTCGGTTGCTTTTTTCTTATTTTTTTTAACACAAATCGTGAGGTGAGAATCGTAATGGCTTCGGTGGGTATTTGCAGTTGGAATTGCATTTTCTCTGGGGATGACATCATTACGAAACATACATGCACTTGGTCAATTTGCCTTGTACCTCTGGTTGTCAGCTCTGGTTGTCATACGGACTAAAATGTCACCCTCCTCCGTCTAAACACACCATACCCCCCCCCCCCCCCCTCCCCCAAAACACATATCCGTATTAGTTGGCTCCGATAAGCTTCATATGATCACAACACTCTGGGTTCTGCGACGGTGTCTCGAACGGTCACAAAAATCCGGATCGGGTTCAAACGCGAACCGGATCTGTGCCGAAAAATCTTTTATTTTGTGGAAAACGTGCTCGAAGACAATCTTACTTTGAAAACTGAACATTTTTCTGCGAGCGAAACAAATACACTTAAAACGCATGCAACTAAACCAATACAAACAATCCTATCTGCAATCTCAAACAAAATCAGCTTATGAGTATTTTGGTGACGCTACTTCTAACACATTAGTCATACTGAATTCTCAAATTGGAGGATGGTCCTTAGTGTAAAAAGTAAAAATAACAATATATTTTTCCTCCATTTTGCTACAGGACCGCCAGATCATACCCCCCCCCCCCCCCTCCAGCTTAGCCTTGCGCACCACTCCTCCGTTAGACTTCTCGCCCCTGAACCTTCCATGATCTGTTTATTACGCAAAAGCCGAAGCGCCATAAATCTATAACGAAAGACAGAAGCCTGTACCCATAAAACTTTACGACGGTAGTCGGTACAATCATCGAAACGTAAAAGAGAGTAAAAAAATATGTCTGCTACTGATTATCGTTCCCTGGTGGTCCCTTGTTTACGCACTGCTGTCACGACGCAAGCAATTAAGGTCGCAAAAAATTAGATGAAAACCGCCCGTAAAATTTTCGCGATACTTCGGGTGTATCAAGAACCAAGAATGATAAAGAACCTCCGTTTCTCAGCCATTGCGCCCGGAAAAATCCGCGACGGTGTTCCGTAAATACTGGGTGGGTGCATGCTTATAGAAGAACAGATTGCAGCTTTGCAAATATGATATTTAGGGAGGTTCTGAAGTCCGTAAGTCCTACCCTTAGAACTTACAAGACAACAGAACGACTTACCAAAGATGCGGTAATGACAAGATGCCTTACCGAAGATGCGGTTAATGTAGACCTGATCAACAGTTCAAGTGGACTATCGATCAGATTTTCAACTTGACATGACTTATCCCAATTTCTTCAAGTTATGTAGGGGCGAAAACCTTTTTGGTGCAGTATATCATTATCGTCAGTATTAGTAGGAAGTGAGAGTATTAAGCCAACTACGTTGGACACTTTCATCTTTGCCTTACCAGCGTCCCCCAATTGGTGTACACTACATGGTCAATACGATACTTCTATACGTTAGGGGTTGGCAGCCGCCTACACTGCAAAAAGTTTCTCCGAATAAGGATGCAGTATTTGCTACTGGGATTAATCTTATCTCTACTGGGGTAAGATTTATCCGAATTAGGGACACTCTTATCTCAATAAAGACAAGATTAATCCCAGTAGCAAATACTGCAAGATTTTTTTTACAGTGTAGTAGCCTTACGAATTCACTAACCTGGATAGTCCAAGCCTTGACTTCATCCTGACCAGCAGTGAAGAAATACTGGAGCTGGAGTGCCTTGTACCCGTTGACGATGATTTTGTCTAAAGCGCTAGAAAGAAAAAATATATCAACAGAGAGCAGTTATTCTCCTACAGAGTAATTCCGTTGTGAAATGCTTTGTCAGAAAACACCGTCACTAGAGATACACCAGAATCTCTCACTACGCGGCTGGACAAGAACTGGAAATCACAGTCCTTGACGACTGATTGGTTCGCTCCCGATACTTCAGCCCATTCGGGACATACCGTGACAAAATGGAACGTACAAATTTGAAATGTCGCAGGTATAATCACTCTTTTACTTGAGATCCAGAACAAACAAGACGGACGTAGCGTTCAGTCGGACCAAAAAGTAATCCAACCCTGTTCCCTCATGGACACATGTGCATAGCCCATACATGGTTATTGCCTTTCTCCCCCCCCCCCCACTACAAGTTTCTCCGGTTTCCGCTACACGACGCCCAGCTACCACTAACACTAGACTCTTGCGCGCTCTACTCTGGACAGAGGAGAGGAGTGGTTGGATCTTCTATAAAGCCGCGTTCACAAGCATGCCTAGCCTAAAATCTGTGCCTAGGCATGGGTGGGAACGGTGATGCTAGGCAAGTGCCTAGGCATCCGTGCTTGGCTATGCACGCTTCCGAACGGGGCTTAAGATAAAGTAATCAACATGGACTTCCATTCCGTGTATGAAGTAGGCCCACTGTTTTTTTGTGAACAATGCCGTATCGGGGAAGGGTGGGGGTCGCCTCTCCTTTTCCAAGGCCCATTGACTTCTAGCGAAATCTCGCCAAAGTTCAGATAACCAGTTTTACGCATCAGTAACATGAGACGCGAACAATCATTGGGAGCATAATGCGCATGGAAACTAGTGAATCCCGGCAAGTGCAAAGATTAGTGAGGCGTCGTTAGTGGGTTCAGAGTGTAGCATGAAATTTGGGTCTCCGGGTTTAAGAACTACTGAATACTGTGACGGAAGAAGGTTGCATTGGATTATAGGTACGTAATGTCCCTTAATCTCTGATCCATGTTCTTGTTCTACACTAAGTCTGGATTAGGTCCGACCCGCGGAGACACCCCCCCCCCAAAAAAAAATATTGATGCGGCCCTGCTTGTGTATAACCAAGTCGTGAACAACGTATTATGAGCCGTTGCTACTAGTGCCTGTACTTGCCTGGTAAGCTTGTTTTCTTCATAGAATGCCTTCCGTCCTTCATCGTCCATTTCCATGAGTCGGTTCTCCAGTACTCCAGAGAACGGGATCATCATAGCTCCAGAATCATGGGTATCTATCCACTCCTTGATCTTCAACAACCTGGAAATTAAAAATAAAATAAAATAGATGAAGAAATGGATGGGGGTTACTGAGACCTTAAAGCACAACTCTTACTAGAGTTGTGGAGTGGTAGACGAACTTTTATAGGATGGTAGACGAACTGGCTTTTTAATTAAACATTTGGTCCAAGCGGTATGGAATTCACTCCCAGATAGTGTTAAGGCGGCTGAACACCAAGAATTGTTTAAAAAAAGAGTAAAGAAATTTTTGTTGGAGGGGTGAGGAGTCACGATTCAGAGAATGAAGGTATAAGTTATTATTTCTTTTTTTACTACCTTTATTTATTTATTTTTTCTTTCTTCTTCTTTTTTTCTTCTTTTTTCTTTTGTGTGTTACATGAAGGGTTATTATGTAATTTAGCAATAAAATAATCTAATCTAAACTAATCTAAAACTAGAAATAATCTTTTCAAGATGAAATTGCTCAAAAATGTCGTTCTCAAAAATACAATTACTTTCCACGAGAAATTAGCGATTTTCTTATTAGTGCCTGTCGACTCTATCCAGCCCCTCTCTCCGACGCGGAGTCTGGGAGCAAAATATTTGAAAACTAAACACGCTTTGAGTGGGAAAACAAAGCAAAACAAAAGAAGTCCAAAACAGAAGGTGGTCTACCATGTCTTCCAAAATGAAAAAAAAAATACTTTGTAGCTTCCAATCAGGCACGTACGCAGGAATTTTTTTCGGTGGGGGCCCAAATCCTTCAAAACAGTATATACAAGACCAACGTTTTCGATGGGATCCCAAAAATTTAAATATTAACTACGTCATGTCTTCGCCAAATCCAGTCTTCGCCAGGCTAATCATCTGAGAAAACCAAGTTCAGATATACCTGTATAAGCCATATCTATTTTGACGATACTGATCGAAACTTCCTGGTGTACTTCTGACAAATTTCCGGTTGCGGCCGAATTCCTGAAGAACTACGTGTTCGGCTAAAAAATGATTGTCATACGGATTCAGCATCTTTTCTCACCCCTAGATCTATCATCTAATCAACTTCAAATAAAACTTTTACTTTTAACAAATTTTCCGGTTTGGCCGGGTTCCGGGCTAACTAATTGTCTGTCGAGAAAACAGTTTTCGTATTATTGTTCAGCATACCTTCTTACCTCTACATCGAACATCTAATCAACTTCAGACAAAAATTTTACTTTTAACAAACTTTCCGGTTTTGGCCGGATTCCGGGCGAACTACTTGTCCGGCGAGAAACTGGTTTTTATATTCGTGTTCAGCACGCCTTCTTACCCCTAGATCCAACATCTAATCGACTTCAAATAAAACTTTTACTTTTAACAAACTTTCCGGTTTTGGCCGGATTCCGGGCGAACTACTTGTCCGGCGAGAAAATGGTTTTTATATTCGTGTTCAGCATGCCTTCTTACCCCTAGATCCAACATCTAATCGACTTCAAATAAAACTTTTACTTTTAACAAACTTTCCGGTTTTGGCCGGATTCCAGGTGAACTACTTGTCCGGCGAGAAAATGGTTTTCATATTCGTGTTCAGCATGCCTTCTTACCCCATAATCGACTATCACATTAGCTGTTTAAAAATATTTTGCTTGTCCCTTAATTTGAACCCCCTCCCCCACCCCTAAATGTAGGGCTACAGGGCCCATCTACGAACTCGACCTTACTCTTGACCCAAAGAATGCTCACACCAAGTTTCATCAAAATATCTCATTCCCTTCGAGAGTTATCGTGCTTACAGACGGACGGGCAGACGGACGGACAACTTTTGCGATGTCATAGGTATCCCTCCACTTACGTTTTGGGATCCCAAAAAGGCGCATTATATTATGTAACATCTACAAAAACCAAAAGCTGGTGCTGGTGACCCTATTGGGTAATTACAGGCCGAAAAATCATCGAAAACGGTTAACAAATTCTGTCTAGATCAGTAATTAACCACTATCCCTTATTCTGTGTGAAGGATTAGAAAATTATGCGAAAAAAAAAATTGATTTCGGGGGGGCCCGGGCACGGAGGCACCCCCCCTGCGTACGTGCCTGCTTCCAATGTCCTTATTTGTGACAGGCCTTGAAGCTTTCGGCCGAGTGTGCGTTGCGTTGACTTTCAAAACTCGGCTAAGCCCCAAAAGTGCAAAAAAAGGTACAAACGAAACAATGGCGAAAGACAGGGATAAGAATCTTATAATCCCATAAAGGAGCTAGGGATAATATGAAGGGCAGAATAAGCAAGAGGGTTCCTTTAGACGACACCCCGCACAATTTACTGTTTATGTTCCAAATATTCTTAAATAGCTGAAGTAACTGTGTAGTAAGTGGACTGAAAGTTCCCATGACTACATATCTCGAAACTACAAACAATTTGGCACTCTGCCTTTCGGTAGCTAACTTAATAGTCGGAATTCCCTAAAAAAACTAGTAGAGAAACGAGAAAGATTAAAAAACAGCTGCTACAAAAAATTAGGAATAATTAAGTCCAATTATTAGGAGTTAAAACCACAACCGATGTTTTTCCACTCACTCTCTCAGCTTAGAATCAAAGTTCAAACTGACCCAAGCATACAATCAGTTTCACTTCAACAAACTTCAGCCTATGATTAGAACAAACTTTTAGCCTATAATTACAAGCCAACGATCGTATTTAGACGCACGAGTCCCGATCGTTGGAGGCAAGAAGTACAAACAGAAAATTGCTGGTTTGAATCCAGACTGATTAGGCATGTAAGTTGAGACGAGGATTGTTAGAGCCATCGAGGGATGTTTTGGGGGTGGAGGAATAAGGTTACACAATGCTCATAATGACCCCTTATCACAATGGATAAGCGTGGGTACAGATGATAAAGAGTGGGGTGGGAGGGTGTGCTCTACTTATCCTGACGGGACGCGGTGTCGTCCGGTTAAGAACGTTTTAAATTAGTTTAGTCTGTATACAGTGGCGAAACCTAGGCAAACTAAGTAGCAGCCTATGGCCCCAGTCTCGGAAGGGGCTGAAGTTGTTTAGAAGCAAAATCACCGAATTTATGGCCGGCACCGCTGATTTCAGTCGATGCCGGCCGGTGCCTGGATAGGGTGTACAGCAGGAGCCGAGGAGTGGGCAACCCCTCGTCTATGACCGGGCCTATCTGTATAGCGTTTGAAAATCATGTGTCTGAATACATCGTAACATATTTATCGTCGTTTTTTCCAGCTTGTTAATTGCAGTTAGGTTAGGATACATTTTGAAAATTGAATCCGTGATATCGCCACCGCCTTCTACTCGCTTCTACTCACAACAAAAGTAAGGTGAATGCCGGCAAGCTCCCTTACATGTTGCATGTTACAATTAAAACTCTAGAATGCAGTAACCCACACCAATATATTTTTTTTTAGTAAGGGTAGGGTTGCAAGGAAGGGCGATCCGGGGTGCGGGCGTTGGCAGAAGTCAAAGGCCTTAAAATCCGTCCCATCTGTCGTAATCTCGTGCGCTGCGGCAGCGCCTTCTGTTCAACCGTCAACTACACGCCGTCGGCTCTTCAACCCCGAAAATTCTAAAATGTTGCCACGCCCAGCGGGGGTTTTATATAAAAGATGATTCCAGTACAATGCCGGATGGATTTTTGGATGATAATGGAGTGATTTTTAAGTTGTGGGGGTGGAGGATACGTTAACGCATTTTATGCATTGTTATGCAACTAGGGGGCGGATCTGAGTTTTTGTCGTGAACCATAACGGTAATAGACAAGTCTAGAGCAAGAGCGTTGCTGATGGGGACAGGCAGATGACTCGATGTTATATATATATTATATATCTAAGCACTTTCAACTTGATTCAGGGAACAGGCGAGGACCAAGTAATTGGATTCTAACCAGGCCATTAACGTATGAAGCATGAGGTACCAAAAATTATTCTTGTTTGCAAGTCATCAAATTCTTCTTAAAACCATGTCTGAAATCCAGAAATAAATAAGCCGGCACGTCGTTTTCTTGCAAAAAAAAATTGATCCTACTCCCCGGTCGGACCCCGGTACTTGGTTACACCCTTTCGCGCCACCAGGTACATTTTCGTGATATGCAATTTAGGTTGAAAAATGGTTGTCATCTACCCCGGAAATATTCTCAGTTTCGCTCATGCTCACGTCATGCAACGCGTCTCAGATGCTAATGAGCAGGGAATGACTGGAAGGACAAAGCCCCGCCCTAATTTACCGAAGCCTGTCGAGAACCGACAGAGTGTTTAGTGCGGAGAATCAGAAGAAACCCAACAACACGATTCCTCAAGTCGAGGCATGGAAAAAAGAGTATGAAAACTTTGGTGAAATAGAAGATGAAAATTTGATTCCGCGGTCGTGCTTCAATGAAACCGCGATCAGAGCCACGTTTTTGTTGCAATAGTGCTGTCGCATCGCTGCTGCAGCACTTCTTTGCTTTCTGCACAAGATGCGTTTATGGATTTACTGCCTGCAAGATTTCTTCTTGGTTCAAGCAGCACCTTGCAGGGAAGCACGGACTCGGTCGGTAAGCAAGTCCGCGATTCTCGAGAAGTGCTGCCGTCTTCCTCGGAAGCACTGCAGTGCAAAAACGAATGTAGAAAGACTCAGCCCGGAAGCGGCCAAGAAGTGGCAAACAAAACGAAAACGAGGCTCAGGATGAGGAAAATATGGAAGATACTGAGTCGATATCTGCTTTCAAACGAACCCTGTAACATGAAGTGAATGACAAGCCACGAACGTATCACTGGAATCTCCAGAATCTCCCACCAGAATACGACCAATCGGCCTTAAGCCAGTTCAAGGTTCCAAATGAATTAGTCTCACTCTGCCTCACCTCAATATCAGCGTCCATCCAACAGAGATAGTACAACAGATCCAGAAGTTAATGAACAGAACAGAGAAGCCAGTTTTTAAACTGAGGGTCGATGAGTTGCTCACTCTCGATTTTAGTGTACAGCAAGTGACCGGTGCCACGGTGCCCTGCCGGTGGCGGCACTGGCTGACACCAGTCGGCACCGGTTACAACGTGTTAAAACATTAGAATCAGCGTGTTTAGGAAGCATTTGGAAGACGAATCGCCTAATTTATAAGCGCCACCGGTGCCGGGAAAGGGTGTACAGCAGGTGACGGGGAGTGGCTAACCTCTCGCTGAGGATTGGGAAAAACTTCCACTGTCAGTGATACTCGCACCTTGCTTGTCCAATGGAACATTACTGAACACATATCCTAACATGAGTTTTAGTTAAAGACTGATGATGATTATGATCAAAGGGGTGACTAAGGGCAAGAACAAATAACGAGCCAGAACTGCTGTCTCCCTATCTCGGTCTCGGTACAAACATACTCGGTCGAGTAAAATACGACCGACTCCCGATGCAAACGAGCGGCTTCGCGCCACATCACGTTTCGTTACCTCTATAAATAGCTAGATCACCGGAAAGTTGCTAAAGAGGAAATCTAGAAGTCAACGCTGATTGGTTCTATGGAGGCGCTCCAGAGAGGATCAGCGCGCGGAGTACGCCTCCTGCTCGCCTCTTTCGATATTTCTTGTGCCGCACGGTGTGCGATAGGCAACGGTGAAGACGGAAGAGAAGTAAACGGGTATCAACATCAGCTCAAAGCTAGAGTAAATACCTCCAGCTCCGCTCAGATTTGTCGGGGTTTTCATAGTCGCTGCATGCGACTAAAGACAGAAGTTCTTACTGATTATTTCTTCCTGCTAATAGGAACTAAACTTTATGGTAGCTCTGAACTGGAATACTAAAAGTGACAGAGGATACGTTTGTCGTGAGGAAGTAAAAACGGGATGGATAATCCTTATTTTGCTCCAAGCATCAAGGAAACATCACAGTAGCGACTTACCATTTGTTCTTCTTTCTAATAAAGTCTTTCTCAGAGAGATTCACTAGGTAGATCACAGGCTTGCTTGTGATGAACATGTGCTTATTCAAGATTTCAATCTGAAACGGAAATAGCGACATAAGACAAGCTCTGCTGATTCTTTCGTCACAAGTCCGACGAATACTGCTGAGTTCCGGATACCGGAAATACCGTTTGGTGGTGTTACACAATTTTTTCAGCTGAAATTCGTACTCGTACATCGCATGCTTAAATTTTCAGTTGCGGCCTGAAGAAGATCTTTACCAAGAAGAACCGGAATAAAGAACTTGCGTTCTTATATTTAAGAAATGGGTTACACTGACAAATCCGGTTAGCACCGGATTTCATGACTCGCAGTTGGCTTGGGCTGGAGGAATACTTATTCTAGGAAGCCATTAGTCCAAAGGACCTGAATGGAAACCTTCGTAAGGTCTTCGTCGAACTTCGTAAAGTAAAAAATGATGGAAGAAATCCAGTAAGGTGAGGCACGGTACAATCTACTAAAAGAAATGGTTATCATTCCAATGGCATAAAATCGCCATGCATGAGAATGGGATAGAAAAATGACGCTTTGTTAATTAACTAATTGATTTATAACCTAAAAACAAAATCCTAGCCTATGGTACTGACAATTAAAACAAACACAAATACCAGCGAATTTAGGAGTAAAGTGAAAAGAAGTAGCTTACCTCAAGCTTTAATGGAAATGAAATGTCTCAGTGGAAAAAAAAACTATATTAAACTAGAAATTTAAAGGTGAGAAACACCCTATGCACCAGACATACATGTCTTCTCTCCCTTTGCAATCTTTCCCTTGTCACTTTCAGAGCCATAGTAACAACCCAATTCCCCTTTAGTAATAAGCAGAGCCACTTACGTCATAAGCATTCCAGTCACCAAAACGAATGTGCTTCTTTTCTTCTATCAAAACCTGTTTGATTTTCATCAGAGCATCCTGAAAATAACAAAACTTAGTTTCACTTCAAGTCACTTCTTCTCAGTGACACCAGGGACCCATAAATTTCCTTTACAGGGGGCTTGTCATTTCCTGTGCTTCTATGTTGCTATGTTGACCGAACCTTGCCTACTTTCAAAAAATCCCACTTGGGTCGAATCGGCATTCTTGTTTGCCTCATTGGACGTGCGCGCCAAAGCGGCTCCTCCCTCAAGGCGCCAGCAGCCAATCCCAAATGTTGTCTATCTGGCCTGGGACGTGATTGGACCGTGGGTGTTTCTCAAACTATCTTCCGTTCGGTCAACATAGCATCAGAAATCTCTTATTGACAAGCCCCCTGAATGGTGAGGCATTACAGGAAATTTATGGGCCCCTGGTGACACTCTAATATACAGAGTTGCAGTCTTCAACAGTTCGATTTTTTCCAAGTATTTTCGAGAACACAGAGGAAACGCAGTTCTTACCATACTCTCTTCTTCCCTAATCACTCTATCCATTTTTACCTCGAAATTTCGAAATGTTTTCGAATTTCAAATGGCGAGGCATTACAGGAAATGTATGGGTCCCTGACCCTAACGATATTTCCTGTGTTATCACTCTACCAAGATCCAAGCTTTCTCAGTCTCTACTACTTTCTAGCATCTTTCGTCAAGCTGATCTTCGCAGCTATTGGAGACTGATTGCACGAGAAAACCGCGCTTAACTATACACAGATACAGGCTACAACAACCGTAGATAACGGTAACATTGAGAACAAAGAAATAAGTACTTACATATTCAGGCTTGTCTTTTTTTTCTCCTCTTAGAACAGTTTTCTCCAATTTAGAAATCTGAGCTTGAAGGTACTCTTGATCTTTCAGTCTAAGTTCTTCGTTAATAATCTCTATGTCTCGGACTGGGTTGACATCGCCTTCAACGTGAATGACGTCATCATCGTCGAATGCTCCTAGAAATTACCACCAGATCTTTAATTATCATGAAAGTATTCCCGAGTACAGCACTGCGAATTATATATGTCTTTGCCAAGAAACGTCATGGATGGTACTTTCTTACTGGCTGCCTCTTTACGGTACAGATTAACGGTAGATAATTTTCATAAATTTTTACTGCGAAACAAACCCGCCAGAAGTTTCTACGTAAGATAGCTCGATGTTAAGTTTACTGATTTCTCGTCATATCGAAACGTCGATAAAGTGCAAAAAGATGCCTGGTGTCTAAAAATATATTCTACTTAAAAATAACCTTAAAAATAGGCCTAGGGTATATATAACATAATGTACGGTACAATTCTGACTGACGAGGAGCACGTAACAGCCGTTTCGAGGTCGCTGTGTGTCCGTGCCAATATACTGATTAGAAAATTCTCTTCTTGTGAGGAAGACATAAAATCTTTTCTTTTCAGGGCCTACTGCACTCCAGTTTACTGCCTGGCCCTCGTGACCAGCATCTCTGGGGAAACTGACCGGTCTTTTCGGATTCTCTATAACAATGCTTTCAGGTGGCTGCATGGTCTACCTAGACACTGTAGTGCTTCTGGTATGTTTGTGGTGGCGGGACTTCCTTCTTTTCCTGAACTAAGGAGGAGAAATATTCTTTCTTTGCAGAACAGGATTCTCAGGTCGTCCAATCCACTTGTGCGGGCTGCATCTGCCCCGCTTTTGCGGTTGTCTCTGCCAGTGTGGCTGGAATGGGAGCGGTCTCTTCGGGTGACCCAGGTTCCACCTGGAGCCCGTTCTACCTGATTGTTTTAGTTTAGTGTATTGTTTGTTTGAGTGTATTATTTTTGTTTTGTTTTTCTTATGGTTTTTAAAAAACCGTGAAATAAAGTAAATTGAATTGAATTGAATTCACCAAAAAAATTGTTATCAGTCCAATGGCATGAAAGCGCTAACATGCAGGGGGCATGAAAAAAAAAACGTTTTGGTACTTGACTAACTGATTTATAAGATGAAATAACAAAACCCTACCCTAAGGCAAGGGTAGCATGTCTTCTCTGATCGTACAGGTCAGCCTTTTGTCACTACCAAGATTTTTTTTTTCAAATTTTTTGTTAGTTTAGTATTTTGATTTTTTTAACCTTTTTTTAACGCCGCCAGGTTAG
Source organism: Branchinecta lindahli (assembly GCA_023053555.1). NCBI lineage: Eukaryota > Metazoa > Arthropoda > Branchiopoda > Anostraca > Branchinectidae > Branchinecta > Branchinecta lindahli. Next base: position 16,653,965 of record JAKZAO010000012.1, on the reverse strand, counting down.
TGTTTATATACGGCCAGACTTTCATTCCAAATAGCCTACTGGTATTTTCGACGAACAGAAGGAAAAATCCTCTACTGGGAACAATGAAACTCAACCAATCTGGCATACAGTGTAATGTGCCTGAACCCCTTATTTATTCTTGCCTGAACACAGGAAACTAACAACTTGCGCTGAATGCGGTTGATATCGAAAACGGAGTGACTGGTTACCGTTTGCTGGTTACCGTAGCCTATTTTGTCTAACAGGCCCGTATCCAGGAATTTATTTCGGGGGGGGGGTTCGCCCACGAGTCGGACCAAAAAGTACAAAAAAGACATATATCAGACGTTAAAGCCTACAAAAAATTATTACTTTTGTGGGTTTCGGGGGGGGGGGGGGGTCTAACCCCCGAACCCCCCTGGATACGGCCTTGTTGTCTAAATTAATTTTTTCGTCTTTTTCTTTTTCACTCGCACTCCATCTTTTCGTTTTCGTGTATGATTGGCCATATGTGATAAGGTAAGGTAAGGTAAGGTACAGTTTTACTGGAAACCTGCTGGAAACAGTAAAATAAAAAAATATATTTGGTTTCGTAAACACACACACACACATACAAATCTGGCAGATTTATATCACGGAGGAAACAAGACCAAATGTTCCGATGGGATCCCAAAAATTCAATATTTGATCCAGACAATTAGGTTTTGTCTTCGCCAGATCTAGTCTTCGCCAGGCCAAACAGCTAATCATTAAGAAATCCAAGCTCAGATATGGATTCAGCATGTGCGTTTACCTCTATAAGCCGATCGAAACGATCCTAGCTTACTTCTGTGAATTTTGCGGTTCTGGCGAAATTCAAGAGCTACTTGTCCGGCGAAAAACTGAAGCTCAAAAACGGATTCACCGTATCTCCTTACCCCTACATCAAACATCTAATCAACTTGAAATAAAAACTTAACTTTCAACAAATTTTCCGGTTTTGGCCGGATTCCGGGTGAACTACTTGTCCGGCGATAAAATGGTTTTCGTATTCTGGTTCAGCATGCCTTCTTACCCCTACATCAAACATCTAATCAACTTCAGATAAAACTTTAACTTCTTACAAAATTTCCGGTTTTGGCCGGATTCCGGACGAACTACTTGTCCGACGAGAAAACGGTTTTCATATTCTTGTTCAGCATGCCTTCTTACCCTTATATCGAACATCTAATCAACTTCAAATAAGACTTCTACTTTTAACAAACTTTCCGGTTTTCGCCGGATTCCGGACGAACTACTTGTCCGGCGAGAAAATGGTTTTCATATTCGTGTTCAGCGTGTCTTTTTACCCCATAATCGACTATCACATTAGCTGTTTAAAAAAAATTTGCTTGCCCCTTAATTTAAACCCCCTCCCCCACCCCTAAATGTAAAGCTACAGGGCCCATCTACGAACTCGACCTTACTCTTGACCCAAAGAATCCCCACACCAAGTTTCATCAAAATATCTCACTGCCTTCGAGAGTTATCGTGCTTACAGACAGACAGACGGACAGACGGACGGACAGACGGACGGACGGACGGACGTACAGACGGACAACTTTTGCGATGTCATAGGTATCCCTCCACTAACGTTTTGGGATCCCAAAAACTACCTTTAAAAAAACTACGTCAAATAAAAAATACAGGGTGGCAAGCGAAAACTCCACCTATTTTTACCGGAGGTTCCCATAAACGTTCCAGGAAAACCAACTATTAAAGACAACTCTTATCCCCCGCCTCCGGAACTATTCAATATAATGATGCGCTAAGGGGCATATGGTTCAAGCAATTTGGAAGATTAGCGATAAGGTTAGCTGATAAATGGGTGACAAAATGAGAAAATGGGATGATTGTAACATGACACGAAAATAGTGTGTGAAAGTCAGGGCGACACTCTCGGAAAATTGAGAGATAAGGTGCTTCCGAAAGATAGGCAGATAAACATCCGCTAATGTCTGATTAATCTGGTATGCTGAGGATGTAAGAGCGGATCCTATAAATAATAAGGACAGCAAAACGAAGAGTTGCTCACTCGACTCTGTATATACATCCAGTCTCCACTTTGACTGGCCGGACATTTCTGCCAATCAAATTGAACAGTGTAATCATTTATTTATTTACTATTGCATTTGGCTTTTAGCTCGTCGCCGTATTCCATTCGGTGATATCACTTCCAACGTAGTCGTGCTTCCTCGAGGCTAAAGCTTTTTTTATCATGAAACATATTACAATTATATATTGCGAGAGATTAAAGGAATTCTTAAACGCAATATTTTCACAGGAATTCTCCAAGACATTTTCGAATTCTCATTAAAATTAATAATATGCCCGGCGGGAGAGGATAGTGGTCAACCCCTTGCATCAAAAGACAAGGAAGGCAACTAAACTATGCAGGCAAGTAGGGGGCGATATGAATGTTGGGGGCAGAGGCGTTACTAGCCAAATATTTGGGAGCATGGTGCCCCAGCGTCTGGGCATGGTGCTGATACGTTGAGGCACCATGCCCTGCAGCAAGGGCACGGTAGCCCCACAGAAATCTGTTTGAAAAGCATATTTCCATTTCAGATTGTCACACGACTGACTCACTCATACGTTCGGCATGCTCTGACGTTGGATGGAGCACCATGCCCCAAATTTGAGAATTCGTGTATGACTGGGGGCATTTCCCGACTGGCTGGTCATTTTTACCGACTATTGTTATGGAAAACCCAACCGTTTTTAAGAAAAAAACTATTATTTTTTACGAAAAATTGACTGTTCTTAAGATAAATTGCAAGCCCCCCCCCCCCCATGCTCGACGCCACTGGCAGGGAGCCCCCCACCCGTCAGAAGGGTTTCCTAAACGCTACTTTGTATACCATGTTTGATTCTGGCTGTCGAGAAGGGTTGTGCTGCTCATCCTTAGTCGGAAATATTCTCAGAAAGGGGCCAACGAAAGCATCTACCAGGCTCTACTATAAACCATTCCGGGCATTTAAATTTCCCGCTAAAGAGCATAACTTACCACATGCATCTCTCATCTTTATCCAATTATTATTATTATCATCATTATTATTGTTTCATTGCGAGTCAACCTGGCGAGTGCTAGCCTACTATTTTTCTTATATTTCGAAGAAGGGAATTGTTTTTTATTTATCAGTCCTTATGATCCCTACCGGGGATACCAAGTGTTTTAAAAATAACAAAAATGAACCTGAAGTTTTCCCGGCATTCTACATGAAGTGTTCTTTCTTTACTTTGAGAAAAAAGATAGCTGAATAATAACTTTAGAAAACCCTTAACCAATAGAAGTTCAGCCTCGACCGTCACTTGTCTAACATTCAATCTCTCGCCATCAGGGGGGGCTCTTGTCTATAGAAGGACTATAGACAAGTCCTTCTTATCTATAGACAAGAAGGACTAGTAGACAAAAAAGCTTCGGAGTTTTCATTGTCGAATAATCTTTGAACAATTTTTTTTTACCGCTATTTATATCTGTTCCTGAAAAATTGAGACCCTAATCTACCCATTGCTAAAGTGACTGAAAATAAGATTCAACTTTTACCTACAATTTTTAGCACACATTCCCCCCGCCCCCCCCCCCCCCCCCGAAGGTATGAGAAACGGCGCCACCGCAGACATATCTGAGAAATTTAAAAATGCGAACCCATGACATTATTTTTATATTTACCTTGTCTTTTATTATTTTCTGTCTTGAGCATAATGATATTATTGTTATTGTTAGCTCTGCGCGTTATTATTACCACCAGTAATGACAATAAGTTTTTTTTTTTTTGTATGAATGCGAAAAGGTTTTAGTTTCTAGCGTATTATTACTATCTGTTTTGGTCGTAATGGCTGGATTTAAATAACTTACTGAGCTCCTATTTTCGATGCTTGTACATCATTAAACAGCTTGGTCGAGCTTTCAGACCAGTGTCCATATCAAGACCAAGTAAAATGAGCGATTAGACCCCTTTCTAAACCTACCGCTTGTTAGCTCAGACACCGAGTTCCATCAATACCCATCGTATTACCATAAACTCAAACCTTACGTTAATTATAAACACACTCACACCCTAATCAAAACCTTCGCAAATCATGAAATTCAGTGACTTTTTTTAATTGACCAAGTTCCCAGACAATTTCGAGGTGTAAGGGATCTATATTTTACCAGTTCAGCTCGCTTCCCTAATCCACTGCGACGGTTAAGTCCCAAGAGTGCAATGAAATCTCCTGATCGTAACGGTTTAGATTAGCAACAGATTCAGTTCCTTATTAGGTTGTCGGAATTAATGGGAGGGGGAGAACTTAAAGGTTTTAGACTTAGGGGAGTCTTCTTTCCTGAGACAGGAAAATCACACCATTAGCGATCAACTGGTTCAGATTGCCAATGAGTGAATGACAACGTATGATAGAAAGACAGATAGAATGTTTATTTTACAAATTGGCTATTGTGGTTAAAGAGCCAAATTTGCGATTAAAATAAAATCAAACAAAACTGAAATAACATAAACAAATTTATTCAAGTCAGGCCCACCCAAGTAGTGCAGCAAAAAGAAGAACGACCAGAATCTAGAAAGACTGGAAGAAAACTAGACTCCAGAAATGAGGATTAAACTGACAGGTAATTGATAGCAGGTAAGTGGCCAATCCGAGGAGACAAATTTGTTTTCCAGTGTCAACACTGGGCCAGGTACTAGTGGCAAACGGCGGATAAGGTAACGGTTTCGTATGCGTGGGGGGGGGGGGGTACGGTATAACAAAAATCGGAGGAATCGGAGGCACAGGGGGTGAGGCGCACATTATCAGCAGAGTGATACAGGACGAGGAAGTGGAACATCAGGCAGAAGAAACAATAAATATATACATTAGTTTCTGGTGTGCTACAATGTGTGACCTATAACATGTCTTAGAGTAGAACTACCATAAAACATACAAACATTAAAGGAAGGATGTTGTCAGACTCAAATCCAGATCAAGGACAGACTTGAATTTTGGCGGGAGAGCGGAGGCCCTCGAACAAAAATTCAGTCTCTGCTGGTCCATAGTGAATGAGTAATCCTGTCTACAATAAAATCACCTTCCCTGCGCCCACCCGTCAGTTCACCCGCTTGTGAAATCCGACATGCTGGAGCAGAGACGGACTTTGATAAGCCAACTGACGGGCGGGCAAGCGCCAAGCTGTCGGAAAAAAATGGGGGTTGTGAGTTGTGACGGATTTTGGTAGATGAACTGGCAGGTGGACGAACTGACAAGTGGGTGTAGTAACGGGTGACCATGTTAGGGCCTTAGAAGGCCACGCTAAACCACACAGAAATTCACCAAACAAGCAGAGGTGAAAATTTTCAAGAAGTGCTCCCTGTGTTACATCCCAAACTCCCGGATTTGTAAACCCACAAACAGCAAATATTGTCCCTACCAGCCATTCTTTACCTCCAACCTCCACTGCAAAACTTTAACTTTTTAAGAACATTGGTAAAATGCTCCATGTCTCTACTGCCTGTCTCCATCCCCTACTTCTGCCAGAGCCTCCGTCGTTAGTTCCTTCAACTCTTCTAAGCCTGGCCACATTTCAGGCAAGCGCAGAGACAAGGGGGTTTCATCGACCAAAATCATTACAAAACGGAATCGACTGGCCAATTTAACTATCAATCGTTCCTACTGCTGAAACTCGCCTACACAAACAATCCACTTTAATAATCCCACGATTCGAACAATCCTTATTATAAAATTCCATCCTCCTCTTTCAGAATGAAAAACACGACGACAACCCTTTCGGCAGTTGGTAACCCCTCGGATAAAGTAAAAGAAATCTTTACTTACTGCATAGATGGAAGATGGCATCGACAGCCTTGATGTGAGACAAGAAAGCGTTTCCAAGACCTTGTCCTTCGTGGGCGCCCTTCACAAGGCCGGCAATGTCGACGATGTTCAAGAAACCAGGCACTTTACTAGTACTCAAGACAAATTAGTATATAAGTATCGACTAAGTATGGTAATGCGCCGTACCATCACCAATATCGCAATCCTTTTCGCATATTCTTTAAGGGCACTGCCTAACTTGAAAAATAATTACTCGATTTCCCAGTCCATTGTTCTTCTCTTTTGTACGGTATCCAAACACTTGTATTTGACTGAATTTAGACCTGTCCGCGGTCAAATCCTTTCGAGACATCTTCGTCTTCCTGGCTTAGTTTCCCGATTGGACACCAAGGTCAATTATGTACATTTCCGTCCTTTCGTATGTGAACTCTTTGTTTAAACTAAGCTGTGTTTTAAAGGAGTCGTAAGTCTGTTAAAATACTGTAATATGAACCATATGTGCTGCACAGTGTGCTTTATGCTACCATGAACAAATAATCACAAGAACCTTCGTCTCCCTATTTCTGTAATAAAACCATGCGGAGTCGAATATATTCTCGATACCATGACCGACGTAAATGAGCGGAGGGTAGGAGCTACGCGGAACATCATAACTCGTTACCTCTACAAACAGCTATATCGCAGTGAGCCCCGCAGAAGAAATTTCACTGCGAACGCCGTCTGAATCGTCCTTTAGGCTACGGCTGATTGGTTGTCTACAATTGTGACGTCACATGTGACGCGCTGCAAAGCGGGCTCTCTGCGCCTGCAGGCCTCCTAGAGTTTTCATCTGGTATGATTAGCGGCGAAGAGGGAAGTAGACGGGTATCAACTCAAAGCTCATAGCAAGTACCTCTAGCTCCGCTCAGTTTTGTCGCGGTATTCATAATCGCTGCATGGGACCACAGATGGAGGTTCTATTGGATTATTTGTTCGGGCTACCTAACACAGAAGTCACAGTAGATGCAGTTTCTGTTCCAATATTCTAACGTCCCTGACTTCGTTGAAGCTGTTGTTTTTCAAAATTACAGACCCGGTCGATTCAGCCACGCGCAACCACCTTAGATTTGATTAGAAGATCACCACTGTCCGAAACAGCCATAACCCTACAGCAGAAGAAAAAGAAGGCCGAAATGGAGCAATTGCTGTCCGTAGCGGTCCATATTACTGAAGAAGAAGAACACGGAGAAAACTTAATAACCAACTTTTCTGACGAATGAGCTCCTCGTCCCAGAAAAATAAGCAACCGTCTCCTTTCTACACGGGGATATGAGGGGCGGGGAGAAGGTAATCTCAACTGGTATGTACCGAGCTCTTTATTACTGACCGAAGAATGTCCATTTCCAAACTGCTTGACATTTGCTAAAGGAACCCCCATGGTCAGATGTCAAAAACGATGCCCCCCCCCCCCCCCGGAGAAGGACAGTTGAGGTATGATTCTCTGAACAGTTATTTAACCTTGAACAGTAGATTTTTTAACAATAAATACACAATATATGCAATCAAAAGTTCCAAGGAGCACTTGAGAAACTGCTTTGACTGACCAGTATTTTACTTTTACTACAGCAACCGGATGAAATGGCACTGTTCAAAGTTAAATAGCATTTCAAAGGGGCAGACCTCTGCTGTACTATATAATAACGGCAAACAGCTACTGACCTCAAAGGCTTATGGAACTCGATAAGGTAGTCAAACCTAGCATCCGGCACTGGAACTCGACGTGCCTAGAAAACAGACTGTTAGAAAGTTCATCCAATGCTTGCCTAACAGCTAGTATAGTAATATATATAAATATTCCTTGAGCCCAAGCTGACTTAGACTCATATGATAACAGCCTGACGAATCCATTTTTGTATATATTATATGAATATATGGTAACATAATTATAGTAAATAAGGAACCTAAAATAAGGAATCTAAATAAGAGCCACTAGCTAGAAGAACGAACATAGCTAAGAGACAAGTTAAGGTACATGCTTCTAGGATCGCAGGTTCGAAGGGCCGAAATTTCGCTTGGCCATATCTCAGCTGACTTATATGTTTAGTGTCGTCAAATATGACAGTCAAGTCTGGGAACCTCTAAAGAACTAGCACACATGGAAACCTGTAACAAATTAACTCTCTGGGTATGGGAACACTCCCTATAGGCGTATTCTCGCCGTTCCCCGAGGACTCCACTTGAGGAGTCCCCGCGTTTTTGTTTGTCACGGGGACTCACTCCCCGTATTCTCGCGAGTCCCCGCGGACGGGGAATGCTCCGATTATCATCAGCATCATCAAAAAGGACTACCTTTCATATTCGGAGGGGAATCAATTTTTGCAGGTGTTGGTGAAATGTAAAATTAATTAAAAACAATCAGGATAAACAAAAACAAAAATAAAGTTGATCCAGATATATTTCGTCAACATCATATTTTTTTCGAACAAAATCCATTTTAGAAGCATTCCCCGTGTTCTCGCTGTTTTCCGTACACGGAGTCCACGTGGGGGACTGACTCCCTCTATTCTCGCCGTTCCCTTCGATTCCCCGAGGAGTCCACGGGGAACGGCGATAATACGCCTTATATCTTCCACCAGAAAAAATGTCTTCAGTGCAAGCTGAAAGCACTGTGGCATTCCAGGTGACAAACTGAAACCTGAGTGACTAGTTAAGGTGCGTTTTCAATGGAGAAATCTTTCCTAAATCCGGCCCCATTTTCTAAATCCGGTCCCGCGAAATCTGTGGCAGAATATTAGTCGTATCATACTTTTGACAGTGTAACATCTATGTATGCGTTTGCATTAGGCATAATAATAACTCCGAATATATAATACACCTTAGCCTCTACAAGTCTCTTTTCATTCTTGGCTAAATGAACACTATGTCTATAATATGTACTTCAACAGTCAGATGTATATGTATATGTTTGCTACTGTCTGTTCTATAAACTACATCCATTCCATACCACACAGAAACCGAAATAATCAACAATAAAGGCCCCCACATATGTTCCAATTTTATACCACTTTCATTCTAACAAACCAATGCTGTGCTTTCAGTAACTGTTGGTGGATGGTTAAATTACACCAAGTTCAATGGTACTTCCGCCTGCTCAGGGTGGTCAGTGGTCACTCCTACTTACTCCAAGAGGTGGACTGCGGAGCCTGTGGTGCAAGCTGGCAAGCTTCCTATTATCCAAGGAAAGACTTGCTATGCTAGCCTATGGTACAGTAGAGGTATGTTTCTTTGAACAGTTACTCAACTTTGAACAGTGCCATTTCATCCACTTAAAAAAAAAAAAATACTGGTCAGTTAAAGCAGTTCCTTAAGTGCTCCTTAGCACGTCTGACTGCAAGTATCATGTTTTAATTGTTTTATTCAGCAGAAAACTGCACTGTTCAAAGTTATCCAACTATTGAAGAAGCATCCTTCTACTGAACCTCATATGTGCCATTGCAAACCTGGATAAGCTAAAAATAAAGAAAATACTTATTTTCATTGGGATCAATAGTGCAGAAAGGGAAGTTTTCTGCAGAAGCTTGACTCTTTGTCAACACATTAAAAAATGTAGACTTTCCAACATTCGGAATTCCAACGATGCCAACTTTTAAGTTAGTACCAACACGTCCGATAAGTGGCTTTGGTTCTGGAGCAGCATCCTTTTTAGGTGGCATAGTGATCAACTCTGAAACAAAAAAGGTGGTTAATGCGGAATAATTATAGCTTTACCATGCCATCCCCTGTTACTGCTCTACTGAAATACTCAACATATAAAATGGTTTTGACTAAACAAGTTTAGTCATGATTTTGGTCTTCATGACTGATTTTCAATGATTTACTCGTATGATTAATCATGGTCATTCAGTCCTTAGGCTAGTATCAACAAATGTTTCTAGACAAGTACAGTCAGATTTTTATTGCTTGATTTACATGTATAAAATGAAAATGTTTGGATGCTTATGGCAAATTTAAGTAGCCTAGGTAATTCAGTTCTGAATGCCATGGTGTATTAAAATATTTTTGAAGCAGTTTTGATGGGATGAAACAGAAAAATACATAGGAAAAAAATGCGGCAAAATGTCTTTTAAAGGACACCTGAACGATCCTACCATACTTCCATGAACCCCTCAGATCGTCCTTCACAGTACCGGTGCAGAGAAGACGAATTTTTTCGCTCCGTGATTTCGGCGCTATCCACTCTTGAAGTTCTAAGTCTCCCTATGGCGATTCGTTGCGACCTCCCAAGAAAAATTTAGCGCCAATATTTAAACTGTCATTATCGCATGGATAAACGTACGTTGATAATGCATGGATGGATAAACAGCGCATGGATGGATAAACGCATGGACTGTTACGGCGTGGACTGTTACAACATGAACTGTTACGGATGGACTGTTACAACTGTTACGGCGAGTGTTACGATCAAGACAAGTCGGAAAAAAGGCTGAAAATTATAGCACGGTGAAACTTCATCCGATTTTAGTCCGGTTTTCGAGAGATAAATGGTAAGCAGTATGTAAAAGTGGCAATGTAGGGTGTTGGACTTCATTCAGATGACCTTTAACATCACCAAAATCAGCAAATGTGTGCTGCTGAGGACGGCTCTTTATGAGCCTACTCTAGCCTTGGATTATAGATCCTTGGATTACAGAACACATCACCTAACAACCAAAGTTGCGTTTTCAGTAATTAGCGTGTTGAACTCGAATCCTAACACATTACACTGTCATCTGTTTTCAGCCCCCGTGTTTTGCATAAGAGAACCCGGCGCAGGATTTGATACTCTACCGCGTCCGTTTGTGTTTGGATTCGGTGTTGAACTCGAAAGAAACACGGGAGCTAAAAACGCTTGAAGCCACAGATAGGGTAGCCACTAATTTTTTTTTTAATAAAACCTGAGCTTTTGAAGATCAGAAAGTGATTCTCCTATCTTTTAGCTTTGATTTGAGGCCAAAATCACCTCTCTATCTTGTCTCTAAGCATCTTAAATCTTCTTTAGAAAACAGTATTTTACATAATAAAATGCCTATGTTCATCCATTGACTTTAGGGTTTTGTCCCTCTAGTGACCAGCTTGGAACTATGTGCTTCAATGAAATTCTATGAAACTGGGTGATTTTGAGCTGGTTTTGAGTGCATGGGGAGCCCCAGCAAGTGAGTTAGATGAGAAAATATGAATATGATCATCAAGGTTACAATCCAATAGACCTATTGCTGCTATAGGCTGCTGACTTTTCCTCCTTAGTATCAACAAATTTTTTTAGTCAAGTTCAGCTACTTTTTTTTACATCTAAATTTACATTGAATATTAAGAAATAATATTAAATAGCTAGGACATCTTACTGTTAGCCTTATAAAATAGACAATTTTGTCCTGAGTGCAATGGTATTTTTTAAATATTTTTTGGAGATGTTTTAGATAGGTAAAACTGATAAGGAAAATTCACAGCAATTCATGGATTCATTACAAAAAAATCGCCAACTTTTGCCACTAGGTGTTTATGTGGCTACCCTACCACAGAACACAGATCCCGTGTTAGGATGCGCACTGGGTGCACTCCGTAAAAACGACTTGTGACAAACACGGGTTGAGAATTGCGAGCCTGAAAATGCAACTCAAGTGTCTGTTCCCATCAGCAACATTATTAGAACAAAAACAAAAAACTATAATTTTGACTTCTATTACAAACTTCCTGCAGCTCAACAAGAATCATAACAACTAACAACTCTATTTTCTGACAAAAATAACCCCCTCTCTCTGGGCTCCGACTCTGACAAAAATAATCTCAATCTTACTGAAAAACCTAATATTCCATCACATGCCCTAGCATAAACGAAGTTGAAATCTGAATGTAAAATATGTCTAGTATTGATGAATGCCACAACTTGTCAAAAAGCGTTGGCTTTCCTTCCATCTTCTTGTTGGATTCCTGGTAATCCTGTGTCACCTGGTTCCAGCCTGGTTCTTGCCTGGTTCTCCAACCACTGTCACCGACTCTGCTTTTAACAAAAATACAACAATTTGAAACAGAAGCCCAGTAAAGCTAAGAGCTAGCAAATTACATATTATTTCGTATCAGCCAGATATCAGCTGCCACAGAAATAATTTCACTTACTTGCCGGCACACGCTTAGGGTAATTTTCAAAGTCTTTGCGAGGACACGGACGAAAACGGACAGGAAGTTGTTGTGCAGCCCGGCCTGCTGAGAAACCAAATGAAAACGGAGGAAAATGAAAATAGAAACAATCCAAGTGGAGATGTAACTGGTTAAGCAGATTGCGAGGGAGAAAGAAATATGGAAGAAGGTGACGTTCACAAGGTTTACATGTTTACATGTTCTTATATAAAACTCACTTTTGCTACCGCTGATCCTTCACTGATGACTGATTTGATTCTGCCGAAGGATTATGGCGGTCGTGGAACCTCAGATAATGATTGAAATTTTAATAGATGAAAATTTGACAGGTATTACGAAACAGATAATACCAGCGAGTTTTCAGCACACATAACGTATTCTGAGCCAGTCTGATTGTTTTGTCCCAGGGCAGATTATTATTAGAATTAGAATTCGACTGGATTCATGATTCTTTGTAGATACCAATAAACTAATTTTTTGTATTAGGTTACATTTTTAGTATTGATACTAAGATAATGACTTTTTACCCGGTGAACTTAGGGGAAAATAGGAAGTGGTTAGTTCTAATGAAACTGCAAATGGTTTTAATCATAACTGTTGCACTGATCAAAACTCACGCTGGCCACTCAGATTTCCCGTAATTTCACAAGTGAACCTATTTGCCATGTTTTCCTAAAGCTAGCAGAACACTTATACAAAATTTTCATTTTTTGCTACCTCTTTATCAAAGATGTTTCTGAGCGAAGCTTTCTCTTTTCTGGAAAGGTCTATAATCTGCAGTCGCTGTTACTAAACATAGGACATTGCAGCCAATTTCCTGTCGACTGTAAAAAAAAAACTTCTGTTTCCAGGAGCATTAGCGCTTCCCGAATAAATTTTTCGTATATTTTCAAAAATTGATTGTCGTCCAAAGAAAACAAGTCCTATCCCATATTTTCTCGGTAGTATATCAATTCTCGTTAGTTTTTTCGCTTGTACATATTTGCAAGGAAGCTCACTGACTAGCTATGAGCCTATGTTAGGAACTGTCGACTGAAGCCCAGCTCCGAAAAGGGCTCCCTTTCGTCGCATTAGCGGGGTCATAAAGTTGATCTCATAGGCTTTTTATCGCTTTTGCTAATGACCAGAGATAGAGGATAGCCAAAGAGATTACGTCGTTGTAGGTTTCTAAGTTTCAAGATACTGTGCTCCGCCACTGCTCTTCTGGGTTCCCAAATGTGGTTATTGACATTCCTCCTTCCTTAAGGACCATTAATGACAGCAAAATCATCAGTGTGGCTTGACCACTAAATTCTCGAAAGAGTATGCGACAAAATCTGCACTAGCCTGCCATATACCTCATTTATATAATTCTACATGACAATAGCACAAATGAAACTGACTAAACTCAGAAATATCATCAAAGGAAGACCAGAAATCAACGTAAAGCTGGAGCCATCAACGTTGTCATTGACTTTTCTCCATTTCCTTTGCCCGGTGATGCTGACATAAACGGCATGCAGCCAAAAACAATTATTCTTTCAACAAATATCCGTCCAAAGCTTTAGGATACATCAAAGCTCATCCATTATTCAGAAGGTAGTGAAGCAAGAGTAACCGATTGCCTTCATTTGGTTATTCTCCATGCGACTGAATAAGCTGCCGGTCTGTCGTCTGCCGGTCCGAACTGAAACTGAAAAGTGAAGTCAAAGGCAGATGTAATTATCAGTATGAGGCCGATTAAGCCTAAACTGAAAAGTCAGCTTATTTTTGTATCTCGTACCTGGATATACTGAAGAATTTTAACTCTGTTTAGGGATTTTTTTTTTCACAATATGTTTCTCATAGTGCCATTGAGAACTAGAACGACGTCCCGACCCGACACACGAAAATCACAGATAGACTGCGCAATTTGAATTTAATCGAGGACGTGATTTTTCATTATATTTGTTTAATGACAGCAGGCAATTTGATGTTGTTGTTGCTGCTGAACATTTGAATTTACATAGAGCTATCAATCTGAAAAATCTCTCACAGAGATTAAAAAAAAAAAAAGTAACGCAATTTCGGGTTCTGAAACTTTCTAACTGAAAAGACAGTTCATTTTGTATCCTGTATATTCGAATAATCTATATATGAGAGTTTGGCCGGGCCTCCTGGGCGACGGAACTGGAGTTTTATCCCTATAAATATATTTGCGCTTTGTTACACATACACACAGTGCCTTCTTTAGTCTGAGTGAAACGAGCTCATCTCAGTGCTCAGTGCTATATTTATTTTTCTTTATGTTAATTTTTTAATAAGAACTTGAACTCGAACACAGGATTATTTTGACTCTTTTTTAGTGATTTTTATATTTTCTCAACAGGCTATCGTAGTGACGAGAATTTGGGCGGAGTCCCGACAAGACCAAATTCACAGTTATCTCTTTATTATGTAGATCTGAACAATTTTATTCGTTTCGTCAGATCGACGGAAGAGCCTGAAAAAGTTAAACCGTCGCCAGATGTGAAGACCGCAGTACCCCAGAATGTGACACAGGGTCCTGGGAGGCAGGATAATACTGTAGCCTTGCCTAGCTTGAAAAGGGCAGGGGGAAACTGGCTCAGCAACCAGTTGGGGAGCTACAAGTCAAACTTCTTATGTTCATGCGAAAGCCCCAACATCTTTCCGTCACAAGTCCTAAACCAGTCTCACCCCTAGCCCCTCAAACTGACTAGCAATAAATAACTTCAAAAAGCCCATTTACTCCATTTTTGTTCATAAAATGTTCTAAATATACCATTATGACAAAACCACCACCTACCGCAGGATTACAACGGGGGGTCGTGTTCTCTCACAACTGGTGCAATAAATCCACCCTATTGAACAAACAGAGAGGGTAGTTCTCGGGTCTGTGCTTCGGGAGAGCCGTGAAAAATCGTCTTTTCAGTCGATGTTCTAGTCATCCAGGGGTGCTATCAATTTCAAGCTCAATGACCAGGCAAATGTGTCTACAAAGAGAAGTATTTCAGCAAACAGGGCACAAAAGGCACACATGCTTTACGGGGCGCTTTGTGACGAATAACAATGTAGTTACATAGGTATCATGATGTATTAGCCGCAACGGATGGAACCGGAAGCATGGATTCAATAAAGTAGATGATCTTCCATTAAAGAAGGCCTCAAAATACGTTGAATCTGCTTAAAACCAACTGCTCTCTGTAATGACCAGCAACCTTTCCCAACCCCCAAAAAACAAATATTCACGTTTTTCAGTTGCTACCGGCTAGTAGCCAGGCCCGTATCCAGGAATTTATTTCGGAGGGGTTTTACCCGCGGGTCGGACCTAGTCCATATCAAAAAGGTAAAAAAAAGGTGCTGATCGGAGGTAAAAGTCTATACAAAACTATCATTTTCTTATGTTTTGGATGGGGGTTCGAATCCCCTAACCCCCCCCCTCTGGATATGGCCTTGCTAGTAGCTAACACTAGGGGTGCCATTTTTTCTTTTTTTGGGGAGGGGAACTAAAACACAAACTAAAACACAAACTAAAACATACAAGCGACGCTTCCAAGATTTGACGTCACTGACTACTGGAAACTTATGTATGCTGCAGGGCCGTATCCAGGAATTTATTTCGGGGGGGGGGTTTGCTTGCGGAATTTATTTCGGGGGGGGGTTTGTCCACGGGTCGGACCAAAAAGTACAAAAAATACATAGATCAGAGGTTAAAACCTGCAAAAAACTATTAGTTTTGTGGGTTTCGGGGGGGGGGTTGAACCCCCTAACCCCCCCCCTGGATACGGCCTTGGTATGCTGGCTCCTGTTCCGGTAGTAAATGAAAATAGCTCCCGGAAACTTCATCGAACCAGCTCCTCGTCCGGTAGTCTGACGGAATCACGTACTCAGAAGCTAGGGAGCCGGTAGGTGATATCGGAAACTATATAATTGAAGCTTGTTTTCTGGTAGTGTCTACGGAACTCGCGGAATACGGAACTCGCGAACTCGCGAACTATACGGAACTCGCGGAAGGAAGGAAGTCCAATAAATATCCCCTTTTTGCGATCCCATCGAAGCCTGGGGTTTTGTTCACTTTTGAGCAATTTTAAAAGGTGGCCAATCTCTTCAAACTTATAAGATTTGCTACGCAATTGCGTCTTAAATATATTCGGGCTAAAGAATAATATAATAAAGAAATGTTGAAATAATTGGATTTAAGAGTAGCCTACTCCAAAGGAAAGCTGTAGCTAATGTGTGTGCACACACAATCCGACTTTCGCTGTCTGATGCGAATTTCTTCCTTCGCTCCGAAATTTTGACTCGTCGCATGTTTGTAGTGACAAAGTGAAGCGAACTTCGCATATGTATTTCCGCATGCGAAATCTTATCGGGCTATGTGTGCATGTACAGCTTAAAGGACCTGTCTTACCTATAACACAAATGCATCCAACTTCCGTAATCGCTCCGTCCATTCTTAAACCCGGGTACCCGAATTTCACACGGTACATTCTAACCCCCATAACGACACCTCGCTAATTTTCTCACTTGCCTTGTTTAGCGAGTTCCGATGCGTATCATGCTGTCGACGGCTGTTTGCGAGAAGTTTCTTCGTCAGAAAAACTGATTATGTAACTTTTCAACTGTTTTTGCTAGACGTCCACGGTTCTGGAAAGAGGCTTAAAACAGTCAAAGCCATGGGTAATTTGCTGAAAGCAGAGCCTAGTTTGAAATCATTTAACTATTTTTAAATATTGGAACATAAACCGTAAATAGTGCAAGGGCTTCCATAAATGAAATTTAAACGCTTGCCATGAGGGATGATAGATAGGTGATGCAGCTCGGCGACAGCATTGTCATTTTTTTCAGTAGCTCCACTTTTTTTATTCACTTTTTGTTAACACAGTTCAGGCTAGAAGTATTCAGAAACCACTTTTTAAGAAACACACACTCGGAAGTATGCTTGTTCTCCTCCCCAGGTGAACTAAAGAAGGATCAAATATCTTTCTAAGGAAGTGTCGCACTACATCGAAAGGGATATTTCTAAATCCCATCAGAGAACCTATTCAATTCCAGGACCTCCAACCGTTATTTCCCATTGATCAAGGGCGGAAGTTTGAACTATTTATTCCCAAGAAAAAAAGAGTGAATGAGACGTAATTTGATGCTATCCCCTTTGACGTATAATGCAGCGATCCCCGCTGACACCACGTGCTCCCTCTCAGTAGTAGCTCTTTGTCCGGAGATGAAAGCGCAGAAAATTTGAAAGAAGCGTCATGTATGCGCGCCGGGGATCCAAAGTGAACATCGGAACCTAAAAGAGCATTTTGTTCCGGTGGGGATCTTCTTCCGTTTTTTCCGGACGAATGATCATGATTGTTCTGTGAAGGTCAAGTGTTCACTATTAGTGTCGGATTTCTACATCCGTGCTGGAAAGAATTAATTTACAAATTTTGGGACAAATTCTTCTCATGTTCCAAGTATAATGGAGTCTTTAACGCTTCGTGAGTTCGGAATCTCGGTTGATAGAAAATTCCAGGGATAATGACGTCATTGAAAAAAATAAGGGGCATGCTCTACAACAGGAGTCTATATATTAATCTTTTGCAGGGTTACGTCGGGTTGTTGATTTATTACAAAAAACTGGTGATCTGTTTATGTCTGAATCACAAAATTAGCCTACTCAATTTTGGTGACTTTCAAATAAAAAATACCAGAAAAAAAATCCAAATTAAAAAATCCAAAATTTTTCTGATCCTGAACTGATCCTGAAATTAAAAAATCCTGAACTTTGTCAATGTAACTTTAAGCCTGGGAAAAGCCAAAAAGAGGTTCACAAAGGGGGAAGGATTTTAAAATGAAGAGACATGACCCACCTCAGGTAATAGGCCTAGCTAGTTTGAGTTTTTCCAAATCGCACTGTCAGTTGTTTAAATTTTGTATGAAATGGGGACAAGGGAGGAGGGGGGGGGGCAACAGACAAGTAAGGTGATGGACCTGTAGCACGATTATGTCATTGCTTACTACCGGGACGGAGATTTAACGGAAATTAAAGTAGACAGAATGATGGACCAATCGGAAGGGACCAATGTAGCTTACCCCTAGCTAAACGGATCAGTCCGCTAAGATTTCCAGCCCTTCTTAGCAAGAGTCCTCTTCAGGCACACAGACTTTCACCGTTGTAAAATCATACCGCTATCTCTATACGGTACAGAACGTGTCCGAAAGCTCCGAAACGAACGAGAATGCTGAATTAATTCAGGATTTTACGCAGCATTTCGCTTTCGGACTTAAATTTTCGTTCAGTTAATGTAGCATCAAATTCAGCATGAAATTCATCGAAAAATTCAGCAAAGATGCTAAATTTTACGCTGAATTTTCAAGAAGAAACTGGGGAGCAGGCGATTAAGGCTAAATTTCGGTATTCTAGAAGTGTCAGAGAAGAAATAAAGGTAACAGCTTTCGGACAAAATAAATAAATAAAATGCAGCATTTGCAGCACTAAAAAGCTTTCGGACACGTTCTAAGTGTACCGCTACCAGAGCATATACTTCTAACAACATCAGCTGCATAGAAATCGGGAAGTCACGGTGCTTTGTGGAGCCGCTGCCACCAATAGTGGTAACACTTCCGGAAGTCGGAAGTACAGATAATGCGAGAATTGAAACCGTTTCATTTCGGCTGTTTGCAAAACCACTATTTGATTTTAGTTCATATGAATGGGTTCCCTGACAGAGCGGCAAAGTCACAAAAGGGCCGCGATCATTAGGTACTAACATTAAGGACCTGGCGGGTCTGATTGTAGAACCCCGCTGGGGTGGGAGGATAGGCGGCGCGATCCTGCGGAGTTTCAATTTGTTCGGAATCAACCCCGAGACTTTACGATCTGTCGTTTGTTGATTAAAGGACATGCTGAATCCTAGGTTCTTTACCTAAGGCTGATGAGCCGGCTATTCCAAGAAACAGTAATCGGGTGAGGTGGTGCGACAGCGCTGATGGTTCTCCTCTACAGTCTTGTTCGTCACCTCATCTGTGTGACAGGTTACCTACTGTTAAAGACTGTATGAACGCTGGTTCAAACAGAGTTCGTTTATTGCGTTGCGTTCGAAAGAAAGGTCAGATTTCCAATCAGCAACAAAGGCAAGGCGTATCGTATAATGATTACTATAAAAAAAGAGTTAAAGATGAAATTATGTTACAAAAAATAAAATAGAGTAAAGAAGAGGTGTGCGTCGATCTTCTACTAGTGTATGACACCCTAAATGAAAGATAATCCACGATTTGTATTCTTATATTTACTGTACATTATGATTTCAAATACAATTATTATTATTATTCTACACTTTCCAAAACATTTTAGGGAGAGATGGAGTCTTTTGCACAGACGGGCGGTCTATTCCCTTCTTCCGTCCCGTCGCCCGTGCGTCGGTCTGAGAGGAATGCGCTTTTTGTCTTTTCCTCCCATTCGTCTATACTCAGTTTTCGTTAGTCAACACATTCGTTAATACACGACAAAGTTGGTAAACACATACATGCACAAGTAATACATACATTCTTTTTTTACGAATTGAATATAGACGAGTGGGGGAATACGGCAAAAAGCGAAAAAGCATTCCTCTTAGACCGACGCAAGGGCGGTGGGAGGGAATAAACTGTCCATCTGGAGAAAAGACTCCATCTATCTCCAAAATGCTTTCGAAAGTGTATAACAAAATAGTAGTGATTATATTTGAAATCGTAATACACAATAAATAGGTATAAATATGCAAATCGTGGATCATCTCTCATTTAGGGTGTCATACGAGCTTACTAGCAGAGTACTAGTAGAAGGAGATCGGCACACACTTATCCTTCTGCTCTCTATTTTCTTTTTCATACTGCAATTTCACCTTTAACTCATTTTTTGGGTAGTTATCATTACACGATACGCCTTGTCTTTGTTGCTGATTCCCACACCTTGCCGCCCGAACTTCCGGCCCGCAAAATCCCCCTTTTATTTTACCTTCTCATTATCAACCTTCTAAATATATCATATAAGTGTCTTTGTCAATCCTACCTGACAGAAACAAAGGGGGTCATGCTGGCACTCGCAATCAAACCCGACACTTTCCAGATTTGTAATAATCACCCCCTTTCAATACTGCCATGAATCACTGAAGGGTTCAGCCTTGTAACCACCCCAAACAGCGCGGTCCCTTGTGTCAGACAGACGAACCAGAACGAGACCTCCCGAAAGCAGGTCTGCCGCACGGGTTGCGGAAACAGGGGAGAAAAGAACAAGCTGTTTGACAATGGGTGTGTTCCATCCTCATACTAAAACTTGTCTTGTACCTCCCTCTAATAATAATTGTAGACCCGTTAGAGTAGGCTATATTTTGTTTTAGTTGTTTTCTTTGCAGTTCTTTGCATTTCAGGTTTGTCGGGATTATTATTTGTTATTTTTAATAGCGACAATCTTCTAGCTTACCATTTGTTTTAAATAATAAATAAATAAATATAAGCCACCACTTTCGTTTCATAGTTTAGAGCAATGGTCAGGGCTTTATGGTGAAAGTGCCAAAAATCCGGCCAGGGAAACCTGATCGTTTGCCCGGACCGTCAGTCTGTGCATCTCTCCATAGAAGAAGATGCAGATACAGCTACCTGGTGGAAGTTTAAATGTTCCTTCCGAAAATTGTCAACTATTCGGCTCAGAACCGCTCAGTAGTTGTTGAAGATATATACTCAGCAACAGCACATGTCGCTGGTATCCGGACATACTTCCTAGGGCAGACCATGGGATCTGGCCGTCATATTTCGGTTACCGGATACCTGGCGGTACTTCTGATTTCTTTGTCCTTCCCAAGAGACACAGTGACCAACATGTCAGCCGAAAAGGAACGGCGGCGTGGCTTCGGGGTCTACACTCACGACGTGCTTTGCTGTTTCACCTCCTTCTTAAAGTACACCTCGCACTATTTACTGTCTATGTTCCCAAAGCTATTTGAATACTGTAAAACAAGGCCCTGCGTTTAACAAATTATCAACGGCTTTGGCGCCTTTTCCCAGGTCCGTTGACTTCTAGCAAAAACTCGGCACAATTCAGATAACGGGTTATAACACCAGTACACCATGCAGTCCCATGATATCAGTCCTATCCTACCCAGTGCCAAAATTTTCTGGTATTGCCCTGATGTTAAAAGAAAATTATCGCCAGAGGGCGATAACAACAATTATTATCGCCTGCGACAACTCTTATGGCCCGCTGACAACTGTTATCGCCCTCTGACAACTGTTATCGCCCGCTGACAACTGTTATCGCCCTGTGATAACAGGGCCCCTGGTGTTATAATCATTATCGCCCTTGCTTTTCTTCGGGCGATAATATATATTACGCTTCACCAGCATGATACGCGAACACTCGTCGGAAGCATAATGCGCATGGACAATTGTGAATCGTGGGAAGTGCAAAGATTAGTGGGGTGTCGTTAGAGGGTTCGTCAGGAATAAATTGATTGACATATACTTATTTATTATCCTTTCCAGAAAAATGGCAGGCTAGAGGCATACTTTTTTTGAGAATCCCGATCGTGAGACGAGGTCACAATCACGGACTGGAATTCTTTCCAGGATTTGCGGCCTCGTCGACAGTTCCGCTTTCAAGATTCAACGTCAGTATGAAAAAGGAAACCGGATTGTCTACCCGCAAAAATACTATCCCTAGACTTTTTTTTATATTAGTGAATATTCGTCTTCAGCGGAGATGTTTCTGAGCGGAGCCGTTTTAGATGGGGACGTTTCGTCATGGGGACCTTTTTGGGATCCCAAAACGTTAGTGACGGATACCTATGACATCGTAAAAGTTGTCCGTCTGTCCGTCCGTCCGTCCGTCCGTCCGTCCGTCCGTCCGTCCGTCCGTCCGTCTGTCTGTCTGTAAGCACGATAACTCTCGAAGGGAATGAGATATTTTGATGAAACTTGGTGTGAGGGTTCTTTGGGTCAAGAGTAAGGTCAAGTTCGTAGATGGGCACTGTAGCCCTACATTTAGGGGTGGGGGAGGGGGTTTAAATTAAGGGACAAACAAAATATTTTGAAACAGCTAATGTGATAGTCGATTATGGGGTAAGAAGACATGCTGAACACGATAGTGAAAACCATTTTCTCGCCGGACAAGTAGTTCGCCCGGAATCCGGCCAAAACCGGAAAGTTTCTTAAAAGTAAAAGTTTTATTTGAAGTTAATTAGATGTTCGATTTAGGGGTAAGAAGACATGCTGAACACGATGGTGAAAACTATTTTTTGACCGGACAAGTAGTTAGCCCGGAATCCGGCCGAAACCGGAAAATTTGTTCAAAGCAAAAGTTTTATTTGAAGTTGATTAGACGTTCGATTTAGGGGTAAGAAGACATGATGAACACGATGGTGAAAACCATTTTCTCGACGGACTAGTAGTTAGCCCGGAATCCGGCCGAAACCGGACAATTTGTTAAAAGCAAAAGTTTTATTTGACGTTGATTAGATGTTAAGTTTAGGGGTAAGAAGACATGCTGAACACGATGGTGAAAACCATTTTCTCGCCGGACAAGTAGTTCGCCCGGAATCTGGCCGAAACCGGAAAATTTGTTAAAAGTAAAATTTGTATTTGAAGTTGATTAGATGATAGATTCAAGGGTGAGAAGAGACGCTGAATCTGTATATGACAATCGTTTTTTACCCTGACATATACTTCGTCCGGAATCCGGTTGAAACCGGATTTTTTTATAAGATAAAGTTTTATTTGAAGTTGATTAGACGTTCTTTATAGGGATAAGGAGATGCGCTGAATTCGTTTCTGAACTATCTTTTTTTGGCTGGACAAGTAGTTCGCTCGGAATTCGGCCGAAAACGGAAATTCGGCAGAAGTAAAGCAGGTAGTTTCGATCAGTATCGTCAAAATAAATATGGCTTATACAGGTATATCTGAAATTAATTTTCTCAGATGATTAGCCTGGCGAAGACTGGATCTGGCGTAGACAAGACGTAGTCAGGACGTAGTTGTCTGAGTCAAATATTAAATTTTTGGGATCCCATCGAAATCTTTGATCTTGTTCATTGGGACTTTTTTGTTTTGAGAGTAGACGTTCTGCAGGCAATCCTGGCAATGTTTTCCACAAATTATAGATTCACAAGTCTGCGGGTCAAACTATCAGCCCCTCTCCTCCCCATTGCGTACTTCAGTGAAGAGGTCGCATGTGTCCTCCACGCCCTGCCAGGCCCGGTTACGCGGTTCAGCTATCTTTCCTTGTTGTCGTCGCCTCCCGCACGTGCTGTGGGCGGGGCTATGAGATATATTCCCGGAGTGCGGACATGTTTTTAAGAAGAATTGGATTGTCAGCGGCGACCAAACATAATTATCAGAGTCGTTTATTACACGTAACGACTGACACGGATGCTTCCGATTTTCTCCGGTAACGGTAATGATAAGGGATGTGTTACGGGAAGAGATCGGAAGTCGCTTTGTTCCAAGGGTGTCACAGTATTCTCTGACATCGTGGAAAATGAGGAGCCTCACACGATGAAATGGGGTCAATGCGGGTCATTTATTTTTTTTGTGTCTAACGCAGAGAACGCGCGATCAAGATTTTCCGGTCGGATTCCTGCACTTACATTATCAAGCAGACACAATGTCGACTTTTCCATATGGGTATTGTAGAGGGTTCAGCCCCCCCCCCCCAGAAACACACCAAAAATAATCGTTTTTATAGGCTTTAACCTCTGATCCATGTATTTTCTGTACTTTTTGGTATGGACTAGGTCCGATCCGTGGGCAACCCCCCCCCCCAAATAAATTCCTGGATACGGACCTGGTGGTGAGCTTCAGAAGCGTTGCTGAAACGCAGCCACCGATAGAATAAACCTTAGACGCTGAACCGAGGTAATTTTTTTGTTTTAGCCCGCGTATCATCTTTTCTAATTTCTTTTTTATTTCTCACTTTTGGGGCTATGATTCCTCCTTCCTTCGCTTCACCTTGTGTCATCTAATCTTGCGATCCTTCTTCAACTTCAAAAATTTGTTCCATTTTTCAACTAGTTGTTGCACATTATTCTATATACTTCCAGTTCAAAAATCAATGTTGCTTACAACTTTCGTTTTCATTTAATAGTTTGAGTACAATTTTTCCATCGCTCCACCATCTCCTTCAACAAACATAAGGTAAACCTAATGTAATGTACATTTGGTAACACTGTCTTCCACATTTTTCAAATGCTATCGAAAATGCGGAGAACTTTGAATTTTTTGTGTTATCCCTTTTTGAAATACAATACTTCTTGAAAATATAATAATTGGAATATATTTTATTTTCATGAAAAGGTAACAGTTCAAGTCACAAACTCGACGTCGCACGTACGAATTCGTGTATACGCTCAGGACTGCACTGTAAAAAGTTTCTCCTAGTAAGGAAGTTAACTGCAGTATTTGCTACTGGGATTAATCTTATCTCTACTGAGATAAGATTAATCCGAATTAGAAATAATCTTATCTTAGTAGAAACAATATTAATCCCAGTAGTAAATACTGCAAGTTTTTTTTTTTTCAGTTATGTAGGCAGAGGTGTTACTAGCCAAAATGTTTGGGGGGGGACAAGGTATTTTACCGACTGGCTGGTCATTTTTACCGACCATTTTTGCGGATAAAAACGACTATTACTGAGAAAAAAACGACTGTGTTGACGAAAAATCGGCTGATTTTAAGAAAAAACGACTATTTTTACGAAAAACCGACTGTTTTTTATTGTTTTTAAGAAAAAACGACTGTTTTTATCAAAAATCGCGGCGCTTCTCGTCGACTCGGCTATTTTTTACCGACTGGCCGAAAACATTGGGGGGGGCGTCCCCCCCTCCCCCCCCATTAGTGACGCCTCTGGGTGTAGGGCATAAAGTATTAGTCTTGGAGGAAGAAGGTCAGGCCTTCGTTAAATGGTTTACTGCAAAGTTATCCCGAAAGCAGCGGAAGGGAAACACCAGCTATTCTCCGAACCTATCGAGATGGCTGACCAGACTGACCTGACCCGCCCTCGATAGCGCCAATCAGTCGATTAATACTGCTAAGCTTCGAGTATAATGCACCATTTCAAACACCCCTCTAATTAGTGTATATTAGAGTGTGTGATTTTTCACAAAATCGGTCTGGGAGTGTTGGGAGTCAGATCTTAGGGCGGGAACCTTGGCTATAGCCTAGCCTGTAATTTAGCTTTGCGCCGTACCCAAATAGTGTCCATATAAAAGGGTAATCTTAATGTTTCTTGAAAATGACGGAGAAGTTTTGATTGAATTGTGCCCGGCGCCTACTCGCACCATACGCCTTATTTCACACGCTGAACTTCTGGTCCTTAGCCTACGTGATAAGGAACGGCATGGTCTCTTCCCTGGTATATGAAACTCGACAAATGAAATAACAATTCGCGATGCCGTTTTTTCGCGTTAAAAAATGTATGTATTTTTGGTTTTAGTAGTTTGACGCCTGGGTCCAAGGCTGTATCCACGAGGGCTAGAGGGTTCGCCCCCCCCCCCTCCTCTCTCTTTTGAGACATAGAAAAGTAATCGTTCTTATGGGATTCAACCTCTGACCCATGTTTTTATTTTATTTTTAGGTACTGAATAGGTGCGATCCGTGGGGAGGCCCCCCGCCCCCCAAAAAATCCTGGGCATGGCCCTCTCTCAGGCGTCTGTTGTAGGGCCATGTTTGGCTTTTTTCAATGAATATTAATACTGAAGAGATATAATAAAGTTATTTTCAGACACGGTTTTTAGTCTGTTAGGTTTTTTTTACTTTTCTTCCATGCTCGTAGCAAATCCGAGGGGATGCACCTTGCATATCCTCCTGAGTACCGGCTCTCCAAACCTGGGTATTCAGCACCTCGTGTAGCCTACGCGTATTTTGGGAGGGAGCAAAGAGTCTGAAACACAAAATAGCCTAGACCTGTTAGCCTACCAAGCCTTCCAACATGAAAAACAAAATTTTGAAGTTTCTCATGCCGTCATTTCATCAGACCTTGAAGCTTTATGCGAAGTTCCTGCTGCTACTGACAATATCCCTCGGTCGAAAAAACGCTAAAAAGCCGTAGGAGCGAAAGGAAACATTATTGCAGAGGGCTGGAATTCTAAATCTTATAATTCAATAGGGGTGCTAGGGTTGATAAAAAAAAGGCACAATAAATACCAGGGATATTTTAGTCCTGTCAATCTACAAGCATTCTACTAACGCATATGCGCATCGGTGCTGATTCGTAGCCCTGTTGCAAATTAATCAGGCTGAAAAAATGCTAGTTCTCGAACCGAGTTATCTGAATGAATGGGCACTAAGTAATATCCTCGCATTGCTCACATGCTGCTACGCATGTGTCTAGTATCGGCCTAACTCTGGTTAACACCCGATGGAAAGTAAATGGGCTGAAAATGCTAGTTCTTTAACTGGCTTATCCGTTCTTACCCGTACGTACCTTCAAGTCCTGCAAACTATGAATCAAGGTAAGAATCCAAGGAATGGAAAGTAACGCGTAATTCCTATTTGGTTCACTCCTTTAGAAACTCCGAATGAAGGTAACGTCTTATATAATTTCGAAAGAAGAAAACCATAGTTGCGTTTTGCAGATACCATGGTATCTGATATACGGTCTAAAGTCGTTTTTGCAGTTATCGTTGGTATCTGATACCACGGTCAAAAGGCGTTTTTGCAGTTGTCGTGGTTAATGGCCAGTTAACGTGGTAACAGATATTCAGATATCACGGTCCGACCGTGGTATCTGGTCGTGGTATCTGAAAAGTCATCTCACTTTCATCAAATTTTGTCAAATTGGTGAGAAAGAAGTTCAGCACTTAGGGGTCTAGGCTAAAACCCCCCCGGCGAAAACCCCCCCGGACAAAATCCCCCGCCAAAACCCCCCGGCGAAAACCCCCCGTGACTAAACCCCCCCAGCGAAAACCCCCCCGTGACCAAAACCCCCCCGGCGAAAACCCCCCCGGTACCAAAAACCCCCCGGCGAAACCCCCCCGTGACCAAAACCCCCCCGTGACCAAAACCCCCCCGGCGAAAACCCCCCAGGTACCAAAACCCCCCGGTACCAAACCCCCCCGGCGAAAACCTCCCGGTACCAAAAGCTCGATTCATTTACATTTAACACGAATCCAAAAAATTTCACTTGACTTCCCGTGATCTTGGTCTAATTCAAATGGAATTCTGGTACAACAAGACAGTGAAGCTTAGTCAGTTCTCAGTTGTACTTCCACTGGAATTAGTCCGCCCCTTGCGACGAGGACGCGCTCACTGGGAAAATTGTACGAGTTGCAGCAGTGAAAGTTGCAATTCATACCATTAAGGGGCATTTTTTTTTTTTTTTTTTTAGTTCCAAGGGAAAACATTTTTTTTACAAGTTTAACAACTAGGCTATTACTTCGGTCCAATTAAGGCTAGGTACAATAATAAGGCACTTTTTTTCCGATTATAGTTATTTCAAGATTTTTTTTCAAGATTTTTTTTTTAATACTTTTTTAAAGGACACCTGAACGATCCTACCATACTTCCATGAACCCCTCAGATCGTCCTTCACAGTACCGGTACAGAGAAGAAGAATTTTTTCGCTCCGTGATTTCGGCGCTATCCACTCTTGAAGTTCTAAGTCTCCCTATGGCGATTCGTTACGACCTCCCAAGACAAATTTAGCGCCAATATTTAAACTGTCATTATCGCATGGATAAACGTACGTTGGTAACGCATGGATGGATAAACAGCGCATGGATGGATAAACGCATGGACTTTTACGGCATGGACTGTTACAACATGAACTGTTACGCATGGACTGTTACAACTGTTACGGCGAGCGTTACGATCAAGACAAGTCGGAAAAAAGGCTGAAAATTATAGCACGGTGAAACTTCATCCGATTTTAGTCCGGTTTTCGAGAGATAAATGGTAAGCAGTATGTAAAAGTGGCAATTTAGGGTGTTAGACTTCATTCAGATGACCTTTAAAGATTTTTTTGTAAGATTTTTTTTTTACAATTATAACAACTAGGCACTTTTATTGTCTTATATTACTTCGGTCAAATTAAGGCTAGGTACAACAATAAGGCACTTTTTCCGATTATTAAATATGTCAAAAGGTCAAACCCAGAAAAAGTCAAACACAGAAAAGTTTCTAACTAGCGATATTATAGCCGATCGATTTTAAATAGGAAAGCCGGTCGCGATTGGGGTAATCAGCCACGATGCTGAGCAATCTGGCATTAAGGGCGGTGGTATCTCGTCTTGGAGGATCGGAGGAATGGCCGCCTTTCAGTTGGGCCATGATGAGGAGGGTGAACGAATGCTCTTTCTTCAGCACTTTAATCCCTTGCCCTGTCCTTTAGTTATGTGTTATTTTCCCCGGGGGGTTCTGGTACCGGGGTGTTTTGGTACCCGTGGGGTTTTGGTATCGGGGGGGTTTTAGCCGGGGGGGGTTTGGTACCGGGGCGGTTTTAGCCGGGGGGGTTTGGTACCGGGGGGGTTTTAGCCGGGGGGTTTTGGTCACGGGGGGGTTTTCACCGGGGGGGTTTTGGTCACGGGGGGGTTTTAGCCGGGGGGGGGGTTTGGTACCGGGGGGGTTTTCGCCGGGGGGGTTTTGTCCGGGGGGGTTTTCGCCGGGGGGGGGGGGGGTTAGCCGGAACCCAGCACTTAGTTACGTAATTGGATATCAGTTTTTCTTTTGGGATGGCTCCCAAAAGTCAATTTTGGCAATAGTACGTTTTTGCATTGGACCGTATATCAGATACCACGGTAACTGCATAAACGACTAATTGCAGATCCAGTTACCGTGGTAACAGACAACCTCCGGCTCTAAGAAATTCTCGATTTCCGCTCTGTTAGATTCCGTTTGGTCAGTACTGACGGACCCTTACCAAAACAAGTTGAAGGAACAGTGGCACCATTTCAGTAAACCTTGGGGGGGGGGGCAAAGATCAATTTTTGGCCCCAAATCCCAGCTTTCTTACCCTGACTCGAAATTTAATTAGGTTACTCTTCTCGACTATTCTGGGGTTAAATTCAAAGTAGTGTTCGAATACACCCTAAAGTACAGTCATTGCATTGTATGTTATCTTTTGAAACCTATTTAGCGGCCAAAAGAAATCACCAAGGAGGGATTCTGAAGCCCCCTCTAAAAAAAATGGCTGCCCTGCGAAGGAATGGATGGACACTGTACCTTATCTTTTCATTCGAGAACAGTTGCCAAGAAGGTCCCATTCGAGGGGTTGCTCACTCTCCGGCACCCGGTGTACACTCATTCCCGGCACCTCCCGGCACCTCCCGGCACCTCCCGGCACCTACCCGGCACCTCCCGGCACCTCCCGGCACCTACCCGGCACCTCCCGGCACCTACCCGGCACCTCCCGGCACCTCCCGGCACCTACCCGGCACACCCCGGCACCATCCGACTTTTGTCAGTTTTTAACCTCTCTAGGGTGAATTTTCCTAAATCAAGTAATATGGCGCTGTCTAGCGTCAAAAGAAAGTCCTATAACCGATTAACTGCATCATAATAATCAACAACTATTCACCCTAGAGAGGTTAAAAACTGACAAAATTGGGAAGGTGCCGGAAGGTACCATCCTATTTATTAGTCGGTGTTCCAAACTCACAAAGTTCAATAAAGGTGCATTAATTGGTGCATTAGTTATGTCAGATTATTTACAATAATTATAACATGAACAAATATCGTCTCGATATCGATATTTACGTTTCGATACTCGATATCGATATTTGGTCCGATTTATCGTTATCGCTGTCGAATATCGCCCAACACTATTCCCGGTCGCCTTATAACAAGTATTTTTCTCGTGTTAATACACAAGTAGTTTCATGAATCTTTTAAAGCAGTTTTTATATACCGATCGCAATTCCGTCTGTCTGTCTGTCGGTCCGAGTTTTTTGTCACACTTCTTCGAGTTAGGGTACTTCCAGATGTGCTAGGACGATGAAACTTGGCAGGCTTTTCAGGGACCCGATCAAACTAACCTGGAAATAATCAGTTTCCCGATCCGACCATCTGGGGGGGAGTGGAGGGCGGGGGAATCCGGAAAATTTAGTAGTGTGTAACTTCCGAACGGGTGATCCGATTGGAAAGATATTTTAATAACTGAATAAATTATATATTTTAGATGTCCCATTTGAAGTCCGAACCGGATTCGACAGCTATGGGGGAGTCTGGGGGGGGGGACCGGAAATCTCGAGAAACGGTTAGAATGGAGGGATCAGAGTGAAACTTGCTGGGAAGAACAAGCATCTGCTCCAGATAAATCGTTTACATAATTGGACTGGATTTGGACACTTGGGGGTGGGAGTGGAGGGGAGTTCCCTGGAATTGCGATGATGGCGGTTTTGGTGATTTTCACGACGAAACTTGGGAGGCGTATCAGGGACCCGATCAAACTGACTTGTAAGTAAACTTTACTCGATCCGATAGTCATGGGGGGAGTGGAGGGAGGGGAATCCGGAATATTGAGTCATGCGTAACTTTGGAGCCAGTGATCGGATTCGAGTGAAATTTGATAACTGAACAGAGGACATATCTGTGGTGATCTTTTTCACGTCCGGACCGGATCCGACAATAGTCTGGGGGTGGGGTAAAATACATGATCGGCTTAGACTGGAGAGATCGGGATGGAACTTTCTGGGAATAACAAACAGATGCTCTCGATAAATCATTTACAGAACCGGATTGGCTCCGGCGACTGTGGGGGAGTTTGAGGGGGGGGTCCTGAATTCCGGTGATCGCGAGTTAAGTTACTTCCAGATGTGCTAGGACGATGAAACTTGGGTGGACAAGATCGACAAGATCGGCTTAAAAATCGCCACTTTCCAAACCCGACTTTTCCTTAAAGTACCAGTCTAATACTTAAATTTATTTCTAGCACCCTTAAAGTACGCGTTTTAAATGAAAAGTGAAAAAAAAAATACTTTTGAACAAACGGTATACATCGATGATCCCTTAGGGCCTGTTATCGTTTTTGCCAAAGGGAAATAAAATACTTTTTCTCTATCTCCCTGAAAGTGCTGAAAATGTGTTACTTGGTTGTTCCGCTATTCAGGAATAATCGATTTTCAAATAGTGGAATTTCCGTGTGATTTGTGGTACGTCTAATTTGTTGTATGCCTTACAAGAAAGATTTATGACTTTTTTTTTGTTCAGGCACTAAGCAATCTTCACCAATATCACCACTGCCCACTAAAAAGCCTTGTTTGTGTTTAGATAAAAATTTCCCGCGTTATAGTAGAATTTTCGCTGTGGGGACGGCCGCAGATATTCTGAATGTCATAACTAGAGCAGATAGTGGAAAACAAAAAATTCCTTTGCAGAATCCAAATAATTCAGTGTATTCAGGTAAATGACACAAAAATAAGTTGGCTTTTCAGTTAAACTTTAAAGCTCTTGTTAGTGGACTGCTCCTTGGAACAGTCCACCCTTGCGAGCGCTGTAGCAGCTTTCGGCTTTCGGTTTTCACCGTTTTTGTGGAGCTCATGAAGGTATCGAGTTCGAACTTTGTACACTTGTGGGTATTGGGGATGGGGTGTAGTTATGCCTTTTGGGGGTCCCACCCCCTACACCCACCCGGTTCAGTAGCAAACGGGCCCAATTGCCCAGTGAATAATGTTTGCAACTCAAAGAACGAACCACGAAATTATGTTCGTAACTTGGCCAGAGCTGGACATTGGACGATGAAACTCCTTGTGCTTGTAGATCCTAGGGTTGAGAAATTACTTTTAAGGTTGCATCTCCCCCACCCACCCCGTTCATGGGCAACTGGGCCGAGATTGCCCAAGAGGGGGCAGACTCGTGACAGGAATCAACAGGTATCTAGTTAAAACTTGGTAGGCTTGTGAGCATTGGGGTCTCCTTTGCTTTTTGGGGGTACAAACCCCACTCCAACTTGGTTCAGGGGCAATGGGGCCCAGGTTGCCCATTTTTCAATGTTTTTAACTTGACAATAACTGGAGATATGGCGATGAAATTCCTTGTACCTTTAGATCTTAGGGTTGGGAATATACATGTGGAGTTGAACCGCACCCTCCACGTTCATGGGCAAGTTGGCCCAAGTTGCCCATGAGTCAAGTTTTTGACCCGTGACTCGAATCAAACTCTAAGCTGGGATACTTCAGGATATATATGTCTAGATACGTATTTTGATGGGTCCCGACCCCCCCCCCCCCCTCCCGTTCAGGGCAGCTGGAACCCAGACTCGAGAACAGTGGCCTGACAGACCGACCGACAGACCGACCGAAAAGTGATCGGGTATATGGCACTTGGCCGGAAGGCAAGTGCCATAAAAACTTTGAAGATAGGGAATTTACGAGGGGTTACTCACTCTCCGGCACCCGATGTACACTCACCGAAAAGTGATCGGTAGGCTATATGGCACTTGTCCGGAAGGCAAGTGCCATAAAAACTTTAAAGATAGGGAATTTACGAGGGGTTACTCACTCTCCGGCACCCGATGTACACTCACCGAAAAGTGATCGGTATATGGCACTTGGCCGGAAGGCAAGTGCCATAAAAACTTTGAAGAATGGGAATTTACGAGGGGTTACTCACTCTCCGGCACCCGATGTACACTCATTCCCGGCACCCACCCGGCACCTCCCGGCACCCACCCGGCACCTCCCGGCACCCACCCGGCACCTCCCGGCACCTTCCGGCACCTCCCGGCACCGGCACCCGGTGTACACGGGTTTGGGGAGTGAGCAACCCCTCGGTCCCATTACTTCCAAATCGGAGCTACTTCTTGGCTGTCGTTTGAACTTCTGATTAGGCGACACCAATAAACCAGTCAAAAAACGTACATAAATAGCCAATTCCAGAGAAGAGCTCCGGCTCTCTCGAACAACCAGGCACTGCGTCAGAAAATGTTAATAGCACATAATAGCGTTGTTAATATTATTTATGATGACTTAGATCGACCCTTCGATTCGCTCTTGGAGGTGGAGTTTCAAGTTAAATGAAGGTTCGTGTCTAAATTCTAAGATTATTTATCGAAGTCAACATGGCGGACGAAAGAAGAATAGGAAACAGAGCCTTTTGCAGATACTAATTTGCATTACGAATTCATGTCCTTTAATATTCATGAGATCGGGAAGATATGACCAAATTTGTTTCTATAGAATTGCCGAAGTTTATAGTCTAATGAGTCACTGGTTAATAGCTTGACCTTTCATGTCACGTAATTGCGTGGAGGGATGGGCTTGTAAGATCATTCCTGCACTGCAATTATAGACCATATACTCGTGTCCAATCGCAAGTAATTCTCTTCTACTGATTCGACAAACAGCGCTTCTTGGTTGTTGGAATGTTTGGATCATTGGGTGAAACATGTTTTCTCATTGGAGGTCAAACTTCGTTGCACCGTATCGTGCATTAATTTGGGACGATAGCACGGTATCGACGAGGTGGGGACTGGGGAGAGGAGAATAAAGTCTTAATTTTGTTCAGTGGTGCTAAGCTAATTAGTTTACTGGATTTATTATATTCCGCAAAAACCTGTGATCACAAGTTTACATTTCTAACCTGGTTAAATTCTAACCCATCTAACTCGTTGGGATTTTTGGATGGGTTAAGGGAACAATTGTTTGGAGAAGGAGTGTATGATGTGGAGTGGATGGTAAATGTGACGAAGGATGAATGCTTTACGGGAGTTCGCCAGTTGGAAAGATTCCTTACGAGGGGCTACCCACTCCCCGGCACCTGCTGTACACCCTTTCCCGGCACCGGCCGGCACCAACCGAAATAGGCGGTGCCGGCACCGGTGCCGACAATAAATTGGGCGACTCATCTTTCAAACGCTTCCAAAAATGCTTATTTTGATGTTTTAACACGTGACAACCGGTGCCGACAGGTTTCAGCCGGTGCCAGCACCGACCGGTCATCGCGGCACCGGGCACTTGCTGTACACTGAAATTGAGAGTGGGCAATCCCCCGATTCCTTAAGTCGAATTTGGAAAATAAATAAGTTCTTTCTTTTGTTTTGTTTTTGTATTTTATTGTTATGGTCCTCGGGCTTTTTGTGTAAAATTATCACATATCATATTATAACATATTAGCCTAGTTTTTACCCTAGGAGTTCCTTTAATTTGTAGCCTATAATTTAGCTTTTGCTACTATGTACATTTTTCCATTAAACCTTCAAATAAAACATTTGATTAGTGACAAATACCACTGACCAGGCACAAGCTGTAGATAACAAAGTAACTTCTTTTCAGTATTTTAAGGAGACTTTACTCAATGGCAGGCTTGTGCAGATCTTGGAATGCAACCCCTTAACTATCGGCATAAGGTATGAGCTGTCAAAACACCCTTATGATTTTACTGTCATTACTGTCAAGAACGCCACTTGGGAGCTCAGGAGAGAAGTGGCGGACAACAATGTGGCTCTAACGGACAACGCCAAAATTTCCGAAGTAGTCACTTTGGCTACCCCAGAGGGCAGAGCCGACAGTCCCAGCCCTAGGCCCATTGCCAACAAGTGACCTGCTATTTCTCTCAGCCCAAGTCGTTTCCCTTTCAACTACTCCAGCACTTGACACTTCAAGCTGATCTTGGAAGACCATGTCATATTTCCAAATCGCTGATGTCATCATTCATATACATCCAGGAAAGCTGACTCCAATGGTTCCTGCGAGAGTTGGTGACCTGTAACCTGGAGTCAGTGAATTTCTCGAGACATTTCCTTAGATAGCGAATTCCCAATGCATGTGTGATAATAGTGTATGAGGTGTCGTGAGAGCGCCACGGAGGCATCGACAGATTTCACGAAGGTGTATGACATCCGAACCGATTATGATTTTTCACATAAATAGGACATACTCAATATCCTCAGTCAGTCAGATGTAGTTGAAGTCCCTGATTCATGTGGGCCGAGAAGCTGGAGACACCATCATTTTTCGATCGGTCGGATTTTTACGAACACAGTGTTACCTTTGTTTTCGTCAAAATCCTCACAGTAGCCAACGTTACCCACAAATTACTTGAATAAAAATCACTCTTGAAAGCAGGGTCGCCATTGCTCATTAACTATTCACTGATCTCCCGGCGGAGTTCAAACGAGATACTAAAACCTTCGAGAAAATCGAGTGGCGTGTAAGAGGATCAAAACAACTAAGTATATCACCATGTGAACGTTTAGATATGTCGGAAGAAGAAATCTTCGGCCAGATTTAACCTCCAGAATGTTCAATAGTCATTTCATTGGTCTAGTAGCAATTACTGGAGTAGGCCTACCATCACATTCAAGTTCGTTGATCTCATCTCAACTTCCATGACATAGAAAGTTTGGGGGGAGCACGTATGTGTGGAGCAGGAGCACTGATGTTTGTAAAGGAAGTGATATCTCCAATATCTCCAGTCCCTACACTATTTTGCTACTCCACAGTTTTACTACCTTCTGGACCTCCACCAACATTCTACCTTGCCAGCCGATGGTGTCCTGAATCAGTTCCTCGAAGACCAAACTTAGTAATCTTCTATCATCATCGTCGTCTTTTTGAAAACTGTGTTGCGTGTGTACATATTCTTCTTATTATGTTTTTGTTCGTAGTTTTTTTAGCTGTTTTTTGTTACTCTATTATTGTTTCATTTACAACCTTTCATTTATATCTGTTTTCATTTATCATATTTAAATTAGCATTATTATCATTAAGGAATCCTTCAGCCCAAGCTGACTGCGATTAATTGTCAGCTGAGGTTTTTTCATCGATTTTTTCGGCCCTTCTTGGCAAGGGTCCTCGTCAGGCAGTAATTGTTGCAGCTTCTTTGTTTTAGCTAAAGGAGTATTCTCCCCGTTCCCCGAGGACTCCACTTGAGGAGTCCCCGCGTTTTTGTTTGTCCCGGGGACTCACGCCCCGTATTCTCGCGAGTCCCCACAGACAGGAAATGCTCCGATTATCATCACAGTCATCAAAAGGACTCCCTTTCAGATTCGGAGGGGAATCAATTTTTGCTGGTGTTGGTGCAATGTAAAATTAATTGAAACAATAAGGATAGCCAAAAAAAAATTACAGTGGATCCAGATAAATTTCGTCAATTGAATATTTTGTCTTCGAACAAAATCCATTTTAGAAGCATTTCCCGTGTTCTCGCTGTTTTCGTACGTGGAGTCCGCGTGGAGTGACTCCCTCTATTCTCGCCGTTCCCTTCGATTCTCCGAGGAGCCCGCGGGGAACGGCGAGAATACGCCTTAGAGCTTGAAAAGGAACCATGTGAAGAAGAGCCGAAATATAGCTGAAAAAAATCTCAGCTACTATTCAAATTCAAATATTTTATTGACCTCCAAGATCGGAGAGTATAAAATGAAATAAATACAAACTAATTGGCCCAACAATTAATACTACACAAAAAATCTGGCCAAAAAATACAAATATACAAGAAAATAAAATTATACACACGCGTTAGACTATATTAACACTTTAACCGCTAAATATAGGTTATGAGTTAGAGAAGACATTATTATTATTGTCGCAATTGATAATGCGGGCTCCCAGTCAGTCTAGGGTGACGTAGCATTTTGGGCCATCTAATTAAAATAAAGCCCGTACAAATTAAAGCTTCCAGCCACTTAGTTCCGCCACAATACATCCAAGGGAGCCGTCATTGCCTTCCTGTCTTCACTGTCGATTTCCTCATTCTCAAACCATCTTCGAATATGTTATGCATTTTTTTTGCCAGACAAAATGGTGTTTCCGTGTTTGTCAACATGCTTCCCGTTCATCGCTTCCATCAAATTTGCCATGATTCATGCTGGAGGTCTCGACCTCATCTCCCACTTACCACGTGCGCCTTGCCGGCTCACCTTTGTAACTGGAGCCCGAAACCGTCGCCTATCTCAGCTAGACTTAATTAGGCTCGTTCCGTCACATTCCGTTTCCAGCAGGCGAGTGCGTTTCCACAAACTCGAAATTACATTGTCTTGAGCGTCAGGAATTTCCCTATGTTTATTGGAAGATGATAGCTTCAGCTGAAGATGTTCCCTCGTTAGCAGACGTGGGGGGGGGGGTATTTAACCTTTTCCTGCTCTGGTTCCTTCAAAAACTGAAGCTTTATTATAGTATTTTTCCGTCACATACGGTCAGGTGAGTGCGTTTCAACAAACCCTAAACTGCATTGTCTTGTAGATCAGAAATTGTCCTGTAACTGACTGGCAATGAGCCTATGCTAAGGACTATCGGCCCGACCCCAACTCCCAAATGGTTCTTCTCTTCGTCACATTATCAGGGTTGTGAATTTGTTCTCCTAAGTTTTTTACCGCTCTTGCTAATAACCAGGGTTAGAGGATAGCCAGAGGGCCGCCAATGCCCGCCAGAGTTCCAAGTGAGGCTCTTGACAACAATGATAGTAAAATCATCCGAACAGCTTGACCGCGCATAGAGAGCTGCCGATAGGGGGGGGGGGGGGGGTTAGTAGTAAAATGTCCCCAAAATAAGCACATGTTTAGGCCTATTGGAAGGTGGTCGCTAGCAGAAGGGTGAAGGGGTAGGAGGGGCTACGTTCAACGTTAAACAATTTACTGCTCTGCTTCCATTCAAACCCGTCACATTCCGTTTCCAGCGGACGCTTGTTGCCAGATTTGCGGATTTTACACCATCTTGGCAGATTTTCTCGGAGACTGGCGTAAATATTTTTCCAACTGGCGTGTGGCGTAAAACGTGGCTGTTTTCTTTTTAACTGACGTATTTTTTGGCGTGAAGTAAAAAACTAACTTTCCTTACGAAAAACCGACCTTTTTTCTGAAAAATCAGCTGTTTTTACGTCGTTTCAATCGTCGCTACCTAAGGCCGAAATTTTTTGGGGTTCTGTGTTACCCCAAAAATGTTGTCACTGAGTTTTTGGGAGGTGTAAATCTTGCTGGCGTATCTTTGGCGTATTTTTCAAAGGCCGCGGCTTGTTTTTTTACAGCGATTTGGCAACAGTGAGCGGACGAGTACGTTCCACACACCCGAAATAACATAATAAGCAATTAATTGGTTCGACTCGGAAGATGATCCCTCGCTATATTAAGCGGGGAATAGGGCGAAGAAATAAATCTATCACAATTTATTGTTCCCGCTAAGATCCAAGTCAAAATATCAAACCCATGATCTGTCCGTTCTTTTCAATACTATCTTTCTTCTGTGAAAAAAATAACACGATTTCTTTAGAAAGCTGGCCATTTTTTTTTGTTTCCAACTCTAGTCAATCAACTCAGCTTGAGCTGAAGTCGGGCGAAATTTTCTTGAGCTTTTCCAAAAAACGTTTGTCAGTTACTTGGGCAGAGATACTACCAACATGTACTGTAACCCTTCCCGGATTATTCCCCTGCGGAGTTTCCAAACAGCCACGAACGACTTCAAGAAGATCTAGCTGAATGTACGACCTCATGTCCGCATATTTTCTACGATCAAAATTCCCGATCTCGTATTAACAAGCTACTATATATTATCGCGCGAGGGTGATATCTGCCTATCATGCTGCCCAAGGGCCAAATTTTCCGCTATCGCCCGAAGAAAAGCAAGGGCGATAATGATTATAACACTAGTACAATTGTTTTAATTTTCTGGTATTCCCCTGATGTTGAAAGAAAAAAATTCCAACCGTGCGTTATCACTTGATATCGCATGGCTGGCCGGGCGTTATCAAAATAAATAACGCCCGGTTGGAACTTTTTTTTTTTAACATCAGGGCAATACCAGAAAATTTTGGCACTGGGTAGGATAGGACTGATATCATGGGACTGCACGGTGTACTGGTATTATATCTCTCTATTCCAGCGTCACCTTCGTCACATCAGCAACGAAGTTCTAGTTTGCACGATTTCAAACAAGCCCCCATCCCCCACACAAGACAAAACATAGCCAGTTAATTCTTTCGCAGTCGACAGTTTGTTTTTGTTCGTCCATTTTTCCAAGCTCTTCCATTTCTTTCTCGACCCATACGGCATCGTCCTCATCAAATCTCGTCCCCGACAGGTCTAAATCCAAACGTTTTCCCAATACCAGGATCATCAAACGGTCCATGACTCGCAAGAATAAACTACACCCCTTTTACCCTCTTCGTGGCGGAAATAATTGCAGTCATTTCCATCTTTGATGCCCGAATTTCCTCACAAAAGAAGCCCCTCCACCCCCATATGCTCCCGAATAATTGCAGACCATGTTCCCTGAATTGGTTCCCGCTAGAAAAAGTTTCCGCTGGGGTAATTTGGCACCCGACTTCGAGATCGTTGTGAAGCATTGTTATTCAAACAGTGTCTATCCGTGATTACTCCAGTGACCCTTTAGGGTCTTGTCGACTTAGTGATTGATTTCTAAGGTACAAAGCCAGCGGGCGCCGAAATCGGATTATTTCCGGATGACTCTCCCCAAATGATCTGACAACAGTGATAAAGAGACTTCTTCGTGTTGTTGTTCCATGGACCATGAATGCTGCAATTGTTTGTCATATGTTTAAAGAGGACCTCAAAATATGCTGTTTCTGGTTAAGGCTAACCCCTTTCTGAATATCTTGACACCAAACTGTCGGAAGTTTCATAACAAATACCACAAGGATGCGCAGTTTCAACAGACAGCACTTAGAATGTAATCAGCTGTGATTTTGAAAACGTTATGCATTAAATGTTACGTGGCCTATAACAAGCAGTACAAGGAAGACCCCAAAAACGCCAAAAGAGCATCACCTGACTTTTTCATTTGCCGTTTGATATCTGAAAACTCAGCAGTCTTTTCCGGCGGTTCTTCGGCTAAATTTTATTAGAGCTAATTTCGGCCCTTCTTGGCAAGGGTCCTCTTCAGGCTCAAAGCCGCTCAAGTTGGAAAAAAGTTGCACTGTCAAGTATGATTCGCAGTCAGCTTGGGCTGAAGGAATGTTTATCTTCGGCTCTTCCTGGCAATGCCGCACGTGCAATGTCGCAATGCAACATTCAATGCATAACGTTTTCAAAATCACAACAGGTATTGTTTGATCAAAATCACAACCGTATTGTTTGCTGAAATCACACATCCTTGTGTTATCTGTTATGAAAACAGTGCAGCAACCTCTTCCTTCCAGGGTTGGTACCTCGACCTACTTCTTTTATTGTAGCTGACTGCACCCTGACATTCTGGACGTACTACGTTCCAGGCAGATAGTAGAGATGGATTAAGGCCGGCAAAACCTAAGCAATCTAATTTCTTGACCACTGAAGTGGACGAT
The DNA here is from genome assembly GCA_023053555.1 of Branchinecta lindahli. Classification (NCBI taxonomy): domain Eukaryota; kingdom Metazoa; phylum Arthropoda; class Branchiopoda; order Anostraca; family Branchinectidae; genus Branchinecta; species Branchinecta lindahli. The sequence continues at coordinate 16,613,849 of JAKZAO010000012.1, read as the reverse complement.
GACGAATGGCTTCCATCTTACATTCCCCGGTAGTCTTGTTTTGTACAGCCTAGAGTGAACTTCTATCCATCACCATGTCCGATTTACGGCATCAGATGATGTGGTCAAGGGTTAGCGGCTCCGACGATCGCCAATATGTTCAGAAACAGTGATGGCTTTTAAAGTTTAACTGAAAAGCCAACTTAGTTCTGTATCAATTAATCTGAATATACTGAATTATTTGGATTCTGCTAATTGATTTTTTTTTTCACTGTCTAGTCGTAATGTTCAGAAATCTACGACCGCCCTTACAACGAAAAATTCTAGGATACGCGGAAAATCTGAATCTCAATACAAACGCGGCTTTTCGGTGGCCGTGATTCTGCTGACTAATTTGTTGTCCGTCTTGCACAGGTGACCTGTTGTCACATATTGAGACGGGCTATTGGTTTAAGAATAAGTTGAATGTTGAACATGTTGAAGAAATAAATTGAACTGAACAGAAGGTAGAATTTGTGTCTCCTTAGTTTACACACGATCCACGATCTTAGTCTGATCAGGGACCCATAAATTTCCTGTAATGGCGAGTCATTACAGAAAATTTATTGGTCCCTGGTCTGATTAATACGTTATCTTCTCCAATGGCTGCACAAGCAGCCGCAAGCCGTCTCGAACAAGACCAAAGTTTTCGATGGGATCCCAAAAATTTAATATTTGATCCAGACATTTAGGTCTTGTCTTCGCCAGATCCAGTCTTCGCCAGGGCAATCATCTGAGAAAACCACGTTCAGATATACCTCTATAAGCCATATCTATTTTGACTATACTGATCGAAACTTCCTGCTTTACTTCTGCCAAATTTCCTTTTGCGGCCGAATTCCGAGTGAACTACTTGCCCAGCAAAAAAAGATAGTTCAGAATCAAATTCAGCGTATCTCTTTATCCCTATAAAGAACATCTAATCAACTTCAAACAAGACTTGAACTTCTAAAAAAAAATCCGGTTTCAACCGGATTCCGGACGAACTATATTTCCGGGTAAAAAATAATTGTCATATACAGATTCAGCCTCTTTTCTTACCCTTAAATCTATCATCTAATCAACTTCAAATAAAAATTTTGCTTTTAACAAATTATCCGGTTCTGGCCAGATTCCGGACGAGCTACTTGTCCGGCGAGAAAATGGTTTTCACCATCGAGTTCAGCATGTCTTCTTACCTCTAAATCGAACATTTAATCAACTTCAAATAAACATTATGCTTTTAACAAATTTTCCGGCTTTGGCCGGATTCTGGACGAACTACTTGTCCGGCGAGAAAATGGTCTTCACCATCGTGTTCAGCATGTTTTCTTACCCCTGAACCGAACATATAATCAACTTCAAATAAACATTTTGCTTTTAACAAATTTTCCGGTTTTCTCCGGATTCCGGGCGAACTACTTTTCCGGCAAGAAAATATTTTTCTCCATCGTGTTCAGCATGTCTTCTTACACCTAAATCAATCATCTAATCAACTTCAAATAAAACTTTTACTTTTAACAAACTTTCCGGTTTTGGCCGGATTCCGGGCGAACTACTTGTCCGACGAGAAAATAACTTTCATATTCGGATTCAGCGTGTCTCCTTACCCCTAAATCAACTATCTAAATAGCTTTTAAAATATATTTTTCTTGCCCCTTAATTTGAAACCCCTCCCCCACCCTCAAATATATGGCTACACAGCTCATCTTCGAACTTGACTTGTACTTTGACCCAAAGGATCCTCCCACCAAGTTTCATCAAAATATCTCAATCCCTTCGAGAGTTATCGTGCTTACTGACGGACAGACGGACGGACAACTTTTGCGATGTCATAGGTATCCGTCACTAACGTTTTGGGACCCCAAAAACGAGGAGGTCAGGATCCCTTTTTATTTGGTTTTCTTCTTCTTCTTCCTTAAGCCAGGATCCCTGTTTTATTTCAGTCAACGAATCCGGCCTTGTGTCACTTCAGTAGGGAGAATAACTAGATTTCAGGACTGCCAAGTGTGGCACTTTTGCGGCTTTTTGACACTTACTTATCCCTGGGTGACACGACACTGTTTTATCTAAAAGGGAAACCCCTTTTTAGGTCAAAAGGAACTTTTCCATTCACTGTATTAAAATTACTGATTACCTTCAGTAAAAGCAAGTAGTGTGATATACAAACAGTCCCGTCAACGTTATAATTCGTACTATAAGCAAATGTTTGATCTTAAATTATTATCTTCTCTGTCGATATTACTATTTCTTTCATTCAAAAATTAAAAATCAATTTGTGTAGAGAAACGTATGATTATGTTGCTACACCGGATGAAGTTGTTTCAGATTAGCGGCATCGACACAAACGAATTTATTTTTGTAGACACTTCTGTTAATGTGTACAAAAAGAAGAACTGTCATTTAATAATTCACGTTCTTTTCAGATCTTTTGCAGCCATCGAGATACTCTTGATGACCAAGTCGGAAACGGGCCACTGAACCAAAAGAAGAAGAGAAACTTGTATTATTTTCGTCATTCCCAACACCGGAAAAGTGCACCGGAAAGTACAACCGATTCGCCTCTTTGGGTAGCGTATACAAATTAGCAGTAATCTTGGGGAGAATGGTCACGAGCAAGGCCGTATCCAGGGGGGGGTCGACCCCCCCCCGAAACCCACAAAAGTAATCGTTTTTGTGGGCTTTAACCTCTGATCTATGTATTTTTTGTACTTTTTGGTCCGACCCGTGTGCACCCCCCCCCCCCCCCCGAAATAAATTCCTGGATACGGGCCTGGTCACGAGAGTATTATTTCGTGTGCTGCTGTCTATCCCATCAAGAAAACACGTGTGCGTTTCGACCCTGCATTGAAGGGTTAATTCGTGATTGTGAATGTTGGCTAGTCTGAGGATTTTACAGAAGAAAGGTTAACATTGTGATCATAATAATCATTCCTATCGATGGATTGGTGTCTTCTCTCTTTTCGCCAATGTCCATAAAATTCTTTTAAGAAGCTTTCAACCTTGTTAACGCCTATCACATATTCCCACGGCCTTGGGGAGCTCACCAAGGCCGTATCCAGGGGGGGGGGCGTTGGGGTTTCGACCCCCCCCCCCCCCCGAAACCCATAAAAGTAATCGTTTTGTATAGGCTGATCTGATCTATGCCTTTTTGTACTTTTTGGTCCGACGCTCGGGCACCCCCCCCCCCGAAATAAATTCCTGGATACGGGCCTGCACCTCCCTCACAACGTCCGATTTGTTTAATTGTGAATTTCATTTTGGTATTTTCATATCCCTGTATATTTTCTTGATGTTTTCAGGGTTTCTGTCCGAAGTAAACGGTCGTTTCACCTTTACAACTTTTCTCACCTTTTTTCAGGTAGATATTTTGCGGTTTTTGTTATCATCCAAACCTCCATACAGGAAACAAAAAGGACACTTTACAGCAACAACAAAAAAATCAGACAAAGTGCAAAACGGAAAAAAAACCAAAGAAGTGTTAGCAGAGATTTGACAATAGGTCAATAGGCCTTACATAAACACTTAACTCCTCAAAATTTCTTCAAAATCCTCCGCTTTCTCTACTTACAACATGTTGTATTATTAACTTATGTTTTCTTTCATCACAACTTAAATGGATCAATTTCAATCCAGATACAGGTTATGATATATTCAAAGTGTCGCCAATCGTAACTCTTTGTGTCACGGCTATGAGACCAGTCCCGAGACCAGTCCTAGAGCTATAAGCCCCTCAAACTAACGCAGCAAAATCTTCAAACTACGAAAGCTACGCGTTCCTTACCTTTTCCACTCTATCAGCGGTTGAGTAAATAAATGAATGAATAAATAATTTTTAGACTCTGGCATCAGTATAAAAATACCCACTTAGCTAAGTCCATGATAAAAAAAACTTCTCGTTAATCGACGACAATTTGTCAAACTAAAGTATAAAATGAGCAAGTGCTAAAATGCGAGAGAAACAAAGTGACTAACGAAAATCACTAATGCCTTATCAACTGAACCAGGAAAAGGGGTTTCAACGGTATTCGCTGAAAAGTTAGCTAGAGCTGCAGCCCCCTCAAGTCTCCGCTTAGGATTACTAGATTGATCAGTCAAAACGAGTCCGTTTTTAAGGGGAACTGGACTGAATAATTAAATATGGGTAGAGTGAGTTGATAATTGTGATCGATTATGGTGGTGAACTGACCCTATAACAGATGTGACTTCGAAGCACGGGCTCTTATTTATACGGACGACGCCGCCAGTTTGCGAAGGTGAAAGAACCCCGATAACATCAGCGGCCCATAATATGATGTACATACGTTTCCCAACCTCGCTTCCTAAGGCTTTCAGTTAGCATGATTTGTATGCCATCATCTTCCTTATAAGTAGTGAATTGAAAGAAAAAAAAATGCTCTTCTGGTGGTATTTGAACCCTCGACCTTCGGCTTCAATTACCAACGCTCTAACTACTGGTCTCCGACATTGAAGTCCTAGACTTCTAAATCTAATGCACAATTATTTCAAATTTACGGTTGAAGTCCCTTGCATAAATTCCATTTTTATGTAGAAGGTAGTCATCTTCCTCCCACACATGTTTCCTTGGATCCTGCTAGGATAACGCGGAGCCACGAAAAAAGTACATGGTGCTCTGTGCCTTCGGGTTTGGAAAGACAATTTTTCAGAAATTACTCTTACGCTGACCTTCCGATTTGTTGTTATCATCTGCATTACGAATACGAAGCTATATCAAATATCAGTAACCCGAGACTGGTAAGGTTCCTGAAGGCTGCTTTGGCCCATCGAAAAAGTTTTATTTAGTCTTATAGTTCAGTTGATATACTTTTTCTTTTGTTGTCATCAGAGCAAAATAACAATAGGGAGTACTGCCAAGACTTGACAAAATTGACACACACTCGAAAAGTGGCGATACTATCACCACTAGCGATAGAGAACGTCCCTATTCAAACTCATTCAGTCGTTCACCAGCACTGGCTCCGATAAACTCATATTCTGAACACAGCAAAAAAAATTGTACAGCCTTCACTGTTCCTTTGGTGTGTGCAGAGTGCACTTTTGCTTTACTAGATTTTTCTAAGCCCGCAAGTTTGTCTCGCTTTAAATGCCACAAGCGTAACGGGCGGTGCTACCCGATTGTGAAGCATGGAAACCATAGGTCTTCGCGCTACTCCCTAGTGATATTTTGCTCTGATTGTCATCACTGTCGTGACCTCAGGCTTTCTGTGCTAACAAATTATTGTACTATATTATAAGTTTATTACCAGTTAGGCCTCAACTCTTTCCTGATAGAAAGAATTCTTACATGTAAGAACGTTAGTATCTTCCCACCTGAAATCAGCTTGGATTACTTGAATTCAAAGAAAATCCTGAAATTGTTTCCAATTATCTTGGGGATTATTTAGCACTTGTTCTCAGGCAAAACCGTCAATGCAATTATCCAAACAAAAGTATATTATTATCGCTTCGGCTTCAAGCACTAAACTCTTAACATACTTCATAGGCTATGTTCAGTTACTCCTAAACCCCTAGCGAGCCACCCAGACCCCAGCTCTCAAAGGGCTCTCCCCTCCTTCACAATAGCGGGGTTATAAAACAGATCCGACCCCAGGACTATTTTGCACCGACTTATTTTGCTAGAGAACGGTATAGCGGGAGAAGCCACTGATTGCAATACAAGCTGCTCTGTGACAAGCCTGTGCAGACTCTGGGAATATTTTACGACCCCCTTATCTATCGTCGGCTTTTCTGATGAATGAGCGATCAAGCCGTTTGGATCGTTTTACCGTCAAGAACCCCATTTTGGAACTCAGGAGACCAGTGGCGGAGCGCAGTGTCTTGAAACTCAGAACCTGCAATGATTTGGCTACCGTCTACCCCTGATCATTAGCAACGGCAATAAGAATCATAGGAGACCTATTTTATGTTGTTGTTTGTAGGTTGACGTTTATAGAGCTTCAGCTCATACACGCTCGTACCACTGGGACCTATTTTATAACCCCGCTAATATGATATAGGGGAGAGCCCTTTGAGAGCTGGGGTCTAGCCGACAGTCCTTAGCATTGTCTCATGGCAAATCAGTGAAGTTATAGAATCGGATTTCTACGTAATTAGTGTCAAGTGACCGAGAATACGTCTCGAGAAATGACTGAAGAAGCATAATTGCCGACATCTTTCGGTAGTTATTTTACATTTCTCCCTCACCTCAGGCAATCAAGCAATCTTCTCACATCCGATATAAAGATTTTTTTTCTTTAAAATGAGAGCTTGCAAGGATGAACAATAGATGGTGCAAGCTCCGCAGATGCGATGGAGTTTGGTGTCGGATATCAGCACGGCAGTGCTCTTCGAGGTGCTCTTCGCTTTACTTTTTATATCGCCTTATGTATAGCAAGGTTGTTGACACTATTTTCCACAGAGGGCGTGTTGGTGCGTGCAACAGTGAAAGGGGGGAATTAAAAAAATTATAATAAAAATAAGCTATAATATTAATAAGTTTATTTCTGACTCACCAAAAAACCTGAGCATAACCGGACGTAAAAGGAAAAGAAAGAAAATACGATGATGCAACCGAGCAACGCGAAGTTCTGAAGGTCCAAGACTGGTTCTCTTGCCAAGATTCTCACCAATATCATCAAGTTCATACGGAAAAGTTGAGACGATGTAATATGATTATTTCTGATAAATGTGATGAAAATCTGTTTGCACCAGTAATAGTGATGGTCCGTTGAAGATGCTAGGATCTTAAGAATACGATGCTTCGGGAGACGAACGCTTTACTTTGTCTCTGCCCAAACTTTTCGTCGGAACAACCTTCTCCAAACAATCGAGGGGTTGCCCACTCCTCGGCACCTGCTGTGTACCACCGACTCGGCACCGGCCGGCACCAGCCGGCACCAGTCAGCACCAGTCAGCACCGGCCGGCACCAGCCGGCACCAGCCGGCACTGGCTTTATGAACCTGTTCAGAACAAAATGATTTCACTAAAAATGTTAAGTTCACCATGAGAATTCAGGATTTTAATTTTGAAAAATAGCGACTGCAGCTTTTTGGGATCCCAAAACGTAAGTGGTGGGATACCTATGACATCGAAAAAGTTGTCCGTCTGTCTGTAAGCACGATAACTCTCGAAGAGATTGAGATATTTTGATGAAACTTGGCGGGAGGATTGGTTGGGTCAAAGTACAGGTCAGGTTCGAAGATGGGCTCTGCAGCCCTATATTTGAGGGTGGGGGAGGGGTTTCAAATTAAGTAATCCGTAAATCCGTAATCCGGCCAAAACCGGAAATTTTTTAAAACGCAAAACTATTATTTGAAGTTGATTAGATGATAGATTTAAGGGTATGAAAAGACGCTGAATCTGTGTATGACAATCATTTTTTACCCGGACATATAGTTCGTCCGGAATCCGGTTGAAACCGGATTTTTTTTTCAGAAGTTAAAGTTTTATTTGAAGTTGATTAAATGTTCTTTATAGGGATAGAGAGATACGCTGAATTCGTTTCTGAACTATATTTGTTTTTCCTGGGCAAGTAGTTCGCTCGGAATTCGGCCGAAGCCGGAAATTTGGCAGAAGTAAAGCAGGAAGTTTCGATCACTATCGTCAAAATAGATATGGCTTATACAGGTATATCTGAACTTGGTTTTCTCAGATGATTAGCCCGGCGAAGACTGGATCTGGCGAAGACAAGGCCTAGTTGTCTGGTTCAAATATTAAATTTTTGGGATCCCACCGAAACCTTTAGTCTTATTGTTTCATTAGAAACAGAAGAAACGTGAACTTTAAAATGGGACCTAGTATTGACAACTTTAAGACGACTTCTTTACGAACTTTAAGTTCGTAAAGTTTTTCGCAAAGTATGCTCCGTAAACTTGTCGCCGCTTAGACGGGAATTTGACTTAGATGACATTACGATAATTTTTTATGGCGATTTGTTCTAGAAAGAAAAAGATTCTAATTATTAGAGATTATTTTTATCCATATATGAACCACACCATAGGTAGATATTTATTAGCAGTGAAAGCCATAATTGACCATGGTTAATATCCAGATAGAAAAAGAACTCCAATAAATAAATTAGAATAATCCAACAACAAAAGTAACATAAATAAATAAGTCAGTTCTAAACAATTTAATTCAATAAGTAATTCTTTCTTCCCAACTCACCTGACAAAATCAACAAGAACAAAATTAATAAAAAAAAAAAAATGTTCCTAATTATTCTTGCAAAAACAAGTTTCAAGTTATTCAACCTTATTATTATTATTATCATACAAACCACAAGAGTCATCATCCCATCATTTTCAAATTTATTTTCATAACTTGTTTTCGATCTCTTCTCCTATTGGTCAACCTTCGAACTTTACGAAAAAAGTTAACTAAAGTTTGACTTCTTGCCTGCCTCCGTAAAGTGCTTTACACGGGTTAGCGGAGCAGCTTTACGAGAGACTTTACGCACTTTACGAACGCCGTCTGAGCCGTCCTTTAGCCTGTTTAATTTGAAGGACTAAGTATTGTAAGGTACTGAAACAAGGGTCATTTCATCTGTTAAGGTTACAGTAGAGGTATGCTTATGCGAACGGTTTTTGGGATCCCAAAACGTAAGTGATGACGCAAAAGTTGTCTGTCTGTCCGTCCGTCCGTCTGTCCGTCTGTAAGAACAATAACTCTCGAAGGGAATGAGATATTTTGATGAAACTTGGGGTGAGGATTCTTTGGGTCAAGAGTAAGGACGAGTTCACAGATGGGCTTTGTAGCCCTACATTTAGGGGTGGGGGAGGAGGTTTAAATTAAGGGGCAAACAAAATTTTGAAACAGCTAATGTGATAGTCGATTATGGGGTAAGAAGACATGCTGAACACGATGGTGAAAACCATTTTCTCGCAAGACAAGTAGTTCGCCCGGAATCCGGCCAAAACCGGAAAGTTTGTTAAAAGTAAAAGTTTTATTTGAAGTTGATTAGATGTTTGATTTAGGGGTAAGAAGACATGCTGAACACGATGGTGAAAACCATTTTCTCGCCGGACAAGTAGTCCGCCCGGAACCCGGCCAAAACCGGAAAATTTGTTAAAAGAAAAACTTTTATTTGAAGTTGATTAGATGACAGTTCAAGGGTAAGAAGAGACGCTCAATCTGTATATGACAAACATTTTTTACGCGGACATATAGTTCGTCCGGAATCAGGTTGAAATAGGATTTTTTTTTTTTATAAGAAAGTTTTATTTGAAGTTGATTAGATGTTCTTTATAGGGTTAAGGAGATACGCTGAATTCGTTTCTGAACTTTCTCTTTTTTTTTGCTGGACAAGTAGTTCGCTCAGAATTCGGCCGAAACCGGAAATTTGGCAGAAGTAAAGCAGGAACTTTCGTCAAAATGGATATGGCTGATACAGGTAAATCTGAACTTGGGCCTGGCGAAGGGTGGTTCCCAAAATCACCACGATCTTTTTGCCCACTCTCACAATGCCCACGCTCAGAATCCCCACGATCAAAATGCCCACGGTTAAAAATGCCAACGATCAAAATGCCCACGATTAAAATGCCGACGACTCAAAATGCCCACGAATCAAAATGCCCTCTCGTTTCCAAAAGCCACTCCCCTTTTCGAATTGATAAGTTCAATAGAGCCCAGTATCGGACGGCACCAGCCGGCACCGGTCGGCACCAGCCGGCACCGGTCGGCACCAGCCGGCACCGTCCGGCACTCTTAATTCGGCTCTGCTTGCACCGTTCGGCACCAGTCGGCACCTGCTGTGCACCCAAAAACTGAGTGGGCAACCCCTCGCAAACAATTCTTCTCACATTTTGCAAATTTAACTGCCTCTATGGAGACAACGGGACGATGAGCTTGTGGTCCGTTAACTTAACTTTCTATGTTAACTCTTTTGTATATTTTTTAGTGATTCTTGCATGTCAAATATGTCTGCTCGATAAAATGAGTAAAAAAAATATTGTGTCTCTCTTTTTTTTTCTTACTCTGTCTTTGTTCTTTGGAACTTCGATGGTCAATAAAAGTATATTTTATCTGAAACTAGTAGAAAGTTATTAATTATCGCTTATCGTCGGTGGTTTTCAGTACGTGAAATGATATCGAAACACTATCGCGTTTGATTAAGGTTTTTCCAATACTTTTAACGTAAAGACATAATGTTTTTGCAACGGCAATTCAAGCCGAAGGTTACAGGCCCAAATCCCGCCTCAGGAGCATTTTTATCTTTCAGTTCACATCTTAAAATCGATGGGTTACCCACTCCTCGGCATCTGCTGTTATACCCTTTCCCGGCACCAGCCGGCCGGTGCCGACAATAAATTAGGCGATTCATCTTTCAAACGCTTCCAGAAATGGTCATTTTGATGTTTTAACACGTGAAAGCCGGTGCCGACAGGTTTCAGCCGGTGCCTGCACCGACCGGGCATCGCGGCACCGAGCACTTGCTGTAAACTAAAATCGCGAGTGGGCAGCCCCTCGCTTAAAATGTTTTCTCCATATCTTCATATTCTAGTTCAAAGCCACCATGGAATTTCGTTCCTATTAGTCCCGAGTTCCCCCAATGGTCATCACTATTATCAGCGTTTACTTGAAGCTCTGCTACACTGTCAGAAGTTTCATAACAGATAATACAAGGATGCGCAGTTTCAACAGACAACAACTGGGATGTTATCTGTTGTGATTTTGAAACGTTACGCATGAAGTGTTATGCACAACAGGCGTTGCCAGGAGAAGCCGAAAAACTGCCGAAAAAGAATCTGCTGACTTTTCCGATATCATGACGACAAACAAAAAAGTCAGTAGATGCATTTTCCGCGATTTTCGGCTCTCCCTGGAAATGCTTGTTATGCATAATATTTAACGCATAGGCTATAGTTTTCAAAATCACAACCTACAACATTCCACGTATTGTCTGTAGAAACAGCGCATCCTTGTGTTATGAAACTTCTGACAGTTTAGGATATTTTTAAGTATATTTCTTCTCTTTCAGAAGAAGAAACGAAGTATGGATCTCCCGGACGATGAGAGATTTGTAATACCCTTCAATTAAAAATGCTACTCTTTTCTTTTCATTAACTTATGTAAGGACGCTCACTGAGGGACGTATGCTGGTAATTAGGTGACGATATGTTTTAAGTATATTTTTTCTCTTTCAGCAGAAGAAAAAAAGTCGAGAGAAAACTATGGATCTGTAGGACGATGAGAGATTTGCAATACCCTTCAATTAAAAATGATACTCTTTTCTGCTCATTAACTTTTGTAAGGACGGTCACTGTGAGACGCAGGGGCGTCTTTATTTTGGGGGGACTCCCCCCCAAAGATCTTGAGAAAGTACTTTCGTCGGGCGCCGGCAAACCCAGAAGAAATCAAATTTGGGATGCTTTTTGTCGGGTGTCGGTCGGGGTTCTTTTTATACATACGAAATTCAATTTTGTATACTCTCGTCGGGCGTCGGTAGACTCGTCGGCACATTGGGTTCTTCTTATACACAAGAAATCGAATTCGGCAAATATTTGTCGGGCAAAACACGGAAGAAATTAACTTCTCTCTGCTTTTGTCGGGCGTCGGTCGACTCGTCGGCACATCGGGTTCTGTTGATCTGTGATAAATCAATTTCAGCAAACATTAATTGTCGTGCGCACCGGGGAAGAACCGAGAACTGAGACGTATGCTGATAATGAGGTGAGGTAGGGGCAAACCGAAATTAATCCGCTTGGAAGGCTGAACTGGTAAGGCCAAATGACCATCTGGTCCAAAATTGGTTTACCAGCATTTTGAAGGGACTGGTAGTATTGCTGAAAACAAGCATTACACTGCAAAAAGCTTCTCCGAGTAAGGATTAAAGTTAACTGCAGTATTTGCTCCTGGGATTAATCTTATCTCTACTGGGATAAGATTAATCCGAATTAGAAACAATCTTATCTCAGTAGAGACAGTAGTTGCGTTTTTGCAGATACCATGGTAACTGGATCTGCAATTAGTCGTTTCTGCAGTTACCGTGGTATCTGATATACGGTTGATTTGCAAAAACGACAAGTGCCGAAATTGCGCTTTTCGAAGTCATCCCAGAAGAAAGTGAGATTACTTTCATCAATATCAGATACCACGGTAACTGGTCAGATACCACGATAACTGCAAAAACGACTTTAGACCGTGGTATCAGATACCATGGTATCTGCAAAAACGCAACTAACATTAATCCCAGTAGCAAATACTGCAAGATTTTTTTTTACATTGTAGTTCCGTTTGATTTGTTTATTCCTTACCTTGCGTGGGTTTTCCTTGATTAGTAAGCGGAAAAAGTGCAACAACGAACTTTTTCCAGCCTGGTAATCGATCCGTTCAATTTACATAACCTAGACCAGCACGACACATCGTGTACTCCAAGGAAATGTCTTCTCCGCACGCGATCTTGCTCTGTCGGCAAAATTGACTTCGCTTGGGGCTCTACAAATAGGCTCGAAGATTCGCATCAAGTCCGCCCCGAGGGGCCCTAGACTCGAAGGAGCCTTAGCGGACCAATTTTCCTGTCAGACCATCCTGCGTAGTGTGATGGGTAGACTCGTTGTCAAGGTAGCCTGAGCAGCTTGTTTTTCTCAGTTTATTAACTTCTATAACGTCGCAGGGCTGACTGACGTTACAACCGTGCAGACACTGTTGATGATGGAAGTCAATCATGCGCTTGATATCGACGAGTCGGACCCCACGAGATTTACATCTAAATGGGTGCAAAAGACGGGTGTTTACACCCAGGGGTTGCAACACGCCGCAAAGAACATTCGCGGTATCCAACGCAGATCCAACGGGGTTTCAATCTTTGACTCCAGGAAGAACGGACGTTTTAACGGTAATGGCGTTTTGAGCACTATAGAGCCCCCGTCGGCTGTCTAAAAAAATTTGTTTCGTTGTCGTTTCTTCATCTGATTCCGATCGAATTATCCAATCAATACATCATATTGCGATCCAGGATATTATTTTCACCTTTTTCGGATTTCCGATCACATTTACCGAGAACTCAGTTCCGTTCTGAACTTTCCGGTTTTAACATCCGGCAGAACTGTTTTACGGAAAAAAATAATAGAATTTTGTTGACCGTCTCACTTCGTGGCTGGCCTTTGCAGATTTTGGAAACATTACCTACCTTCGACTCGTACGATGAATGAGCGGCAAAGCCACTACTTGGGTGCAGTGTTGCCACTTTTCTCTGACGGAACCTGTGACATTTGACCTAAAAAACCTGTGATATTCTGGTGCCCATAAAATTCGGCTCTTTTTTAGGTTCCGATTCACTCTTATAAGAGGAGTTAATGCTGGTAAAACACATACAATCCTTTTTCCGAAAAGTGTTGCCTTGAAATTGGCCAAAATGATTTGAAATCGCAGTATTTGCGACAATTTTGGCACACGTGCTATTTCCTGTGACAATTTTTTTTACAGCTGTGAATCTGGGCAGAAGTCGAAAACCTGTGACGAATCGCAGAATTTTGCGACCAGTGGCAACACTGCTTGGGTGGCTTTACTGTCAAAAGAACCCCAGTTGGAAACGTAGGAGACCTGTGGTGGATGACGTCACGGCTCCTGACTTCTTGGCGTCAAGGCTGGAACGAAACCTATTTTTGGCAAAATATCAGGCCGCGGCCTGGTCGCACCAATCACGTCACAGAGACCGTAGTTACCGTGCTAGTTACCTACGCTCCCGAGCGTGGTAAGCAAATAGTTACTATTTCGAGAAGGTTGGAACGGCCTGCGTAGCAACTTTTCCCGAGGTTGGAACGAAGATAGTAACTATAGTTTAAATTGTTAGAAGGGTAGAGCACGCTCAAGATTCGCGTTCGGTCCTTGAAAACCTGCCTTCCACAACATATTAATCGTTCTTTCGCTCGAGGAAAGGTTAGAGCTCTGACCCCTACCGTATTATGTGCAATACTCCACGCCTATAAATATTATTTTTGAAATCTTTATGAGATATCGTGCCCAAACTAAGTACACCAAACCAATCTTTACATGACGTAATTCAACTCGTGTCGTGTTTCGTTCGAAACTGATTTCATGGATAGTGTAACAGTGCACTAAAAACAGCAGATACAAAACGAGAAGTCCCGCAACAGAAGTCCTCGTCAACGCGAGATAGAGGTACGGTACTGAGTCAACCCAACACCCTTTTAAGCCTAGAATTTGATAAGAACAAAGGAAAGGGAGTATTTTGGGATCCGATAACCCTTAATTATTTTCATTCCCAATTAGATATAATAGTTAATCTATTTGCTATTTATTGCCCACTAAATGCATGAGGCGACAGCGGAGTAGGGAAAAAATGACATGAAGACAAATTTCTTTTATTTATTTATTAACACCAAAAGTGGTAAGTCATAAAGACTTGCCACTACTCACTAGAAACGAAATCTGTTGTCGCTAGAAAATGAAACAACATATTAATAAAGGAAAATCATACAGTCTTCTTAGGGCATTATTTTGCGGAAACATGACACTAAAAGACTCATAAAACAAACTTTCTGTAACCTTAACGGATAACATCCAAAGTGTGGTGTTTTCTGAAAAAGCATTTGAAATATTATGAATCCTTGTGTTAAATGTTATCAAATTTTTGAAAGTTTGGTGATTGTCATGTTAGTCGTTTCTGAAACTTTATAACAATCAGTTTTTTTTTTCCCCTAGAACATGCCATCCGATTTTTTCTGCAACCTTTTGACCAAAAATAAAGGGAATCTTAGTAGTAACAGAGATTTGTTTCTTTGAACAGTTACTTTATTTAAGCAAGTTTTTTGCTAAAAACACAGTGCGATAACTAAGAAGTTCCAAGGAGCACTGAAGGAATTGCTTTCAATGGCCAGTATTTTACTTGTATCAAGCTTGTATCTCGGCTTGTATCGCAGCAAACGAAATTATATTGTTCAAAGTTAAGTAGCCGTTCAAAGAAGCATACAAATACTCAGCCTCTACTGTATTGGTGGGAAATGAAGCTGCGAAAAAAGTATCATGCGTCGTTTTGTTGAACAACTTTATTATAAATTAGGCAGATGCCTAGGGCCTGAACATGATTCTTCGACAAGTGGCAACACTGTGATTGTGTTCTTTGCATATTTCTCATCGCACTTGAGTTTATTCTAGTGTGCCAGTGGAGCTTTGCAATATCGAAAAATTAAAATATGCACGAAATTATAGTAGATACTTGCACATTTTTAGTCTGCTTGACTATTTTTTAAAAGTAAAAGTACTTCAAAAAATAAAAAAATTAAATAAAAGTTTTTGACTAAGTTTCCAAAAGGGGCCCAACTGCCCAGGGGCCCTGAATTTGTATGTACGGGCCTCTTTAAACACTAAAAAAAGTAATCGACTAATAAATAAACAGCGAATTGAATCCATGCTGCAAATTCTGTCATATTCTATCTGCAGCCAAATTACCTCCGCTAGCAAAAATTTCTTTTGCTTCGTTTCTTTCCCTTGTCCTTTTTTGGCGGTCTTTTGTGATTGGCTGTGTATTCTCATTATGTAGAGTAAACACTATAAAGTGCCGAGCCAAAATCGATAGCGTGTAAATTAAGAGTCATTTTGTTGTCACAACGTTAAGAATTTATGCGCTAAAAATTCGTGCCAGCAACAAGCAAAGGCTTGTAACGGACATGCACTGTGACTTCAAATTAAGCTATGTTCATTTTTATTTTTTTTCCCATGACTTTTGTCTCTTAAGCAGCGATATTATTCATTCTTATGCGATATGTTGCAGTAGAGGTAGACTATGCTTCTTTGAACGTTAGTTAACTTTGAACAGTGCAGTTTTGGGTTAAAGGTAAAATGCTCGGTAAAATGAAGACCCAAAACACCAATTCAGGTGGTCTTAGCAGCCCTTAATTACCTACTTTGGACAACTCGTAGTTGAATTTTGTCACAGCAAGTGGTAGTCAAAAGTAAGTAAAATCACGATTTTATTTTGTTTTGGTCTCTTTTTTGGCTGAACCAATCTTTTATCAGGAATGATAATTCTGCCTGGTTCGCTGACCCAAACTCCAGATCCCAAGCTTGGGCGAAAATAAGCCTGAGCAACAAAATAATAAATAAAGGGTAATAAGAAAAAGTCTCCCGAATTATTATCGCCTTTTCTTGGGTTCTTCTGTATAACTGGACAAGATTTGCAGACCTAAAAAATCTAAAAAAAAAAATGCTAACTACAATATTTTCATAATTGACTGCGCTAAACGGATACGTCAGCTGAACTTTATTCTAGGAACATTAAGGCTCTTCTTGACAAGAGTCTTCATTAGGCTCAAGCTAAAAAGATTTAAAATCTCATCACCAGCTTTAAATCCCAATAGTTCCTACGAAGAAAACTCACCAAAACCAGATACTAAGAATCCTCACATATTTTGTCACACGTTCATTTTTCCAGCTTGAGCCTGAAGAGCAGCCTCGCCAAGAAAGGCCGAAATATCGCTAGAACAAAATTCAGTTGACGTAGTCTATCCGTTCCGAGGGGTTGTCCACTCTCGATTTTAGTATACAGCAAGTGCCCGGTGCCGCGACGCCCGGTCGGTGCCCGCACTGGCTGAAACAAGTTGTCACGTGTTAAAACATCAAAATAATCATTTTCAGAAGCGTTTGAAACATGAATCGCCTAATTTATTGTCGGTACCGGTGCCAGCACCGCCTATTTCAGCCGGTGCCGGGAAAGGGTGTACAGCAGGTACCGGGGAGTGGGTAGCCCCTCGATCCGTTCAGCACAGTCAAATGATTCGCAGTCAGCTTGGGCTAAAGGAATATTTATACACTACTTTTCTGAAACAGTGTTGGTATTTATCAATTGTCTGCCTTCGAATCACCAAAGGAATAGTGGCAAAAACATACAAAAAGAAAAGGTAAATAATGAAAAGTTGATAGCTAGTTTCAGTTCAGTTTCTGTTTTCTCTGTCAAAGATTTATGGCGAACCGGATCCAGTGCCGTCTTTTACTCTTGGTGGACCCTAGGCCACCCATGGATTTTTGGCCCCTTTTCATGAGTCAAAAACGTAAGAACGCCAGCAAACGGCAAACAAACGCCTGCAATATTTAAAACCCACGGATGTCACATTGCTAATTATTCAGTGATTATTCATCATGCTCATGGCTGTAATCTGAAAATCCCGACGTCGCCAAACCGCATCCGGGCCGGGTGGTGATGGAAGGCGTTAGCCACTTGCGAGTAGTAATCTGAAGGAAGTGAACATATGTGCGTTTTTTCTTTTGTTTATGGCACTTTCGTGGAAGTAAAGGTTACTGGCGTCACGATGTAAAGAGAAGAGTTGGTTTTAAGTAGAAAGATAATATTTTGCGGCCCTCTTCAATGCAACTATACTGGATCAGGAAAATATCAGCTGAGCGGGAATGCCTGAATGCCGGAAAATTTTTTCTTCAAAACTCTTACCCGCAGTAGTTGTATGACAGTTGTACGAAAAAGTTGCATGTATTTATATGTAACATAACGAATACTATCATTTAATGTGCCTCAGACTGGGCCAATCTTGAGCAGTAATATCCAGTAGCATCCTGTCTTACTATAGTAGCATCCAGTCTTGCTAATAGTAGCATCTTGGTAGCATGCAGTAGAATGCAGTAACACGGTAGCCCTGATATACAGGACGTGCCATAAATTCCGCCCCCGTCTGATTTCCGCCCCCTAGATAAATTTGACAGATACTGAATATATTAGCTGGTTTCTGAATGACCATAACTCCACCTATCTACTGATGTAAAAATCTCCCTTCAAACCCATTCAAGGATAATCTCTTTCCTCTTCGAAGGTGCGAACGGCGGAAATGAGACCTCTGGTGGGCGGATTTTGGACACAGTGTAGAAAACGCTCAGATCAGAAATTTCACGGACATGTTTGGAGTAGCGAGCGACTTAACAATTTCCCCCATCACTGCAGCAAATACTAGTGGCGTTTTTGATCGACGATTAGTCGCCGATAGCATAGTCGTATGATTTTTTGGTGTTTTCGACGTTCGCCGGAAGACGATTGCTGTAGCTGTTTATCTTATTTTCTGTTTTCGTTCTGATCGGCTAAAGTGTATCGCCTAAAGGGCGATTCTGGCAGTCTGGAAAGCTCCGCGAGCTTATGCGCCGGCTGTTCTTGCGACTTCGGCTAAAAGCCCCTTAGCTTTCCAGAGCTGTTCTGGCGCTCCGCTAGTTTCCGCGAGTACTCGGAAAGTGAATCCACTTCCTGAGTGGAAAGTTGTTTCGGCAAGTCAGCGAGAAGTTGTAAAGGCGCAACGACTTTTTGCTTGTTCTTGCGTTCGGCGGATTCTCGCTTTGCTTTTCGGAAAGCGAATCAAAGAGATCGCCAGAATCGCCCTTAAATTCCTGTCACTTGCCCATCGGCCAAGGACTCGCCGATAGCCGTTGACATATGGATTTCGTTTGAGGATTAGGCGTATTTTCAAAAATGAAAAACTCGTTTTTGCGCACCCAGAAACATCGGCGATCGCCAACGGCTATCGGCTATCGAAAACAGTTTTATGCACGAATCGGCAAACTCGCTCCGTCTACCGGGCAAATTTGATCGGCGATCAAAAACGCCACTACTGATTCTGCAAAGTCGCCATAAATCTATCAGATGGATAAATTTGATGTCAACGGCTAACGGCGAGTCCTCGGCCGATGGGTGATGGACACGAAAGAAGCACATGTAAAATCGCGGGAAAACAAATCGAGACTTCAAAAGAACTCCATAAAAGCCGATAAAAGCTTGAATCGTATCAGATCGCGACCTGTGAAGTAATCAGCATGACTTGCCTATAATCAGCATGTTTTATTCAGCGTCTTGGATTTTTGGGCGGAATTCGATCGCACAGCGGGCGGAAATTCGTTTCGGAGGCGGAATTCAATTCTGCCAAAAAAAATTGGTCCTTCTGCTGAAATGCTTATCTTGCAACGCTGAGACGCGTTAACCATATAGAAAAAATAGTGTCTGGAAGAACAGAAGCAGAGCTTTCTTTCAAGATATTGGAAAGTAAGTTTAGACAAGTTTAAAGCACTGAAATTAAATGGGAGGCTCGATTTAGTACATATTCCCGGTAATGGTGGGCGGAATTTGGTGCATGTCCTGTAGAAGCATGTAGGAGCATCAGTTCGTACTGCATGCTACTTTTTCGTACAACTTCATACTAGTAATTTTGAGATAACTTTTCATTGGGTTGACGGTAGTGCTGCAAGAAAACACATTGTATGCTAAATTGTATTAGCAGAGCAGATCAGTCAATGATTTCAAAAACTTCACGAAAATATTCGTTGAGTATCGACACGGATCAGCCTTGTCAGGCTTTGTAGGAAGTGCAATGTGCGGTTGGACAAGCCATAGTGCTTTCGCACACCATTCCTGCTACCTTCCCCATATTAGTTCAAGTACCCATTTAAAGATGGGTGGACTGTTGCTTCTACATGGGCTAGGATATGAATTATAAAGATTTGGTCTACATAAACTTTTCTATTAACGTACACTACGTATCTTTATCGCCCAAGGATCAGCCCAGCAAACAGTAACGCACCCGACCCTCACCAATAAAGTGACACGCCCTCCAGGAGCAAGTAACCAGCTTGTATTTAAGAAAAAAAAACTGCTGGTAAAAGGATTCGTGGCTCTTTGTGTACACCATGTTGGCCAGTAAGTATCCCCCCGCTCTTGAGCTCCAGCCCTCTTTTATTCGTATTTTTATGACTAGAAACTTGTGATTAAAAAATAGTTTTCAATTCACGTTTCATAGTTTTATTATATTTGCAGTATTCGGGCTCTTAGCGTTTTGCCGAAAACAACCAAAATCTCAAGATCCAAAGAAGAGCAAAAAATGATATTAATAAACATACTATTGTTAAACACACAAAAAAATGAGCACCAACTGGGTAAGTGAGTACCCCTCTAGGAGCTCCAGCCCCCTTTTATTCCTGAGTTGCCCGTAACTCTCGGTTTATTGAGCACGAATCCCTATAAATCGAATTGATTCAGGACCATTTCTTGTG
Source organism: Branchinecta lindahli (assembly GCA_023053555.1). Classification (NCBI taxonomy): domain Eukaryota; kingdom Metazoa; phylum Arthropoda; class Branchiopoda; order Anostraca; family Branchinectidae; genus Branchinecta; species Branchinecta lindahli. The sequence continues at coordinate 16,593,856 of JAKZAO010000012.1, read as the reverse complement.
CGGTGAGCTTGGGTCGGCAAATAGCGTTTGATGTTTCCATGACCCAATAATTTTTTCAACCACGCCCCTGTCTGCGTGAAACCATATAAAACAGTCTAGTAATAATTACCCAAGGGGCGGTGTTTGGTTGGATGAAATTTATGTAGAGAAACAAAAAATGACATCGCCATGGTTACTAATCGATACTTGCAATAGTTTAGAGCTGGATAGCGAAATTTAAATGGCTGGCTCACACGGGAATATCTCACGCAGTCTGTACGCGACAGAATTTATTTGACGGGGTCTATTTGATGAAGACGGCGCAATTTTTCCTGAATTTTAAAGCGACTTAATCACAAGCGAACACGATTGCGGGAGTTTTTAAAAGTGGGATAGCTGAACGGATTTTGAATACGGTTGCCAAGATATAACTTGCAACGCCTACGGAAAATGGTACGGCCACAAATTGTAATCGCCAGACCACCACATTAGCAGGAGCCATTGCAATCGGCGGACATATTTTCCAGGTGAAACTGAACCATCCCTGTATAATGTACATGTGTATGCTGTGTCACAGACCTCGCTTCTTCTTTATTTGCTTTTTTTTTTTGCTCTCTTTCTTCCTTGTTTTGCGTGAAAAATATGGAATAAATACCTGATAAATACATTACTTACTTACTTTGCTAAGAATTTTTCGCAAAATGTGTTATTGTGTTTTCACATCGACTTTCGATCTTTAGTATTTCTTAATCTTTCGTAGAGGAGGAAGCCTTTTTATGACCCAATATGTTGCTAATATCACATTTCCTCATTTCTTCCCAATATATGCTGTTCGACTGTTGTAGACATTAGTCGGAATACAAAATGTGTTCTGCTTTAAAGCCAGACCTTTCCTAATCGTAGAGTCTTTTCCGGTAATAATAACAAATAAAAAAAATCCAAAGTGCGGAAAAATTTCACTTCTGGTAGGACTCCGGGTTGGAAACCAATAGCGTTCTTTCTTCACATAGAGGAAGAAAATATGAAACCTTTTCGATATAAAGCGTCCTTCAACGGCAGAAAATTATATTCTGGCCGGATTTTCTGCACTTCTGTCATCAAGGTGAACAAATCACGACTTTCCCGTATTTAAAGGACCCGTCGTACCTGTAATGCCAAAGTAACCTAATTACGTAGTCGCTCCATCCATTCAGACACAAATTTCGTACGATACATCGAACCCCCCTAGCGACAACTCACATATTTTCTCAATTTCATTATTTTGCTATTTTTGATGGATGCTCCCGACAATGTTTACGAGAAGCTCACCCGTCAGATAAACCGGCTTTCTAAATTGTTCCATGTTTTTGCTAGAAATCAACGGACCTGGAGAAAGGCTTAAAACAGCCAAAGCCGTCCATACTTTGTTAAAAGCAGAGCCTGGTTTTAAAGTACTCAACTATTTTAGAATACTGGAACGTAAAAAGTAAATAGTGCGAGGGTCCTTTAAAAATTTCGGTGCCGCAAATCGCGGCAGAAATTCCCGTCCGACCCTGTCGTCAGTCCCAATCATATGTGTGGAAAAGAGTGAAGTTCAAAAGCGACACATCTGTTGTGTATTTTCCTTATACGAGTTCAGCGCCCCAAGCGGATTAGTCTCTGTTTGAACACCATCACCACATTATCAGCATCCATCACACAGAGATAGTACAATAGACCCATATGTTAATGAATGGAAGAGAGAAGCTTCCACTTGTAAGTTAAAGGGTAGTGCAAAACTTTCATCGTCAAGGAGATTGGCGTTTTTCTGACGAGGGAATATGATTAATACATATCCTAGTTTTAGTTACACGCTGATAATGGTGATGATCATTGGGGGACTGATAGGAACTAAACCGCATGGTGGCTCTGGACGGGGATATGGACAATTACCTATTCGCACTGTTATCGCCTGCGCTAAGGTAGTATAAGGTAGTACGAAGCCAGTACGTGGGGCAGGAAATAGTGGATATAGTACAATTTCAGTCCATTTTCATTAATCTATTCCAAAAACAACTCGGCATAACAATATTAACAATAAATCGAAGCGAAAATATTTTACATACTTTAAATTATTTACATTTATAACGCAAGTGTACGCTTTGGGCTCACGAAGAGCTACTACGGTTTAGATCAATTTCGCAATACAATATCTACAGACTTGCCTAGGGCACTATTCTACTGCACATGGTATAGACGGTCTACAGGGATTAGCCTAACTTATAGGCATGTATCACAGCCTAGAGACACGACCAACCAAATGACTGTTGCATTTTTGATTCTCAAGTTCAAACTCGTCAGCCTCATTTTCGTGTCATATCCTTTTCTGCCATGGTAACGAAATTAACAAATTAAACAAGGCACACCTTGGCAGGGACAACGAGTTCTGACATTTTATCGAGTAAAAATGAGCAATTCTATGGTGGGGTGGACGTCTTTTTCCGACTCGGAGTTGCACCGGACAGCTGATCTTTTCGGGGTGTACGGTGGGCTAAAAATATATAAGGCTTACAGTCGAGCAAAGCACCCCAGCAAAGGACCCGACCCTGCTCCGGTTACAGTAGAGGTATGTATGCTTCTTTCAACATCGTTTTACCAACGTTTTTTTTGCTCCTAAAACGGTTTAATGGAGAAAATAAATTAAGAACGTAATATCGGCTAAGAGCTTTCTGCTGACATAGAGAATAAGATTAATTTTTTTCTATAATTCCTTATTTGTTTTGTATCCTTCAGTTGAGATACTCCAAACGGTCATAATAATAATGAAATGCTTTTGACTAGTTTTAACTAGTCACACTTTAAACTAGTCACAACGGCGTTGTGAAGAGACAGAAATAACAAAGAGCAAAATATTCAAAAGCATAAGAGTTGTTGGATTTCATTTTACTTAAGACACGGCTATGTTTGATTTCAACAATATTTCAGAGCCGTTCACAACCGAAGTGCAAAGTAACATACCTCTACTGTATTTTATAGGCTTCTAGCTTTTCTAAAACTGTAAAATCATTTTTGCCACTTTTACTGCGTCACTTCTGTACTTTACTTCTGTAGCCTACTGCAGTAGGTTACAGAAATGAGAAATTATCTAAACAGGGTTGGGAGGAGCTGATCAAAATATTCTTAAATCTGTAATTTATTATTGCTCATTCTTTGTTCGCCTGATTAACTTCAGGTAATTCTCACCGCAAGCATCTCTGCTCGGCAAGAAAAAATCATTTGGTCTAATTTTGCACCAAATTGATGAACTCTATTTACTTCGAAATTCAGGCGGCTCCTATTTTGTATTCCACAGCACCCTCCGGGACGAAACCATAATTGGTATAATTTTCGAAATGTTCCCGAGAAAATTTCAGTCAAAGGATACACGCACGGCTGAACAACACCGGTGCGAATTCCGGCACGAAACTCAAATGTCAGGTCACATCGTCACTTTAATGTCCTCAGACGGACTGGAAGCCGATATCGGCGAGCTTGCATTTACAGGTTCGGATTGGCTATTGTCTTCAGACTCGGAGCAGGAGCCACAGCTTGAGCCACTCTTGCCAGTGTTGCCACTGCTATGCGTTTTGGCGTGTTTAGACAAGTGGTCTGAGCGCATAAATCGCTTATTGCAAACGGGGCAGGCAAAGCGCTTTTCACCTGTATGGGTGCGAAGATGGCGTTGGAGTTCGTCAGAGCGCGTAAAGCGTTTTCCGCAGAAGAGCCAGTTACATACGAAAGGTCGCTCACCGGTATGCCATCTGAGGTGGGCCTTCAAGTGTGATGTCTTCCCATAGACCTTCCCACAGCCAGGTATGTGGCAACTGTGTATATTTCGCTTCCTTAGGTGAGCGCCTGCAGGTCCTAGCCTATCCGCCTCTTGGCAGTTGGGGCAGTCGCATGTGGCTCGTCCGGTGTAGCGGCGGGATGACCTCGGTGAGGGTACTTGGGCAAGATGGTTCTGGCCAAGGCCAAACGGGTTGGGGTTGGACATACCCTGTCCGGGCAGCATTGACTTATACGTGTCTTGAAGGAGATGCTGATTTGACAAAAGGTGGTTTGAAGTCAAGGGGTGTCCCAATGAGGCATAATCGGAGGCACCACCATAGGCTGCGGCGTGCATATTTGTCATGCCTGGCACTGAAAGCGCCGAGGTGCCAGTGCCGCTCATATCGAGCCACCCTCCGGCAGCGGCAGCTTGGTGCATATCCCACCACGAAGTAGTGTTCAATCCAGCATCTTGTTTCATAGCACTATGTTGCATATTGAAAGCCCATTGTTCATAGGGATGTCGGGAGTACATACCACTCAAATGGTGATTCTGGCTTGTATCAGCCTGTGAAGTAACTGCACCACTACCGAAGTAGAAGTCCGTACCGTAACCTGAAGAAGAACATGCAACTTTCTGCTGACCGCAATGACCAGCGCTGCTTGAAGCGGGGCGCTGGTGGGGTGACGGCTGATTGCTGGATGGGCTGGATGCTGGGGACGTTTTTTTCCATGGGTGAAACCCTTTGCCGACGGCGGCGTCCGCTAGCGGCGGCGGGCTTTTAGAACTGAGCTTGCTGCACTGGGCAGCTAGCATTGCCAGAGGAGTGCCCCTTAGGCCTGGGTGTTCCTAGAAGACAAAAATGAAACAGTTAGTATCAGCCTTGTGAAACAATTTAGTCCCATTTCCAGCTCCAGCGTCTGGCGCTTTTGCAGGGGGGAAAAAGCAGGACGGTTCGGTTTTGTTTAACTGTATACTGAAACCAGTCAATTCAGACTGTTGGGAGTGACCCTAGCTCAAAACCACGAAGCATTCGAGCGTTCGATAATGTTTATTTCAGTAGATAGTATTGACAGATGTAAATGATTATCACAGCGTGGAAATACGTTCAGGGTAAAAAAAAACTCTGAAATATATGCCATAACTAATAAGGAATCATTGTGGTGGTACCAGTAGTTATAATGGTGAACTTCTGTCTTCGTGTCTGGCCAGGGTCCGAAGTGGTAACTATAATGTGTAAATGAATTGAATGTAGATTTATTGACAGTGTATGTTCTAGTTATTGGTCAGTTGTAGACCTACTATTTATATTTTATTATATTTTTACTACTCACCAACTTTGGCGGATATAAATAAATGAATTGAACTGAACTGATCTTTTACGATGGACTGGTTCAGAAGTATCGTTTCTCAAAAATACCGTTACTTTCCGCGTGAACAAAGCAATTTTCTTGTTAGCGCTTGTTCACTCTGAGCGTGTTCCACCCTACTTACCGTAGTTACTACGCTAGTTACCGTAGTTACTACGCTAGGCTGGAACGCTTTTTGAATTTTTTCGGTCACAAATCAGGCCGCGGGGTGATCCGACCAATCACGTTACAGAGATGCGTAGTTACTACGCTAACTACGCTCCCGAGCGTGGTAAGCAAATAGTTACTATTAGTTACTATTTTGAGAAGGTTGGAACGGTCAGCGTAGTAACTTTTCGTGAGGCTGGAACGGAAATAGTAACTAATAGTTACTATTGGTAGAGGGGTGGAACACGCTCTCTATCCAGCCTTTCCGCTCTCCGACGGACGCAAAATATCTCCGGCTGGACGCAAAATATCTGAAAACTGAACCCGCCGTGGTGAAACGTCGGAAGCAAAGCAAAAGAAAAAAATTCCAAAACAGAAGATGTGGAAGAACTGTCTCTTCCAAAACGAAAAATAATACTTCAACTTCACATGTCCTTATGATTGAAAAAATTTCCTTGCTCATTCATTTACATCATTCCGAACACAATCCATTGCTGAGTTGAGCGTGAATGTAGACCCGTGTAGACCTCGTGCCTTTTCCAATACAACTATTATTTCTTCAACAGAAACCCGCTAGCACCAAACCAACTGAGATGATCGGGAGGCAACAACACTATTCGTACCTGATAATCAATCCAGTCGAACTTCATTTTCAACTACTGTTCTAACAAAACAAACGTCTTGACTCCACGAAGCCTGAGCACAATCTAAATCTATACCGGTCGCTCGTCGGCACCACAACCAAATTTGAGTGCAAATTCGATGAAAAACCTTTGGTCTTTGACAGGGCTTAAGCCGACTCTGATGGCCCCCGCCACGGACAAAGAGTGAGGGGTTTCAGACACAAATAAGACCCAAGGGAGGCCAGTCCCTAAGGCCAAAGCCGACTACAAATCCCAGAAGTAGTTCCGCGCCCGTATCACCATAGTTCCATGTAATCACGAACACGATTGAGGCTCTTATAGTGTCGTGCTCAGTTCCTAGGAATTTTGTAAACAGACTCAATTCAGGTAATCCGTAATTAAAGAAAGAATGTTTGTGTTTATTTAAACTGTGTATTATTCATGTGGATTACATCTTGTATTTTTTGTTCTTTTGGCGGTCAGTGGTGTGGCATGATTCTATCATTTTTACTCGTTTCTTTACAAGATGACTGATAGAAAATTAGCCAATGGTAATTGAAGATGGGAACAAATTAGTTATGTCTGCTTAGAACTCTTTATATAGTACTCTCTATTTTCTGATAGCTGTAAAGTTCTTTTTCCACAAAAGCCAAGTCCAACTAGAGAAACCAAGTTTAGAGAGCTTGTCCGATCCGACACACAAGACGACTGACAGGGAAATAGCTACCGCAATGAAAGGCTGCCTCAAAATTCACTGCTTATGCTTAACAAGAGCTGGAAGCTCATATGGCACTTGCAAGGATGGGTCAGAGGATGAAAGTAGGAATTCGTCAATTCGTGGGTTTCTTTTGATCATTTGTAAGCAAAACCCTTGAGATAAGAATGATCATGGGATTCATGGGTCCTTGGAAATCACGAGACTGTACCGTTTGGCAATGCATTTGGCTTTGCGCACTTTAAGGGCACAAAACTCTTGAAGCAAAAAAGATAATCACCAGGAGCACGAAAATGTATATTTTACTCAAAAGTATTGTTTGTACTTTAAGGAATTTAGTTGTAAGCAAAACCCTTGAGGCAAAAATGATCATGGGCTCATAGGGAAAACGAAAATGTATATATTGCTTAAAAGTATTTTTTGTACTTTGCGGTTAGCATTAGTACTTTAAGGGATGGTCGGATGTGGGAACTAACTATTTGTTAGCCAATCATGTCAAATCTCTAATTTTCAAGCCAAGTTTCATCGTCCTAGCATGTCTGGAAGCAAGGCCGTATCCAGGGGGGGTGTTAGGGGGTTGGACCCCCCCCCCCCCGAAACCCACAAAAGTGATAGTTTTTTGTGGGCTTTAACCTCTGATCTATGCCTTTTTTGTACTTTTTGTGGGCAAACCCCCCCCCCCCCCCCGAAATAAATTTCGCGGGCAAACCCCCCCCCGAAATAAATTCCTGGATACGGGCCTGTCTGGAAGTACCTTAACTTGCGATCACCGGAATTCCGGACCCCCCCTAACTCCCCCACAATACCCAATTCTGGTCCGGTTCTGTCACTGATCTACATAGGGCTTGTGCTTGTTCTTCACACCAAGTTTCATTCCGATCGCTTCACTCCAAGCATGTCATATGGTTTCCGGACCCCCCTCCGACCCCCCCCAGCTTCATCGGATCCGGTCCGGACTTGAAATGGGACATCTGAGACATGTGGTCTTTCTACATATAAAGTTTCATTACGATCCGATCACCCGTTCGGAAGTTATACATACCTCAAGAGTCCTGAATCCCCCTCCCTCCACTCCCCCCACGATGGTCGGATCGGGAAGCTGACTGTTTCCAGGTTAATCTGGTCGTGTCCCTGATTTGCCTGCCAAATTTCATCGTCCTAGCCCACCTGCAAGTATCTTAACTCCGTATGACCGGAATTCCGGAACCTCCCTTCAACTCCCCCCCAGTGCACGAATCCGGTCCGGTTCTGTCAATGATGTACCTAGGGGTTGTGCTTGTTCCTCCCACCAAGTTTCATCCCGATCGCTCCACTCTAAGCGTTTAACATGATTTCCGGTCCCCCCCCCTCCGACCCCCCCCCACATTCATCGGATTCGGTCCGGACTTGAGTTGGGACATGTGAGACATGGTGTCTTTCCAAATGTCAAGTTTCATTAAGATCCGATTACCCGTTCGAAAGTTATGCATGTCACTAAATTCCGGATTCCGGCTCCCCTCCCTCCCCCCACGATGGTCGGATCGGGCAAGTGACGATTTCCAAGTTAGTTTGGTCGGACCCCTAATACGCCTGCCAAGTTTCATCGTCCTAGCACATCTGGAAGTACCCTAACTCGCGATCACCGGACTGACCGACCGACCGACAGACCGACCGACGGAAAAGTGATCGGTATATGGCACTTGGCCGGAAGGCAAGTGCCATAAAAACCAATATTACCCTCTATTTATTCATAACTGTAAATTTCTTCTTCCACAAAAGCTAAGACCAACTAGAGAAAACCAAGTTTAGATAGCTTGTCGACAACAGATGAGATTCATCATCTGCTTCGGGCAAAGAGCTAGTTAAAGCGAAGAAAGAACATGCTGGGATCCTTTCTAATAGAATTACCAGACCTACAATTGCAGATGCCTAGCTATAAGGCCAACACCCAATTAGATAAACGAACGTCAGAATCCTTGAAGTCTACCGGAGAGGTTCACCACCTTCGTCACGCCAGAAGCTGCCGACCCCTGGAGCGGCCGTCAGTAGACGGGATGGACACAGGTTTCGACCAGTGTCAATTACACATCAAGCATAAGTCCGGACTTAATTTAGTCTTGGTTTAAAGATGATTAGACCGACCTGTAGACCCTTGGTCAGAACGTGGAAAGCCTGACAAGCCCGACGAGAGGATCGAAACACCCAGGGTGATTTCAAAACACAAATCAAGCACGCCATCGCCCAAATAAACGGACTTTACAGGGCAATGAAAGTTTCAGTTTATCTATCTTTAAACAAAAATACACAACTGATATGATTAACCTGCCAAGAAAGCACAATAATGTGTGCTTGGCTAGGGCAGGACTAACTAAAAATACTTAAAATATAAACAAAATCAAGATATTAAGAAAGAATCAAAGAGAATAAAACAAACTGGCGATGAAAACCTCACTCAGAAAACTAAAAAAAAACGCACCGACGAGAGGACGCGAATAAATTTCCAAGAAGCTTCAGGACCTGTTCCATTTTCTGCATCAACCTCTACTTTCCTTATCTTCCCACCCCCATTGAATGAAGAAGTATAGTTTGAGACGAAAACGCAAACACCACGTCACCCCCAACAATTTGATATCAACCCCCCATGATGGTGGGAACTGGCGACAAAGTCCAAAGAAATGAAATTAATAGAAAAACTGGAAACTGACTCGTAATTATCAGTTCTTGGGTTAGTTCAAAAGTATGCATACAAAAACAGAATAAGCATCGAAATTGTTCAAAGAGAGACACGCGAGGGTTGGAGACAGTTCTTAAATTTAGACAGATCAGGCGATTCAAAAGTAGAGAAATGAACTGACCAGAACGGCTGCAATGCCTCAATTGCGAAATGGCATGCTAATACGTCAGTACAGTCCTTGATCAATCAAAATATTTTCCAAAACTATGACATTATGTCACTGAAAATTGGATTAAACACAGTCATCCTGAACCACCAAAACCACAACATTGGTCTGCTTGCTCAATAAAGGGAGCATGAAAGAACAGTTGTCGTTTTCCACCTATGCGTACATGAACTCACAGGATTCAGGAACAATGGGGTTGTATCGGGGTTGAATAAAATAAAAACTATTATAATGACTCGGTACATAATAACTAGGCGTGTGATACTCCCGACTTCCAATGAAGATGTATATTCCAAGGAAGATGTATACATGTATACATCTTCCTGTAAGTACATCATGTAAGATGTATACATCTTCCGATTTCCAAGGAAGATGTATACATCTTCCGATTTCCAAGGAAGATGTATATTTCGAAAAGACTAGGTAATTAAAACACGGGAGGGTGTTACAAGAATATTAGAAAATAAAAAAGATTTATTCCTGCTGTATGATGATTGTCTTATGGATGGCTTTTTCCGCTTTTGAATGTATTATAGGAAGCCGATTTGGCTAATAAACGCTGTTCCGTCGTACGAGTATTCTGCTACTGTAACCCGAAACTACAAAATGAAATGAATTGCTGGAATATTTTAACCTTGGGCCGAGCATTTTCACTTCGATTTTTAAAATGACCATACAAAAGAACAATCTGATCCTGTTCCGTTGTGAAAGCACGACTAGTCTCTACGAAGTAAATAAATGGGTTATGACCTTTATTTATTCAACACTTTTTTCCTTTTTGCAGGTAACCCCTTGTCCTCCCATTACGGAAAAAATAAATAAAAACATGACTTTATGAAAATGTCGAGTCCATGTACCCAAAATGACGCTCGTATTTTTCTTTTTGCAAACTGGTTGTCCTCATTTTAAACTGAAGATGCTTTTAATTATCCCTGCAGCCCAAGCTTACTGGGAATCATGTTGGGGATCATAATGCAAATGCAGTTATTATCATTATAGGAAAAATTACTCAAAACGGATCGTCAGTTAGTATATTCTTTATATTACCGCCTTGCAATTGCAGGTTCTTTTCTTCCGGCTACAGACTGAAGAGGACCCTTGCCAAGAAGGGCCGAAATATCCTTGCTAGAGGCGTTACTAGCCAAAATGCTTGGGGGGGGACAAGGTATTTCCCGACTGGCTGGTAATCTTACCGACTGTTTTTGCAGAAAAACGACTGTTTTTGCAGAAAAAAGGACAGTTTAAAAAAAAATAGTGATTTTCAGAACAACCGACTGTTTTGACGAAAAATCGACTGATTTTCGGAAAAACCGACTGTTTTCATGAACAAAATCAACTGTTTTGACGAAAAGTCGCGGAGCTTCGCGCCGACTCGGTTATTTTTTACCGACTGGTCGACAACATTGGGGGGAGGCGTCCCCCCTCCCCCCAGTCGTGACGCCCCTGATCCTTGCTGACTTGGCCGTTTGTAGTTAGTTCTATAGAAGATGTTTTGATGCAGTGGGCTGGGCACGCGCGAAGCGAAGACGGAAACAGTCAAAACCTTTTCAGATATACTTAGACACTTTTACGAGTTTCTCTGATTCATTGACTATTGACTACGGGTTCCGTTTCGTGCTCAAGTCACATTTGCCGTTTCGATTTGCCACAGACAGAAGCCAACTTCAGGGAAAATTTTAAATGTGTCTGAGAGCCCTAAGGTCATTTTAAGGCATCTAAGTGTGTCGAGCAATGTTCCCAATTGCCTATAAACCAACTTCTATGTTCTTTAGTCACGATAACTTTTTCTTTCGCATTCTCCTCGCTTTGATTTACAAAGAAAAAACAGGACGCAATGAGAAGCTTGGGAAACAATTGAAGCTAATTACGAAAAATATTGTCAATATTTCAACTCGTATGAACACGAAATATTAATCACCATAATTCAAAATTGAAGCATACACAAATAAATGAGTACACAGAGGATTAAAGCATTGTCGATAGAATATTAGGAAGTTGGTCCATGAAAGAGAGAAGCTTCGGTTACAATATTAGAGCTGATTATGAACATATACTGAGTTATACAATATATACATATAATATATAATAACAAATATTGGACTGAAGGAGTATTTATGACTATGAACACAAATTTTGTTTCCAAAATGTTGACCCGTAAGAGCCTAATGTTGAAATTTTTGAATTAATGAGACAATACATTTATAAACCGAATAAAAAGACTAGAAACTATTAATGATAAAATTCAGGAAATGCTTTCTTGAATTAAATTCAAAAAATTCAAGAATGTGCTTTCCTTAAGGTTAACTGAACGATCGGTATACATTGTGATGCAAAAGCTAACTAGGAATTTTTTTTTATAGAATTTTAACTCGTCGGAACGACAATGTAAAAAAAAGTGTTGGACTTGCGTTCAAGTTTAAAGCACAAGACAAAGCATACACATCGCTACAATTGCAAAGTGAACTTTCAAAGCTTTACGAAATGTCTGTCTTCTGGTTACAAAATTATTCATCTCTCAGCTGAGGTACGTCCTTAAAATCCTCGGGTTTAAAAACAGCTACAAGCACGGAAGCTATTTTTAAAATTTCAACAGCCCACTGTCAGAAGCTTCATGCATGGATGTGCCTTTCCGATTTCACGATGACAAAAACAAGTCGGCAGATGTTTTTCGGCGATGTTCTGAATCTTCTTGTATGCATAACGTTCCAGTGCGTAACGTTATAAAATCATAAACAGCTAACATCCTAAGTGTTATCTGGTGAAACTGCGCATCTTTGTGTTGTCTGTTATGAAACTTCCGATAGTGCAACTGAGACTTTCTTTGAAAATCAGAACACCATATCAACGACGAAACCGTCCGTCTGCACTTTGCAAGATGCCTCCTGGTCATCATCTGTCCACCGGAACCACGCACCTATACCCCGCACGTGCAGAACACCCTCCCCCCACTCTTAGATCTCTAACTGTATCTAGTTCCCTTCCTGTACATGACATATTGGCTCTTATGCTTGCGAGAATAATTGATTGGCCCATCAATTTAGCTCTAGATGTGTGCTGGTGACACACTGTCGGCCCTTAACCGCAATGCTGGTGTTACGATGTAATTCTTCCCCTCGTTGGACAGGGGATGGGTACTTGAGACCCCCCTTATGGTATTTAGCATAAAGATGAGCTCTATGTCTCTGAAGTTAATGGTCTCCTAGTCCTCAATTGCTATTCTTACCGTTTCAGAAAAACATAAAATGAAGGAACACATTAGTCTACTGGTGCTAAAGATGAATGAATGTTTTATTCTCCACCAAAACTGATGATAGTGAAAATAAGTGAAGGACCAATACGCGAAAAAAAGACAACTCTAAAACTAGAACGAGGGTGTAAATAAAGTTTGGTACCTTTTATTAATTTAACCTCCAAAAATATTAGCGGGAAGGTGAACAGATATGAATTTAGCTGTCGACTGTCACTTCAAGTCATCAAAGGGTATATTGCCATTTTTACTTTGTTTGAGAAATACATTATACAGAATATTAAATTGCCGTTTATCCAACTCTGTTATTCTTTTTGTAATTAATTAATTATTACACTCACATGTAAGTGCTTTTAGCATAATGAAGAAAAGCTGTTCCTCTCCAATTGTCTCTCCAGTGCTGTTAGTACTGTATAAGAAATATACGGTACAACTACGAAGGCTACTAATTTACTGGTGGAAAAAAGTTCAATATCATCCATTTTATTAAATGGAGTTTGTCCAATTTATTGATTAGACGCACAAATAAAAGGGATCTCAGGAAACCTTGCCCTTTTTAACAAACCAGACCATGTGGTATAAATGCTAGGTGGTGGGTAAATAATAATAAGTGTATTTCCAAGCCCTAGGACCTCAACCTCAAATTTAGATATCTTATCAGTTAATCCAACACAAATGTAATAGGCCACGGAAGCCTGGGGAGTACCGTATTATTTAGCAAATGCTGTTTATAAGGCAGTATCTTTCTTACTCTTAGTTTGTATTCTCAAATAATACCGTCAGGTATTTTACTAGACCCTTACTCAGATTCCCACCGCCTTCAACACTCCTTTCCGATACAGAAACAAGCAAAATAGTCTGTCGATACAGTTTAAATAATCATTCCTAACAATAAACCACCAGGGGAGCTGGGAATCTCTTTTCCCCTCTTAGTCCTAGACGAATCCCAAGGGTGCTATTGTTGAATGCTTTGTTGTCCTTTCGCGGTATAAAGTGTGATCAGACTATTAGTACAAGCTGATTTGGCAGTTTTAAATTGTCTTCTGAGTAAACTGCCGATTCAATAGGGGGAGCGTCGACCAAAACGTACCACATGGGACTTGGCTGCATCAAATGCGATCGGGGTAATCTGCGCGTCACAGGATGACAAGGCCAAAGGCTTTGACGGGATCAACTAGGTCCTGACAATACGGTAACCTGTACCGGAGCTACGCTTATAACATTTCATGCCGAATGAGAAAGAAATTAGCCAAAGAAAAATAAGTAATGGATAAATATTACATTACGATTTATTACATACTGGATATGAAAAGGGAACAGTGCGGCACAAAGAAAGAAAAGGGAAACTGCACTACGCTTTAAATAACGAGGTTACTGTGCCACAAAAAGGGCTAATCGGGCCTAAGAAATGTTTTTCCCAGATGACAAGCGCAAAAATGGTCAAGGGCAGAAACGTGAAGGTCCTGGGCAAATGGCAATGGACGATTATTTTACAAAAACTTCAGCGGGTTTGAAGTTTGCAGTAACGGGCGAGTTCCTATAACGTATAATTTGTGCCACAAAGGTCAACGATACCAATGGAGGTGGGAACCCAACTAACAGTCTGTACAGTAAACAATAAAATGACAAATATTCTATATACTCCCCAGCAGGATCTGTTTCAGAATAATTTCTTGAAATAAGAGCAGAATAAATTTTTCTCTCGAAACTCTAATCATTTCAATAATTATAATTAACATAAGGTTGGAGAAAACTATGTCTAGTAAATCGATCTTCCGGAAAATCACGCTAAAATATCGAATCAGGGCAAAACCAAAACGAGGGACAGGACCCCTGTTCTATTTTTCGGAGTTGAGAGACAGGAGCCCTATTCTGGTGTAATTATTCTCCTTCTTCCTTGATTTCGACGTTCGTACCCTTGTTAAAGCAACGTTAAATTATTACGGATTAGGATGGAAAGAATAATTCTTGTGGGGTACGCGGTAGAGGGATGGCTCTTACCAAAATATCCTTCTCCGCATGCCATAACCGCGGCTTGGTACCCGTGTGGTGAAGAAGACCATGCATGGCCAGACCTCCCTGGTGCCCGTCGGGTGACTGCAAATACGATAAATAAATAAAAATACGGCAAAAAATTCTCGCAAAAAGCATATTATGCCTTAAAAAGAGTTAAATAGCAAGCATTCTCACTTTTTTCCCAGCACAGCCTGTATCAGACATTTCTGAGGTAGGCTACTTGCTCCTGTTCTTTGTTTGTTTGGCTTGTGTTGTTCTTCCTTTTTCTCTTCCTATTTATACTCCATTTGTCACACTTGTGTGTTTGAAATGGGTAAATAAAACCATTCATTCATTTCCTATGTCTGGATCGCCCACTTTCAAGACTCTAGTTCAACCAGGACTTCGTACGACCATGGGATCATCATTCTAGTGACACGAACCAGAAAGTATACTGCTGGACACTGTCAAAATATCTCTCAGCACAACAATAAAAAATAAAGGAAAATATTTAGCTGGTATGAACAACAAGTAAAATAAAGCTAAACATTTGGCAGTGTTCGTTTCTTTCAACAAATTGTTTTGAGGTTGTTATCATTTCTGCTTAAACCACCAGATTGTCAAGAAGAAAAGGTGTGTCCGCTAGGGCCAATGAAAAGAGGGACGAATTGCTCTAAAGGGTTGAAATTTGTTGCTGTGCTTGTTAGTAATAGTGGCTGGTGTTAGGATTTTGCAGTAAAGGTACCGTTGTGTCCACATTAATCATTCCTGCCAACTGACGACTTCTTCTCCCCCATTTTCAGTTAGCCTATTGTTTGTATTTGTTAGTAGTTAATTATTTTTTTTTAGTAAAGATTGTTGTGAGACAAGGCCGTATCCAGGGGGGGGGGGTAGGGGTTCGACCCCCCCCCCCCGAGACCCACATAAGTAATCGTTTTTTGTAGGCTTTAAAATGTGATCTATGTCTTTTTGTACTTTTTGGTCCGACCCGTGGGCAAACCCTCCCCCCCCCCCCCGAAATGAATTCCTGGATACGGGCCTGTTGTGAGAGCTAGAGTCATTTACTGATCTTTGTCCGTGATGTTGTGACTACTAATTATTAATATTTGTAATAGCGACAAGCTTTTGGCTTACCGTTGTTTTTAAAATAACAAATAAAAAAAAGAACGTTGAAATTTGGATTGTTGCCGTGACTTTTTTCTTTACTCCTTTTCGCCATTTTGGCTGAATAAAATCCTTCATTACTGTAAAAACAGTCGCAGAAATCAGACCCATACCATCCAATCATCTAAACGGTAACCCGTCGGAGTCCCATGCAAATTCAGACCCAAAATTTTCTGCTGAGGCAATCCCATTATTGAGCCCATTAATTGCCTTTGATCATATTTAGCGCTTTTCAACGACGGTCGGCCCGGTTGTCGGGACACTCAGTGGGGCGCCAGCTACCAACCTCGGGTAGACATAGGGTTTATGCCTGGGTACCAAGTCAAAACCCATAGTAATTATCAGAAGTGTCAGGAGTTGGGCGACCAAACAAACTCGAATCAACCAAGAACTGATAAATCGCTGATTGATAAGTTGTTTAGTCGGCTGAGATTTTATTTCGGCCCTTCTTGGAAAGGGTTCTCTTCAGGCCCTAGCATACGAATTTCAAATAAAATCAATAAATTTTCTGACGACTGGGGACAAATGCTTGCAGGATTTGTTATTCTAAACAACAGCATTGACCACAACAACTACACAACATAGGCTAATAGTTCTGGTGACTTCTGACTTTTCTGTTGAAAATTAAGAACTATATTTTAAACCCTTAAAAATTACTTACTATGTTTTTATAGTATGTAATTTATTATATATTTTCTGTGTTTTATTTAATGTATTATTCTGGTTTTTTTAAAATATTTTTCTGAATACCAAATTCAACACATACTAGTTCTAGTGGCTCTTAGTCTCTTTGTTCAAAAATTACGAACTGTAAAACCTCTTGTATGTTTTCTACTTTTGGCTGGTAACAAATATAAACTTACTTATAAATTAATTAAAAAATTTACTGTATCAGCAGACGTCTGGCTTCTTTCTTTGAAATTACGAGCTATTTAAAAATCTTTATTATGTTTTCTATTTTTTTTTAACCATCCGTTGAGGGCTTAAAAGACCATTCTTCGCTCGAAAGAGAAGGCTCGAAAAAACATTAGGCTTTCCGATTCACTTTCCCTTATCGAACAAGGATCTAACTGCAACGCCAAATCGTAACCGATCGATCGCTCATCGTATCTGTTACGAAATCGTTCTGGTGAAAAATTGTCATTGCTCGGTCAGTGATCCATTCCGACACGGAATTAAGTCGGGAAAGGCCTGCTTCCACTGACGAAAAACACGAGGGGTTTCTAATCCATTGCCGAATACGAACTGGAGAATGTTTCTTATAGTAGAAGTCCCCACGAAACAAAAATGTATTATGAATGGGATACGGATAAATACAAGCTCGAATATTTCGGCTGCACTTACGGCAACTTTCTTGTATTATGAATGGTTAGCTTTGGCTTTAAACCTTATATCAAGATTCCCCAATAATCACAAATAATAGTAACAATAATTACTGGAAAAAAAAATCTGGCAATACATCAGACGCCAACCAAATTCATACTACAAAGCGGAAGAAAAACTATTTCATTTTCTTCGTGGCATTTAGCACAAAAAAAACGCAGATAATCCTCACAAGTTAGTTTTCACAAGTTTAGTTTTCAAAAATTGCGATTTTTTCCATCTTGAGCGGCTTTGAGCATGGAGGACCCTTGCCTACGTAAAGATGGAATTTTATACAAGGTTACCGCGACAGGTCGTGGGTTCGGATTCTACCGGATGAGTATTTGTGTCTTTCAGTTCACCAATTATGGTTATAAATGTTATTAATAAACATATTTTGAAATTAAACAACCGTTGACCACCCTTAGGACAGTGCAAAGAGCTTCCTTCACTGAGCGGGTGGTGATGTTCCCCTCCCTGGTATCTTAAGTGGTTTAAACCTTATATCAAGATTCCCCAATAATCACAAATAATAGTAACAATAATTACTGGAAAAAAAAATCTGGCAATACATCAGACGCCAACCAAATTCATACTACAAAGCGG
The DNA here is from genome assembly GCA_023053555.1 of Branchinecta lindahli. Lineage (NCBI taxonomy): Eukaryota > Metazoa > Arthropoda > Branchiopoda > Anostraca > Branchinectidae > Branchinecta > Branchinecta lindahli. The sequence goes on along the minus strand of JAKZAO010000012.1, from coordinate 16,576,003 downwards.
AAGAAAAACTATTTCATTTTCTTCGTGGCATTTAGCACAAAAAAAACGCAGATAATCCTCACAAGTTAGTTTTCACAAGTTTAGTTTTCACAAATTGCGATTTTTTCCATCTTGAGCGGCTTTGAGCATGGAGGACCCTTGCCAAGAAGGGCCGGAATATAGCTCTAATAAATTTCATCTGACGTATCCGTTTTGCACTGTCAAATATGCAGATAGTTCATTTATTTTTGTACAGTGCTTCCACTTCTCATTCTCAGAAATCAGGCAAAGGTTGCTAAAAATAGGAGATTATCGGTAGACACGTGTCTCTAAAACATTCAGAAACCCTTTCCCGTACTTTAACAAACTACATTAGAGAACCGTCTGAGGAAACTGTAGCAGTGGATAAATAATATGACAAGATATTACTGAATAAAAACACAGATACACAGAAATTCTGTTCTTTGGTTCGTATTTGAAAATTATTCGTATTCTTTTTGCGCACGTTGAAAAACTAAGGATGATTTGACCGATGTGGCATAGTCATTCTTCAATAAAAGTAGTCGGGTTAATAAAAATTTTGTCGATAATGGTAAAAAAAAATCTGATTATTTTCGTTTCTTTGGAGATTATCATGAGATCGTAATATTTATTTCCGATCGTGAGAATTGAAGAAAAATCGCGAAACCTCACGATAAATGGGTAGGAGTGGAAGCACTATATTGACTTAAGATACCAGGGAGGGGAACATCACCACCCGCTCAGTGAAGGAAGCTCTTTGCACTGTCCTAAGGGTGGTCAACGGTTGTTTAATTTCAAAATATGTTTATTAATAACATTTATAACCATAATTGGTGAACTGAAAGACACAAATACTCATCTGGTAGAATCTGAACCCACGACCTGTCGCGGTAACCTTGTATAAAATTCCATCTTTACGTAGACATCAAATAATATCAATGTTTAATTTTGATTAATAAAAATAATTTATGAAAACTGTTGACTGAAAATTAAAACTATATTAAGTGATAATCTGAGGGGGGAGTAACGGAATTTTGACTACAGGTCTCCACAGGGGTTAGTTGGACATAGGAGTAGAAACCTCCTTGTGCCGTCGTGCCTCAAAGAACAAACAATTGAGAATACTTATTCCAACCGATTGGGCCCAAAGAATTCAGACGAAAAAAAAACTCGGCACCTTTTCCTTGGATAGGCATTCTGCCGAATCGCAAATGTCAACAAGGCTTAGTGTTGACAGCCCAGTATACTGACGTAAAGTGACACGAGGTTGGTGATTATATCATTTTGATGACGTAAAATCGGAGAATCAAACTGATGAAATCTAATACTGTCTCCGAAATTCAAACAATGCTGAAAGGATATTGTAAGGGACAATGTTGTGGTTTGGGTTTGGTTGTCCTTTTTCAGATTTGACCGATTGTCGATGGCCGAGAATTGTATACCGCTGGACTATTGCTGTGATAATAATAATTTATTACCAACCTACTTGATATTCAGTAGACAAGCGGAGCAAAAGGAAAGAAAAACAATATGGACGTGACTACGAAAGATCCGACGGTTTGATTTTACATCTTCAAGTTGCAAAACCATACAAAAATCAAAACAGATTTAGCATGTACTTATACGTTCCTCCCGATAGCGGTATAGGCAGCAGTTTCCCCATAACTATATCTAACTACCAACCTGGATTAGGATGTCAAGAGAACTAAGCAAAATGTTTACTGGGAAGTTTTCCGAAAAATCGAACATCAGAAAAAAATACCTTTGTTCCAGATGATAAACTGATCCACCAAAAATTTTCCCTCATCGAGCAAATATAATCCCCAACCGAACAAACGCAAATGCAAACCGATACAAGAATACCAGATCACGTTGCAAGCTTCAAATTCATATTCAGACAATCTAGCCTTTGATATAAAAATTGCCGACAGAAATGCAACGAGGTACTAGCCAATAGGAAAGCCATACAACCTTTCCCAAAAATAGGCACAAGCCACAGCCCTCCAACTTTTAAGGTTTCAGTCTCATACATTGTTTCTTTGTTAAATAAGGTTCCGAGTCCGTTCAAGTTCAAAGTCTGTTTATTAAAAATCGAAATAATATATTAAGAGCCAATGTCCACGATTGAAGAGGGTAATGTTCAAATGGATATAAGTTAACGTATTTTTTAAATCCCTTCTTCCGATGTTCTAACTTTCCCAACTCTGAGCGATAGCCCTTATTCAAGGAATGTGAAAAAATCATCTTGGTATATACAATTTTAAAAGTTTCGAGGGGTTGGCAACTTAAGTATTAAAACGGAAGCGAAGAAGCTAAACCAAATTGTTGGTCGAAGCCGACCAAACGGGGATTCAACACTACATGTCGTCCAGGCAACGTAGGTCTAGTTTACCTTGTTGTTGTTTTTGTCTAAACACAGATCAATGAAGCCAGAAGTAAAACATTAGAACCGGCAAGGGTATACGACAATAAATTAGGGATTACGCTGTTGGCTCATTATATAAAAATTGAACTGTCGCGGGCTTTTCTACCCGGGCAATGCCAAGATTGAGGTTCACATTAACCATAATTCTGACCACTCTCACCTTGAAAAACACTGAATATGGATATGTGCTTTGAAAAACAGGTATACACAAGACGAACAGTAGCGAATACATCACCAAACAAGCATACGGTATAGTCCTCTAAAAAAGGTGACATTCACGCGATATTTAAGATACATCACCCACCAAAACACTAAGGTGTGGATTTCCAATTACATACGAATGAATGAAATGATTAATCCAAGCAAAATGTTAGATTTCTAACTTAAGGTAGAAGTCTGATTTAAATTTCGAAAATTGAGTCTTAGTGTACATTTATTTATGTTTGAGTCAAATTCGTCAAATTCGGCGTTTACGCTCTGAAATTATTTTTTTCTTCAACCCAATAAAAAAAAAGTACTACACAAATGACAAACAAAAATGACAAAAAAGTGCTGCAACAATAGAATATGCTTGAACAAAATTCGACAAGTGTGTGGGGGGGGGGGAGCTGAGATGGATACTGAAGAGAAACAAAAATAATTAAAAAAGATGAATACAAAATTAATAAGATTATTATCATAGGTAGCAATAGTAGTTGGTGGAGATCCTTCTTCAAAGTTTGGCAAAGGCCGGAAAAGAATAATTATCTATATTCCGTTCCACGCAAAAAAAAAACAAAAAACTAAACAGGTGCATCTTTCTCTCCATCCGACGATCTGGGCACTGAAATTTCTTCGACTCACTTACGCATGCAATAGATCGATTCAGTTCGAAGTCCGACGGACATAATTGCAGCTAAGCATTTTTTAATAGCCCCCTTGGCTGATATCCCTGACCAAAATTGCATATAAACAAGAAGGTTTTCAAGAACCACCATTCGTATCGTGTTTGCAATCACACACATCCCTAGTATGCGTAAGAAAATCATACAGTTTGGGTCTGTCCGCAAATGAAACATCCCACAGCTTCAGATGAAAAACAATGATATGCAATTTGGGGTATGATCATGAAAATATGAAAATTGCGAATTCTATTCAAATAAGCGAAAAAAAGCGATCATGGCATATCGAATCTGGAATGCTGATAGTAAGGACTGGTGAACTTTTTGTCAATTTCTGGGGTTTCTCGACATGCTTGGCTTCCAACAATTTATAAACCTGGTCGTTCGGTAGTCTGGAGAACTTAAATTAGCAAAAATGTAGGTTGACTAAAACGGGTAAATTATACTGGGAAAACCATTTAAGATTTTTTTTTTTAACTTCAGGGATTTCCGACTACAATTTGTACCGATTGACGATAAGCAAACTTTCAGAGAACATAAAGTAGCAAAAATTTTGAAAGTTAGTAAGCAAAAGGGTTCTACTGCAGTAGAACCCTTTTGGGAACTGGGAACCCACGGGTTCCCAGTTATCTTAGGAAAAATACTTTAATGAAGTTTTTTACAATTCCTGGGATTTCTCGATGTGCTTTGCTTATACCAATTTAGAAACAAGCTCTGTATTTTGTGGAACTTAAATTGGCAAAAAAAGCTTAAAGCAAATATGGCTGAGATCCGATAGTCTAGTTACACTTCACTTATTTACTTAAATAGGACTGAAAACCCGATAAAAATGCGTTACTTCGTTTGTCCGCTATCCACAGATCATTGATTTCATCGAATGAACTTGGATTTGTGGTACCTCTATGTGCTTGTCCCTCTATGCTTGTAATACTCAGCATCTACAAAGGTAAGTATTGCCGAAAAAAAAGCGCATGTAACAAAGATGCACATATTATCTTCACTTTTCTTCTCCCTTCAGAGGAGTTACTTCCTCAAATTTTCCGAGCTTAGCGTCCGTTACAGGAAATGCAGGATTTTGTTGAATTTCAAATTCTCTGCGACTGGATGAATTTTGGGTTGTCGTGCAAGCAGCGCACATTCTGGACGTTATTACTACTTACTAGACTCTGAGGAAAAAAATTGAAAAATCCCTTAGATGAGTCAAAACAATTCAGAGTATTCCATTATCAGATGTAAAATAAACTGCCTTTTCAGTTAAACTTTAAGTAAATGTCGAAGGAGGAAATTATAGTGGGAACCAATAGACTTAAGGAATAGACAAGATAGAGAATGCTTTTAGATTCTTGTAAGTCTCATCTTCTCAAGAAAAGTAACACTTAATGGGTCATATCATCGGTCCTAACACAAATATTCTCGGTATCCGTCACAACATTTAACATAAGGAAGCCAACCCATGAGTTGAGTCACCGAACTTATAACAGTGTTTCAACTGAAGTGCGAGGTGATAGCAGATATACTGTAAAAAAGTAGGCAAGATATTAGATACATTATCAGTATGTAGTGTAATAGTAGATGTAGTGATAGTAGATATACTGTAAAAAGTAGGCAAGAGCCCGTGTACCAGTTTCCGTCAAAGTATCTCACTTTATTTAGAAGTTATCGTGGTCACAGACAGTCGGGAATGTTTGTGATTTTAAAGAAAGCTAGCCCAATCCCCCGTTCTGATCATATATGTTTCCAGAACTTCTCTGAAGCGTATCGGTCGCACTATCAAAGTCTGGCGGAACAAACACTGTTGAAGTCAGCAAGTACAGATAAACAAGCATTGCTTGCAGACCTGCTTTTTAAGTCTTCTCGAGGCAATTTTATTGCTAAAATAACCTTGATTAAAATGAAGGAAGCCAACGAACATAGTATTAGCCCAACTTTGTATAGTCTACTCCTTTAACTTGACCCTTAACACATCATATTTCTTTGGTACTGGAGACCTATTCTGTAGATCCACATAAAGTATCCGTCGGCAATACCTTACATATCTATAATTATTATTTCAGCCCTAGCTAACTGCGGATTAGGTTAGAACTTTTTAATTTACTGTTCTTTAATATGATATGTAAAAAGTGCATTGCGTTAAACGGACTAAGTTTGGATTTGCAACTATGGCCAGAAGATGACCCTTGCAAAAAAGGGCCGAAATATCGCCAAACAAAAATCAAGCTGCCTATTTGGTGCGGGACCACCAAACAAATCTATGAAACAAATAGTATCAGTTCCTTAAAGCACAACTCTTACTAGAAATAACCATTTCCCTATGAAACGGACCAGAAAAAACGATTTTCGAAAACACCATTACTTTCCACCTGAAATTAGCGATTTTCTTGTTAGAGCTTGTCGACTCTATCCAGCCTTCCTGCTCTCCGACGCGGCGGCTGCGCGCAAAACGTTTGAAAACTGAGCGCGCCGTGGATAAAAAGTTGGAAAACTAAGCAAACAAAAGAAGTAAAAAACAGAAGATTCTCATATCCTTATATGTGAATGAGTTGTCAGCGGACATTGGAGATTCCGGCAAACTTTGCGTTGTGTGACGAGCAAAACTCGGCAGAGCCGAAAAAGCGCTAAAACTCCGTAGTAACAAAACGAAACAGTGGAGAAAGGTGGAGATTTAAGAAGCTTATAATTCCACTTAGGAGCTAGCTATATTATTGAAGGCAGAATAAGCAAGAGGGGTCCTTTAAGATGGAACTCTGACAGGAGGTGGGAAAAATTAAACAAAACGGACCCTTGTGGTGCTTGTCAGTTTAAGGGTCTAAACACTTGTCAAATGCCGTCGAGGAAACAGATATTATCATCGGTAGGGTGTCCAATCTTGTGTCCCATCTTTTGTCAAACACAATAAAGCAGGGCTTTGCGAGTTTGTATAAGTGGTTGAGCCAAATGTAATAAACAGTCGGTAGCTTATTACTATCGCCACAAACGGAATACCGTCGCTGAACCAGTTAAACATCGCGGACTGATTGAGAGACTGATAAGATGGAAGGCAGGTACGGTGCTTAAAACTTGAGGGTGTTTTTTCGGTAAGGACTGCTATGTAACCGACTATCCGACTGCTTTGATCTAAAATAAGTGAATTGTCACACGAACAAGGAAACTGCCTAGGGTCCAAGCCTTTCTTCCGTTCCCCAACGTTGTCCCCGACGTTCGACAGCCCGACGAGGACCCTTGCTAAAAAGGGCCGAAATATCACTGCCAAAGCACCGCAGCTAACGTTTCCGTTTTTATCCATTGTATGAATATCTGTTTCCAGGTCAGCTTGGGCTCAAGGAACCCAAGGGGATCTCCGAATGGGACCCGGTCAGGGACCGTAAATGGTACGCGTTGAGGAGGCGAAAAAGTACAGTTGGTACTGGTCTATTTCCCTCGCTATTTCCTTTTCAAATCTGCTTATCTATTTCTAAAGTCAAAATTTTTAAAACAAAATACAAGGAAAGTCTGTTTTTTGCCAAATTAAGTAAAGGGTGGCCCTGGGGACCCTCGATCTCTATGTCCGGCCTGGTCATAAGGTGTCTCTTCATTCAAAGCTGCCTTCAATCTATCTTATCCATTCCTTAACTAGGTTCCCAGTACAGTATTCTACTTTTAATGATAATTTTACTTTTATAATTCAAGTCATCAAAAAATGCTGAGTGATATAGGATCTCAAAGATAAATAATAATGTTTCGAAAACATTGGCGATACTGTGGATATGATGGAAAACGTGTAGAATTTTGAAGATTTTGTGTCTTATTTGCCTTATTCTCTTATTGCCTCTACTGTCAAATCAATTCCCGTCGGGTCCGACTCCTGACAATGCCATCAGGTCTAGACACGGAGATCCAGGGTCCCTAGGCAGTTAAAATAAGACTGCACTTAATGCTTACCATAAATACCTGCTAGGTCTATGTACTATATTTATCGGGAAAGTTCAAAGTTAGGCGACTTAAGTAGCAACCTCTATGCTGGTCACAGATGATCTAGATTACGATTCTAGCTACGTTCCTGGTTTTAATACTTGTGTATGTGGAACCATGTGTGTACTGGAACCATGTTGCTACTGTGCCTTCCATCTCTTCTTTTTCTTTTACTAAGATATTTTTCTTGTTTTTCAGCGAGCAACATTATTGTTGCACAACATATTGAATGTAACGTATGTACAAAACAGCAAATCTATGATGAAGAATTTACAGTAAACAGTGTTTTGGACGAACTCAGTAGAAGTTCATAGCCCATTTGCGGTATACTATTATTAATATTACATTCAAATAAGTTGAAGTTCTACCAATTTCCAGATTTCGCCGGATTCCGGGCCAACTACTTGTACAAACAAACTTACAGATGGGCTAGGAGGATGAAACTTGCTTAGGGACCTAACAAAATACATTTCTCAAGTGAGTAAAACAAACTCATTCTTCCACTAAAACAAAAGTTTAAATTAAGTGAGATGCACCTTTAAAGTGCAACTTCGTTTCAATTTAAGACTTTCATAGGCTACAGATGAAAAAAAATAAGATTATTAAATAAATAATAAAGAGAAGTGAAAGTATTGACAACGATGTCAAAATATTCCTTATGAAGGAAAAAAAAAGCAAAAAGTAAGACATTGCTGTCAAAAATATTTTAACCTTAAGTATATTTTCTCATTAATATTTTATTATTATTTCCAGAAAAAAGGTAAGCTAGAAGCGTCGCTATTACAAATAATAATCACGACAACACTGACAAACTATTGGGTTCTGCTAAATGCCTAAAATGAGTTATGATTTGTTGTTAATTTTTATGATAGGCATGAAGAAATATATAAAGCAATCTTACCATTTGTTTATCATGAATACCAACTGTACCCTGATGATGTGCAGACGAGTACAGCCCAGCACGACTTAACATACTTGCTGGGACGTCAGTTAACATTCGTAACTAGAAAAAGTACAATCCTCTTCAAAACTCTTCTCACACAAGAACCTGACACAAAACTGATAAGTAGGCTGGAAAGATGGAGCGTTTGGCAACAAAGTGGGAGGGGCGACTGTCTGCAAGCCGAGCTCCTATTGGTGGAAAGCCGCGCAATATGACAACCTGCTGCGAGTATAAGTGAGTGGTGGGCGGGAATAACACTCCCCTGGGGTGGGGAGGGAGGGACAGGGCGCGTTAAGATTACTAAGAAAAACGAAATCTGGGTGGTCTAAACACAGCCTTGGCGATGTACTTGAAGGAAATCATTGTGATTAGAAGCAAAGAGTGTTTCCTATTCATGTCCATACACCAAGTAGGCTAGGAAGTGTGCTGAGAATAATGAGTAATGACAAGATACGGAAGATAGGTGAAGTACTGTTGAATGGAAAATGGAAGAACGCCAAAAGATCGAAAGAAATGGACGGCAGAAAAAAGCAAACAGAACCGGGAATTCGTGTGTCTGGAACGATCCCTGGTCAATGAATAAATGAACAAAGTTCATTTTAGCTGAATTACCGCATATTTCAAGGGAAGAAAATAATAATAATAAGAACAGTTGAATGCAAACTGGAACGACATAACATGAGACTATGACTGGAGACGTAATAACGAATACTACAGGAATAGGGAAACGGAAAGGGGAATTCAAATGAGACTTATTATAACGAAACAAACTTTGTGAACGGAAGAACACCAAAAAGACAGAGAGAACTAGGAATGAAGCATACATTCTACTATGACTGCAGTCGCAGTGACGAATAAGATAGAAAAAAGAAAACCGAACAGAGGAGTTCGAATGATATGGAGAATAGTGGAATAAACATTATGGTCAGTATTATTTATTTTCCTTTGTCGAAACGCATCAATAAGTATGCATGCAGAACAAATCGGAACAAATCAGCGGTAGCTGTTACGATTTTTTTGCAATTTTTTTTGTCGTTGGCTTTTTTGGTTAGGATGCCTGCCAAATCGAATAACCATTGCTCCACACCAAACATCCTGATTAACGAAGATGTACTCTTTATATTGTCAGTTTTGATCGAGGTTTTGATGTTGTTTAATTTTGGTAGGCTATGCGTAGAGAGCGAGGTACAGAACGCTAAAGAGAACCCGAATCAGTCTACCGCCAAGTCCGAATTTTCGAGTAGAGTTTTCCAGGAGCCAGAGTTGGGCAATTCCACAGTTTGGGACAGCCTATGCCATAAGCCGGTTAGTCTACGGCAAACACTGGAACACACGGGGCAGACACCTAACCCAATAACTTATACTATAGGTAGGTACTTTATTCCTGAATAAACCGATAATACGGCATTTCACATCTGCAGCATGATTTGAAGGAAACTCAGAAATAACAACGTCAAGTTATTTTTTACTGGGTTATGATCAACTGAACATTAGTACTCCTCGAGAGGTTGGCAACTCTCGATTTTAGTGTACAGCACGTGCCCAGTGCCGGCGCGGCTGACATCAGTCTGCACCGAGCTGCAGCGGTTGCCACGTTTTAGAACATCAAAATCGGCTAATTTATGGCCGGCACCGCTGGTTTTGGTCGGTGCAGGGAAATGGTGTACATCAGGTGCCCCGAGTGGGCAAGCCCTTGGTACTCCTCCGGCTCAAGTTGACCGCGAATTAGAAGTAAGTATATTTATGACCCACAAAAAATAAAATCGAAATAAAAGAACAAAGACAACAGGAAAATAACTTACGAAAGATACAATAGGCCTAAAGCTATCAATAAAAAAAAGTCTAATCAGTCGGTGATGCGGCAACAGACGTAGACTAGATTTCTGACAGAAATCAGTGTGCAATCCTTGCAGCCTTGACAAGATTATAGGCTATGATAGATTGAATCATATTGCGGTTCCGTTTCTTCTGACAGCCTGCGAAGGGTCGCTCACTATCGACTTTGGTGTACACCAAGTGCCCGGTGCAGCGGTACCTGGCCGGTGCAGGGAACGTTTTTCGCGGGTCAGAATTTTATATTAAAATCAGGATATCATTAAAAGTTGAAAGATGAATAGCCTAATCATGGCCGGCACACTGCCAGGAAATGACATACACCAGCTGTCCAGGAGTCGGTATCCCCTCGACAGACTGACAAGGCGCCCTTGCAAAGAAGGGCTGAAATATCGCTTTAATTATTAATCATATGTAATTAAACAATCAATCAAGACATTAAAGGATTTTAAAGGATTCAGCCGTGTATTCAGTACCTTCAAGATTCAGTGCATTTCATATTAAAAAAAACGACTATTATAAATGGTATTTGACAGCCATGCAAACTTAACGCCTTAACATACGAGGGGTTGTCCACTCAGTTTTTGGGTGCACAGCAGGTGCCCGGTGCCGGCCGGTGCCGGCTGGTGGCTGGTGCTGGTGCCGGCTGGTGCCGGCTGGTGCCGGCTGGTGCCGACTGGTGCTGGGCTGGTGCCGACCGGTGCCGGCTGGTGGGCATTTTGATCGTGGGCATTCTGGCGTGGGCATTGTGAGAGTGGGCAAAAAGATTGTGGTGATTTTGGGAACCACCCTTAGCCAGGCTAATCATTTGAGAAAACCAAGTTCAGATATACCTGTATAAGCCATATAATTTGCCATGGCCCTTGTGGCTTTTTAGCGCAAATAAATCTATCTATCTATCTATCTATTTTGACGATACTGATCGAAACTTCCTGCTCGGCCAAACTTCCGGTTTGGGCCAAATTCTGAGCGAACTACTTGTCCAGCAAAAAAAAAAAAAAGTTCAGAAATGAATTCAGTGTATCTCCTTATCCCTATAAAGAACATCTAATCAACTTCAAATAAAACTTTCTTATACAAAAAAATCCGATTTCAACCGGATTCTGGACGAACTATATATATCCGAGTAAAAATTGATTGTCATATACAGATTCAGCGTCTCTTCTTACCCTTCAACTGTCATCTAATCAACTTCAAATAAAACTTTTGCTTTTAACAAATTTTCCGGTTTTGGCCGGATTCCGGGCGGACAACTTGTCCGGCGAGAAAATGCTTTTCACCATCGTGTTTAGCATGTCTTCTTACCCCTAAATCAAACATCTAGTCAACTTCAAATAAACTTTTACTTTTAACAAACTTTCCGGTTTGGGCCGAATTCCGGGCAAACTACTTATCCGGCGAGAAAATGATTTTCACCGTCGTGTTCAGCATGTCTTCTTACCCCTAAATCGAACATCTAGTCAAATAAAACTAAAACTTTAACTTTTTTTTCGCGGCTTTTAGTGTTAATAAATATCTACCTATGGTTCATATATGATACAAATAATCTCTAATAATTAGAATCTTTTTCTTTCTAGAACAAAACGCCATTAAAAATTCTCGTAATGTCATCTAAGTCAAATTCCCGTCTGAGCGGCGACAAACTTTCCGGAGCATACTTTGCGAAAAACTTTACGAACGCCGTCTGAGTCGTCCTTAAAGTTGTCAATACTAGGTCCCATTTTAAGGTTCGTGTTTCTTCTGTTTCTTCTGAAACAACAAGACCAAAGGTTTCGATGGGATCCCAAAAATTTAATATTTGATCCAGACAATTAGGTCTTGTCTTCGCCAGATCCTGTCTTCGCCAGGCTAATCATCTGAGAAAACCAAGTTCAGTTTTGTGTTGTATTTTTGCGATGGCCCGTGTTGGCTTTTGGGCAATAAATCTAAATCTATACCTGTATAAGCCATATCTATTTTGACCATAGGCTACTGATCAAAACTTCCTGCTTTACTTCTGCCAAATTTCCCGTTTTGCCGAATTCCGAGCGAACTACTTGCTCAGGAAAAAAAAAATATAGTTCAGAAACGAATTCAGCGTATCTCCTTATCCTTATAAAGAACATCTAATCAACTTCAAATTAAACTTTAACTTCTGAAAAAAAATCCGGTTTCAACCGGATTCCGGACCAACTATATCTCCGGGTAAAAAATGATTGTCATACACAGATTCAGCGTCTTTTCTTACCCTTAAATTTATCATCTAATCAACTTCAAATAAAAGTTTTGCTTTTAAAAAAATTTCTGGTTTAGGCCGGATTTCGGACAAACTACTTGTCCGGCGAGAAAATAACTTTCATATTTGGATTCAGCGTGTCTCTTTACCCCTAAATCAACTATCTAAATAGCTTTAAAAAATATTTGTTTTGCCCCTTAATTTGAAACCCCTCCCCCACCCTCAAATATAGGGCTACAGAGCCCATCTTCGAACTTGACCTGTACTTTGACCCAACCAATCCTCCCGCCAAGCTTCATCAAAATATCTCAATCTCTTCGAGAGTTATCGTGCTTACAGACAGACGGACAACTTTTGCGATGTCATAGGTATCCCGCCACTTACGTTTTGGGATCCCAAAAAGCTGCAGTCGCTATTTTTCAAAACTAAAATCCTGAATTATCATGGTGAACGAAACCTTCTTAGTGAAATCATTTTGTTTTGAACAGGTTCAAAAAGCTGGTGCCGGCCGGTGCCGGCCGGTGCCGAGTCGGGGGTGCACAGCAGGTGCCGAGGAGTGGGCAACCCCTCGTTAACATACTGAAATATCATTCAGTTTTCCAGTAGCCTAAACTATAATTAGGCTCATATAAGCCACATAGCCTAATTATTTCATTATCATAGCTAAGTAGCATTAACTATGACAAAACAATCAATCCGAATGTTTGAAATTCCGCAACATTTCAGTGCATCTCTTATTCCACCATATTTAACGAAAGAATTTGAACTACCCCCAACAACTTCTGTGTCATAAAGAAAGTTCATTTCGACTTATCAACCGTTACCGATTATGGCACGCCCTCCAATTACAGATCATTATTGTACCTCCTGCATAATGATATGTTATTGCATGTAAGTATTCCCACAAATTAACAAGATATGTACTCCATTGTTCTTTCGAGAGAAAGTTCCATTCCACGCTACGTGCTCAAGTTCCTTTCTGGGCAGAAGCCGTAGGCAAATCGGGGAAGCTAGATACTTCACTGGATTATTTATTTCTACTTGCCAACCCAGTTGATTTCAGAAGGAAGGGAGAAATTTTAATAGATAAAGTGCTGGTAGCAGGTCCATATCCAGGAATTCATTTCGGGGGGGGGGGGGTTGCCCGCGGGTCGGACCAAAAAGTACAAAAAAGACATAGATCAGAGGTTAAAGCCTATAAAAACGATTATTTCTGTTGGTTTAGGGAGGGGGTTGAACCCCCTAACCCCCCTGGATACGGCCCTGGTTGGTAGTATTACTTTCAGCCCAAGCTCACTGCGAAACCTACACGGTCAGAAGTTTCATAACAGGAAACACAAGATGCGCTGTCTCAACAGATAACACTTATAATGTTAGCTGTTATGTATTATTAACGTACTTTATATGGGCCGTTATGCATACAAGAAGGGCCGAAAAATCGCCCAAAAAGAATATGCTGACTTTTCTAATATCATGATGATAAACAAAATCGTCAACTTTTTGTTCCCGGCAGTGTTTCGGCTCTTCTTGTATGCATAACGTTCAATATTCGTAACGTTGCAAACCGTAACAGATAACATCCTAATTGTTATCTGCTGAATCAGCGCATCCTTGTGATATCTGTTATGAAACTTATGAGAGTTTAGTTATTGCGATAAACGGATATCAGCTGACTTATAGTATCTTGTTTTTGTTTTGTTCTTCGTATTTGTTCTTACTGCGACGGCCCTAGACGTCTTTTTTGTGCAATAAATCGATCTAAATCTGTCTGTCTATGGATCCGGACGGAGTTCGTACTTGTCCTCTTTGCCATGTTGATTGGGATGGTCTGGACCATTTTCTCATAAGGCTCAGAAGCCTTCGCATTTGAGGGGTTCACTGTTTTGCGGAAATGGTCAGCAGCTTCTACGAACTACATCACCAGGAACGACAATTTCTTTGGTAATCAAGCACTTGGAGTTGGGAAGTATTGTTTCTGGTTTTCAGTATTAGTTGTTTATTTAAACTGTATATCAGCCTCGGGTTTTTCAATACAGATATTATGTAATCCGTCACATTATGTGATGAATAAACATTAAGTGTATCATTTATATGGTATTTTGCAAAAGTGCTACTAAAAGTAGGATCCATAATAATATTACACAAAGATGTGTATCCCTAAGTGACATTTGGTCTCGCTTTGGTTGGTCAGTCGTTTTACATATTGTGTTAAATGTTATCAAACTTCTGACAGCACAGTCATGTATCCCAACTGTATCATTGTTTTTCGTCATAACAGACCAGTCTGGGTCGAAAATCTAAGTACTTCAAGTACTACTTCAGTAACAAAATTCGAAGCTCTTTGATTACAACTTTCCTGAGTACTTAATCCTTATTACGGGTAAAAGACGAGTAAAATAGCTAGGTACTACTTGAAGCTTGAAGTACGAATAAATTTTCAAGAACTGTCTCAAGTACACTATGTTTAGATCACATCGATCTGAACACTGAAATTCTTCTTCAGTGTGTGATCAGTGTGTGAAGTACATTGAAGTAGCCTACTGCTTAAATACATTTGTTTTCAGGTACTTAAAACTTGATATTAGAATGCAAAATTTGGGCTTGAAACAGATCCATCATGGAACTTATTCGTTCCGAAATGAGGATTCAGTCAGTTAATTAAGGTAATACTCAATACTTAAGTACAAACTTGAAGTACATATCCCAACACTGATTATCATCATCGTTTACATTTCTTTCCATGGCTCTGTGAGATAATGAAAATATCATTATCAGTTTTGTTGAACCGCTCTCAACTGGGAAACGCTGTCCATATTATATCAGTAGGTTAATTCGTTAATGATCTAACACAATCCGTATACTTGTGTTAGCTCGGCTTTTTGCATCCTTGTCTGTAAGTCAGCATTCTTTCGTATGAATGTCCTGCACATTAGTAGGCCTGTTAATTATGGGTATAGTGCTTCTTCAGAGCTGAATGTTATTTTCTGACTTCAGAGGGGCGTGGCTATTTTTGCTAATGACTTCGTATTGTTTATGATTCCATGGAATTCTTTCTTTTGGTGTAGAGCTGATCAAAATAAATTTCAGATGTAACGAGGACTGAATCAAAGAAGCTAGGTTTGAACTTTATTTATAGACAGCAAGAACCGGAATCTACGACCGACAGACCAGAAATGAATTTAGACAACTTATACCAGTTCAGCGCTCCATGTGGATTTATCGGGATCGACTAAAAACTGGAATGGAACGGAACGAGACGGTGCAGGAGGAACGCGTACTAAAAACTGAAACACGTACTAAAATCTGGAACACGGAACAAAAATCCAGATCTCTGCATCAGGAGGAACACTACTAAAAGGGGGAACAAAGCACCATCCTTCCTTCTTTTAGTATTTTGTCTGGGAACTAGTTTCCGATCATTCCTATGCATGCAGGAGGAACAAGTACTAAAATCTGGAAGGCCCGTCCTCTGTTGTTTAGCTCTTGGTTCTTCGTCAGAAGCCAGTACTATAAACGGGAACGAGGATCCTGTTCTTTAGCACTTGCCAAACAAGTGCTAAACAACAACCAAGTGCTAAACAACAGAGGACGGGCCTTCCAGATTTTAGTACTTGTTCCCCCTGCATGCATCGGAATGATCTGAAACTCGTTCCCAGAAAAACTACTAAAAGAAGGAAGGATGGTGCATTGTTCCCCCTTCTACTAGCCTTCCTCCTGGTGCAGCGTTCCAGATTTTAGCACGCGTTCCAGTTTTTAGTACGCGTTCCTCCTGCACCGTGTCGTTCCGTTCCATTCCAGTTTTTAGTCGATCCCGGATTTATCTCCCTCGCCTCGTTATGAGCATCGGTTACCCAGAGATTAATTGACGTTAATAAACAGAAAAAAGAAGCCTGCACTTTAAAATTGAGGGGTATTGGGAAAATACCCTATATGACTGTCCAGAACACGCCAGATCCTCATGACGAACGAGAAAACGTCACACTAGCGACTCAAACTCAACAACTCAAATCCTGTGTCACTTTATCACGGCAATCGTTGGGGATAGCTGTGGTGCCGCTTCCGGCTCTTCCGTAAACGGCGATTTTGCATCGGTAAGGAAAGGAGAGTTGGTCATCAAGAGTATAGATTCAAAGTTAATGAACAGAATAAAGAAATCTTCTCGGAAATCTTTAATTTCAAATTGAGGGGTATAATTGGAAAATCTCATCGCACCTTTTTTCGAGCCTTTTTTCTGCTGAAGAAATCTGAATAAAAATAGTGATGATGCTAATGAACACTGGGACTAACAATAATTCAACATCATGGTGGCTCAGAAATATAAAATATGACGGGTTCGGACACCTGTCTCAGTTATTGTTGTTGACAAATCCAACAGTGTAGACCAACTAAACGAAAGTCAAACAAAGAAATCTCACCGTTTTCCAGAATTGTAACTACATTGTAGCTACTGTAACTGTGCTTTCATACCATTTCTCATCATTTCACTCTACTTCTCGGCTCCTATACAATGTTCCTGCGCTCACTTTCTCCTTTCTGGGCCATCTTCAGTAATAGAAGATTTTGTCAAATTCATTCCATTCTCTTTCGGTCGGCCAAAGGAACTGGCCAGGCTTCCCGGCAAAGGAACCACACTTCACTGAGAATTTTGGTACAGGCACAGAGGCGTCACTACTGGGGGGGGGACGCCCCCCCAATGTTGTCGGCCAGTCGGTAAAAAATAGCCGAGTCGGCGCGAAGCGCCGCTATTTTTAGTAAAAACAGTCGATTTTTTTCTTAGAAATAGTCGGTTTTTCTTAAAAATAATCAAAAACAGTCGGTTTTTCGCAAAAATAGTTGATTTTTTCTTAAAAATAGTCGTTTCTTCCTAGAACCAGCCGATTTTTCGTCAACACAGTCGTTTTTTCTCAATAATAGTCGTTTTAATCCGCAAAAATAGTCGGTAAAAATGACCAGCCAGTCGGTAAACACCTTGTCCCCCCCCAAACATTCTGGCTAGTAACGCCTCTGGGTACAGCTAATAGCTCTGAGGCTGTACTGGGATTCACGAACAAAATGAAAGGCCGATCGCAGTCCATGATATTTCGACTTAGTGATTCTTAAACATTGTTTCTTATTTAATTTATGTTTCATTTCTTTGACATGCACCGTCTTTCAATCAAATTTAAAATGGCGTTCTTTGTCTTTAGACTAGCTTACCGTAAAGTTTAACCGAAAAGGGCTGAGATAGGACAACCTAGTTACCCATCACATATTCACTTAAATAGACTTGAAGGCCCGACGAAAATGCATTATTTCGTTTCTCCACTATTCAGGAATAATCGATTTTCGCACAGTGGACTTTCCGTGTCGGATTTGTGTGTACCTCTATGTGCTTGTACCTGTGTTGTATGCTTGACGAAAACGGCGTATGACAAATAAGCGTTCGCGCAGTAAGCTCACCTGCACCAAGCTCACCTTTGACCAAAGCCACGTTTGCACTGAGATTCAAATTTTCCGCGTCATCGCGTTGTGAGGACGGCCGTAGATATTCTGGACGTTACACTGGAGCATGTAGTGAAAAATAAAAAAAATCCTTAACGCAATCGAAACAATTGAGTGAAATCAAATAAATGACGCACAAATAAGTGGGCTTTTCAGTTAAACTTTAAATACTCTTCACATATTTTGGTCGAACTTAGAGGTAGAAGTTTTCTGAGTTAGAGTCAGATCGCTCAGTCATTTGGTGCGTTTTGTCAGTCGACTGCGTTTCACAGTTACACACGGCCTCAAAATGCGCTGTTTTTACTCGAAACCCAATCTCTCCTGTTTTGGGATACGTGCAAGCTTTTTCTCTCGCCAAAGTATCATAAACAATGCCACAATTGCACATCACTTGATTCAGGTTCTTAGTTGCAGCGTCCTAACCCCTTTGATCACAGCCCGTAACTCTATTCCGTATCTCTGCAAGGCCAGGAAATTCCTTTAATTGGCATTCAATAATTAGTAAGGTCATATCTATGAGTTTCGTATGTCATTTGTAAAAGCTTTTAAAACCTCACAAATTACCTGTAACACCCTACCTTACCAATAGTTTGGATGCTTTCTTTCATTTTTATTATCTTTCTTATCCGAAAACAGGTGATTTTAAAATGAGAATGTTCGATGACTGAAATCTTGTCTGGTATTGGACATGGACCCCAACAGGTTGGTATGAAGTGGAGGGTGGATTTTGAACTTTTTTATATGGGTTACCTCGTGGGTTACAATGGTTCTCGATCGGCTGCTTTTACCAACATGATTAACGTCGTTAGAAAATAAAACAAAATCAGTATTTCTCTGCTATTGCAAAAACGTCGCCCCTGGCGTTAGCTACCCCTCCACTTGTTCTGGTATGACATCTGTCGATTTTCTACCTTTATATTTCTTCACCTGTGTCTTTATAACTCAACCCTAATGGCAACGGAAAGCAGGAGTATGCTCTATACATCATTTCTAATCGTCATTCTGTATTTGTGCTCTCATAGAACAAGGCGTTGATAGAGAACCTTTCCTTCCTACATGACATAAAATATGTAACATCATTAGACTCGGGTCTACCACGCCCCTACGGGTGACATGAGGAACTATTTCTGGAACTCGGTGAGGCCTCTTCCAAGAGGAAGAGGACGATAAGGAGTGCCCTTGATGAGAATCTTTTTCTCGCCACAAGTAAGCGACGTCTTAGAAAGACCCCAATATTTGAGCTTTTGGACTGAATTTTCCGATATTTGTGACGAAGATCCATGGTCAGTGGATACGTACGTGAAGGAGCTAGCATGTGCTCCATAAACGTCGAAATAAAACAACGAACAACAACAATAACTGTAATGAATTCGAGTGCCCAATATTGTCAGGACTGGGAGATTTTTTGGAGACATTCGTCTGAGGGATTGGATAGAAAATAAATGAAAAGCGGGTGGTTTTTAAATTGGATAATTTTAGTGGCCTTTTCGTTGGTCTTCGAGCACAGGCGAAGTTTTCGATTTCAAGATTTTCGATTTGCCATATGCAGATGGCGCACAATAGTGATGCACAATATTTGATGTCTTAAATTTGTCTGTTGATATCTACACCCTTGCTCTTACCCTGAGCACGCCCTTTTTACAACAACGTAAGAGATCTGACATGAAATTTAATGAGTTCAGGTGACGAAGCTAATGATGGCCTAGACGCGTACATTTTGTCGTGACTTCGCAAGGATGAACTTGAGACAATTTAGACAAAAGTTTAAGGAGTACCCAACAGAGATTCTGGGTATACAGTGTATTGTTCAAAGCGAGTAACACCTGTTTGACCGATGCAGACATGTTCTTATTATATTTTGTTTCCTAAATTAAGGTTCTTAACTCGATATGGGCGTCATCAAATAAACTCGAACATAATATTTACATATACATGTTTATATACCCATCCTCCGGTCCGTATCCAGGAATCTATTTCGGGGGGGGGGGTGACCGCGGGTCGGACCAAAAGTACAAAAAATACATAGATCAGAGGTTAAAGCTTATAAGAAACCATTATTTTTGTTTTGTTTTTTTGTGGGGCGAACCCCTTAACCCCCCCTGGATACGGCCCTGCCCATCGTAGTACCAAAATGGTAAGGACGGAGTACGAAAACTGGACGAAAAAGAAAAAAGAGAAAAAATTTGACAATTAAAATAATATTCTTTTTTAAGTTTTTTTCTTTTTTGTTAAAGTTCTCAAAAAGTTTAGAAAGAGGTCCGAACCTTGCCACTTCTAACTTTATTTTACACTGTACGTGGAATGTCCGTTTGACCAAGCTTACAGAACTTTCGCGAAAAAAGTATCGTGAATTATTCGTCTGTCTAACTTCGAGACCCGGTTTTCACCAGGACAAACGTGAGCTCTGTAAAAGCAATTTAAAGCTTAAAAACATGCAGATGTACCAATTCACATTATAACTTTCGCAATACGCAGACAAGATGTTGTCAGGAGGACCTTATCTCTGATTCAAATCTAGCTTGAAAGGTAGTGCAACTTGAAAAAAAACATGAAAAGAAGGAAATCAAAATTTTCATCAGCGTGAAGGGGTTAATACTGAGATTGCGTGCATTTAGTGATATGGGATTTGGTCTGAGGAGGTGTGTCACTTTGATCGTGAATACGTTACCTATGAGATGATACATAGATGTTCAGAGAGATGAAGAAACGCCCTCACGCGCCCCGATGCCGATCCTGCAGGTGCTTCGCTGCACAAGCCACCGCTGTTGAAGTAGTCGACGAGGCGCCCAATTTCAAAACCAAAGGGGTTCGACACGCTTAAAGGAACAGAAAACTTGACTCAAACTTGACTCGGGGAGCTAGCTAACATATCAAGAATGTACCCTGAGTCGATATTGAGAGTAAGAAAAATTCTCGTTACGACCATTGCAGTTTCCGGGCAGTTTCCGAGAATTCGACTTCTGAGCAAAAGGTTTGCAAAAGCAAAAGGTTTTTGTGCCGCGACTAGGAATCGAACCCAGGCCGTCTTGTCGGGGAGGTCGTTTGTCTGTAGTCTACACGTTAAAAAGGCGAACTTTTACAGTAGGTAAGTGCATAATTACAGTGCATAAGGGGCAAGGGCCTGCCTGCTAGCTTTGGGAACACTAAGGAGGGGGTTCGACACGGTTCGAGATAACAAAGCCTGCCGACAATAAGACCCTGTATATTTATCTAAGCCCCCCCCCCCGGGCGATTCGATGGCCGAAAGTTGCGCAGTCAAGTTTACTGTTCCTTTAAGTCTGGGCATTCTTTTACTTCGTGCACAAATACTCAGTGAGCCCAAGTCGACTGGGAAACATACATGTAAACAATGGCTAAAAGCGGACATATGTTTTGGGTTTTGGCAGCGATATTTCGGCCGTTCTTGGCAAGGGTCCTCGTCAGGTTGTTCAACGTTAGTTACCGAAAGAAGCGAACTTGCAATGTATATGCTGACTATATATCCGCTGTTAGCCATTGTTTGAATATATGGACATTCTATTATTGTCCAGAAGTAAACCTTGAAAGGGTGCACCGGAAAATGGATTAGAATGAAGAAAAATCAAATCTTATTTGAAGGCTTTGATAATTTTTGAATTATCAGTGTGGTTTTCTCGAAGGTTTTTCTCTCTGTGTTTTGTTTTCTTTTTTTGTGTGATCTTTTTTTGTGTTTCTTTACTTAACTTTTCATATACTCCATTATTTTCACTTTTCTGCACGATGGATGAAAAATAAAGATTACATGACATTACGAAAGGGTTAGACACGCTTGTAACTGGGCATTATTTTACTATCCGAAAGTAAAACCTTGAAAGGCTGCACCGGAAAACGGATTAGAATGAAGAAAAATCAAATCGTACTTTAATGGCTTTGATGATTTTTGAATTATCCTTGTGACTTTTCCGATGATGTTTCTCTCTGTGTTTTCGTAAAATTAGCTTCCATTGCCCAGTAACTACGTTTCTACCCTTGTCACGTTGACCATTTCTCAATTTTTTTTTTTACCTTTTCTTGGCCATTTTTTTTCATCTTTGAATTTTGGATCTGATTAGTTCCTTTCTTTATTCTACGGTGCGTGCTGAAAGCGAAGCAAGTAGCGTTGTTTGATCTTTTTCTTTGTTTCTTTACATTAATTTTCATATACTCCATCATTTTCACTTTTCTGTACGGTGGGTGAAAAAAAAACATTACATAACATTAGAAAAGGGTTCGACACGCTTGTAACTGGACAATAATTTGCTATCCGAAAGTAAAACCTTGAAAGAGTACACCTGAAAATGGAATAGAATGGAGAGAAATCAGATCTTATTTGATGGCTTTGATAACTTTTGAATTATCAGTGTGATTTTTCTATCTGTGTTTTGTTTTCTGTTTTTCTCTTTGTGTGATCATTTTCTATATTTTTTTTTACTTTATTTTCATGCTTTTCCTGTACGATGGGTGAAAACTAAAAATTATATTACATTACAAAGGGCTCGCCACGCTTGTAACTGGGTATTCCTTTGCTGTTCAAAAGTAAAATCTTGAAAGGGTGTACCGGAAAATGAATTAGAATGAAGAAAAATCAAACATTATTTGATGGATTTGATAATCTTTTGAAATATCAGTGTGATTTTCTCTGCATTTAGTTTTCTGTTTTTCTTTCTTGTGTGATTTTTCTGTGTTTCTTTACTTTACTTTTCATATATTCCATCATTTTCTTTTTCCTGTGCGATGGGTGAAAAATAGACACTGCATGACATTACAAAGGGGGTCGATACGCTTGTAACTGGGCATTGTTTTGTTATCCAAAAGTGAAACCTTCAAAAGGTGCACCGGAAAATGGATTAAAATAAAGAAAAAAACAACCTCATGTGGTGGCTCTGATAATTTTTTGAATTATCAGTTGATTTGTCTGGGATCGACTAAAAACTGGAATGGAACGGAACGACACGGTGCGGGATCGACTAAAAACTGGAATGGAACGGAACGACACGGTGCAGGAGGAACGCGTACTAAAAACTGGAACGCGTACTAAAATCTGGAACGCAAAAACAACAGAGAACGGGCCTTCCAGATTTTAGTACTTGTTCCTCCTGAGGACGAATACAAGTGCTAAAGAACAGGGATCCTCGTTCCCGTTTTTAGTACTGGCTTCTGACGAATAACCAAGTGAATTTTCCCATAATGCTCTGTGTAAGGCCATCACTATCATTCCACATATTTGATAATCCTTCATCGTTAAGTAATGGGTTTTGATGAGGGATTCCAGGTCCAGGTCCGTATCCAGCGATTTATTTCGGCGGGGGGAGGGGTGCCCCGGGTCGGACCAAAAAGTACAAACAAGACATAGATCAGAGGTTAAAGCCTATAAAAACGATTATTTTTGTGGGTTTCGGGGGGGGGGGGGTCGAACCCCCTAACCCCCCCAGGATACGGCCCTGCTTCTATCATACATACATTACATTAAAACAGCTTATAGAATTTGTGATCCAAATATCTAGAAAATAATACAGTCTACTTGTGCGGTAATTCCAAATGAATATTTTGATAATTTGTAAAAGCTTAGTGATTCCGATTTTTACCATTTCCCTCCACTGCTGAATCTCTTGATCCTGCAGGATTTGTGTCACTTTCTTAATTTTTCCATAATGCTCTGTTGTAAGGCCATCATTATCATTCCACATATTTGATAATCCTTCATCGTTAAAAAAAGGGGTTTTGATGAGGGATTTTTTTGCTGAAATACACTTCTATCATACATACATTACATTAGAAGGGCTTATAGGATGTGTGTGATACAAATATTCAGAAAAGCATAGTTGCAAGGCAGCCTACTTGTGCGGTAACCCCCTGAACAAGATGTCGGAAGAAATTCCTATTACACTGAGGTCAGAGTCTGTAAACTCTCATCTATCATAGCAACGTTCAAGGTGTGGCATGTTCATATTTCGCGCCTGACTATCTAATAAGTAATTGCAAATTAGCTAAAGAGGAAGACACAATGTAATTAGTCAATGCAACTCATTAACATTATCATATCCGGACATAAATATTTCTTCATCCCAAGCTGACTGCGAATCGTGTTTGACTGCGCCGAACCGATACATCAGCTGAGTTTTATTTTGGCCCTTCTTGGCAAGGATCCTCTTCAGGCTCAAACCAGGAAAACCAATCTCTGGTCCACCGTGTAGGCTATACGAGACAAGATTCCAGGCATCAAACCGTCGATCAAACCCTCTTCTGATTCATAACAAAATCGGAGGGATTAACCAGTTCAAAGTTGACATGTAAAACTCTGGCAACCGCTATTTTTAATTATTCACTGATGATTCACTAAGCTCATGAAAGGAATTTAGAAATTCACCGTCAATATCAGCTAAGATAAGAAAAAGCGCGAAAAGCTTTGCTGGTATCTCGATTAAAAAGAGGGGCTGGTTTTAAATAGAAACGGAGTATTTCGAAGTCATCTTTAAAGGACCTTCTTAATTGTTCCCGGGTTTTCGAACTTCCTATATCATTTTTTTATCCATCACAACGGCAATACTGACTTTGTCATTTGCCGTCTTTGGCTCTTTTCGTAGCGGACAAAGCTCCTGTTTATTACTTTCAAGGATCTAATTGGTCAGAAGTACTGGCTATGCAAGTTTTTCCGTGTTTCTCATTAAATCACAGATGCATCGCGAGGCTGAAAAGGGCCGTTACGGCTTTAAGCAAATAACAAACGCAAGATCCACCGTTCTATCTAAATCCAACCAACCCCGTAGTAATGCGACTTGCAATGGATCTCCTAATCTATCGCGGCTACCGAGCGTTTTTGCGCCACCAAAAACCTACCTATCCTATTTCCGTGTGGTCTAGATGTGGGGTTCATTCTACTGATATGATCGATGAAGTTTTTGTTATAATTTAGTCGCGAACCTGCGACAGCCGATTACTTGCTTCCACATTACAAAAAACTGTAGCTGGAAGGTTCGGAAATTGTTTCTTTGGAACATAATTAATCTGAATGACAAAAATTAAAGCGGGTCTGCTTTTGACAAAAACTTCTCATATGGTGGCATCTGGATACTACAAGCAAAAGGGCTCTGGTCTGGTTGGTGGGCCTTCGAAAAGAGGAAACTTGAGTTCTTTTGTGTCTTTTCTTTTGCTCCGTCTTCCGTCTTTGATAAATTTTGAAATAGATTTGGAAACAAATAAATAGATTTAATCATTTACTATTATCGTTAGATGCCAATGATAACTGGTCGGATCGATACTAGTCGGATGATTTCAAACTTCCAGGTGAAATGGAGCCAACCTTGGCTAAAACATTTCTACAGTTCTTGAGTGTGTAACCGTTCTGTATGCTGTACATGTGTCTATACCAACACTGTGCCGGAAATTTCTCACTCTTTTGTTTTTCTTCCTTCTTTTTGTCTCTTTCTTCCATACTCCATCTGGTTACGCGTGAAAAATGCGGATACCTATGTTATATTTTATACTTTTATGCTACTTATTTAATTCGCGGGAAACAAATCGAAAACAAAGTATTCCTTTGGTACAGTGGGCAGCCTCTCTGTACCCAACCCATAACTTTTTGCAATTTTTTTTATTTATTTAAAATGGCATTGTTCGCTTAGTTTTTCTGACATGCTAGTTCTAAACTTTTTGTTCCACTTCGCACGTAATGAGAGCCACAACACTGTGTCACCATATTATCTGAGAATAACTGTGTATACACTAAACACTAATGAAAATAAATGCATGCAATTTAAGATAGGGCCTCACAGGCCCATTTGGGTTTCCACACAGTCAAAGGTATCGAATGCACTTCTATGTCATTATAACAGTATATTAAAATATGTTGTAATGAAGTCTAAGCTATAACAGTTGTTCTTGTTAAACCTGGAAGAAAACTTTAAGAATGGAAAGCCTTGGTTAAGATTAAATCGAAGCCAGATTTAGCACTATTTAAAGTTTATAGTATACCTCATACAAAATGACGGACACAAAACTGTGTTACTAGATTCAAGAAAACTATGTATTCTTTGAACATAAGCAAAAAATCAGCGAATACAGTTAAAGAAGAATAGGGTTAAACTTAAAGTTGGTTAAACTTTACTAGAAGCTGAAAGTTTGGGATAAGGTACTGCACCCGACGGTTTCAATGATGACGATGATGAGATTTTATTTACGCACTTAAGAAGAGGGAAACAGCGCAGTACAGACAAAGAAAAGGAGAAAAAAGTACACTGAGTTTGCAATAATGTAGTAAATGCATAAGATAAAAAAAGGGACTAATCAGGTCTAAAAATCTTCTTCCTAGATGGAACGCGGAGAACTGGTCAAGGGGAAATCACACTGTTACCTTAACTACTGACTGCCTTCTTCCCCGTTTCGAGGGGGGGGGTGTAATTAAGTATATCCCTTCTTCTAATTATTAACATAATTGCTGAAATATTTAGAAGATTAAAATCGAATGAACAAAATAAATGTAGTAAATTTTGTATTTCAGGTTCGAATCACAACATAAGTTGTATTAATTTTACTTTAACAAGTTTCACAAACATAACAAAAACTGTTAGTTAGTTTTCTAATCGCAAAATTACCACTGAAAGTGTGAAACAATGTTGAAATAATAAAGAAAATAAAAGATCGAATAAACAAAAATCAATGTAGTAAATGTATATATTTCAGGTTCGAACCATTTAGTTAAGTACCTCCCTTCTTCTAATCATTAACATTATTGCTGAAATATTAAAGAAGATTAAAATCTATTAACAAAATAAATGTAGTAAATGTTGTATTTCATGTTCGAATTACAACATAAGCTGTATTAATTGTACTTTAACAAGTTTCACAAACATAACAAAAACTGTTAGTTAGTTTTCTAATCGCAAAATTACCACTGAAAGTGTGAAACAATGTTGAAATAATAAGAAAATCAAAAATCGAATGAACAAAATCAATGTAGTAAATGCATATATTTCAGGTTCGAATCATTTAGTTTGAAAGAAGTTTCACAAACATAACATCAACTGTTATTTTTAGTAGATCTTAGGTTTTTAATCGCAAAAAGACCGCTGCAAATGTGAAACAATGTGTCAAATAAAAGGGGATCGACTAAAAGCAGGAAGGGAAGGGAAGGGCATGGTGCACGAAAAAAGCAGGAAGGCATACTAAAACCAAGAAGGGCATACTAAAACGAGGAAGGGCATACTAAAACTAGGAAGGATGTCACCAGAATTCGAGGCTGCGAAAAACTGGAAAGCTGCACCGTTCCCTTCCTCTGGTTAGTATTCTTTGAGGGGGCGGTAACTTTCTCACCCCTCAAAGAACAATAATTCAAAAATTTCCTTCCTCGTTTTAGTACTCTCAAGGTACTAAAACGAGGAAGAAAATGGTGGACTTGAATCTTAGTTGCCGACCCCTCGCTGGACTCGGAGGATTTTAGTCGCCTACCGTCAGAACGAGAAATGAAAAGGTGAATTACAATTTTGATAGTTGCCGACCCCTCACTGAACTTAATACCTACCCATGTCAGGATACTAAAACGAGGATGCCTCAAAGAATACTAAACAGAGGAAGGGAACGGTGCAGCTTTCCAGTTTTTCGCAGCCTTGAATTCTGGTGACATTCTTCCTCGTTTTAGTATGCCCTCCCTGGTTTCAGTATGCCTTTCTGCTTTTCTCGTGCACCATGCCCTTCCCTTCCCTTCCTGCTTTTAGTCGATCCCTTCTCGTCCCAAATAAAAGCACAAGCTGCGACTCGGCCCGTAAGAAAAAACAACAGTTTTCTGTGAATTCAACCTGAGTCTTCAGGTCTCAAACTTCTTTCTTTTTGGTAATATTGGTGTCTAATGTTTTTGCTCTTTAAGAATGAACACATAATTTTTCCCCAAAGTTCCAAGGGGCCATGGCAGGAAAAATAAAAATAAAATAACACTCACAAAGTCAACATACACTGTAAAAAAAAAAAAAAAACTCTCCGCATTCAGATAACTTAATCTGCAGTATTTTGCATTCTATCGTTTTAATCCTCCATCAGATTTTACGTCTCCGAACTCGGAACAAAAATCTCCCAATTCGATGATGCACAAAAACTCAAGTCCGATCTAGGAGAGACTTTTTACAGTGTAAACACAAAAAACCGTTGCCCCCCAAAGCGCTCCCGCTGTTCCATAGCCTGCCGGAGAAACCTAGTCTCAAAAGAATTTACCGAAATCAAAATGTAAGCACCGTACATCGATTTGTCCGCGTCCGCTGCATACTTGCCAGCCAAAGCATGTCTCATATAAAAGAAAATGGCAGAGCTTGTGGTTAATACCGTGCACCACATATTATTACCAACGCGTCAAAAGCTAAAATATACAGCTTCGCTGGAGACATGGTAATGCTGTGGTGGGTTATAAAAAGGTTGAACAACGTTCAATAGAAATTAGAAGAAGCACGGCATCCGACAGTTACAAGGGCCATAGACTCAGGTAATTCTCGGACTAAAAGTATAACAACATTGAGTAACACTGTCTGCAAAATTCTGGCTTAGTCAACAAAAGAGTAGCGAATCTGAATAATAATAGTACCATACCATCGAGCCCGTATCCAGAAATTTATTTCGGGGGGGGGGGGTTGCCCGTGGGTCGGACCAAAAGAATACAA
Source organism: Branchinecta lindahli (assembly GCA_023053555.1). Classification (NCBI taxonomy): domain Eukaryota; kingdom Metazoa; phylum Arthropoda; class Branchiopoda; order Anostraca; family Branchinectidae; genus Branchinecta; species Branchinecta lindahli. The sequence continues at coordinate 16,547,640 of JAKZAO010000012.1, read as the reverse complement.
AAAAAGCAATAGATCAAAGGTTAAAGCCTGTAAAAAACGACAATTTTGTATGTTTCGTGGGGGGGGGGGGGGGGTTGAACCCCCTACCCCCCTGGATACGACCCTGCATACCACGGTTTCCCGATAGTATCAGTTTCTGCTTGACACTAACCTATTCTCTCTTCTGGGTCACAAGGAGCATGAAACATTTAAATGAAACATTTAAATTTTTATTGTTGTCGGTTCGGGAGGTTTCTCAAGCAGGCTATGGAGCACCGAGAGCGTTTCCCGCCATGGCCCCTCCGGTTTTTTGGGGAACAAAATTTATTCGGTCAGTCAATTATCCCAAAAAAACGACGTTACGGTATATCAAGCCTTGTTTTTTGGCATCATCTAATAGTTGTCTATTCCACAGGAAAAAAGACACATTTTTCGAAGAAGCAGAAATAACTTCAGTCCCTAACAAACTACCAGTAACCCACGAAGAAAGACCGTCACTGACCGTCCAGATAACACGCTACAATGAGGCTTTTAGGCTTTTAATTTTTTTCTTTTCAAGAACACAAAATCTATTTCGCAAAGAAGCAGAAAAGTATTTGTATTTCTAACAAGCTAGCAGTATTCCTTGAGGAAAGGACCTCGGAAAAGACATTTTTTTAACGCTTACTTCATTTCATGAACTATCTGAAAAAGAGAAGAAGAAAAAATTGCAGACGTCGGACTAAATACATAAACGTTTAAAACGCAACAGCCCATGCAGAGACATCTGGAACAGCAAGCTAACTGAGGTAATTTTGAGTTATTGACTGACGTCCCCGCTTACCATATTCAGAATCATGTAAGCATATCCGAAAGCCCACAAAAGGATCAGATATTTCGACTACATTGCCAGCTACGGTCTACCAAGAGTCACCTTAATTATATGGTAGAGAAACTTCAGTGTTTGATGGGGCGCCTCCGGGATGGGTTTACGACGTCTCGAGATCTTCGTGTTGTAACAGAAACAGATACGTTAGAAACGGGAACTGATAATCTGACAACGCACGACTGCGAGCATAATCTATGCCCATTAGCTTCATTTAGCTTACTACTTTGTAGTTTATTATTTATAAAATGTAAACCAAAGTGGAATGACTTAAATATGTTTGCCTTCTTTATATAATTAAAATATAACAATACAGTAATTTGACAAACTATAAATTTTATAAATGTAAATTTATAATTTACTTAAGGAATGCTTTACAAATTAAAAATGTAAGATAAAATCTAAAAACAGTTACTTACTCTTTAAATTACCCGTATTTTTCATAAAAAGTGATCCCGTCAGGACCGACTTTGGAGTGAACTACTTTTGTTTCAATTCCAGTTTTCAAACTGACCCAGAAGGTATTATAGACTGAAGAATCTGGATCCTCTCTAAAGTAGTTTCTAGAATCTCGAGCATAACTTAGAAATGCCTATGACAAAGTACGTCTGGCTGACCGACTGTCCGTCTGTCTTTGACCAAGCCAAAGTAAGAATGCGAGTGATAGTCCTAAGCGACTTGAAAATAACAGCCTTTTTTTCTGGTTCCAAATTGTTAGATAGACACTTTGATCGGAATCCGGTTAAAACTAGACGTCAATTTTGTTTTTCCGCTAATTTGTATTCGTCTTTTAGGCACTTGAAACATGATAGTAGGTACTGCATACATAAACGCATTTCTTGGTTAACCACGTGGAGGGATCGCGGTCGTCCCAAAAACTGTTGCGTTCTTACGTGGCGGATTTTTCAAAAATGTTCGGTCACTGCAGAGATGCTTGACGCTATTGACGTTGTGGGGTGGAAACATGGCCGTTTCTGTGTCCTAGTTAGGAATTTCATTCGACAGTTGAAGGAACGAATTGTCAAGATGATTCGCAGTCGGCTTGGGCTGAAGGAATATTTATCAATTTCGTTCGAGAAGCCAGTGACGACGCGTGTTCTAAACCTGGCGACTCGAACGGTTGGAATAGTTTTGCATTTGTTTTCTTTCCATTTTCATGTTCTAATCACATGAATGAAACTGATAAAGTAAACAAATGTCCTTTTCAAGAAAATTCGTAAGTCATTTGACGTAGTTTCTCATATTTGGTCGGGTTCGAACCTGATCAGGCACAAATATTTTGCTAGTCCGTTATGCGATTCCGGTGTAGAATAGAAGTTTTGGAAAAATGAGAAGTTAGAGACTAAAAATATACAACGGGAGTGAAGACAAAGAATGCACCGTGGCACGGATGCTTTAGGAACCTAATTGTTATACTTGTCTATTTGTCAGAAGAATGTGGTTAGGGGGTCGATGTAAAGTCAAATCATCATGCTTAAATCATACCAGTTTCAGATCCCATCGAAACTCCAACGTGTCGGGGTCTTCATAGTTCCAGGGACCCATACATTTCCTGTAATGCCTCGCCATTCAGGGGGCTTGTCATTTCCTATGCTTCTATGATGCTATGTTGCCCGACCTACTCCTACTTTTCAAAAATTCCGCTTGGGTCGAATCGGCGTTCTTGTATGCCTCATTGGACGTGAGCGCCAAAGAGACTCCTCCCTCAAGGGGCAAGCAGCCAATCCCAAATTTTGTCTATCTGGATAGTCGCGTATTCTATCCCCATGGGTATTTCTCGAACTACCGGTTGGTCGGTCAAGAGCGCATCAGAAATCTCTTATTGACAAGCCCCCTGAATGGCTAGGCATTACAGGAAATTTATGGGTCCCTGATAATTCATAGTTATCTTCTCGGAGTACCAAACCCTTTATTGCGGTTTGCAAGAAGGGAATCTGGACAAGGGTTTTCATGTCAGACAAAAATAGTTCTTAATTAAAAAAAATCAGCAAAAGAAGAAAAATTTTGTAATATTTTTATTATTTTGTAATTATTTTTTTTAATTATTTCGGTTTGCAAGAAGGGAAAACAAAATCTCGACCAGGGTTGCCATGTCAGACAAAAATAGTTCTTAATAAAAAATCAACAAAAGACGAAATCGCGGCCACGCTGAGCGGAATTGTTGGAAATATTTGTATTTTTTTAATTTTCCGTGGCATTCTTCATGGGAAAATTGGCAGAATTGAGTAATTTGGTGATGAATCATCACCTATGGCACCTGATCTGGACTTGAATGTTGATAAGCACATTTTCGCCATCTAGCCCAATACAACGTACTAAAATGAAATATGTTGCAAAGGTTATCTCCGAGACCGCTGATATGCCATCTACCGTTCTCCACTACAACTTCATGGACCAACAGTGCGGACTGAGACAATGAAGAACCGGGTCTTGGAAAGTGGGAACCAGAAAGTGGGTGCATGGCTGGACAGCCATAGGATATTGAGAAGACTAGAGGTGGAACAATTGCTTATGGTGCTCAAGAATATACGGTCGTTTCCGAAGTGGTTCGATTTCGATGTCATAGGCCCAGTAAGCATCGTGCAGAAACATGCCCCTGACTGATCCTTTTTTTTGGGGGGGGGGGGGGGGTAGTAAGTTGTCTCGAAGGGTTTTATTAGAACCGTCTAAATGGCAATTTAGATAGCTAATTCACCATAATATATAATTATATTTTTTTTTGTTATCACGTCCAGTGTTACCAGTGCGGATATTGTGGATATTAAATAAACTAACTGTAAATGAATGCCCAATGCGATCAAGCAAAATCGATTGGACGTCCAAAAAACAGGTTGTTGGGTTGTCATTAAAATATTCAAACTTAGACCTCAAATCTACATTTTAGCTCTCGGACAATCACCCGTCACTTAGGGAACCGATTCCGTCATTACGACCGAAGTAATTTTCTCAATAAAGTCCGGTCTTCACCTCCCGGAACTTCCGGAATCTGGACTTCCAGGTTATTCTTCGACGTCTTCTGTAAATTGCATCTGGAATATGAACCGGTCCGAAAGTATATCAACATAATCCGGAAAAAGGGGCTTTTGAGCTTCCAGATTTCCGGAATTTCTAAGTATCGCAGAAGAAATTCAAAAAAATTCTCGGAAAATCTGGGAAACCAGATTCCAGAAGGTGAAGACTTAACTTAAGTCTTATCAAAATGCAGGATGCACTGAAGGAAAAAGATGAAGAAAAAACAACTGTCGGCCTGCATTCAATCAAGAGAAGAACTGAATTACCAATTTATATCTAAAAACTACTTTCTCTCGAACAGGCATCATTGATTACAGAACCCACCCAGTTCTTACGACCTAAGTAGTTGTCTTAAAGTTTAACTGAAAAGTATATTCTTTTCAAATACACCTAATTATTTTGACTCTCTTGAGGGATTTTCAATTTTTCCACAATAGGCCCTAATAGGAACGTTGAGAATATAGACGGCCTCCCGGCAAGACCGACCGAAACTTAAGGGGGAACGGAAGTCTAAACTCGTTAAGAGCAGGTATACGCTTTTCCCATATTAAAATAAAATGTTTGTTTCAAGTTTATGAGACCAGCACGATGTTGGCGGCAAAATTCTAAGATACCCATTTTGTAGTACTTTTTAAGGGCTACAAAAAGAATGGAGCAGATTTTAAAGCCGACACGCCTTTTGTCAGGTAGGGTAGAAATAAGAAAAAGTTTGGCTTTTCCGCCACGAGTTTATGAACGACTTGGGTGGACTGTATAGGGGGAAATTTGGAATCTACCGGTAGCTAACATGGTGATTTATAAAATAAATGGAAAGTATTTTTTAATTTTCCTTTACTGTAGTTACAGTCCCTTCTTTTGTCCAAACGTCACATTTTCCAGATGCATTTTTCGAAGCATGGGTTGTTATCATAAGTATGATCGGACCGCTAAACCCGTGGGGAAAACAGAGGCTCTCAACAGGAGGTGAAGAGGGGAGATTAATGACACTGATCTGATTTTTCAATACTTTTGACCAAATTGCATGATGAAATTCAAACGGGAGAGGAGATTCCAGAAAGAAGTAAAGGATGGTTGGATTATCATTCAGAGTAATTACGGTGTTAGCTTAGCTGAGGCCAGAGCGGAATTTAATTCCATCATTCATCCCCTTATCGACGTGCCCCAGAAGAAAGCGGTTGTAGGACAAGTGAGTCGAGATCTCGGTTGATATTTTTGCGACCCAAAACATCAGTGACACCTTATTGTTCGTCTTTCTATAACAACGATACTGTGATCAAATTAGATGTGATGCCACTTTGGGTCAAATTTATAGTCGCGTTTATGATAAACTGTGCTCGGGTTCTCGGGTGTTGCCGGTGAAACTTCCCCTGGCGAAACGTCCTCACGACGGGTTGTCGACAAAACGTCCCCAATCGAAATGTCCCCTTGACAAAACGTCCCCATGAAAAAACATCCCCACGACAAACCGTCCCCGTGGCGAAACGTCCCCGATCAAAACGTCCCCCTCTATAGATTGTTTTTTTTTTGTCGCTTGGGGATAGCTAGGCCTATGAGATTACTGATCATCCTGAGACAACGGACTGGGAGATTACACTGTCAGAAGTTTCATAACAGGTAGCGCATAACACTTTCAAGAATAACACCTTTTCAATTAGAAATAAAGTGTATGACCAATTAAGTTTACACTTTTTCGTGCTTTTTCGTTCGTGCCTAGGTCTCCAACAACACCTTCAATTGGTAAAAATACTAACGGGAACGAAATAAACATAAACAGATAACGTCCCAAAGTGTTATCTGTTGAAACCGGGCATCCCAAAGTGTTATCTGTTGAAACCGGGCATCCTTCTGTTGTCGTTATGTAACTTCTGACAGTGTAGTATTTTTACCGATTGAAGGTGTTGTTGGAGATCTAGGTACGAAATAGTGTAAACTTAACTGGTCATAACACTTTATTTCTAAGTGAAAAGGTGTTATTCTTGAAAGTGTTATGCGCAATCTGTTATGAAACTTCTGACAGTGTATAAGGGAAACGATTAACCACACTGTCAGAAGTTTCATAACAGATAGCGCATAACACTTTCAAGAATAACACCTTTTCACTTAGAAATAAAGTGTTATGACCAATTAAGTTTACACTATTTCGTGCCTAGATCTCCAACAACACCTCCAATGGGTAAAAATACTAACGGGAACGAAAGAAACATAACAGATAACATCGCGAAGTGTTATCTGTTGAAACCGGGCATCCTTCTGTTGTCGTTATGTAACTTCTGACAGTGTAGTATTTTTACCAATTGAAGGTGTTGTTGGAGATCTAGGCACGAAATAGTGTAAACTTAATTGGTCATAACACTTTATTTCTAAGTGAACAGGTGTTATTCTTGAAAGTGTTATGCGCGATCTGTTATGAAACTTCTGACAGTGCACGGAAGAGGATTTGAAAGGAATTATTTTATTGTTTCTTGATCAGTTCAGAATTCTTTTCTTGAAAGTACAGAACTTCCAAAGTACTCCAGTTAACTTGCATCATGAGGGTACGTGTTATTTCTCAATTAAAAATAACAGTTTAAGATCGCTGTTTGGTCCTCAATCAGTTCAGAAGTAAAGGCCTTAAAAATTTCAAGATCAGAATTCATACTGCATTTTGGGAGCCGAAAATGTTACTGAAAGCGTGCATACGAGTTCGTAAAGTCTGTCTGCCCCTGTGCCTATTAGAAAGATAACAATCAGATACGTTCAAATATTTTGATCAGGCTTTTGTGTAAGGCCTTTCGTCAGAGTACAGATGCAGTTTGCTTATCAGTCAGAGGCTTCCTCAAGAAAGCCGAACGCTTTTTCGGCATCTAAGCACGAGGCAATACAAATGTTTCTTGTAAATATTTTACCAGTATTATATTATAATTGAGATTACACTAGTTCAGCATACGATCATCGTCATTCTGATACTCGGTCTCCTCCCGTTGCTCACGCAACCCTAATTCATGTTTATTGCGGAGTGAACACCTCAAATAATCCAATCGTGGGCATTCTGAACCGTGAGCATTTTGAGTCGTGGGCATTTTGAGTTGTTGGCATTTTTAGTGGGCACTTTGAGCCGTGGGCATTTTGAATCGTAGGCATTATGAGAGTGGGCAAAAAGATCGTGGTGATTTTGGGAACCACCCCATTTTTATCCAGCATAACGGCACTAGGTTTATTTTTGCATTTGCCTTGTTTGACCCCCTTTGAGCCATAGCGGGCTTCCCCTTTCTCTGAGGAGCATATTGGTGCTCCTCAGATTGTGCATGTTGCTTCAAACGACCTAGAGCTGATCAGTTACGAGTCAATTGCATGGCATATTACACTACATATTTCAACTGAAAACGATACATTTATGAAGCAACCGGTCCTATGCTTATATCTTTCCTGCTTATAAGGAATGTTCCCTCATCTGTAATGCTCACTCTGAAGTTGTTTTACCTCGATAATGCACCTGAAGATCGAGGCGAATTAAAAATCTCTACTTCGGGACGTTTTGCCGTTGGGACGTTTTGTCATGGGGACCTTTCGCCATGGACGTTTTGTCATGGGGACGTTCGTCGATGTGCCCGTGGCTAAACGTACTCATGGCGAAACGTCGGGTAGTCGGCGAAACGTCCCCGTGACAAAACGTCCCCGGCTAAAATGAACCAATAAACAGAACATGATATTTTGGGGGGAGGGGAGGAAGGGGGGATTTCATTTTATAGCAAATCAATTTAAGACCAGGGGATGGAAATAAGGAATTAGAACCGCCTAGGTGTACAATTTAAATATTATCCAAGAGTACAAGGCTCACAAAAAAAAGATCTTGAACTTCCCCTCCCCTTGCCGTGGGGAGGTTATGCCATTGGGACGTTTTGTCACGGGGGGCGTTTCGCCACTGGGACGTTTTGTCATGGGGGCGTTTCGTCGGTAAGCCAACGATTATGGGAGGACCTCGTGAGGGGTAAAGAAGTTATGTCTACGGAATCTGACAAAGACCGCAATGTTCAAGACCGATTCTCTAACAAATTGCTTGTTAGCGTTCGGGATCCCACAGCAACTTTTAGCCTTGTTATAAGAAAATGACACGCTTTCTCGCCCGTCTGTTTGTTATACAAGCGCTCTTACTCGAAGAATGAGTAATTAGCAAGCTTGCTGCTTCAGGCACTTCTAGGATACAAAAAGGCAGCAACCTACAGCTGATGCAAATGCGATGTGTGGTCAATGTCACAACCCAATTCCCTCTGATGACCTCTGAGACTTAGATAGACATCGCACAGAAGGAGTCCTTTGACTTTGACCTATTCACCGACCAAAACCCTCTCTGAATCGGCCATAACGAGTTTAGACTTCCGTTCCCCCTTAACACAAAAGAACAAACGTGATTAGCCTCTCCTCCGAACGAGGTCGAGTTTCTGGCTAATGAATCAAATATCAGACGCTGTAGATATCAGACGATATTAAACGTTGCAATTATCAGACTGATAAACCAACCATTTCTAGCATTATATTTATATATTTGCTTGAGATTTTTTGCCGGTGTAAAATATTCAAAGCACATAAGCACATAAAGTACCACAGATCAAAAAGGGAAAATTCACAGAATGAAAATCGACTATTCGCGAATAGCGGAACAATGATGTATCGCATTTTTACCGGGTCTTCAAGCCTATTTAAAGGACCCATCGTACCTAAAATGACAATACAACACAACTGCATTCAGTGATTCTTAATCCCGGAGAGCCATATTTCATACATTACATTCGAAACCCGCTAACGACACTTCACTATCTTTCCGCTTGCCATGCTTTCACTATTTTCCGTGCGCATTATGCTCCCGACGTGTGTTAGCGTCTGTTATTGATGCGTAAAACCGGTTATTTGAATTTTGCCGAGTGTTTGCTAGAATTCACTGGACGTGGGAAAAGGCTTAAAAGAGCCAAAGCCGTGGATAATTTATGAAAAGCAGAGTCTAGTTTTGCAGTATTCAAATAGTTTTGAACATTGGAACATAAACAGTAAATATTGCGGGATGTGCTTTAGGCTAATAAGTGGTGGGTATTTAGATTGTCGTTTCTCAGCCCTTTTCGGTTAAACTTTAAAAGAGTTGCATCACAAGTTCGTTTTTCCAGTTTGAGCGGTTTTGAGCCTGAAGAGGACCCTTGCCAAGAAGGGCCGAAATATAGCTCGAATAAAATTTAGCTGACGTATCCGTTTTTGCACTGTCAAATAGGAGTTGCATCATAAGCATTCTAGCACTTGCAACGTCTAGAACCCCCCAACCCCCACCCAAGACCCAAGATGAAGCCACGACTCGATCCGACCGCTGGGTCATCTAGTGGCGTGGCTCGGAAGTGCCGGACATGGGGAGGCTGGGATCATAGTTTGACTATGGATCTAACAAAATATTTTTATTGTAGCAGGCAAAAGTGTAGAAAATTCAAACTAATTATTTGCATTATCAATTTCTTTAAGTATTTTATTTTCTGTTTTTTCTTGTCTTACTAGAAATTATCTTTTTCCTATGAAATGGATCAGAAAAAAACATTTTCGAAAATACCATTACCTTCCACCAGAAATTTGCGATTTTCTTGTTAGCGCTTGTCGTCTATGTCCAGCCTTCCTGCTCTCCGACGTGGCGGCTGGGCGCAAGACATTTGAAAAATGATCGCGCCGTGGTTAAAAAGTGTGAAAACTAAGCAAATAAAAGAAGTAAGAAACAAAAGCTACTCAGATCCTTATGCGTGAAAGAGTTGTCAGCAGACGTTGAAGATTCCGGCAAACGTTTCGCTGTGTGATAGGCAAAACTCAGCAAGGCCAAAAAAGTGCTAAAATTAAGTAGGCACAAAACGAATCAATGGAGAAAGGTGGGGATTTTAGAAGCTTATCATTCTGTATTGGAGCTAGGTATATTATAAAAGGCAGAATGAGCAAGAGGGGTACTTTAATAATTTTTTGCTAGACCCGGGAGAAGAGCTCTGAGCTGTCCCCCAATTACAGCCCTCACGTCGCATCCGTGTCCCCATCACACGGTGGGAGTGTCCGGCCTGCCTGTTTAGTTACTGTAACAATGCGGCAGCCGACGATTAAAAGCCTTGATAAGTCTTAAGCACTTTGCCGAACTGTCAGGCTAGATACTAAGTGGTGACATCTTTTGAGTAGAAATTGACCGCCGCCAGTCACTTCTCAAGAAGAAGCGTTTTATGATTGCCACATGAAGAGAGTCGGTCTGGGTCAATTAATGGAACAAAAAAAAAAGTTGTGAGCCATTGTCCGATAATACTCTGAATCGTGCTCTGCCGTAACTAAAATGATGTTCATTAGGCCGAAAGACCATATAACAAAGTATTGTAAAGCAAAAACGAAACGTTAGTCAAATATTTTTGGGTAGGTTTGTGAGTTGAAACTCACTATTATGCCATTGCTAATTATTTCCAGGCAGTTCATTGTGCTCATGCACTGAATTTGGGAGTCCTGGCGTCGCGGAGCCAAATTTATGTATTTGACTGACATTTCTTTGAAGGGCAGGTCGCAGTGGGTACAGATTATATTCCAACGTTTTAACATGAGTGGCTCTCTGAAAAACTGCTGGGTTTCTCAAAGGTCACAAACCCGTCCCAGTTGTTCCAAGCCTCGCGCGGCCCCTTGGTTTTGACGAAAAACACAAACAAAAATGTTTTTTCTGACCAATCACCTCCTCGGACAAATAAATGGGAGCCTGATCTAACTAGAAACGAGCCAAGCACGGCAAATGCAAAAATCAGCGTAATTTCGTCAGGGTGGATACAAATTACATAGGGAGTTCGAAAAATGGATATGAGAGTGGCTAGAACGACTAAGAACGTAGGGTGAAGCAGTGACACAAAAGCTTTAAAGGACACCTGAATGAAGAGTACCAAGTATCATCCCTAGATGTATGACTTCCGTTAAAATTGCCTGCAGAAAACCCAATCCAAATACGAAATAGTGTTTCCAAGCTATGATTTTTGCTCCATTTTGCATCTGTCCTTTTTTCAGTACCGAACAATTTTAGAAATGAACAAATGTCTCCAATCAACCCTTCTTCTGGAATATTTTGTAACCAGTTAAGCCCAAACGTATATCTAGAAGAAATTCCAATACGATCCGGCCAGCGCTGTACAAGATTTGAATGAATTGCGCTTTTTGTCTTGGAGTCTCCAGAAACGAACATCCTATTTTGAAAACGTCACGCTCTCCAGAAGAATGCTCTCCGTGGCCATGTCTGTAAATGCATTCTCCATGGTGTGTTCAAGTATGGTTCCACTGTTCCGGTGTCCTTTAAAAAGAAAAGACACCGACGTCTTTTCACAGTCTTGAAATATATTCAAAAAAAAATCGATAAAACGAATACGTCAGCTACGCTGCTTTGGCAGAGATATTTCGGCCCTTCTTGCAGGTTCGTTTCTTCCCCAACGTTGTCCCTGACGTTCGACAGCCTGACGAAGACCCTTGCCAAGAAGGGCCAAAATATCGCTGCCAAAGCATCGTCGCTGACGTATCCGTTTTATCTGTTGTTTGAATATATGTTCCCCAGACAGCTTGGGATCAAGCAGTATTTAGTCTTGAAATATAATTTTCCTGTCGTTTTTTTCTTTTGTTCTTCTTTGCTTCTTTTAGTTATGTTTTTTTTGACGTTGTATTGGATCTTCATCGTTCCCGAGGTGTCGACGACTCTCCCGAAATGGTGTACACGTCCCGAAGAAATAATCCGGAATGGTCAGGAATAATCCGGAATGGTCAGGATTATTCCGTTACTCTGGAATGGTGTACATAAAAAATGAGAGTCGTCGACCCCTCGTTCACCGCAGGAAAGACCGAATAGGGTGAAATAAATGCGGACTAAACAAAAGTTGGTGAATTACCAAACTCGATAAAGAATGGGAGGATATGGAATGGTTAGGAATAGTCCGGAATGGCCAGGAATAATCGGTAATGGTCAGGATTATTCCGTTATTCCGGAATGGTGTACATACAAATTAGAGTCGTCGACCCCTCGATCGTACCAGACTTTGGAGGTTAAGACCCAGGTTTATTTGAATAGAAATTAAGAAAATTATACTGTAAATAGGTAGATGAACTAGTTGCTTAAGTGTGTTTCTTATGTTTAGTGGGAGGTCCCCTACAAGCTATGATTCCGGAGGATCTGACTGATCCCCCCTGGACCTCCAGTGACTCAAAAGTGTAGTGTATTCAAGTGTTGATAATAAACGAAATGGAATGGACAAGTAATTGACTGTGCACAGAACAGCTATAGAACTCGAACTGCACATTTACTTCTTTTATCACGTGCGAAGATATCATAAAAACTTCGTTTAAATTCGATGCAAGTATGCCAGAGCTCCTCATTATGCAGGAGTCATATATTAATTAGAAATTTTACAAACTTCGCATTCAAAATGGCGCACAGCAAAACCGCAGATTCCGAACGGCACATCTACTTTTTTTTCACGCGCCAAGAGACGAGAAATGATAATTAGGTTCACCATTGTCTATTTAAATTCAGTACCCCTCATTATTTACAAAGGAATATGTTACGTAGACATGAAATGCTGTGTTCATTACCAACTAAGATTAGTCAGTGCCCCGCCCATACAAGCTAGCATGGACGCCAAACATGAGTACCATCAGTTATTATGTGCAATTATACTCGTTACTTTAAGTGCCTTACACAAATGGCCTTCCCACAGAAACTTTTTGCAAACTTCTATGATTACAATTGCAGTACTTTTCCCAATTTTGCACGCTATGTCACACCAATTGCAACAGCAGTTCAGTTCGTGATAATTACAGAACATTTTGAGTAGCAGCGACACAAAAGAGTTTTCTGGTAGCCTACACTGTAAAAAAATCTCGCAGGATTTGCTACTGGGATTAATCTTGTCTCTGTTGAGATAAGATAATTTGTAATTCGGATCAATCGTATCCCAGTAGAGATAAGATTAATCCCAGTAGCATATACCGCAGTTAACTTTAATCCTTACTCGGAGAAACTTTTTACAGTGTACTCTTAAACAGTAAAAGCCAGGCTTCACCTTCCAGGTTACCAGATGCCTGGATTTAAGCCAACTCTTACGGATACCATGAAGATGATGAAAGTTCATTTCGCTATTATTCAAATTCAAAAAGAAGCTTCAAAGTGTTGTTTTTCACTTTCAGAGCCATGGTAGGCCATCAGGTATATCCTCTGTTTTGGACTTCTTTTATTTTCCTTGGTTTTCCCACTTTCTAACCACGGCGCGTTCAGTTTGTACACATTTTGCGTCCAGCCACCAAAGGAGTGCCGATTAGACACGACAAGCGCTAACAAGAAAATCACTAATTTCACGTGGCAAGTAATGGTATTTTCGGAAAACGATATTTCTGAGCCATTTCATCCTGAAAAGGTCATTTCTAGTAAGAGTTGTACTTTAAGATAATTTAAGGTGATATCTTGGCTCCCACTCACAAACCTCGATCACTCTCCATTTTCCCCCTCGTTTTCCCCTTCCCCATCCATTTAATTATTTATTTTGTCATCTTATTTTGTCAAAGGGGCAACATATTCGAGATTCCGGAATCTGAGGAGTTTAACGTCCCGGACTTCCAGACACTTTTGTTATGTCTTCTTCTTTCGGATCCAACTGGACGAAAAAGCTATCTGGAATCCTGAAGAAAAATCTGGAAAGTGAAGAATGGCTTTTCAGGACCCGTCGTGTCTATATTGCCAATGCAACCTACTTCCATAATTGCACTAATTAATTCTTAAACCCGCGCTAACGATACCTCACTAATCTTTGCACTTGCCACGTTTTCCATGCGCATTATGTTACCGATGAGTGTTCGCGTCTCATGCTATTAATACGTAAGCCGGTTATCTGAATTCTGCCAAGTTTCTGCTGAAAGTCCATGGGCTCGGGAATAGGATTAAAACAGACAAAGCAGTGGATAATATGTTAAAAGCAGAGCCTAATTTTACAATATTCAAATAGTTTCGAATATTGGAATATAAACAGTAAAAAATGCGAGGTGTGCTTTAAGACTGGGTTGAATATCGATAGACGTTCATAGGCAGGCGACGTTCAAAGAAGCATTCGTCTACTATATGTACCTACACATCCAGAGCAATGGTATCCTGCAATCTAACTAATCCCAACGTGAAAAATACAGGGATTTTCGAACGATTACAATTCCACAAATTACTGTGCCCCTCCGGGCAAAGGTTCAGAAAACCTAACCCAACCAAAACAAGTCAAGCTCAAAGCTTTCTTGTAGAGCTTCCCTGCCAGACGGTACCATAATGATTGATCACATAACTAACCTCCACACTTCTCAACCACGAAAATAAAAGAATGTCTTAGTGCCTACGTTTGTAGCACTGGTAATAACCAGGTTTACATCCCGCTACAGCAATTCCTACAAGACCCCCGACAGGAACCCCTATAATCAAAATATAAGAGGCAAAGTATGAATTACGGTTATTAGCCGATAATTCCGAAGTTCTGCTTTGTGATTAATTTGATTCTGACGACGACTGAAGTGTTCTCTGAACCTTTGAGAACGATTTTAATCAAATCAATAATATGCCAGGGCGGGCTGATAATACTTAAACGCGCAGTTGGTTTGTCCCGTCCCGTGCAAAAACAACGAAACATCGAAGTTGGAATTTAGAAAACAATGAGAGCATGGTGATCCAGACAAATTTCAAAATGGATATGAAGTTCATATCAAGAAAATCATCACTCGACTGCACTGTCTTTTTCTCGCATTTGGTTCAGGTTCAAGTTCTTTAATTTAAAACACTTTTTAACAAAGTAATGTCCGGTCTTCACCTCCCGGAACTTCCGGAATCTGGGCTTCCCGATTATTCTGTGACTTCTTCTGTAAATTGCATCTGGAATATGAACCGGTCCGAAAGTACATCAAAATAACCCGGAAAAGGGGCTTTTGAACTTCCAGATTTCCGGAATTTTTAAGCATCGCAGAAGAAATTCAAAAAAAAATCTCGGAAAATCTGGGAACCCAGATTCCGGAAGGTGAAGACCCGATTTAAAGGAACAGTAAACTTGACTACGCAACTTTCGGCCATCGAATCGCCCGGGGGGCTTGGATAAATATACAGGGTCTCATTGTCGACAGGCCCCCCTTCTTTGTCATCTCGAACTGTCTCGAACCCCCTCCTTAGTGTCCCCAAGGCTAGCTGGCAGGCCCTTGCCCCTTATGCACTGTGATTATGCATTCATGTACTGTAAAAGTTCGCCTTTTTACATGTAGACTACAGAGTAACGACCTCCCCGACTAGACGGCCGGGGTCCGATTCCTAGTCGCGGCACACAAACCTTTTGCTTTTGCAAACCTTTTGCTCAAAAGTTGAATTCTCGGAAACTGCCAGGAAACTGCAATGGTCGTAACGAGAATTTTTCTTACTCTCAATATCGACTCAGGGTACATTCTTGATACGTTAGCTAGCTCCCCGCGTCAAGTTTGAGTCAAGTTTTCTGTTCCTTTAAATCGATCACTGGGGGCCAGCATGGATACAAGCTCATTACCTCGGCCCCATTGGTATTGGTTACAGTGTTGCCAAGTGTGACACTTTTGGTGCTTTTTGACACTTTTTGCCTCTGGGTAACACCGTGACACTTTTTCTCTCAAAGTGACACCTTTTCTTACAAATGACACTTTTTTAGGTCAGAAAAGCCTTTTTCATTCACTTTAGCCTACTAAAGTGACGGATTACCGCCCCCAAATAACTGCCAAAACATGTATTTTACTTTGATTTAGTACACAAAAACAGTTTGAAGCCTTAAATAAAGCTCATTTCCGATTAAATTCTGTTACAATACTGTGATCTAACTGTTAAGAAATGTTTTGAAAATGTTGTTGCAAATTCACTTCTTAGCAGTTATTCGCATTTTGCGCGTTGTGCAGCGGAATGCATAAACAAAAATCGAGGTGTCAAAAAGCACCTTTTTGTCAGCAATTGTGACACTTTTATGAAGCTCTTGGCAACCCTGATTGTAGTTCCGTCCGAAGCGAAAAAACGACACATCGAAGTTATTCGAAGTTGAATTCAGAAAACATTGACGGCATGGTAACAAAACTACACAAATTTCAAATCGGACATGAATTTACTCATGTAGAAGAGGTCCGCATTTGCTTGCACCGCCGTCTTCTTGCCGGCAGTTGAAATTGGTTGGTTCCGTCCCATGCCAACACCAAAAACATGGAGTTTAAAGACAAATTTCAAATCGGTCATGAAGTTACTCATGTCAAGAGATTCAGCATTTGTTCGTTCTGTCTTTTTGTCCCGTCCTGTCTTCTTGTAAACAGTTAATCCTTGCAAATCTTCTAAACGTCGTCTTTCATTTTTATTTTTTGTATTGCTCGAAATGTGCTGCTATTCACGTCAGAAATGTTTAGTGCCTGACATCTTACGGTTGAGCCACGACAGAAGTTGATGTTTATGAAGCAACATCTGAATATTGGACTATAAGGAGTCAAAATTCCAGATTTAGATATTAGCCTTTAAATTCCAAATGAAATATAAAGCAAGCCTCTCTTGAGATGAACGATAACTTTTAGTTGCGTCAGACGGATAAGTCAGCTGAATTTTATTCTAGCGATATTTCGGCCCTTATTGGCAAGGGTCCTCTTCAGGGTCAAGCCAGAAAAAAAAACCGACCGACAGACCGACCGACGGAAAAGTGATCGGTATATGGCACTTGCCTGGCAAGTGCCATAAAAAACCGTGATGTTCCTCTTTATCCTCTTCATTATGTATGTATAGTTTTTACCATCACCATCATATGTTTTAGTCCTATAACATGTCTGGTTATAAATTCTGCTATATTCGGACATCGCAGATGAATGAATTACAAGGTAGGCTCCTCCTCAGTTTAAGTTGCTTAGTCTCGCAAGAGAAATGGAGGGCTGGCCACAGGACAAAACCCAAACGCCTCTGTGACCTCATTAACCTTACTAGTCGATTTGCTAAATTTTATTTAGCTCTTTTAATATGTTAGTGACACATGAGTAACGCCTTTGATAACTCGAATTTATGATAGCTACATGCTATTTATGATAGCTATATATTTCAGTCGTCTTAACTAACTTGATTCCCATGCCCAAGCGAGGGGTTGCCCACTCTCGGTTTTAGTGTACAGCAAGTGCCCGGTGCCGCGATGCCCGGTCGGTGCCGGCACCGGCTTAAAAAAGCCGGCACCGATTTTTCGCGTGTTAAAACATCAAAATAAGCGTTTTCTGAAGCGTTTGAAAGAAGAATCGCCTAATTTACTGTCGGCACCGGTGCCGGTACCGCCTATTTCGGCTGGTGCCGGCCGGTGCCGGGAAAGGGTGTACAGCAGGTGCCGTTGAGTGGGTAACCCCTCGTGCCCAAGGAACAAGGCCCTGTGGAACGTTGTGGAACCAAGCACGAGTTCTGAATTCACTTAGAACCAGAGCAGAACTAGGTCTTGGTAGAAACAAAGCAGATAATTCAGAATAGTTCATTATTTTCTAAATGTTTTTTTTTTCAGAAATGTAAGATAGTTATCATGTAAATATATAGACGAAGTAGTTTAAGTGTAGTTCCTGTGTTTAGTGGGAGGTCCCCTACAAGCTAAGCTTCCGCAGGGACTTGATCTCCCCTGAGACCTCCAGTTCCTTAAAATTCTGTAGTATATAAATTATGTAGTTTTTGTGATCCCAAAACGTAAGTGGAGGGATACCTATGACTTCGTCTGTCTGTCTGTCCGTCTGTCAGCACGATAACTCGCGAAAGGGTAGAGATATTTTCTTCAAACTTGGTATGATCCATTGGGTCAAAGTACAGGTCAAGTTCGTAGATGAGCCCTGTAGCCCCATATTTAGGGGTGAGGGAGGGGGTTCAAATTAAGTGACGAATACAATGTTCTAAAAAGCCAATGAGATAGTAATTGTACTGCAACAGCCCGGGCACAGGTGGAAACCGGGAATCTGCCTGGAAAAAATCGTTTCGGGGTAATTGTTCCGAATTGCGGAATCTGGGAATCCGATCGGAAGTTGGTCTCGGAATTTGTTCCGCATTATGGAAGCAGAAAATCTGGCGAGAACAGCTTGTTTCGAGGCAAGTCTTGTGTATTCGAACCAGCCATATTTTGCAAATTATCAACTCAAGGGTGTTCAGGCATGCTTAAACTACTATGGGCTATAAATAGTCTTTCAAGGATTATCGGCATTATAAGTGTGAAGCCTGAACTTTTCAAATGGATTCGGAAGTGACACGAAGGTGGCATTTCCTTGGTTGGTACACTGTCAGAAGTTTCATAACAGATAGCGCATAACACTTTCAAGAATAACACCTTTTCAATTAGAAATAAAGTGTATGACCAATTAAGTTTACACTTTTTCGTGCTTTTTCGTTCGTGCCTAGATCTCCAACAACACCTTCAATTGGTAAAAATACTAACGGGAACGAAATAAACATAAACAGATAACGTCCCAAAGTGTTATCTGTTGAAACCGGGCATCCCAAAGTGTTATCTGTTGAAACCGGGCATCCTTCTGTTGTCGTTATGTAACTTCTGATAGTGTAGTATTTTTACCGATTGAAGGTGTTGTTGGAGATCTAGGTACGAAATAGTGTAAACTTAACTGGTCATAACACTTTGTTTCTAAGTGAAAAGGTGTTATTCTTGAAAGTGTTATGCGCAATCTGTTATGAAACTTCTGACAGTGTATAGACTGCAGTTCCCGGAATGTGTCGCGAGCCTGGGGAAAGTTCTTCACTGTGGGTTCGGCCCAACTTTATGGAGTGTGCTTTTATTGGTAGAAGCTTCGTGCCTTCCCCTCCCACTTTTCCTTTTTTGTATTTAGTTGTTTTTGTAATGTAGCGGCCCATGTTTTCTAGCTTTTTGAAATATATACAAAAATATTCTATGGAGCTGTAAAAAGGCGAAATACTAACCTCAAAATGCCCCCCAGCTCCTGACATCCCATTCGCAGGGTAAAAACAGGATGAGGTACCAATTACCCGGACCGATTGTCAAAACTTCTGACTAGTAATCAAAAGTTCTACATAAGAGATGCTCCTCTGATGATGATGATGAATTTTATTACGGGCCGGAAAAGGCAAGAAAATAATTCAGTAGAAAAAGAAGAAACAACAATGACCCTCAGTTTTAGATAATGAGGTGAATGCGGAAGATACAAAAAAGGATATAAAGACCAACTGTGAGGACCAATTGGGAGTTGGTATAACATCAAGTAAAGTAAAAAAAAATCCCTACTATTACAATAAAAGATCCTATCACGTCTTAGATCTTTTCTTCGGAGGAATGTAGGCGATTCAAGTTTCCTGGTAAATCAGGCATGGGATAGGAAAAAAATAACGAAATTTTGCACATCTATGTAGCGAGCTGTTAATACGTAGGTATTCGTGGCAAATCTGATTTAAGTTCAAAATTCAAAGCGTATGTAGTTTCGATCCCCAATTCGCGTGTGCTAAAGAAGTATTAAAAATCATCATACTAGCATACCCACGCAAAGTTTTATTATGATGAAATTGCCGACTATTTCAACACAGAGATAACGAGAACGTTACTTCCTATCCAAATGTGCAAATTGTCATCAAGTTTTGCGTCTGCGAGATCACCGTTGTACCGCATGTTTCCATGCTGACAAATAATGTATGTCTAAATGATCACATACTGATCCACTTCAAAATAACGAAAAGGTATTCCTAATAAATGTTTATCTATGTGTTTTGCGAGGGGTTGCTCACTCCCCAAACCCGTGTACACCGGGTGCCGGTGCCGGAAGGTGCCGGGAGGTGCCGGAAGGTGCCGGGAGGTGCCGGAAGGTGCCGGGAGGTGCCGGGAGGTGCCGGGAGGTGCCGGAAGGTGCCGGGAGGTGCCGGAAGGTGCCGGAAGGTGCCGGAAGGTACCATCCAATTTAATAGTCGGTGTTTAAAAACCACAAAGTTTATTAATAGTGCATTAAATACAAATGTTTAAAAAAACAAGAGCTGTAAGCTCATATGGCACTTGCAAGTGTTGAGATGTATTATTTGATCAAAAGTAATTTTCGACTGTGCGGTTCAGATGCCCACTTTAAGGGAGCTAGAGAAAAAGTATTTTATCGTTGAACTTGGCTGTAATGATGCGCACTTTAAAGGCACTAGAAATTCATCTGTAAGGAAGACCCTTGAGGCAAAAACGATAGCAGGCTCTTAGGGATCATTGATATATACGTATGATCAAAAGTATTTTTTTTTTCCACTAATGCGGGTAAAATGCGCACTTTAAGGGTGCAAGAAATTATTTTTTTTTGCAAAACCCTTGTGGGACAACTGATCATTGGTTGAGATGTATCGTGTGATAAAAAGTACTTTTCGACCTTGCGGTTAAGATGCACACTTTAAGGGAGCTAGAACTTCATTTGTAAGCAAAGCCCTTGAGGCAAAAATGATCATGAGCTCATTTGGATGATGGAAATGCATATTTTGCTTAAAAGTATTTTTCTTAATTTGCGGTCATGATTGGTACTTTAAGGAATGGTCGGATTTGAAAAGTGGCGATTTCTAAGCCAATTTTGTCGAATTTCTAATATTCCAGCCAAATTTCATCGTCCTAGCACATCTGGAAGTACCTTAACTCGCGATCACCGGAATTCCGGACCCGCCCCTCAAACTCCCCCCACAGTCGCCGGAGCCAATCCGGTTCAGTTTTGGACTTGTTTGTTATTCCCACAAAGTTCCATCCCGATCTCTCCAATCCAATCCGGTCACGTATTCCCCCCCCCCCCCCAATTGTTGTCGGATCCGGTCCGGACATGAAAAAGATCACCACATGCACGCCCTCTGTTCAGTTATTAAATTTCACTCGAATCCGATCACCCGTTCCAAAGTTAAGCATGGCTAAATATTCCGGATTCCCCCTCCCTCCGATCCTCCCACGACTATCGGATCGAGTGAATTTTTATTTACAAGTCAGTTTGATCGGGTCCCTGATACGCCTCCCAAGTTTCGTCGTGAAAATCCCAAAAACCGTCATCACCAGAATTCCGGGAAACTCACCTCCACCTCCCCCCCCCAAGTGTCCGGGTTCAGTCCAAACGTGTAAACGATTTATCTGGAGCAGATTCTTGTTCTTCCCAGCAAGTTTTACTCCAATCCCTCCATTATAACCGTTTCTCGAGATTTCCGGTCTTCCCCCACCCCAACTCCCCCATAGCTGTCGAATCCGGTTCGGACTTCAAATGGAACATCAGAGATATGTCATTCATTCAGGTATTAAGTTTCGTCCCAATCCGATCACCCGTTCGAAAGTTACACAACACTCAATTTTCCATATTCCCCCGCACTGCACCACATATACAAACCCCTTTGACCCTCGAATGCACTAGCTCTTTCCAATGTTAACAGAGTGATCCGATGCAAAGAGTGACGTCAGGCCGCGCGCAGACCTACTAGTGTGTAGAAAGGGGTAGGGGTTTTACAAAAACTACTAAATTCTCAGGATTCCCCCGCCCTCTACTCCCTCCACGGTGGTCGGATCGGGGAAGTGACTCTTTGCAAGTTAGTTTGGTCGGGTCCCTGATATGCCTGCCAAGTTTCATCGTCCTAGCACATCTGCAAGTACCCTAACTCGCGATCACCGGACCGACCGACAGACAGACCGACCGACGGAAAAGTGATCGGTATATGGCACTTGAGCGAAGCTGCAAGTGCCATAAAAACTTTTTCATCAAGAGAAGAGATACAGTGATTACAAAAACTTGAAACGGAACTAGCCTACAGCGACTAGGAGCTCAAGAGCGAATGCTCAATCTATTTTATGTGTAGAAAAGGAACATCTTTACTGTGTATTTTGAAAAGGAACAAGACCAAAGGTTTCGATGGGATCATAAAAATTTAATATTTTGATCCAGACAACTAGGTCTTATCTTCACCAGATCCAGTCTTCGCCAGGCTAATCATCTGAGAAAACCAAGTTCAGATATACCTGTATAAGCCATATCTATTTTGACGATACTGATCAAAACTTCGTGCTTTACTTCTGCCAAATTTCCGGTTTCGGCCGAATTCCGAGCGAACTACTTGTCCAGCAAAAAAAAGATAGTTAGAAACGAATTCAGCGTATCTCCTTATCCCTATAAAGAACATCGCTAATCGACTTAAATAAAACTTTAACTTAAAAAAAAAAATCTGGTTTCAGCCGGATTCCAGACGAACACATGTCCGGGAAAAAAAATAATTGTTATATACAGATTCAGCGTCTCTTCTTACCCTTAAATCTGCCATCTAATCAACTTCAAATAAAAATTTTGCTTTTAACAAATTTTCCGGTTTCGGCCGGATTCCGGGCGAACTACTTGTTCGGCGAGAAAATGGTTTTCACCATCGTGTTCAGCATGTCTTCTTACCTTACAATCGAAAATCTAATCAACTTCAAATAAAACTTTTGCTTTTAACAAATTTTCCGATTTTGACCGGATTCCGGGCGAACTACTAGTCGGGAAAGAAAATGGTTTTCACCACCGTGTTCGGCATGTCATCTTACCCCTATATCAAACATCTAATCAACTTCAAATAAAACTTTTGCTTTTAACAAACTTTCCGGCTTTGGCCGGATTCCGGGCGAACTACTTGTCCGGCGAGAAAATGGCTTTCAACATCGTGTTCAGCATGTCTTCTTACCCCGTAATCGACTATCACATTAGCTGTTTCAAAACATTTTGATTGCCCCTTAATTTAAAACCCCTCCCCCACCCCTAAATATAGGGCTACAGAGCCCATCTACGAACTCGACCTAACTCTTGACCAAAAGGATCTCACACCAAGTTTCATCAAAAAATCTCATTCCCTTCGAGAGTTATCGTGCTCACAGACGGACGGATTGGACACATTCGCGAATTTCTTCCTTTCAAAGTAGGTGTTGATTGTTATGGTGCAAGTTCATCGGTTATAGTACTTTCTTTTGACGCTAGACAGCGCCATTTCATCCTAGACAGGGTAAAAACTGACAAAAGTGGAAGGTGCTGGGAGGTGCCGGGAGGGTGCCGGGAGGTGCCGGGAGGTGCCGGGAGGTGCCGGGAGGTGCCGGGAGGTGCCGGGAAGTGCCGGGAGGTGCCGGGAGGTGCCGGGAGGGTGCCGGGAGGTGCCGGGAATGAGTGTACACCGGGTGCCGGAGAGTGAGCAACCCCTCGGTGTTTTGTTATTTTGAATACAAATTATAAAAGGATACACTATTTATAATTTTTATTATAAATTACAAAAATCTTCACTACCTTTAGCAGTTTATAGGAGATCCCCGTAAGATTCAAAACACAGGAACAACTCGTTACAAAACTCCCGTACATAAATCTCACACAACAGATGACACTTTGGTGGGCGTGGAAACTAAAACAATGGTTTTATTATGTTTCACGTACCGGCAACAATCAGTACAAGTCGAAGCCGGTTAGACTAAAGTCGCCATGCTACCCAAATGACGCAACCCTATTGGCTGAAACCCATGTGGAAAAATTACACGCTGT
This sequence comes from Branchinecta lindahli, assembly GCA_023053555.1. Classification (NCBI taxonomy): domain Eukaryota; kingdom Metazoa; phylum Arthropoda; class Branchiopoda; order Anostraca; family Branchinectidae; genus Branchinecta; species Branchinecta lindahli. Next base: position 16,524,269 of record JAKZAO010000012.1, on the reverse strand, counting down.
GCTTTGTCGGGTTGTTGTTATTGCAAGTGACAGGCGGCGAGGAAGACTTGTCTCATGACATAAAAAAGACAATTTTGACATTAGCGGCAATCAAGGCAAGGCCATGTCAAAATTAATTTTCAGAGGGGCTTCTTCGGTAAATCTTGAGGGGAGGTAGACATTCAGACGCTAAGACTAATATTCTGGGTTCGCGCTGCGAAAATTTTGCGAAGAACTAAGCGTTCTTAGAAAGTAAAAAACGAGCACTGCTAGAAACAACACATTTTGTCGCACTGTAGGATACGTGTGCAGATGCGATTCGGATACACGAATGTCGGATCTAGGACATTTACTCTATTACCGATCAAGTTTCACTCGAATCGGAGCATTTCCGGGATGTGTCAAATCTCCCCTCCAATTTCCCCCACCGGACCTCAACAAGGCACAAGCCCCATCCGCGGTCCCATCTCAAATCTTTCCATCCGTTTACTCCCCATGTTTGCCACAACATTTCCGCTCCCTCTAGCATCGCTGGAACAAATATAAATGACTTAAAGTTTGCGCCCCCTACCTACAACTCCCCCAACCGCGGCCGTTGCAGATGCAATTCGCATATATAAAAATCACATTTGTTCCCATCAGCGATCAAGTTTCACTCAAATCGAGCATTTCTGGAAAATGTCCGGTACCCCCTCCAACTTCCTCCATAGAGGTCTGGTCCGGTCCGAGCCTTACAATGGTACATTGTGGGTCCACGAATGTTGTATCTACCAAAGGTTCATTCTAATCCCTCCATCCGTTTAGTCCTTCGCATGTCTAGGTTGCCAAACACCATCCTAAATTGGTAGCCATAAGGAAGACGTCGACGAGGAAGACCAAGAAACACGATCCATCGCACTAACCAGAGGGACCTTGCAAATTTACTCATGCAAGTCTGCAACCTGAGTTTGAGGATGTCCTGGCAGCGCCCAACACAGAGAAGACTGGCGCTAATTCGTGGATGCCCTATGTGCCCTGGGTGGCACAGAAGGATCTAAGGTGGCTCAGGTCTAAGGTAAATGTAAGGTTGCGTTTGCTCTTGATATACACGCGTCTGTTTGCGATATACAACATACAAGCGATTCCGTCGTCTGACAGAATTCAAGGACAAAGATCGTGTATAGCTTATGCTATGTATAGCAGTGTGAAATAATACCTGTTAAATGTTTGATTCGCAGCGAAGTTCGTCTCCCATTTTTTCCTACAATTTTTGCCGCCATATTCAAAGATTTATTTAAACATGTTCTGGACAAAAGCGATCATTACAAACGAACCTGTTCAAGGAAGGAATAAAAGAATGAAATAAAGTTAATGAAGGAATAAACGACGATGATGGCAAATATACTTTTTTTTTAGCCTACTCTTTGTAAAGTGGCTGGTTTCTTATATCTTTTCGTTTGGGTTCAAATTCATTTATTTATTTTTTGACGAAATAACTTACGTAGACAATAAATAATAGTATTCCGCCTTCAAAGGTGATAAGGGGTCACCTATTCAGGGCAATAAAAGAATATTGATTCCTAGTGCCTAGGAATTAGAGAGGAAATGGTTAGGAGGATTCGCAGAGGTATGCTCGAGGGAGGTAGGCTTTTCAGAAGTGAGTTGGAATGGTGTGGAATTTTTCTTTTGACCAACATTTTATATAGAATAGACATTCTTGTTTCTAGATACCCCTCATCAACTTTGAAAGTGGGATACTATTCGTCTTTATCCTACACATTATTTCGTTATAAAGAGTGTCAAAAAGTGTATTTGACATTACCTTTTTATTTCTTCTTTCACTTTAAGGGGAAATAAATTTTTGTGTGTGCAATAATTTGTATTATATAAAACAAAATTATAAAATAGACTCCACTACAAAATATTATATTATACTGGTTATCATACCAATACATACCATAGGCATGAAGTCAATACCTTTGACTGCATATCAAAGTCGAAGTAGGCACACGGGAAGCCAAAATAAATGTTTAGGTCAATCAATACAATAAATGCTTTTGCAAAAAAAGGAAAGAATGCTAAACGAGAAGAAGTAGAAAAAAGAAGGAAAGAAGGAACAGAAAAAATAGGAAAGCCCTGAAACCGGGTCATAACCATCAGTTATTTCATTAGAGAATAATAAAATGTGTCAGATATCATATCCACTTCACAAAGAGCACTTCATGTTCGCAAGTTATTTTGACTTTTGCATCACTGACAGTATCATCAAAATCATCTCCTATCATGTCAATCAAGTGCCAAGATGATCGCTTATTGTGTCAACCCCGTACCGGCAAGCCGTTAGTCTGAAAAGCCTATCTGATGGCGTAGGGTGACTATGGACGGGTGAAAAGTGGTGTTGTGCTTTGCGCCTATAAATTATCTTCGGTCTGAAGGACCTACAAGTCACACAGGACAAATAGGATAGACAGGTATGATGATGCATTTCCCACGAGTGGTAACTGGTGATTAAAGTCGACAGTCTGATGACCATCGCAATTAATCAATTACAGCGATCGGTCTGAGTGTGCTTGCAGTAATTGATAAAGAATGGAACGACTTTTGAAGAAAGGATTGTTCTATGATGAACTCTTGTGATATATTAAAGGAGTTGATTCGGAAGCGTCATCACGTTTGATGAGTCCAGATCACCCCTTTCAAGACGCTATTATAGACTTAAAAAAAAAACTCTCCGCTTTCAGATAACGCTGGAGGACAGGCAGAAACGCGTAACTCATTTTTTCCCGAAAATGAGTTATGGTCAAATCATTGTATCCGAGGCCAAGGCGCACATTTTGCTCTTGTCAGCGTATCTCTAGCATGCATAGAGACTGAGATACAATTAGTTTAAAGTGCAGGTTAGTACAGGCGATGCGGCGAAATGCGTTTGTTTTTTTAGCCTCCTGAAAAATCAAAAAAATTGAATTAAGCGTTTCTGCCTGTCCACCAGCGATAACTTGATCTTTATTTTGCATTCTAACGTTTTAATCCTCCATCGGATTTCAAATCTCCCAACTATAGGACTAAGCATATATTCAGTGATGCACCGTTGCTAAAGGGGATCGACTAAAATCGGGAACGGAACGGAACGGAACGACACGGGGCAGGAGGAACGCGTACTAAATACGGGAACGCGTACTAAAAATGGGAACACCGTACTAAAATATTCCGATGCATGCAGGGGGAACAAGTACTAAAATCGTGAACGCACGTCCCCTGTTCGTTAACACTCGGTTCCATTTTCATCAGAAGCCAGTAGCCTACTAAAAACGGGATTGACAGGATCCCTGTTTTTTAGTACTACGGGTTCCATACTCAGGAGGAACAAGGATTGACAGGATCCCGCGTTCCCGTTTTTAGTACGCGTTCCCGTTTTTAGTACGCGTTCCTCCTGCCCCGTGTCGTTCCGTTCCGTTCCCGATTTTAGTCGATCCCCAGATTTAGGATACACTTTTATAGTGTAGTTCACACCGTACGACTTTGGACTTCTAAGGCGTATTCTCGCCGTTCGCCGAGGACTCCTCGGGGAATCGAAAGGAACGGCGAGAAGAGAGGGAGTCACTCCACGCGGACTCCGCGTACAGAAAACAGCGAGAACATGGGGAATGCTTCCAAAATGGATTTTGTTCGAAAAAAAAAATATGCCATTGACGAAATTAGTCCGGATCCACTTTATTTCTGGTTTTGTTAATTCTGATTGTTTATAATAATTTTACATTGCACCAACACCAGCAAAAATTGATTCCCCTCCGAATCTGAAAGGAGTCCTTTTTGATGATGGTGATGATAATCGGAGCATTCCCTGTCCGTGGGGACTCGCGAGAATACGGGGAGTGAGTCCCCGGGACAAACAAAAACGCGGTGACTCCTCAAGTGGAGTCATCAGGGAACGGCGATAATACGCCTCTAGTTGGGAGTTGGGGAAGTGAGTAGCTAGATAGGGGCTATCAAAGTAGTTCACAACAGAAATGTCAGAAAGAAAGAAGCACATTTAGCCGATGTATAGACAAAAAGTGAAAACAAAGCAGTAAATTATTTGGCAGCCTTTTTTCTCTGTCGAAATCAACGAAGAAATTTAGAAAGAAAAACATAGATGTAGGAAGAGTACAAAAGCTGGGTTTCCTCGTCTTAGGGCTAGACGACTGATCCGCTGAGAAAACAAATTACAGCCTATGAATATAGTATGCATTCTTGTTACAGTCAAAGCTAAATAACTTTCACGTTCATAAAATTAAAAGTAATGATAAGATATGTCTTTTTGTTATCTGAGTTATTTTTCAGCAATGGCTTGCCTTTGTAGTTGCTAAATATTTCAAGCACAGAGGGACAAGCACACAGGGGTACCACAAATCCGAAAGAATAAGTTAATTCGATGAAATCGATTATCTGTGGATAGCGGACAAACGAAGTAACGCATTTTTATCGGGTTTTCAGCCCTGTTTAAGTAAATAAGTTAAGTGTAACTATATAGACTGTCGGATCTCAGCCCTATTCGGTTTAAACTTTAAGGTTGCACTACTTCACCCAGGGACTTGCTTTACAGTTTGAAGTGATATTAGTATTATTCCAAATGTGTTTTTGGGATCCCAAAAGGTAAGTGGAGGGATACCTACGACCTCGCAAAAGTTGTCCGTCCGTCCGTCTGTCTGTCCGTCTGTGAGCACGATAACTCTCGAAGGGAATGAGATATTTTGATGAAACTTGGTGTGAGCATTCTTTGGGTCAAGAGTAAGGTCGATTTCGTAGATGGGCCCTGTAGCCCTACATTTAGGGGGTTCAAATTAGGGGGCAAGCAGAATTTCTTTAAACAGCTAATGTGATAGTCGATTATGGGGTAAGAAGACACGCTGAACACGAATATGAAAACCATTTTCTCGTCGGACAAGTAGTTCGTCCGGAATCCGGCCAAAACCGGAAAGTTTGTTAAAAGTAAAAGTTTTGTTTGAAGTTGATTATATGTTTGATTTAGGGGTAAGAAGGCATGCTGAACACGAATATGAAAAACATTTTCTTGCCGGACAAGTAGTTCGCCCGGAATCCAGCCAAAACCGGAAAGTTTGTTAAAAGCGGAAGTCTTATTTGAAGTTGATTAGACGTTCGATATAGGGGTAAGAAGGCATGCTAAACACGAATATGAAAACCATTTTTTCGCCAGACAAGAAGTTCGCCCGGAATCCGGCCAAAACCGGAAAGTTTGTTAAAAGTAAAGTTTTATTTGAAGTTGATTAGATGTCCGATTTAGGGGTAAGACGAGATGCTGAATCCGTATATGACAATAATTTTTTTGCCTGATATATAGTTCGTCCGGAATCCGGTTGAAACCGGAAAATTTGTGATAAGTTAAATTTTTATTTGAAGTTGACTAGATATTGGAAATAGGGGTAACTAGATACGCTGAATTCGTTTTTGAGCTTTAGTTTTTCGTCGGACAAGTAGTTCTGGGATTCCACCAGAAACCGGAAAATTCGCAGAAGTAAGCCAGGATCGTTTCAATCGACTTATAGGGGTAAACACACAAGCTGAATCCATATCAGAACTTGGTTTTCTTAATGATTAGCTGTTTGGCCTTAATATGTTTCTAAATTTTAAGAGTATAAATGTTCATGGAGTCTGGCGAAGACCGGATCTGACGAAGACAAAACCAATTGTCTGGATCAAATATCGAAGTTTTGGGATCCCATCGGAACCTTTGGTCTTATTGCATCATGGCCAGTTGGAACACATTCCGTACATTCCGAAATTTTGGTACATATATAATACACTCTCTGTAATAACCATGATTTTTCATATGGTAGAATGTACTGTTATTTGAGAGTGTTATGCTAAACTTAAATAATACCAATTTCAACTTGTGCCGTTATGCAATTTTCTGCAATAATAACATATGCTGTCAAGAATTCATTATAACAATTATAATAATTTGGTCTTGAGCAGTTAGGTTACATTGCTGCAATGTCCGAGTTTTTGTGGATCCCAAAACACTGATGACGGGATACCTATGACTTCGTTAAGTTTGTCTGTCCGTTGACTGTCCGTATGTTGGGGTGATATATATATATATATTTTATTTGTAACCCGCCAAATACACGAGGTGATAGCGGAGATGATATATTTTGTTCAAACTTGGCGTGAGGATTATTTGGGTCCAATTAAGTTCAAGTTCGCAGATGGGCCTCGTAGCCCAATATTTAGGGTTCGATTTGGAGGATACGGAGGCAAGCTGAATCTGTATCGAAGCTTTATTTTCTTGCCGGAAAAACAGTTCTCCCAGAATCCGGCCAAAACCGGAAATATGGTAAAAGTTTTGACGAGAGGTTCGGTATAGGGGTAAGGAAGCATGCTGAAGACATACCTGGATTTATTTTCTTGCCGTAAAAGTACTTCGCTCGGAATCCGGCTAAAACTGGGAATTTGATAAAGTAAAATAGATTCTGAAATCGATTAGAGGTTCGATATTGGTATAAGGAGACATAATGAATCCAAGTTACAACACCGGAAATCTGGTAGAGGTGAAATTTAATTCTTAAGTCGATTAGAGCTCTGGTAAGAATGCGTGTTGAATCCATTCCTGCACTTAGTTTACCCAGTAGATCAGTAATTTTGCGGTAATTGGGGACAAAGAGGTCCGTCTGTTAGCACAGCGCTCAAGAATGTATGGACATCCGAAGTTCTCCAGTAAAACTGGTTAAAGGAGTTGCATCATAAGCATTCTAGCACCTGCAACGTCTAGAACCCTCCCACCGAAGACCCAAGATGAAGACACGACTCGATCCGACCGCTGGGCCATCTAGTGGCGCAGGTCGGAAGTGCCCGACATGGGGTGACTGGGATCATAGTTTGACTATGGATCTAACAAATTGTTTCTGGGATCCCAAAACGTTAGTGACGGATACCTATGACATCGCAAAAGTTGTCCGTCTGTCCGTCCGTCTGTGAGCACGATAACTAAAAAAGGAATGAGATATTTTGATGAAACTTGGTGTGAGGATTCTTTGGGTCAAGAGTAAGGTCGAGTTCGTAGATGGGCTCTGCAGCCCTATATTTAGGGGCGGGGGAGGGGGTTGAAATTAAAGGGCAAACAAAATATTTTGAAACAGCTAATGTGATAGTCGATTATGGGGTAAGAAGACATGCTGAACACGATGATGGTGAAAACCATTTTCTTGCCGGACAAGTTGTTCGCCCAGAATCCGGCCGAAACTGGAAAATCTGTTAAAAGTAAAAATTTTATTTGAAGTTGATTAGATGACAGATTTAAGGGTAAGAAGAGAAGCTGAATCTGTATATGACAATCATATAGGAGATACGCTGAATTCGTTTCTGAACTATCTTTTTTTGGCTGGACAATTAGTTCGCTCGGAATTCGGCCGAAACCGGAAATTTGGCAGAGGTAAATCAGGATGTTTCGATCAGTATCGTCAAAATAGATATGGCTTATACAGATATATCTGAACTTGATTTTCTCAGATGATTAGCCTGGCGAAGACTGGATCTGGCGAAGACAAGACCTTAGTTGTCTGGGTCAAATATTAAATTTTTGGGATCCGATCGAAACCTCTGGTCTCGCTATTGTAGCAGTGTAGAATGTGTAGAAAAATCAAACTAATTATTTGCATTATCGATTTATTTGAGTATTTTGTTTTCTGTTTTTTCTTGTTAACTCCCGTAAGTCCAAAGAATTAAGGATGTAAACCAGATCACAATAAACAAACGCCGTAAGTTATACTAAATTCGTTATAACAATTTCTTGAAGATTCATAAACTGATAAAACTGAGTTAAATAATATTCAGCTTCCGAGACCAAAAATTGTCAAACTGGCCGATGATTTCTACTTCCAACATATCTAATCGTCCACATGGTTATATACTTAGCTGTTTTAATCCTCTTACACGCCAATCAATCTTTTCGAAGCTTCTAGTACTCTTCTGACCCGCGTCAGGAGATCAGTGAATATTTAATTAGCAATGGCGAGTTGACGACCTTGTTTTCAAGAGCGAAAGTAATTTGTGGATAACCTTGGATACCATGAAGATTTTTGGAGAAAACAAAGGTAACAGTGTGTTCGGAAAAATTCGACCCATCGTAAAATGATAGTGTCTCCCACCTTCTCGGCCCACATGAATCAAATACTTTAAGGTTGGCAGGCTATACTGCGCCTCCGATTAACTTGGTGTAAAAACTTGGTGCAAAGTACAGGTCAAGTTAGTTGATGGGCCCTGTAGCCCTTTATTTAGGGCTGGGTGAAGGGGTCTCAAAATGGGGGGTGACAAAAATATTTGTATTCAAGCTAAACGGACCAATTAGAAACACACATAGGGATAAGGAGGCTGGCTGAATCCATATCTGAACTTTGTTTTTGCGCCAGACAAGCAGTTCGTCCGGAATCCGGAAAAAACGGAACTTTGTCAGAAGTAAAGTTTTGCCTGAAGTTGGTTGGTGTCGACACTGGGTAAGAAAATACGCTTGATCAACAGGTACAGCATGACACTGAGGGTAACCCAGGATAATGACTTTAAAGTTTAAAAATACTACTTACCTTCTTTATTTCCTGCACTTTTCTTCCTTCCGCTCGATCATAATCTTCTTTTGGGCCTTATTTTCTAAGCACTATTTAGGCAAGCCGTTAAGAATCTAGACGGACTTGCTATCTTTGAGAATCTTGCACCAGTTCCACCGGAATTTTCTGCTGTTAGAAAGCAGATGAAAAATAGTATTCGAGAGGCGGGGGGGGGGGGGGGGTAACATCAGGTGCAATGCCTTGAATCTGTAGTGACTGCAACTAGTGGCATTGTCGAAAGGCAGTTATAAAAATACCGTTCCAACCGAAAGAAGTAGATACAGATTGAGTGATTGCTTCCCTACATTTTCAGCCTACTGCGTCCCTTGACGCCGTAAGCGGGGTGGAGAAGCGAAGGGTTACGCACTGCCGGAAATGACCAGGAAATGGCATCGGATGTACAAGAAGAATCGATTAGAGATCCTCACAGGGACAGAGGGATTTGTATGTTTCCGCTCTAAATTTTGAAATATATGAAAAAACGAGATTTTTCATGGGGCTGTAATAGCTTTTAATGCCCGGTATTCTGGTATTATTTCATCTTGCAATGGTTCCTATCAACTAAAGATGTGTGGTTACTTTGTTTTGTTACAGTTCTCAAGTGCAGATGAAAAATAGTATTCGAGAGGGGGGGGGGGTAACATCAGGTGCAATGCCTTGAATCTGTAGTGACTGCAACTAGTGGCATTGTCGAAAGGCAGTTATAAAAATAGCGTTCCAACCGAAAGAAGTAGATACAGACTGAGGGATTGCTTCCCTATATCTTTAGCCTACTGCGTCCCTTGACGCCGTAAGCGGGGTGGAGAAGCGAAGGGTTACGCACTGCCGGAAATGACCAGGAAATGGCATCGGGTGTACAAGAAGAATCGATTTGAGATCCTCACAGGGAGAGAGGGGTTTGTATGTTTCCACTCTAAATTTTGAAATATATGAAAAAACGAGATTTTTCATGGGGCTGTAATAGCTTTTAATGCCCGGTATTCTGGTATTATTTCATCTTGCAATGGTTCCTATCAACTAAAGATGTGTGGTTACTTTGTTTTGTTACAGTTCTCAAGTGTATGAGACTACACAATTCGAGTCTAGTCACCCCTGAACCAGCAGGTGGGGGGGGGGGGACGGAAAGTTATTATACCAAGTTCATATAGCAGATGGTTTCCGAACGACATACTGCGAAAAATCGATTGGTAAACGACAACCAAAAAGAGAAAAAAGGCATTTGTCCTAAAAACACAAAAATCACGAGACAGAAGAAAAAGTCAGGTGACATGCTAAAAAAAAAATGATAAAGCCTGAGAAGCGTTAACAGCATCAAGCCACTGGAACCGGACGAGTTGGCAAAAGCAAATTTAAAGCAGACACAGCAGAGGTCCCGCACTGAGCTACGGGAGGAGGAGGGGGGTGAAACTATTAGCAATGTTACCGGACAGCAAGCCCACAATTTCAAGAAGAAGAAAAAAATGCCTACAAAATTTAAGAATGAACCAGTCCAGATGCAAAAACATGCACGAATCCCTAACTGGCCAACGGGAGGGGGATAAAAAACTCTTATCCATACTACCAACTGCAAGCCCACAACTTAAAGCAAAAAACAAACAAAGGAGACTTACCGACAAAGCCGAAGAATAAATCCAGCGCAGCTTACTGACGTGACAGACTTAGGCATCTGAATGTATGTTCATTCGTAGGTTGTGGTTTCCGGGTTTGCGTCGGATTCCGGACTGTCGCTAAGCCGGACGCTCTTGCTGCTCTTCGACATCTAAGGGTTGAATCAAAATATAAAATTGGCAGGTGAAAATGAGAACAACACAAGAAAATGATTCCGGATTTCATTCACTTCCAGATTTCGGACGAACTGGACGTTGCTGAAGCTTTATCAGATATAAAGTCTTCGACTTAAAATAGAAATTGGCAGAGGGAGAATGAAAAGAGCTCAAGCAAAGAAGCAAAAGCAAATTCCGGATATCACTTATTCTCAGATTCCAGAAAGTCACCTAAGCCGGACGCTGTTGCAGCTCTTCCAGATCTTAAGTGACCCGAGTCAAAACATAAAAATAAAAGTTGCGAAAACACAATACAAACAGTTACAAACAAGTGGGAGCAGGTGCGTCATTTAGGGGGGAGCGGGCAGCTGCCCCATGGCTTCCCAAGATAGCCCAATTCTACCCCGCAAAACTGAATATGTACATACTCTTTATACACTTTGTTTCCATTAGTCTTCATGAACATATTGTTGACTCTTCGTTCATATGTTGCTGATTCACTTATTTTCGGTCTCAAATCTGTAAGATTTACGTTAAAGAATGTGAAGGAGGCCCGGGGAAGCGCCACTGCCTCCCCCCCTCCAGGGTTTCCGTGATTCGACGCCTCTGAGTAGGAGAAGTCAGGAAGAATGGAACAAGTAAATAGCCTACACACAGTAAGATCCCAAAGACCCATGAGATGTGAAGATGTTCATTGTCTCGACAGAAGCTGCTTGCCGCAAGCCCGCCGAAAAACAAAAAAGTCAGGATCCCTGTTTTTTTTGTTTTCTTCTTCTTCTTCCTTAAGTCAGGATCCCTGTTCTGACACAGGATCGCTGTTTTGATGTCAGTTAACGAACCCGGCTACTACTATGGAGTAAGAAAAATTCAGCCGGCTCCTACAACAATATTAAATTCACCAACAAACCCGGCTTTCCTACTTTGGAAATTTTTAAACCTGGAAACCTGAAAAAAATGTATCGAACCTGGCAAAAGCAACACCGGGAAATCTAATATAATAAAGAAATTCAGAAAAAGACAAGAGGGAGTCTACAATATTACTATTTATTGGCCAAGAAGCATGCAGCAAGCTAACGTTCTGACAGGTCCAAAAAGAAAACAACAAACATATCCCCACCCGACCGTCTTTTCGTAAATGATGAAAGCCAAGGTGACGCATGATGGGTTGTGCCAATCAGAAAACTTGGTCAGCTAGTAACAAGCTTTCAGTCTTCCTCAACGTTCTCGGCTTCAACAAAAACGAAAAAACATGGCGAGCAGAAAAAGAGGAAGTAGCCAGTTTTAGAAAAAAAGGCGACAATTTTGCAACTACCCTTCCTCTACTATAGCCATGAACTAGCGAGAGAAAAAGTATTTTGAACTGCTCTGAAACATTGATAAGTACCGGGGGCAGAGAGTACGTTGACTGAAAGTACAAAACATTATAATTAGAAATTACGAGCGATTACATCCAAAACCTTCCTAATTCGTGTTCTTTAACACGTAATCTAGTAGTGACGACCAACTGAACAAGTATGCGCACACGAACGGTGCAGCCAAAGAGATAAATAGTTCCAGTCCAAGAGGAAGATATAATAACAGACATAGAGATGGGAAATGGCATTCATTTTATGTTCAACAAAAAAAACTACCAAAAAAAGTACCTCCAAAACCTTCTGCTTGGCACAAACCTATACTCTCAATTGTGGGTCACCATCGTCGGCCAAGATTTCAAGCAAGAATCGTTCTTATTCTACATAGCAACCAACTACGAACAAGAACAGAAATGAAAATGGAAAGAGACGCTGAAAATATTCGAAAGGATGGACCTATGACATTCTCATATTTAAAATACACAGATTTTACAGTGCAATTTTTTCAACAACAGTAGTATAAAAGTGCCGGTTCTACTCCACCCTCCTCCCAATTTCAAAACCCCATTTTAACATCAATTTCTTGAACTTTAACATCCTTTTTTCCGAATTATCCCCTTTTTTATAGATATTTTGATTTTCTTATTTCCCAAATAAAGGTCCTAAGAAATAGGAAATGTTACCCTTTAATAAATATAAACTACTGCAATATACACTAAAATACTACTTCTTTTTAGATTTTTAATTTTTCAATTTTTCATTTTTATCCAAATATAATACAAATTCTGAACCACATTTCTGGTAAATGAACAAATACTCAGAGTTTTTGTTTACCCGTAAAATAGGTAGCAAAATCAGATTCTTCTTTAGACCAACTCGTTATCCATATAAACTACTACTGAGTAAACAGTTCTACATCAACATATTGGTCAGAGTTCTTATTCACCCTCATAATAGGCTGCAAAACAAGATTTTTCTTTAAAAGTAACTCATCAGCAATTGCATTATATCTCTGTGGTATAAACAAATCACAGGCTTTGTTATTATGATTAATAACCACAACCAACTTATCACCATATTTTGTCTTAGCCATTCTCATTTTAACGATGCTATATTTCAATCCTAGAATTAGTTCTTCCTTTCTGATTGTATCATTGTATTTATTCATTTTGATTGTTGACAAGACTTCTCCCATAGACTCCATTTATTAGCGGCTGATTTTATTTAATAAAAATCCAAACTCACAAACTCACATACATATTTTTATTAATAATATCAAGTGTAGCTTTTCTTTCATAATATATAACACAATAAACATTATATGGTACGGGTAGATCATCTTTTAATGTTAAACTTATTTCAATATCAGCAGTTGTTCCATTATAAATATTTGACTCGTGTTTGGAAACATCTAAACAGAATAGTGGATACACTGATTTAAATTCTTCTATACTAACAACACTACCAGTATCAAACGCTAATTGTTTATAACCCAAATGTATGAACCTATTGTAAAGATTCGAGTATTTACATTTCTCATCGCTAAAGTCGCACTTGAGTGGTTCTTCAGGATATTTATCCCCATTAATTCTAAGTTCGATGTCTGTTAAATTCATATGATCAAACACCATATTATTCTTTTTTTGGTTGTTATGCTTGTCATTTTTCTGTAACATCACAACGATTTTCGTAGGACTATTTCTCTCAGACACAACTTTCCAGGTGTGCTCCTTATTCTGACTAACATCACTTTTATAAGTATTACAAGCTTCCCACATCAAATTATACTTTTTATCCTTAGCCAAACCTTTTTCCAATTCACTCATCATTTCAATACTAGGAGCTATGATAGGGATTTTCCAGGATAAATACTCAATGACCACTTTAAAATTAGTATCCCCATTTCTTATAATCATATTATTATCATCATTTCTTCTTAAAAATATTTTGTGCGATGCACCTCTGAAAAACCGTTTGTTTCCTTTCAAGAATCCAAACAACTCTGATAATGGTAAATACATATTTACTAATTTACTGCTTTTAGTTCTGTTATATCTCTTTTCAAAACCCTTATTATAATTCGGATTAGATTCAGAACTGACATTTACATTTCCTGCTGCTGCTGCAGGTGCGGTAAATGAACATATTATAGGGTTGATATCTGTTCCTTGATTATAATCCTTATACCAGAAATGATTTCTGGCTGCGCTTCTAGAATAATCATCAGAATATTCAATCAACTTTGTAACGGTAGTTGTAATACCAACATGATTAATTTTTTCAACCGATTCATCATTTATTACATACTCAGCGGTACTGAATAAATTAAATCCATTATTAGTTAAAGTAGCAACATCGGTTGCAGCTAGGTTAGTTCCATCCTCTTTTACAATTCTTACACTAACATCAAGATAACTTTCACTAGGATAGAACCAGGAATCCAATTTCTTCGTTACGAATTCAAACTCTTGTTTATTGGAAACATTCACATCTGTTTCTCGAATTTCTTTAAATTCATATTTGACCACTGTCTCATCTACAAGCGGCTCATCAAAAATGTTCCATTGCGGACTGATAACTTTATTTACTGCCATTTATATAAGAAAGAAATTATTCGATAAAAATTATTTCAGAATCTTTAAACCACTTCCAGTTATTATCGTGTTGATCAAGTCCTGACTTCTTTGATTTAAAAATCTCTTATTTGCACCCAGAAGATCCTTCATTGATTTCTTCTTTCCAATCACATCAATGAGTTCTTTCCTGTTTACATCAATCAGATCTTTCCCGTATTCTATTGCTCTATTTTTCAACAACTCGAATCTTGGTTTAATAATATTATTATACATTGACAATGCTCCATCTTTTATTTGTTTTGCTGACGTTTGAAATAACTGGGAATTGGCAATATTTTTGAATATACTACCGATTCCACTTCCGTACTGCTTTTTATAAAGTAAGCGCTTATTATTAATCAACATTTATAGGTAAATAATTTTATTTCACTAATCCTTTAAGCTTTTCTTAAATGTAGAACGTATCCAACGTTATCACCATTCAAATCGATAGGTCTTCCCAACTGATCAGTAATTGTCATTCTCAAGGAGTAAATAAAGTCTTTTGTGTTAATAGGAAGATATATTAATTGTCTAGGATTCTCAACAATTTGACAACCTGGTTCTGTATTCGGAACAAATGTCCAAATGACGTCTGATTTACTTTTGTTTACGATAGAACTGTTTACAAGAGAGCAGTGAATTTGAATTTTATCAACACTTCTTGTAATATTTGGAAGCCTTGTACCTTCATTGATTTTCTTAGATATCTCACTATCCTTCTCAAAGCCTAAAATCTGACACAAGTCACTATTAAATCTAAACACATATTTTTCTTGTAATAGGATGACAAATCTCATAGATGCTGGATTGGATGAGATTACAATTGGACATTTATCTTTGGGAGTATCAAAATACTGACACAAAAAATAATTCAAACAATCGTCGTTATACATCCCATTAGGAATAGTAACATTCACCCATCCCCCCTCTTTCCTATACTGAAATGTATTATTCCCAAATTTATCACTTATATTATGCCACGAATACCACAAAGTACACTGATTCAAACCTATTTCATAATCTGAATGACGATTTAATTCAATTGGTTGACTAAATGTTATATCAATGATACTTTCATTACCTTCAATGTTTAACAACACCATTTATTAGAAATATTTTTTATATATTGAATTGTAATCTCTCTTCGTAAGAAATTTATTTCGCATTAACGAGTCCAAAATATCAATAGCTTCATTCCTCACCTCATCAGATGTATTTCCATTTACTCTACTACCTATCAAAGTGTATAATTTTGAAATCATTTCATTGCAGTTCATAAATATTCCAGTTCCTTGTTGTTTGACTAATCCAACATTATTTTGAATGGTTCTTAACCTATCCTTGTAAACTCTTATAAATTCAATAATTTGATTATGGCTAGAGTAACCTTTACTCTTTGTCCCACCATAACTTTTACTTATAGTTGTTAAATGATCCAGAGCCTCCTCTATATCCATAGAATTATTAATGTAATACATAGGCATTTTAAAATAAGGATCATTGCCATCCCAGGATTCTGCATGTTTTGAATTAATCTGATTTAAAAACTCTTGGGTAATACCTTTATTCATTTCAACGGATAATGAGCCTAAAGCGGGAGTTGGTTCTAAAGCAGGATTTGGCGCTCTACTCGATTCCTTTGAACTCGATTCCTCTGAAGCAGTGATCTGGTATGGATGAGTTGCTTTAAATGCATTACCTAATCTTTGAAACCGTCTGCTTGAACTTTCATCATTCTTCTGTAATTTCGTCATGATCGCTTCAGTGTAATCTTTTTGTGTCTTCATGTTTTCTTTTTGTGCCATAACAACTGGAGCGTTAAATTCTGAAGCCATTTCCCGAAATCCTGCTTTCTCCATCTCATATTCTTGAACCTTTCTTCTCTGAATTTCTCTGTTCTTCACTATACCCGATAACATATCACTCAAGCGTCTTGAATCCATTTATATACAAGTAATTTTATTTCATAATAAATTTTGAAAGTTCTTTTTCATAAAACCCTCCTTGAATTAATTCCCCACTTTTGTCAGATACTTCATAAGTGATTGGGGTGGTCGGTCGAATGGTTGCTATCTGGAATACTTCATTTGTGTAATTTGGTAAATATCCTTTATCAAAAATACTCTTTTCTTTTTTTATTCTGACTAAATCTCCTACTTTATAATGTCCTGTGATTGTGTAGTCATCAGCTGGAGGAAACAAAGCATTGTAAACCTTTTTCTGATTTACCTTTTTACTACCATCAATGGGTTTCATTTGTATCGAACGATGATAAGAGTTATTATAATTACTAACAAATAAAGGTAAAATATCAATCCATTTATTAGTGTTATTGTGAGTAAAATATTTCCATAACTTTTCTTTCAGTGTTCTATTGAATCGTTCAACAATTTGCGCTTTCAATTCACTTTCAGATGCAAACCAGTGTATCTCATTATTTTTCAAAAATGTTTGAACATTTCTCATTACAAATTCTTTACCTTTATCAGTTTGTAGTTTCTTAGGAATTCTTTCTTTAAATATATGACTGAATGCCTTGATAATTTCAGCACCCGTTTTATCTTTCAAAGGGGCACACCAAGCGTATTTACTAAAGCAATCAATGACAGTTAAGATGTAATTTGTTTTATCATTCACTTTTTTATATTTCTGCATGTCAACTAAATCAGCTTGCCATTGCTCATCCACATAGTGAACATAGACTCGTCTCCTTTCAAAGTTATGATAAGAAGGTTTGTGTAAGGTATATACATTCTCATTTTGCAACACATTTTTTATTTTATCTTTAGAAACGTTCACTCCATTTTCTTTTAATTTTCTATGAATATCATCAACACCTGAATAATTAGAATAATACGTATTTAAAATATCTTTTTCTGCGTCGAGGTTTTTTTTAAAAACAGATTTTTCCTTGATCCGCAAAAAACACAATTACCTTTTAGCATTGGAACATTATTTTTCTGTGACACTGCCTTAAACATTGCTTCAGTGTCAGTTTTCTTTTTACACTTCATACAATAAATATCCATTTATTAGAAAACAATTTTTATAAACGAAAAGCTACCAACTTCATTTTGCGCTGAATGTAGGAAATACAGTGAAATCCACAGTTTAATTCATTTAAATTTTGAACAGCAAGATTTTCATAAGCTATTTTTTTCTTTGAAGTTTTAAGATATTTAATTATTTCTTTTCCTGGGGGTATCCCGAAAGAATCGAAAAATTCTACATAGGGTTGATCAGGTAGATTAAAATACGCTACCCAGTGAGTTCCAGGCATTCCGAGTCTATCATAATTAATGACACCACATTCTAGGTTATTTATTTGTTTAGGTAGCGTATCTATAGAGAAAACACCTCTAAAATATGGTATATCCCCTAATGAATCCATAATATCAAAATTGGTTAGAGGTCCTACTTTACTTTTGCTTCTTTTTTGACTTCCCCGTTTTTTGACTTCCTAGGTCTTCCCCGTACCCCATGACCAACCACTCTTTGTGTTCCAGGAAGTGTAAGCGCACCACCTGTGTTGACATCATCGGTTATCTTCTTAGGCCTTCCCCGACCCACAACTTTTTGTGTTCCAGGAAGTGTAAGCGCCCCACCTGTGTTTGCTATATTATCCACCAATTTCTTACCAGCGAATGTACCTAAAGCAGCAGCACCACTTGTTAAAGCTGCCTTACCAAGCGTAATTGCTAACGGTATTAGGAAAGGAAGTAATCCACCCTTTTGAATCGCTTCTTTCATCTGTTTATATGATACATCAATGTCACAACCCTTATTATTCATTTTACATGTTTCAATTTTATCAATTTGTCGTTTACTTAAAAGTAACTTTACTGGTTCTCGTTCATTTTGCCTACTATGACTAACACGTATCTGGCATTTTTGTTTAGCACCAAAACATTTCTTCAGCTTTCCTTTCTGAAGCTTTGATAAATAAACTGTATACTCCATTGTTTCAACCATTTATTAGAAAATTAATTTATCATATAAATTTTATTTCTTTAGTTTAGTTTTCATAAAGCCTTCTGTTTTCGTAACAAAATCTTGATCAACAGGTTTTTGCTCTGAAAGTCTTTTTAAAATGTTTACGACTGCTCTCTCAATACCATTGATATGGGCTTCTTGGTCAAAATTATTTGTTCCTATAGCTAAACTAATGTTTTCGAGCTTTTTGTCCATACTTTTGCTAAGGTCAAGAACCTTTTTGTCAATACTTTTGCTAAGGTCAACAGCCTTTTTGTCAATGATTTTCCTAAGGTCACCAATCTTTGTTTCAATACTTTTGCTAAGAATTTGTTGGTCAATAAGCTTTTGATCATATTTTAAAAGGTTTGTTGTTAACGTATCTAAATTAACAGCATCCTTTTTGTTTCTAGGGTCTTGAACATTTGTGATTACTTTATCCCCAGCATCAATTTCTGTTTCAGTGGCTTTAATTGTTTGTTTCACAAATAATCCTCTATCTTTAATCCTTACCAATGAATTATCAGGAGAATCATCTACCGCAGTTAATCTGTTGATATCTTCGCTAAAATATTGATTGGTTTGCACTTGTCCCGCAGTCATTTGTTCTTTAAATTGATTCAAAATCACAGTCATAGATCTTAAGCTAATAGCATCCTTATCTGTTTTCGCATCACCTAAATTTATAATTCGTCTATCGTGTAGGTTAATGTTACCATTTTCGTCAGTAACTTTCGATTCGTTAGCAACCTTTTTTCCAACACTACCAAATTTATTCATTTATTATAGAAATAAATTATCCAGTAAATTTTTCAAAGTTTTTCCTGTACTTAAGGGTTTTATCTTTTGTTTTTAAATCTATGAAGAAAAACCCATAGCCCTTGGTTGCAGCCTCGAATTGTTTGAGAAATTTTTCATTGTCTATACTGGATACATGGCTTTGTCTAATTAATTTTACTTCTTTTGGATTAGAACACTGAAAGAATGCAAAATAATTACACTGAAGTCTGACCACCTTTGGCGTTTTATGATAGCTCTGAGACAAGTAAACAATTGAAGCATTTTTCTTTCTTCCTCTTATGAATAAATCTTCTATTTTCTTCTGGTCTTTTTCAGTTACAAAATCGTCAAAGATAATCAAGTTCTGATACTGGGGGTCTAGGTCGTCAACATCGATAATATCATTAAGGTCATTACTTACGGTTAAAATATTCGTTTTACATTCGGATTCTAAAGTGTTTAAATTGTCTATAAGGTCTTTATATTTGTCTTCTTCAAGATCTTTTGCATACAAGTATATTCGGCTGAAACAGATGTATTCATAAATTAAATTCAAGAGTAAATTGGTTTTCCCTGTTCCTGAACTTCCACAAATTAATAATCTAAATGGCCACTGAGGTGCAAGTTCGTGTTTGTTCTGATAGTTATTCTTTTCGCTAAAATCATACACTTTTATTGGTGCCTTTTCATTCATTTATTTAGAAAGAATTTTTCATTATAAGATTTACTGAAGTAGGTACTTGAATTTTTGAAGTAGGTACTTGATTTTTTTAACTAGGTACTTGAATTTTTTAACTAGGTACTTGAATTTTTGCTAGGTACTTGAATTTTGAAGTAGGTACTTGAATTTTTTTAACTAGGTACTTGAATTTGAAGTAGGTACTTGAATTTTTTAACTAGGTACTTGAATTTAATGTTCATAACCTAAAGGTAAAGTTGTGTATTTATCGCTTGTTACTATCCTTTTATCATCCTTAGGATCTAACGCTTTCTTATTCTGTTCTTCTAGAAACATGCGGTGTTTGTATGATCTTAAGTTATACTGGGTTACAGATAGGTTTTCAATTTTACCAAACAGTACATCCTTATAGTTTTGAATCGTAATTTTATCTTTCACTATGTTCGTTTTTATTCCTTTTAGTTTTTTGCTAGCCTTTGAAGGGTCTTGGTTGTCCTTATCATAAGCATATACTTTTGATCGTAATCCAACAAATTCTGTCATAATTTGTCCTGCTAATTCATCTTTCATCATTCCTATCACTTTCTTATTTATACTAGGAAACCCATATGGATTATCTTTCGCATAATCAGATGTATCGAACCTCTCATTCAAATCTTGTTTGATATCTTCATAGAAATCCTCGGTTCTTATGTCATATATGAACGAATCTGTATCCATATAACATAAATCTATTTTATCCTCATATTTAGGTTTCATATAATCATAATGGAATTCATACATCAGTAGCTTGGATAGTTCCAGTACAGCAAAACCGATATACATTGGTTTGTCTAGTTTTATCTTTTCCTTCGACATTCTTGCCACAGAAAAGTTTTCACTGAAAATAATTTCAGATTTAAAGTTGGGTTTCTTTATTATTTTTTCTCTTGTTTTATCATCAGTTATTATTTCCATATCAGCTCGTTTCCTTACGTTCTCCATGGTTTTTCCAAAGCAAGCGTTATTCATCAGTTTAAAAAAGTCCTTTTCAAAATCGTTAGTACCTTTAGTTCTCAGTGCTGTGTTGTGGTCTATGTATCCTTTTAAGTAAGCACTTTCAGTGAATCCTAGTATTCTATGTACTTTTTTCAGTATCAGACCTTTTTGTAAATAGAATTCTAGGTTCCTGTGATGAACTACATAGTTATTTTTATCCAGTAAGGTTGTACATAGTTTTCCATTGAAATGTTCTGGTGCTAATGGCAGATCTTTATGTAACTTGTGTAACTCTCTAGGATAATCTAAATCAACTTCATAAATTGCCCCCACATTTTCCAAATTCATTTCTGTTTGAACATGATTTTTTAATAGTTGATAATAATGTAAAGAATTAATTTCAGTGTTCTCTTTCATTTCATCAGGTACTGGAATGAATTTAAAATCATTCGCTGGTAAGGTTTGAGACATCGCCCACCCATATAAATTATTCTTATCGAAATACATTAAATAGTTAGATGGCTTATTTTTGTCATAACTGCTCATATATTTATTATTTGCCTTAGCATATCTTTTTATACATTGTGATACACCGCCTCTTATTCCCTTTTCAACGAATGTATACATGTCTTCCTTTGAGAATAACGGTAGTTCTACTTTCGAATGCTTTAGGAAAGAATCCCATGTTAGTCCTGGAGCTGAGAAGTAATGTAGTGGATCCAAGTCATAATTATGTATACATACATTTCTGAAATTCTCTACAACATCTGATAGAATTAACACATCACTTTTTAGGTACAACTTGGTATAGTCAAGTAATGTTTCACAATTAAACTGCTCCCATATAGAGACCGCTCTCTTATAGTCACTTTTGCTAATACCTTTTCCCGTTAACCTAGAATAAAAGCTTTCTATGGGTGGTAGCTTTGTACAATCCATTTTACTGAAACTGTCTACGAATTCATATGGATACACCCCTTTTTTAATTATTTCTTTGAACTCTTCATCGTTTTTGAAACTATTCGATGTGTACTTGAAATTCTCCCTCAGATGATTACAGGATTCTTTGCAATCGCATTTTGCTAAATTTGCTGATAGCTTGTCCAACGATGAAGCCATGAACCTGATTGAATCTATGAATCTTATTTCATATTTAATTTCCGTATCCTGTTTTGGAATACTTATTGATTTCGAAAACGAAATGAAACTTTCAGCACTTTCAAAAATTCCGCTATCTGGTACCAATTCTTTCACAAATAGATGGGAGTCATACTTGGATAAGTTGTGTAGGACTACAGGGATATGCTTGGGAATTCTGTATTTCATGTTACATTCAGCGTGTGTGAAACCTCTGTCTTTTCCGGTCATGTGGTCATGATCAAAGTGGGGATTTTCAGTGATTTCTGTGTTACAGATATGGCAAGTCTTGTTCTTTAGGGTCTTCCATTTTTCTGCAATTTCTACAGCTGTATAAGTGTGATTTCTCTGCCTGTTTTCATATTTGTTTGCAATTTCTGTGGATACTTTTGTAATGGTTTGAACAAAATGTTTTGCAGCATCTTCACCGAAATAATCGTAGTACTTGTTCTGGTTTGTATCAAAGGAGCAACATACCTGAAATCCGTACGCAAAAGGTTTCTGTTCAGCTACTTTTATTGTTTTCTTTCCGTTTACCTGGTTGTATTCTTCGTTATAAGACTCAAAGTCTGCTATTATACAATAAGGCACTTTCATCTGTTTTGCAATATTTTTAAATTGTATTTTTGAACCGTCAGGAGGCATTATGATATCAGGGTCTTCACAGTTCTTTTTCAGTTCATGTTTTTCAAAGTGTTCTTGATTCGAAAAATGTCTTCCACAAAACGTGCAGAGGTATATCTTTTTTTGTCTTGTAGATATTTCAGAACCAACTAGTCTGCTCAGATTCTTTACTAGCACATAATGATTATCAAAATATAATAAATGAATGATATGTTGTGCTGTTTTACCATTTATTGTACTTTTTAGTATGTGACTTCTGATTATTTTCTCTTTATCAATTTGAAATAAGCAAATCTTAATGTTGTATTTATTTTCAAATTTGTGGATGTCTTGTGTATCCATCGGGAAGTTTGTAACCCCTTTGAAATCAAATTCATTCTCATATTGTTTATATTTTGAAGTTCTTTCTGCATGATCTTTAGCTGGGTACAAATGTGCTAAGATTGACCAAACAAAGCATTTTTTATCCTTATTTTCAATATTCAGGCAAGCTTTTTTATTTTTTACGAAATCTGGCAGTATCTTAAACGTTCCTCCCATGTAAGTCTCAATTCGAGTCATCCTATAATCAATTCCTTCATACGGACTAAATTGTAGCCCTGATCGAGGGGTATTACTTAAAGAACTCAGTCTCTTGTTATTATCATCCAAATGACTATGCGTAAGTATGCTATTTTTATTTAAAATCCAAGAAGTACTGTTATAAAATACTACAACTTCTTCATCATTTTCCTGTCTATAGAATATAACCCTGGTCACAAATTGAACTCTATAATGATTTATTTCGTTCATTCTTCGGAGTAAATCATTAAAAACAAAAGCAATAAGAGTATGTTCATCTCTTCCATTGCTTTCAACTGAAACGTTTACGGTGTACAAATTTTCAGTTACCCTAGCAATAGTAGGTTGCTGTTCTTCTTCCGTTTCAAATAAATGATCAGGAATTATTTTTTCTTCTTTAATTTGTTTCTTATTTATGAAGAGAGTTGATAAATCGATTGTTTTGTGTCTATTTTTATCACCTCTTTCTGTTTGATCTCTTATGATATCTCTATTTTTATCAACAGTTTCTTTCTGCTTATTAATTATCCTACCATAGTAATCCGTAACACGTTTTGAAACTTCATCTCGGTTACCGCGAGTGGGTAGGCTTTTGTTTTTTAGAAACCTTTTTAATTCACTTGTATCCTTTTCGAGTATCCTTTTCTCCTCTTTTTTTATATTTCCAATAGCAATATTATTTTCTTTGATTTCATCTTCCAAAATCTTCCTTAATGCTGGCTCTGGTGTATAAATGGATGGTCTGTTTTTGTTCTGAATCCTTTCGTTTCTACGCCGAATATTAATTGTATCTTCCGCTATCAAAATATACTTATTAAGATGGTTTATTATATTATTTGTTATTTCATGTTTCTTAGCGCCATTTGTTTTGATTTTATTAATTTTCGCATAAGTCCGCAGCTCATTATATGTGTAATTCGGTAATCTTTGTATAGTCGATTTGTTGTTCAATATAACCTTTTTACAAAGCTGAATAACCTCTGCAACATTCATCATTTAATAGGGGAATATTTTTATTAATGAATTTCTCCTGACTGCGTTTTCTCAGCCGTAAAGAAAATCACTGGTTTCAATGTTTGTTTCATGGAGTAAGCGCTACCTCTTTGTCTCCGACTGAATGCACAGAGAGCACACTTTCCGAGACGGTGAATTTGTTTGCGTTCTCGGAGCATATGCCACCTAGATTTGTCTCCGACTGACCAAGAAGTGTTTTGCATTTCACGGAGTAAGCTACAGTTTCCTAGGTGGCGGGTGTGTTCCGAATCGTGAAGCAATCGAATAATTTTTGAAACAATTTTATTTTGCTCTAAATGGAAGAATTAGAAAAGATGATGTTTATTCATAGAAGGAGTTACAAGTATTACAATCATATAAGTAATAGCTTACTTTTATCCAAATTCCTCTTTTCAGCTGCAGGAATGTCTGCGTTTCTAGTACTGCCTTTAGCTTCCTTAAGTTTGGGTGCTGTTATCATTGAAATAATCGAAAAACATCTTAACATTGCAGAAAGAAAATCAGAGCATAAAACCGCTTATAATTTTTACACTGAATTGTCAGTGATGTTAAAATGCGGACAATTAACGGTTGAAGAGGTCATTCAACGCGAAGGGGAAATGCGTAAAACATTTAAATTCTTTCCTCGCGAAAAATACATAAGACAAGTTCGCTTAAACGGATATAAATATTGCAAGAACGCATAAATAGTTCAAAAGAATGGTTCTCAAGTTTGAAACACTCGCCTCTTTTCATACATCATCCACCATCTGTCAAACCAACATTCAGACATCATTTCGCAAACCACGCGGAATAATGCAATCCTTTGCGCCAGACGCAATGATTATGAATCAGACGTCCGCTTAGCAACCAAGATTGTGACGCATTAATCTAATTGAGTTCTGTACAGAACTCAAATAGATCACGGAGAGTTGAGTTCTGCGCAGAACTCAAATCTCCACCTCCAGCCAGCCGCTGACGAATCAGTTTCAACTCGGCTCTTGCGCGCTCAAGACATGTGCTAGGATTGGCGCAAATCTTATCTGCAAAGCTTGTTTGTTCATAACGCTGGAAACTTGTTTTTGAGGGATGTGCTACTCTACCAATAATTATAAGTTTTGGATTTTATAAATAAAATCAGCCGCTAATAAATGGAGTCTATGGGAGAAGTCTTGTCAACAATCAAAATGAATAAATACAATGATACAATCAGAAAGGAAGAACTAATTCTAGGATTGAAATATAGCATCGTTAAAATGAGAATGGCTAAGACAAAATATGGTGATAAGTTGGTTGTGGTTATTAATCATAATAACAAAGCCTGTGATTTGTTTATACCACAGAGATATAATGCAATTGCTGATGAGTTACTTTTAAAGAAAAATCTTGTTTTGCAGCCTATTATGAGGGTGAATAAGAACTCTGACCAATATGTTGATGTAGAACTGTTTACTCAGTAGTAGTTTATATGGATAACGAGTTGGTCTAAAGAAGAATCTGATTTTGCTACCTATTTTACGGGTAAACAAAAACTCTGAGTATTTGTTCATTTACCAGAAATGTGGTTCAGAATTTGTATTATATTTGGATAAAAACGAAAAATTGAAAAATTAAAAATCTAAAAAGAAGTAGTATTTTAGTGTATATTGCAGTAGTTTATATTTATTAAAGGGTAACATTTCCTATTTCTTAGGACCTTTATTTGGGAAATAAGAAAATCAAAATATCTATAAAAAAGGGGATAATTCGGAAAAAAGGATGTTAAAGTTCAAGAAATTGATGTTAAAATGGGGTTTTGAAATTGGGAGGAGGGTGGAGTAGAACCGGCACTTTTATACTACTAACAACATTTCATTCTTCTCATGGAAGGAAATCAAGGATCTCGACGTCGCCGAATCGCATACAGGTGGTGAGCAAAGGGGTTGGCTACTTGCGAATAGGAGGGAAATGAATGTATGTGCGTTATTTTCAGTGTTTCTGGCACTTTCGTGGGAGGAAAGGTTGCTGGGATCATGACGCACAGAGGAGTTTTTTTTTGTACTCCGATGGGATCCCAAAAATTCGATATTTGATCCAGACAATTAGGTTTTGTCTTCGCCAGATCAAGTCTTCGCCAGAATCCTTGAACATTTTTACTCTCAAAATTTAGAGACAGATTAAGGCCAAATAGCTAATCATCTAAGAAAACCAAGTTCAGATATGGATTCAGCATGTGTGTTTACCCCTATAAGCCGATCGAAACGATCCTGCCTTACTTCTGCGAATTTTCCGGTTTCGGCGAAATTTCGGAACTACTTGTCCGGCGAATAACTAAAGTTCAAAAACGAATTCATCGTATCTCCTTACCCCTATATCCAACGTCTAATCAACTTCAAATAAAAATTTAACTTATAGCAAACTTTCCGGTTTCAACCGGATTCCGGACAAACTATATGTCCAGCTAAAAAATGATTGTCATATACGGATTCAGCGTCTCTTGTTACCCCTAAATCGGACATCTAATCAACTACAAATACAACTTTTGCTTTTAAAAAA
The DNA here is from genome assembly GCA_023053555.1 of Branchinecta lindahli. Classification (NCBI taxonomy): domain Eukaryota; kingdom Metazoa; phylum Arthropoda; class Branchiopoda; order Anostraca; family Branchinectidae; genus Branchinecta; species Branchinecta lindahli. The sequence goes on along the minus strand of JAKZAO010000012.1, from coordinate 16,497,722 downwards.
TTTCCAGTTCGGGCCGGATTCCGGGCGAAGTACTTATCGGGGTAGAAAATGACTGTCGCATTAGTGTTCAGCATGCCTTCTTACCCCTAAATCGAACACCTAATCAACTTCAAATAAAACTTTTATTTTTAAAAAACTTTCCGGTTTTGGCCGGATTCCGGGCGGACTACTTGTCCGGCGAGAAAATGATTTTCATATTCGTGTTCAGCATGTCTTTTTACGCCATAATCGACAATCTCATTAGTTGTTTAAAAATATTTTGTTTGTCCCTTAATTTGAACCCCCTCCCCCACGCCTAAATGTAGGGCTACAGAGCCCATCTATGAACTGACCTTTCCCTTGACCCAAACGATCCTCCCACCAAGTTTCATCAAAATATCTCATTCCCTTCGAGAGTTATCGTGCTTACAGACGGACGGATGGACGGACAGACAGACAACTTTTGCGACGTCATAGGTGTCCCTTCACTTACGTTTTGGGATCCCAAAAACATTCAAATTCATTGACAGGAAGAAGACATTTTACGGAGGACTCAGGGGCCAGCGATTGGCCAGATTGCTTGCCTGATCGCGACTAAAACAAACCGGAATGAATTCGCCTGATTCCAGTTCAGCGCACCAAGTGGACGAGTTTTGTTAGTCCCCGTTGTCTCACAATCAACACTTGTGCAGTTAAAAGTCGAACCCATAAGGTAGTTGGTAACTTCCCTTTCTATTACCGAGACATATGCAAAACCTCCATTACAGGAGTGTTGCATGAAGCTGCCCGTCCCATGGTGCCGCCCACCCCCTAGAAAAGCCACTAAAAGAAGAAATCTTAGAAACTGTAACTTATTAACTCATTTAGATGTTTGTTTATTACTATTTGGCTTGTTTTGAGCCAGATTTGACTCCAATTGGCCATGGTACATGAACCTGCCACCCTGGATCACGAAGCTGCCACCCCAGAAAAATCATGCAAATTCAAAGAAAATAGCAAATTTTGTTATTTGCAATAGGTCAAGGAACCTCTCTGACCAAACAGCAGGCCTCTAGCATTCGTAATGTAGGAAAATACAAATTTTAGCAAAGTGGACAGCTTCATGATCACTTGGGTGCCTGTGATCTTTCATGTTTGCCAGCTTAGCCTTGAACAATTACAAGTAAACTGAGTTACCAGCAGCAAGTGAAGGCTTTGAGCTTCCTTTCAAGATGCTCCACTGAATTTTATTTCAATTTTTACTATGTTTCCAGGAGTCATTTCCCCAAAATAGGAGTTTAGGGTGGCGGCTTCATGCAGCGCTCCTGTACCTGGAAAGCAGATTGCAGGTTTTCTACTCATCAACCTGTGGATCTGTTTCACTGTGTCTGGCACTAGTGCTGATGGTGAGGCATAGGAGGATTAACAGAAACTAGTCCGCTAGGAAGCGCTGAAAAGGAATATGGCCAATTGGCATATCTTACGCCAAACTGGTGAGTATTTTGCGGACACCTCTAGTTGGGTGACAAAAGATGACAAAAGAAACTAGTCCGCTTGGAAGGGGTCACTGGAAAACCGGAACACCGGAACCCCGGAACCTCCCTAACCTAATCTAACCAAAAGGTTAACCTAACCTAACCTTTTACCTAACCTTTTGGTTTGTTTTACCTAACCTTTTGGTTAGGTTAGGTTAGTTTCCAAAGCCATCGGTTCCGGTGGCGGAGGTTCCGGTGTTCCGGTTTTCCAGTGACCCCTTGGAAGCGCTGAACTGGAATACGGCAAGTTAGACTGCCTTGTCTATCTGTCCTCGACATATCTACGGAGAAGGAAAAGAAAGCAATAAGAGTTATTTATTTCAAGTTTGCGAAGTTTTTGCTTAAAGTACGTCTTTGGACGAGGAATACTTCACTAAGTGTTAACTAGGGTTGCGTTCCAGAAACTTAACAATTGTTAACAATCGTCAACTTTATTTCGGGGCGGAGCTAGCTGTAGCTTAAACGATCGTTAACTTTCCCCAACGATGCTCTCCGACCATCGTTACAAAATAGTTAACAGTCGTTAAGCTCTGGAACGGAAATCGTAGGTGGGCGGAGCTTAAATTTCCAAATCAGAAACCTGGAACGCAAAAAGTTAACAATTGTTAACAATTTGTTAACAATCGTTAAGTTCTGGAACGCAACCTAGATCTACGTTGCCTGGACAACATGAAGTGTTGCGAGAGCAACCTCCCTAACCTGTTGCGAGAGCAACACTTTGGTTTTGTTTCTTCGCTATCGGTTAAATGCTGAAGTTGTCAACCCATCGAAGTTTTCAAATCGGTAGATTCCAAGAAGAACACAATCCGTTACCACATGACCAAAGGCTATTCCTCAGTGTTGAAAAAACAACAACCAATGAATTAGCCTATCGGAAGAAGGACTAAATTGACTTTGCAGCCAGTTGAACTTTATCCTTTTCAATCGTAGACATCGTGACGGATGGAAACTTGGAACATTATCTTATATAATCTAGTTGGTGTTATAAAGCTCTCTGTAACTTTTCAGGATAAAAAAAATCATAGATGACACTCAATAAATTATTACGAAAATAACTCATTGTTTTACATTATCATTTGTACCCGTTGCGTAAGCACTTAGTTCTAGTTTACAGTGATAGACCATGGAGACGAATTTTCTTACGCTCAGATTTATAGAGATCGAATAAAATGTGCACCAATTTCTAGCCCCTCATGAACCGATCTTGGTTCATCCCGTCTTGCAACCGATTCGTGCTTACAAGTCCCTTTCCCCGTGATAGACATCAAATACACTCGAAACAAATAACAGGTACACCAACTATAGTAAAAGTTCCAAACCCCTCATCGCCGAAGATAATTATAGCCTTAAAGCCGCTTGTTACTTGCAAGTCCCCTGAACGTCTTACTATTTGGAACTAAATTGTTCTTACCGCCAAATACACCGGAAACAAATAATAGGTTCACCAACCAGTAAAAGTTGCAAACCCCTCATCGCCAGAGATGATTATGGTCTAACAGTCCACTGTTTTTTTGTACCAAAAAAACCGATTGCATATACTTTAATGAGCTCATTAAGAGCTATCGATTGCCGTTGAAAAAAAAAATCTATCTGTATTAGTTCAAAAGTTGACTTTTTTGCCGGGCCAACTTTCTAATATCACCACTTAGAAAGGAGAAAGGGATAAGCTCTAATTTCTTTAGCATTGAGAGAACTTTTAAAGTTTAAGAGGCATATCGTATGCGCTCCACCGCGATCCCAAGTGCAAAAAATGGAATGATAAACTTAGCTGAAATCACGAACCGAAATCGGTAGAAACAATAGATGGCAGCACTTTCGGACCCGTGGGAAAATACCACTTTTTCCTTTCTGTGAATTTTTCTATTTATCGCTCAAAGAAGATATATTGGCTGTGGGGCCGGGCAACTGCCTCACATATTCAGGACTTTTAGATTTAGTCCATCTTCGATTTGAAACTGGTGCCTGTCTGCTTGCCTGCTAGAACGGAGCTTTCCACTCGAAAGCAGAAACACTGTTTGATGAAACGAAAGCTTGGCTGCGATAGTCCTCTCTGACATAGGCTATAGCCTACAACTCCACTTCAATTCACATAGCGTAGGCTCTGGCTCAATGACAAGCAAAAACCATCCTTAGCCCCAGGCAAGAGTTCTACGGAGCTTGCCAAAATGTAATGTCATATTCATCAATCCGGCCAGAGGTCCACACTTTCCGTAAAAACCGCACACGTTAGAACCTTACCGTCTTCGAGTATAACATGAAATCGGACGACTAGGAAAAAAAAAAAAACACGACAAAACCAAAGTGTTGCTCTCACAACACAAATACAGTCTTCTTCATCCCATGGATGACATCAACATCCGTAGGGACAAATTTCTTCAGTCGCTGGATCCCCAGAACAGCCTGTACCAGGCATTTCTGAAGTAGGCTAGTCCTAGTTCTCTATTTGCTTGTTAGTTTAGTGTGATTTTTTTTTTCTTCTTCTTTTTGGGATCCCAAAACGTTAGTGACGGATACCTATGACATCGCAAAAGTTGTCCGTCTGTCCGTCCGTCTGTCAGCACGATAACTCTCGAAGGGAATGAGATATTTTGATGAAACTTGGTGTGAGGATTCTTTGGGTCAAGAGTAAGGTCGAGTTCGTAGATGGGCTCTGTAGCCCTACGTTTAGGGGTGGGGGAGGGGGTTTAAATTAAGGGGCAAACAAAATATTTTGAAACAGCCAATGTGATAGTCGATTATGGGGTAAGAAGACATGCCGAACACGATGGTGAAAACCATTTTTTCGCCGGACAAGTAGTTCGCCCGGAATCCGGCCAAAACCGGAAAGTTTGATAAAAGTAAAAGTTTGATTTGAAGTTGAATAGATGTTCGATTTAGGGGTAAGAAGACATGCTGAACACGATGGTGAAAACCATTTTCCCGCCGGACAAGTAGTTAACCCGGAATCCGGCCAAAACCGGAAAATTTGTTAAAAGCAAAAGTTTAATTTGAAGTTGATTAGATATTCGGTTTAGGGGTGAGAAGACATGCTGAACACGATGTTGAAAACCATTTTCTCGCCGGACAAGTAGTTCGCCCGGAATCCGGCCGAAACCAGAAAATTTTTTAAAAGCAAAATTTTTATTTGAAGTTGATTAGATGGCAGATTTAACGGTAAGAAGAGACGCTGAATCTGTATATGACAATCATTGTTTACCCGGACATATAGTTCGTCCGGAATCCGTTTGAAACCGGATTTTTTGTATAAGTTAAAGTTTTATTTGAAGTTGATTAGATGTTCTTTATAGGGATAAGGAGATACGCTGAAGTCGTTTCTGAACTATCTTTTTTTGGCTGGACAAGTAGTTCGCTCGGATTTCGGCCGAAACCGGAAATTTGGCAGAAGTAAAGCAGGAAGTTTCGATAAGTATTGTCAAAATAGATATGGTTTATACAGGTATATCTGAACTTGATTTTCTCAGATGACTAGCCTGGCGAAGACTGGATCCTTCGAAGACAAGACCTAGTTGTCTGGGTCAGACATTAAATTTTTGGGATCCCATCGAAACCTTTGGTCTTGTTTTCCCTTGTTTTACTCCATTTGTCACACCTTGTGTTCAAAATGGGTTAATAAAATCATTCATTCATTCAGAGACACGACGGCGAGTGCGAGGAATGCCTTCTGCAAATCGAAAGAAAATCAAAATTAAATGCTCCTTCAGCCAAAGCTGACTTGGAATCATGTGTATAAAACATGACTCAAAACGGAAAAGCGTGTCAGGATCCCGTCACGATCTGTCATCCTAGCTTACTTTTCCGTTTTAAGTTCAGTAGAGGTATGCTTATGTGAACGTTTGTTGACTTCGGACTTTGCCAGTTTCATGCACTTGCTGTGTCTAAAGCTAACTACCAGCTAGCCAAAGTAGGTAAGAAGGGCAGCTGAAAACACCTGTACAGGTATTTTGGATCTTCAGTCTACCATTTAGCCCAAAACATGCAGTGTTCACATTAAAGTAACTGTTCACATAAGCATACCTCTACTGTACTTTTATATCAAGAAGAAAAGTTGTGTGTGCGGGACACCACATACCCAGCCGCGAAATTCTTGTAGGTGTATTCCAGTTACGTCTCAACAGTGAATAAAACGCTACCGTCATCGTCCCAGCTTGCGACACGGTTGATACAGAAACCGTTCTAACCTTCGAAGGATAGGATAACTAACGACGAGAGCAGGGCTCCAGTCTCTTAACTCTGACGGAAGAAGGAGAAGAAAATTAGAACAGGAGTCGCGCAGGCTAAATCCAATGGTAACTTTTCATCTGCCTTAATTATATTAAACTTAACTATATGAGGGATTAACTTAATTATATCGGGATTAGTAACTTGTATTAGGTCTATTTCTAGGTGTATTTTAGGTGCATTTCCTGTTTAGATTGTGTGTAAAGTGACCTGTAGTTTACTACAGATGTTTTAGGTTTTTTTTTTAGTCTGTAGCTGTGAAATGCCGCAGGGTTTAACCACGAAAAAATATATTCATTCATACTCCTGAGCAAGAGAGGTCGTGCCAGGCCCGGATATTTGGATCCAGGGCCCCAAGGAAATTAACAATTTGGGGCCCCTTTTTGGTAATTTTACAAATCTTTTGTTTTATGACGTAGGCTACCTTGACTAGACAAACATACTTAAATATTCCTTCAGACGAAGCTGACTGCGAATCATATTTGACAGTGCAAAACGGTTACGTCAGCTACATGTTATTAGAGCTATATTTCGGCCCATCTTGGTAAGGGTCCTCGTCAGGCTCAAAACTGCTCAAGTTGAAAAACGAACTTGTGGAAAAAACTTTCTTGCCAAGAAGGGCTGGAACATAGCTCTAATAAAATTTCGCTGACGTATCCGTTTTGCACTGTCAAACAGACTTAGAAATTAAATAGTGCCAGCTATAATTTTTTTTACACATCATAATTATTACGTAAGTCACGAGTTTAAGGAACACACACAGAAAAACACATCTTTTCGAGCCAGAGGGCTTTTAGAATCGACTAAGTTTTAAACTGTTCATAGGCAGCGAGGATGGGTTCAGTGATCCAATATCTTCGATTATCAATATATCATTAAAATTAGTGACTGTCGTAGGTTATGGAGTATGTAAGAAATTTTTTTTGCTTCACTAACCACTTTCTAAGAAAGAAATCATAACTTCTGAAATAATCCTAGGTTTAATTTGAATTCTTCGCATTAAAAGTTCCCAGCCTTGTCCGGTTTTTGCAATCAACAAACCGGATAGTGCAATTTACAGTTTTTTTGTACTGTGTGGAAATTACCATGGCTAGGTAGTGATTTGCTGTGTCCTTAATAATAATGATGGTAAACCCATAACCGCTTGTTTCAAAGAAGTTAAACTGGAAGCATCCTAACATTTGCAATATCTAGGTAGCGTTCCAGCGACGTAATATTAGTTACGATCGTTACTATTCTTGTTATTATTGCCGTTCCAGAGCCCGCCGCAATAAGTAAATTGGCTCCTCCCACTTATTATTTTCGTTCCAAGACTGTTACGATCGTTACAATTTACTTATGATGGTCGCGAGCATCATAAGTGATAATAACTATCGGTTCTGCAGGAACTCCCGTAAGAGCGATGACGTATGTTCGCGTTATTATTATTTTCGTTCCAGAGAGCGTGATAACTACGATAATACGGCGCTCTTATCATCGTAACTTGTAATAACTTTTCTCGAACAGGTGTGTAATGCATATCTTCCTATGTTGAACAGGTAGTTATATCATGACAATCTTAATCAGTGTAAAAAGGGAGGGCTTTTTATACAAAGGGGAATATGGGGTTAAGTGACTGGAAACTTTTGTGGAGGCTGATACGATATCGTCTCATCCTCTGGAGAGGCTGATACGATATCGTCTCATCCTCTGGAGAGGCTGAAACAATATCACAGAGTTTCACCAAGCTGTTTTCCTTAAATGCTGAAAAGTAGGATTCTTCCTTCATAAGAAGTACTGACCTTAAAAAAAAGGACATATTTTTTTTGGCGTACCTACCAAAAATACTACTTTGCCCATTTAACCAGAGCCATACTAAGTTACTTGAGTCATCGCTTGTAAAAAAAAAAAAAAAAAAAAAAAAAATGTGCTGCAAGTGGAAATACAATTCGTCTATTAAATATTCTTTAAGCCTCAGCCGACTGCTAATCATAATCGAAACTATAAAAGGATAAATCAGCTACACTTTACTGGAGCTATACTTCAGCCCCCCGGCGAAACAGCTAAACAGCAGTCGTATCCAGAATGAAATCACACGACAGCTTTAACTCCAAGCAGTAGTCATGAAGAATTCCCAAATCAGATACATAAGCAAGAATGTTTAACTGTTTACCCCAAACTCTGTTAACAGATTGAGCTAAAACTAACGGTAACGCAAGAGGACAATAGCCCAAATATATTAATTTCAACAAATCATCACTAGGAAACTGTGTTCACAGACGTGCCAAGTCTCCAGCTCTATTGACCTATCTCAAATTGGAGCTAGAAATCTAGTCCAGTTCAAACCACTAAATTCGTACAGACAAGAAAGGCCAGGAGACACCATAACATGCATATTATATATATTTAGCGCAATTGCGAACACCCATAATTCAGTTTTATGGATGGCTAAGGGCGCAAATTATCAAAATGATATTCACAGGCTGGAAATATTTATGTTCCTTTGGCACGAATGAGGGCTCATCCGAGGGGTTGCCCACTTTCGATTTTAGTGTACAGTAAGTGCCCGGTGCCGGCACCGGTTGCCACGTCAGAGCTGGTGGACTCGGACTCTGGACTGGTCTCGAGACGGTCTTTTTCAAGGACTCGGACTCGGATTTGCTGGACTCACGCAGCTCTGGTTGGAACGTGCTTAGAGCAAAATCACACAACTTATGGACGGCACCGGTCCGGCGCGCCGCCAATTTCGATCGGTGCCGGGATAGGGTGTACAGCAGGTGCCGGGGAGTGGGTAGCCCCTCGGCTCATCTAGGGCATATGCACTTACCACCCGAAGCAGAGGACGAGATGCCACACAAACACGAAATTTCGACCACACTTTTTTATACGCCGCCCAATTTAGCTAATCATATATTCAGAATGGCGGTCTTGTCTCAGCCATTCTGCTGCCTTAGATAGAACAAACCATAACTGAGGGGTTACGAACTGTGGTGTCAGGCAAGGTGTAATCAATGAACACTAGAAGTACGAATGAGTGAAGTTATTACCTAAGAAAACAATGGGCCATGGCAGGAAAAATTACAAAAGATTAGAAAAAAATATAAAAACAAACCAAAAACCATGAAATAATTCTCGGTGGGCCAAAGGTAGCTTAGGAATATACCGAATCTTTGCAGGTCACCAAAACACTTACTTCCCATGCTTGAAACCAAGTGCCTTTCATCCGAAACCTCACGACCAAACACTTTCTTTCTCAAATCTTTCAACTCCTCGTCCTCGCAATAATCCATTTTCCCGGGCAAAACTTCGAAAACTTTCGTTGGGCACCACTTCGAAAACTCCTCTAAATTTTAAACAGCCTTCGTCCCGAGCTTCGTCCTGTTTCTCGTTCCAATACAGTCAAATCGAGAGATGGTCGAGGGGAGTTGAGGGAGGGATGTTTGAGGAAATAAACAGTGTCGTCTTTACCCTTTGGCCGGTGGTGGGGGACAGGGCAAACGAGAGGGCAAACAGCCTGTGTAAATGGTTGAGAAAGAAAACGTTTTTTTGAATTCAATTTATATGGTGGTGTTATTAATTATTATCCCGCTTTGAATGGAATGCCGCCGAAAGTGCTAAACTAATCGTGTTTACTAATGTGCTGGCGTTCTTACGTTTTTGACTCATGAAAAAGGGCCAAAAACCCATGGATGGCCAGGGCCCACAAAAATTAAAAGACGGCAATGAACAAAGCCGATTCAGAGAGTTGAAATAACGAATCTTAGTTGTTTGTTATAAGCATGTTTTATACAATATTTTTTTTCACGTCTTGCAGAGGTTCTTGTCACATCTCGAAGCGGAATGTTATGATCCACGTATAAGTGAATGAGCGTTTATTTGTATACGAGTAGGCTAAAGAAGAACAACTTTTTGGGATCCCAAAACGTAAGTGGAGGGATACCTATGACAATAATGACATCACAAAAGTTGTCCGTCTGTCTGTCCGTCCGTCCGTCCACCTGCGAGCACGATAACTCTCGAAGGGAATGAGATATTTTGACGAAGCTTGGTGTGAGGATTCTTTGGGTCAAGGGAAAGGTCGAATTCGTCGAATTCTGTAGCCCTACATTTAGGGGTGGGGGAGGGGGTTCAAGTTAGAGTCAGACACAATATTTTTAAACAGCTAATGAGCTAGTCGATTATGAAGTAAGAAGGCATGCTGAATACGATTATGAAAACCATTTTCTCTTGCCGGACAAGTAGTTCGTCCGGAATCCGGAATCCGTTAAAAGTAAAAGTTTTATTTGAAGTTGATTTGATGTTCGATTCAGGGGTAAGAAGACATGCTGAACACTTACGTAAAAATCATTTTCTTCCCGGACAAGTAGTTAGCACGGAATTCGGCCAAAACCGGAAAATTTGTTAAAAGCTAAAGTTTTACTTGTAGTTGATTAGATGTCCGGTTTAGGGGTAAGAACAGACGCTGAATCCGTATATGAAAATCATTTTTTACCCGGACGTATAGTTCTGATATAACCACAAAGTACATGGCATATTTTTGACTAAACGACACGTTTTCATGAATCCGAAAGGCCCATAATCGCTTGTGCCTCAACACAGCGCAGATCTTAGCCAATACCCTTAGCTACTACGTACGCTTGCAAGTGCCATATGAGCTTACAGCTTTTGTTTTTTACACAATTCATCACATCATATTCTTTTTATTTCGTGTGCTGTTTGCTTTTGAAAATTACGTTTACTTATCTGAGATACTTCCAACAATGTACACTTTCACAATGCTAACGACGCCGTAATTTTGCCGTTTAAGGGTAATAGTAGTAGTAATAGGATAGTGCAGTTTTATTGAAAATAAGCACTTTTTAATCAATAGCACAAACAAAAGCGAGGCTTGCGAGGATGTGCTAACCTGTAGAAAAAAAAGAAAAAATGAAGAGAAAATATGGAGAATGAGACCATGTACCGAAACCAACAAAAAAAAACAATGAACAAATACATGAGCTTGCATGACCCCAAAAACAACAAAAAACAACAAACAATAATTACAAAAATATTGCAGAAAAATAATCTAATGAAAATTTGTTAAATCTGTTTCAAAAGTATAGGCTATACCTATCGGGCAACTCCATACGTAAATCAGACTTAATCCTCCCTAGTTCCTGAATACCTTTACTAAGCTTATCCAAAAGCAACTGAGAGCTGGGTGCAAAAGCAACTTAGCAAAATTAGCAAAAGAAAAAAAAATAAGAGTGTGTAGTTTTAATCTGACTTTTTCCTACTTATATCACTGTTTGGGCTCGCGTACACGAATGTTTTCTAGGTCTGAATTTCATTATTAATCGGTGCCGTCCGAAGTTAGGCAACGTTCTAAGAAGGATCTACGGTAAATTATATTCAGTGTTAGCTAGGCAATGAGTAGAAATAGTTCAAATTAGTAACCCCTCGACTAAGCTTACCCAGATGATACAAAGATAGACCTTCCCTAATTATACATCCAGCCCTTTGACGCAAGCCTAGCCTTATAATATTGCAAGACAAAAACAGAAATTTCAAATGAGATTGTAAGGGCCATAAAAGTAGATGGTGTTTTGGCGTGCTGCTGAATTTTGATTTACTTGGATCCGGAGAGGAATTAATTACTTTGGAAGCAACTAAAGCAGATCCGAGGGTTTAATTTTTTGTGTAATTTCTCAATTATGCAGACCGTCTCGTACACTCGTTTGTTTTCCTGTCTTTTCCGGAAATCACATTGTGGGTACGGGCAAATGTAAAAGGCGGCCTACCGGACCAGCGACGTAATCGATGCTGATTGGTTTCCAGCCAGCACTTTCAGCCGATTCCAGGGGCTGATTGGTCAGCCCCCTGCAGAAGTCAGCCATATCCAGCAGTTTCCACAGAGTCAGGTCAAATAAAGTAACAATCTCGGTAACAATCAGATACTCAGATTTTTGCATATTCGGCAAATTCGGAAATTTTATAGTAAAATTGGTAGAAAAAAAAAAACCCAGTTAAGTTTCAACAAGAGCTGTAAGTTCATATGGCACTTGCATGGGTTGAGATGTAGTGTTTGATCAAAAGTACTTTTAAGGTTACCTTTGCGGTTCAGATGCGCACTTTAAGGGAGCTAGAGAAAACGTATTTTGTTTTAGAACTTGGCTGTTATGATACGCACTTTATAGGCGCTAGAGATTCATCTGTAAGAAAAACTATTAAGACAAAACGATCACAGGCCCTTAGGGATCATTGATATGTACCGTTTGGTAAAAAAATTTTTTTTTCACTTTTTCGGTTAAAATGTGCACTTTAAGGATGATAAAATAAATTTTTAAGCAAAACCCTTGTGGCACAAATGATCATGGGTTGAGATGTATCTTTTGATAAGAAAAAAGTAGTTTTCGACCTTGCGGTTCAGATTCACACTTTAAGGGAGCTAGAACTTCATTTGTAAGCAAAACCAGGGGGGCACAGGTATTAAAATCTATGACATCTAGCCGGGTGGGGGTGGGTGGTTTGGTCCGAAAAATCCGGATTTAATCCAGGTGGGTCCCTTCAAAGTTACGAAATTCGGGATTTTATACCGTGATAAATAGGGTGGGTGGTTTGTCAATTTTATTTTATTTTTGGGACGAGTAACATATCATTCGATAGCTTACCACATAATGACTAAATAGGTAATGTAGAAAACAGTCGTCGAGATGGTTTTGAGCCAATACTGAAACTAGAAGCTTTTTTGTGCGTACAGTATAGGAACAATTTCATTTTCTGGAAGAACCACCACAGACTAAGTTTCCGAAGCGCTGACTGACCCTTCTGACAAACAAAAATAGGACCCAAGAAAAAAAAATAAGACCGATCTGGCTAACTAAAAAGGACCCATTAAAGACGATACACATACCTCCATAATACGGACATGACAGGAGACCCATAATTTCCGAGTCCTAGCTGTGTCTTTTGATGATCCAAACACTGTGGGAAGGGGGTCCATATTTGTGCGAACAGCAGGTAGAGCCGGGTACCAGATTGAGTTGCCGGATCTCACCAAACTTGAGAGTTAGAGCTAGGGACGTAGTTCTGGCTTTTGATGGTTCACACCCAATCCGACCCATACATGAGCTCTGGCAGCAAATCAATTGGTGGTGTTGTGGTGTGCAGACAAAATTAAGATGATGTGGTTCGGTCCTTCAAAATCACTATTACGAACAAGTTTGGTTCAGATCCGGCAACTCTTTCCGGGGTCTAAAAATTATATCTTATCTTCTCAACAAGTTTGGTTATAACAAGGCAACTCCATCCGTAAGATGCGATACAGTACAAATTAAAGGACTCCCACAGCGGCCGTATCGGGTTCGGACCCTCGAAACGGAGCTTAGTTGAGGTCCAACAACTTTTTCTAGCAGATGTCTTGTTGACAAGAATATCAAATAGACCCCATCCTTCAACCTCCCTTACGTAGTAAGCCTATTGGTAGATGTGTTGTTTACATACATATAGGGACTCGTCTCCCTACCCCCCCCCCCAGACATGGTTCGGATCATCAAAAGACTCAACTATGAACAACCTTGTTTGAAGGAACAACCTGAAAATTCATGTGGCACTTGTAAGGGTTGTAAGCACTAGCATGCTCATTAGATAGATTTTGCGCTCTTCCCCGAGATTCCTTTCATCGTAAGACGGGCGGACATAGTGAATTTGGAAAGGACTGTTTCAAAATAGAAGATTGGTACCATCGTGATTCGTTAAGTATCATCCAAACTGGATAACTCGTTTGAAAGTTATACTGTCTAGGCAAGTCCCTAATACAGATCTTAAACGAAATATCCAACAGAACATTTGTCAAGTTCCATCCGAAACAGACCGCTCATTCCAGAATTAAGCATGACACAAGAATTCCGGGATCCCCTTCTATCCCTCCAAACAGTGCCCGGATCCGGTCCGGTTCTAAAAATGATGTACTGTTCGTATTGCTATTACGCTTGTTCGTCTTGTTAAAGGAACAGTAAACTTGACTAGGCAACTTTCGGCCATCAAACCAGCCTGGGGGGCTTAGATAAATGTACAGGGACTTATTGTCGACAGGACCCCCCATCTTTGTTATCTCGAAACCCCTCCTTATTGTTCCCAGAGCTAGCTGGCAGGGCCTTGCCCCTTATGCACTGTAGTTACGCACTCCTGCACTGTAAAAGTTTGCGATTATCTGTGTTGTCAACATACAGGGTTGCCACTTTAGTAAAATAAATTCACTATGCAAAAGGAAAAAAGTAATACCAAACAAGAAAAGTACTCAGAACGTGCTGCTGGGTCATAGTCACCTTGGAAATAAAACCTGACAACTACTTTTTTCTTAAAATCTGCTGCCAAAGTAAAAAGAAAGTTCTATTGTGAGCACAATTGTACTATCGGTGGCAACCCTGTTGATATACATTGTATTACTTTGTTTCAAAAGGCCAAGTTGAGGCAAAGATCGTGGGTTCGAGTCCTACTCCCGGCACACAAACCTTTTGCTTTTTTTTTTTTTGTTCTACTAACTCAAAAGTCGAACTCTCGGAACTGCCCGGAAACTGCAATGGTCGTAACAAGAATTTTTCTAACTCTCAATATCGACTCAGGGTACATTCTTGATATGTCAGCTAGCTTCCTCAGCCAAGTTTGAGTCAAGTTTACTGTTCCTTTAAGTCTCATCCCGATACCTCGACTCCAAGCGTGCCAGGACATTTCCAGTGATCTCCTTCCAGTTCGTCAATTGTTGTCTGATCCGTTGGTTCAGTTTTGTCTGATGTCAATTCTTTTAGGCCTTTGAGACCCTGATTTACTGGAAAGCTTCGGGAACAGTGTAAGGTTTTCCCCCCCAATATTCCATGCATCCTTTCCTGTATTTGCGCAAAAAAGGGCTGTGCGGTTAGATCGACCCTCTAAGGTTGTGATTCAATTTTAATATAAGATCTTCAGGTAAAAATGATCATGAGCTTTTGCGGACCATGAAAGTGTAGGTATCGTTTGATGAAAATTATTTTCAGCACATTGGTGTTAACATGCCCACTTTAAGGGGTCTTCAAGCTCTGTCAGTCGTACCAGAGCTACACTGTAAAAAGTTTCTCCGAATAAGGATGCAGTATTTGCTACTGGGATTAATCCTTATCTCTACTGGGATAACATTGATCCGAATAAGGGGTAATCTTATCTCAATAAAGACAAGATTAATCCCAGTAGCAAATACTGCAAGATCTTTTTTTTACAGTGTATGTATGCCACAAAATTGACGGCCCTACATCCCCTCCCAACTCATCCGATAATCCGATAATGACCGGATTCGGATCAAGTTCTACAAATGATTGTCTAGAGGTTATGTTTTTCCTTCCAACCAAGTCCAGTCCCGAGCACTCCATTTTAGGCTAAGCTTGTCATGGGATTCCTGGTGCACCCACATAGTTGCCGAATCCCGTCCGGGATTGAACTGAATATGAGGGGAATGTACTCTTGTTAATTGTCAAGTTTCATTCAGTTGTGGAAACCTGTTAGAAAGTTATGCATGTCGAAAGTTTCCGGATTTTTCCTCCCTCAAATTCCTCAAAAATGGTCGGACCCGGGAAATGGCAGTTTCCAAATGAATCATGTGGGGTTTCTAATGTGTCTGTCAAGTTTCATCGTCGTAGCACATATGAAAGTACCTTAACTTGTGATCACCCGAAATCCGGAACCCACCCTCTAACTCCCCATACAGTGGCCGGATCTAGTCCAAATTTGTAAAGGCTGTATGTACAGCAAAGGCTTGTTATCCTGACCAGATTCTAAATTTCCTTTCACCTCACCCCCCCCCCCCCCCCAAAGATTGTAAATAGAACACCTGTCGGACGTTCTATAGTCAATTATCAAATTTTATTCGGATCCGATCACCAGTTCGAAAATTTTACATGACACAAGATTCTGAATTTCCTTTCACTCCCCCCCCCCTCCCACCCCAAGATTGTCGGATCGGAGGGGTGACTATTTCCAAGTTAATGGGTCCCTAATTCGCCCGCCAAGTATCATCGTTATCACTGGAATTCCGGGAAACCCCCTTCAACTTTCCCCAGTGCACTGAGCCGGTCATGTTCTGTCAATAATGTGTCTTAAGAGTCGTTGTTCTTCCCACCAAGTTCCATCCCGACGGTTTGGATTTAGTTAGTGTGTTGGATTCGGTTTCT
Source organism: Branchinecta lindahli (assembly GCA_023053555.1). Classification (NCBI taxonomy): domain Eukaryota; kingdom Metazoa; phylum Arthropoda; class Branchiopoda; order Anostraca; family Branchinectidae; genus Branchinecta; species Branchinecta lindahli. The sequence goes on along the minus strand of JAKZAO010000012.1, from coordinate 16,481,854 downwards.
TTGGCACTTCCATTCTGGAGATAAGGCAGTGTTTTACTTCTATTTTTGCTCAGAACGTCGCAATTATCTAAATATCGGCATATTTTTTTCCGTTTTTTTTTTTATTCGGATCCGATCACCAGTTTGAAAGTTGTACATGACACAAGATTCGTGACCCTAACTCGTGATCACTGGAATTCCGGGAAACCCCTTCAACTCTCCCCAGTGCACTTCTTCACACCAAGATACATCCCGACGGGTTGGATTAGTTATTCAGTTTCTTGGTGTAGCACTCTCATACTGGAGATGAGGCAGTGTTTTACTTCTATTTTTGCTCAGAACGTCGCAATTATCTAAATATCGGCATGATACTGTACACAAACTGAACCAAATCATCAATCCAGACAATCTGAATTTTTTTTTTTTTTTTTTTTAGTCTAGGGGTGGTGGGGTGGGTGGTTTGAAACTAAAATTGGGGATTTTTTCCCGGGGGGTGGGGGGTCCCAAACGCAAAACCAGATTTTGTACCCTATGGTGGTGGGTGGGTGGGTCCTTTTCTTGAAAATTGACTGATTTTAGGCTAGATATCAATGTATTTCATACCTGTGCCCCCCTGAGCAAAACCCTTGAGGCAAAAATGATAATGGGCTCATGGGGATCATGAAAATGTACAATTTGCTTAAAAGTATTTTTTCTAAATTCACGGTCAAGATTGGTACTTTAAAGGACCCCTCTTGCTTATTCTGCTTTTTATAATATATCTAGCTCCCATACAGAGTTATAAGCTTCTAAAATCCCCACATTTCTCCATTGTTTCGTTTTGGGCCTACGAAATTTTAGCGCTTTTTTGGCCTTGCCGGGTTTTGCCCGTCACACAACGAAACGTTTGCCGGGATCATCATCGTCTGCTGACAACTCTTTCACACGTAAGGATCTGAGAAGCTTTTGTTTATTACTTCCTTATTTGCTTAGTTTTCACACTTTTTAACCACGGCGCGATCAGTTTTCAAATGTTTTGCGCCCAGCCGCCGCGTCGGAGAGCAGGAAGGCTGGACAGGCCCTAACAAGAAAATTGCTAATTTCATATGAAAACTAATGGTATTTTCGAAAATGTTTTTTTCTGATCCATTACATAGGGAAAAGATTATTTCTAGTAAGAGTTGTGCTTTAAGGAATGTCGGATTTGGAAAGTGGCGATTTCTGAGCCAATCTTATCGAATTCCAGCCCAGTTCCATCGTCCTAGCACATCTGGAAGTACCTTAAATCGCGATCACCGGAATTCCGGACCCCCCCTCAAACTCCCCCACAGTCGCCGGAGCCAATCCGGTTATGTAAGTGATTTATCCAGAGCATCTCTTTATTTTTCCCACAAAGTTCCATCCCGATCTCCCCAGTCTGAGCCGGTCAAAATATCCCAAATTAATTACAGCCAATGAAATTATCAGTAAAATAAAGAAGCTTAAAAAAACTAGCTTTGCCCCATTGACATCCCCACTGATCTGATCAAAGCTTTCCCAGACAAACTATCTATTCCGCTGTTAAGTATTTTTAATGAAATTAGTAAATCGGGAAATTATCCTTCTTGTTGGAAGTTGGGGTACGTTACCCCCATTGAGAAAAAGGGCGGTCTAAATGACTTCACTGGAGTACGGCCAATTACACTTACCCCCACTTTTTCAATAATGTACGAAAGTTTTCTTGCTGATTGGCTGAAGGCCGAAATTCTAGAACTGATTGACCTTAAACAGTTCGGGAACCTTAAGGACACGTCTACCTCTCATTACCTTGTGAGTTTACTTGATTTAATTTATAAAAACCTTGAGAACCCTGACACATGGTTAAATCTTTTATTAATTGATCTCCAGAAAGCTTTTGATCTTATTGATCATATTCTTGTTGAAAAGTTGCTTTCAGAGTTTAAAGTTAGTCCTTTTTTGGTTAAAATTGTAGCTTCTTTTTTGACAAATCGATTTCAAATTGTCAAATATAATAATGTTTTTTCTGAACCACTCCCTATTTTTTGTGGTGTCCCCCAAGGTACTTTACTAGGTCCGATTTTGTTTTTAATTATGATAAATAGTCTTATTTCTGATTACCCTGACCGATGGAAATATGTTGACGACCTCTCAGCTCTTGAGGTTTGTCGTCGCAATATTAAGAGCTCTGCAATGACCATTCTGGATGACATTACCCAAGAAGCTGCTTTGTCGCAAATGAAAGTCAATTCCAAGAAATCTTCAATTATGACAATTAACTTTTTAAAATCTACCCCAGCTTTTCTTGACCCCATTCCACCAGAAATCTCCGTTAAAAAAATTAAACTACTCGGAGTAACTTTAACTAATGATCTAAAATGGGATGCCCACATCAATAATATTGTAAAACAAGCCTCCCCATGTATTGCTGTGCTGAAACTACTTATAAAATTTTCTTGCCCATCTAAAGACCTCCTCCAAATTTACGTTAGTTTTATCAGACCTATTCTTGAATACGCTTGTCCTGTTTGGCACTTCGGGCTCTCTTCAGAGCACACATACCGTATTGAGAACATTCAAAAAAGGGCCCTCATGATTATTAATGTGGAGGGTAAAGTGCCCTACAGTTACTTACTAAAAAGGTTCAAGCTGGCTACCCTGGAAGAGAGACGGACCCACCTGTGCATCGATTTCGGTGTAAAAACCCTCTCTGTTCCCCGACTACGTAATATTCTCCCTCCCCCCTATTCCTATACGCATCAGACCCCAGCGAGAGAAATCAAAGAAAATCCCCAAACTAGCACCTGTTGCCCCTATCCATGAAAGATATAGAAGGAGTTTTGTTCCAGCATTTTGTTGAGTTGTACAATAACCGATAAGTAGGTCTATTTTAGTGTTTTTGTATGTTTTATGACAAGATTTTAGACTAAGAGAGTGTTACTTTATTTATTTTTGTATGACGAAAAGGTCAAATTCGGCGGTATCGCTGTGACAGCTACTTTTGAAAAAATAAAATTATATTCTATTCTATTCTAAGTATTCCCCCCCCCCATTGTTGTCGAATCCGGTCCGGGTGACAAAGGTCACCAGAGACATGTCCTCTGATCAATTATCAAATTTCACTCAAATCCGATCAACCGTTCCAAAGTTACGCATGGCGTAATATTCCGGATTCCCCCTCCCGCTACTCCCCCCACGACTATCGGATCATGCAAATTTTTGTTTATAAGTCATTTTGATCGGGTCCCTGATTCGCCTCCCAAGTTTCGTCGTGAAAATCCCCAAAACCACCATTACCGGATTTCCGAGAAACTCCTCTCCACCCCCCCCCCCCCTAGTGTCCGGATCCAGTCCAAATGTATAAACGACTTATCTGGAGCAGATGCTTGTTCTTCCCAGCAAGTTTCACTCCGATCCCTCCATTCTAACCGTTTCTCGAGATTTCCGGTCTCCCCCCCCAACTCCCCCATAGCTGTCGAATCCGGTCCCGACTTCAAATGGGACATCAAAGTTATGCCATTATTTCAGTTATTAAGTTTCATTCCAATCCGATCACCCGTTCGAAAGTTACACACTACTCCAGTTTTCCGGATTCCCCAGCCCTCCACTCCCCCCAAGGTGGTCGGATTGGGAAACTGATTATTTCCAGGTTAGTCCTGTCGGGTCCCCGCTGCTCCTGCCAAGTTTCATCGTCCTAGCACATCTGGAAGTACCCCAATTCGAACAAGTGTGAAAAAAACTACTTAATTCTCAGAATTCTCCGGCCCACCACTCTCCCCCAGATGGTCGGATCGGGAAACTGATTATTTCCAGGTTAGTTTGGTCGGGTCCCTGATTTTCCTGCCAAGTTTCATCGTCCTAACACATCTGGAAGTACCCTAACTCGAACATGTGGGACAAAACATTCGGACCAACCGACCGACGGACGGAATTGCGATCGGTATATGGCACTTGAAGCAGAGGCTGCAAGTGCCATAAAAAACACAATACCAACAGAAATATTGTTGTAAACGTGTGTGGTGCTGTAGCGAAAAAATTAATACTCATACAAAGTCGTTATCTCGGATTTCAAAAAGGACGTTAGGCAGAAATGAAGCGGAAATTACTGTCAATAGTTCTTTAAGCTAAACAGACTAAGTAATTAACAAAACTTCGAACTTACCAGAAGCGGGGATCTTTACGAGCATCATCAAATCTACATCAAGTTCCATCTGCCAGGACAAGTCGCAACTAGTGGTAGAGTAGATTTTTTTTTTCAACCTGTCGGTGCAACATAGATAAACCTAGAAAGAAATAATACTGATATGCTATTTTTTTCGACAAACAACGAAAAGCGAAGGTGGATACATTTGTGACATTTTCTACGCATGCGCGAAGACAGACTGCTCTCACGAGTGTATCAGTGGCAGCCTGAGGAAGACGAAGATGAGGCCGACCAAGGCACACACTGCGGAGGCAGTGTGATCGGGACCTGAAAGAGGTCAACATTTCCCTCCCTCCACAACGGGAAGATCAAGGCAGTTGCACAGCTTCGTGATGAACGGAAAGGCTTCGTCAACGCCCTATGCGCCACCGATGGCTCAGGAGGGACTAAGGTCTAAGGCTAATTTTCGTAGGGACAGACAGAGCAAGGAACACCGAAAACTTGCAATGATAGTAGTTCGAAAGCACGCTGTAAAAAAAAATCTTGCAGTATTTGCTACTAGGATTCTTTATTGAGATAAGATTATCCCTAATTCGGATTAATCTTATCCCAATAGAGATAAGATTAATCCCAGTAGCAAATACTGCATCCTTATTTGGAGAAACTTTTTACAGTGCAGTTGGTTGTTAGGATGGCAATATTCGATGCTAGCAATATTGTCTTGTCTTGGTCATGACCACAACAAAGGGTGATTCTGTCTTAAAACTAAAGCCCAATACCAGATTAAGATTAAAAAGTCCGGATTCGGATACGGACTTCAAAAAAGTACTACTCCAGGACTTAGAACCAAATTAGGGGTACCAGTCCGCCCGTCTATCTTATGAACGATATGAAATATTTTGACGAAATCTGTTTTCACACAAAAATACACAACTAATATAATCAACGGGACAAGAGGATTTATCAAGAAAAAAGATTAACACAAAAATTAAACCGTGGTTTCTACTATAAGTGTAAAAAGTAACAAAATAGAGAAAACAAGAAAGAGGGTGAGAAAAACAAGACCAAAGGTTTCGATGGGATCCCAAAAATTTGATATTTGATCGAGACAACTAGGTCTTGTCTTCGCCAGATCCAGTCTTCGCTAGGCTAATCATCTGGGAAAACCAAGTTCAGATATACCTCTATAAGCCATATCTATTTTGACGATACTGATCGAAACTTCCTGCTTTACTTCTGCCAAATTTCCGGTTTCGGCCGAATTCCGAGCGAACTACTTGTCCAGCAAAAAAAAAATAAAGTTCAGAAAAGAATTCAGCGTATCTCCTTATCCCTATAAAGAACATCTGATCAACTTCAAATAAAACTTTAACTTATAAAAAAAATCCGGTTTCAGCCGGATTCCGGACGAACTATATGTCCGGGTAAAAAATTATTGTCATATACAGACAGCGTCTCTTCTTACCCTCAAATCTGTCATCTAATCAACTTCAAATAAAACTTTTGCTTTTAACAAATTTTCCGGTTTTGGCCGGATTCATTCAGCATGTCTTCTTACCCCTAAATCGAACATCTAATCAACTTCAAATAAAACTTTTGCTTTTAACAAATTTTCCGGTTTTGGCCGGATTCCAGGCGAACTACTTGTCCGGCGAGAAAATGGTTTTCACCACCGTGTTCAACATGTCTTCTTACCCCTAAATCGAACATCTAATCAACTTCAAATAAAACTTTGCTTCAAAAATATTTTCCGGTTTTGGCAGGATTCCGGGCGAACTACTTGTCCGGAAAGAAAATGGTTTTCACCATCGTGTTCAGCATGTCTTATTCACCTCCCCCACCCCTAAATGTAAGGCTACAAAGCCCATCTACGAACTCGACCTTACTCTTGACCCAAAGAATCCTCACACCAAGTTTCATCAAAATATCTCACTCCCTTCGAGAGTTATCGTGCTTACAGACGGACGGACGGACAGACAGACGGACGGACGGACGGACAGACGCACAGACGGACAACTTTTGCGATGTCATAGGTATCCGTCACTAACGTTTTGGGATCCCAAAAAATACTGAGATATCACTACACTTAGCTAATAAACATTTTTAATCTCTAGATTTCTGATGGGAATGAATTCCGAACAGTTGGCAACTTGGCACTGAGACTGCCTGGACCATTAGTGTTCGCAGGCTAGACTCTGAAAAAACAAGACCAAAGGTTTCGATGGGATCCCAAAAATTTAATATTTGACCAGACAACTACGTCTTCTCTACGCCAGATCCAGTCTTCGCCAGGCTAATAATCTGAGAAAATTAAGTTCAGATATACCTGTATAAGCCATATTTATTTTGACGATGCTGATCGATACTTCCTGCTTTACTTCTGCCGAATTTCCGTTTTCGGCCGAATTCCGAGCGAACTACTTGTCCAGCCAAAAAACGATAGTTCAGAAACGAATTCAGCGCATTTCCTTATCCCTATAAAGAACGTCTAATCAACTTCAAATAAAACTTTAACTTATAAAAAAATCCGGTTTCAACCGGATTCCGGACGAACTATATGTCCGGGTAAAAAATGATTGTCATATACAGATTCAGCGTATCTTCTTACCCTTAAATCTATCATCTAATCAACTTCAAATACATATTTTACTTTTAAAAAATTTCCGGTTTCGGACGGATTCCGGGCGAACTACTTGTCCAGCGAGAAAATGGTTTTCACCATCGTGTTCAGCATGTCTTCTTACCCCTAAATAGAACATCTAATCAACTTCAAATAAAACTTTTGCTTTTAACAAATTTTCCGGTTTCGGCCGGATTCCGGGCTAACTACTAGTCCGTCGAGAAAATGGTTTTCGCCATCGTGTTCAGCATGTCTTCTTACCCCTAAATCGAACATCTAATCAACTTCAAGTAAAACTTTTGCTTTGAACAAATTTTCCGGTTTCGGCCGGATTCCGGGCTAACTACTTGTCCGGTCAAAAAATGGTTTTCACCATCGTGTTCGGCATGTCTTCTTACCCCTAAATCGAACATCTAATTAACTTCAAATAAAACTTTTACTTTTATCAAACTTTCCGGTTTTGGCCGGATTCCGGGCGAACTACTTGTCCGGGGAGAAAATGGTTATCACTATCGTGTTCAGCATGTCTTCTTACCCCATAATCGACTATCACATTAGCTGTTTCAAAATATTTTGTTTGTCCCTTAATTTAAACCCCCTCCCCCACCCCTAAATGTAGGTCTACAGTGCCCATCTACGAACTCGACCTTACTCTTGACCCAAAGAATCCTCACACCAAGTTTCATCAAAATATCTCATTCCCTTCGAGAGTTATCGTGCTTACAGACAGACGGACGGACGGACAGACGGACAACTTTTACGATGTCATAGGTATCCGTCACTAACGTTTTGGGATCCCAAAAACGGTAAAAAAAAATGAATCCAACAAAAACTGGGAACGAAACAAGTATTTTTGCGAGTTTTCAGGTGTTTCAAATACGTATTTACGAATAACTATTTTTTGCTCTTTTATCGTCCGGAAACACCAGAAAACAGACCAAACCAAAGCGTGTAAAATTGGCGTAATCGAGCTATTAGTCACAACTCAAGCGGAAGCTATTGCAGTTAAGCAAGCAAATAACTAAATTTAAACTACAACTCGTGCTGCAGGTGACAAAAAGGCGTTCATAATTCTTTTCGCCTTGAATAAGGAACAAAAAACGCGAGTTAAAGGGCATTGATTTTAGGTATGTGCAGAAAAAAAATCAATGAGATTTCGCATTTAAAATTCGTGTTGCTATGCCAATTTTTCCATCTGTGTCTTAACGGACACTTCGCACTATAGAGGGCGTCTTCCACCCCTCTACCAATAGTAATTAGTTACTATTTCCTTTCCAGCCTCACGAAAAGTTACTACGCTGACCGTTCCAACCTTCTCAAAATAGTAACTAGCAGTAACTATTTGCTTACCACGCTCGGGAGCGTAGTAACTACGCATCTCTGCAACGTGATTGGTCCGATCAGCGCGCGGCCTGATATTTGACCGAAAAAAATAAAAAAGCGTTCCAGCCTAGAGTAGTAACTACGGTGACTAGCGTAGTAACTACGGTAACTCGGTAAGTAGGGTGGAACACTCTCAGAGTGTTTCTGCTTAGATTTTCAGAGACAGTTGACCATCTTACAACTATGCTATGCTTACAGAAAATTACACATGGCTTCGGCTGCTCTAGCCTCATTCCATGTCCTTCGCCTTGGATGACAATCTTGGCAAAGTTTGAATAACAGAAGAATAAGTTCCTCTGAAACAATGATCGAGCGATTATACGTCACGTAAAGAGAACAAACGTGGCAAGCGTGTTAATCTTATGAAGTGAAGAATCCACTGTAAAAAGTTTCTCCGAATAAGGATGTAGCATTTGCTACTGGGATTAATCTTATCTCTACTGGGATAAGATTAATCCGAATTAGGGATAATCTTATCTCAATAAAGATAAGATTAATCCCAGTAGCAAATACTTCAAGATTTTTTTTACAGTGTCTCGGGAACGAGAGTGGGTGGAAATACTACTCAAGTAGAATGAATTACTGTCATAAGTACGGCGTGTCCTTTAATAGTAACTGTCCACAGTGATTCTGGACACGGGACAATTTTAGCTCGCGTTAAAATTCGATCGGATTACAGTATAATTTTTTTCCCGCCGAACCCAAATTTTCAGACCGAAGCATTATTGTGAATACGGAGCGATGGGGGGAAACCACGGTGTCGACTAAACCTCAGCCGATTATCCGAGGACCGTGACGTCACGTCTAATTACATAAAAAGTTCATATTTTCCATTTCCACACCTAAATGATTGTCCCTAGAACTGTTTACAAATGTGAACGCTGGACGCTCGACTCTCTATAGATATATATATATATATGTCCAAATATATATTCAGTAAGCTTTTTGGCTCTTCCTGGCAGCAATAGAATTACAGTACAGGACAAGTGAAACCGTTTGTTGTTTTTGCTTCCAATATTTTTGGGATACCAAAACGTCATTGATTGATACCTATGGCACCCGTCTGTGGATATTCCCCAGGTCTTTTGGATAACAGCAAACTTTTCTCTTTTTTTCTTATTTAACATACTTTAACTTTAGAAAACAGACAAGCAGACTTGGAAAAAAAAAATAGACAAGTGCTAACTATACTTCTACACATTGTATTTACCACTTCGGCCCCTGGCCGGGATCTGTTCAGATGCAGGGACCCTATAGGCAGCTGCCTACGCTGCAAAAAAACATCTTGCAGGATTTGCTACTGGGATTAATCTTGTCTCTATTGAGATAAGATTATCTATTCGGATTAATCTTATCCCAGTAGAGAAAAGATTAATCTCAGTAGCAAATACTGCAGTTAACTTTAATCCTTACTCGGAGAAAGTAGTTTGCCTTGGCTGAAGTTCGTCCCAGGATAAAGTTGTTCAGAGTGTCGATAGTAGGGTACGTTGACATGTTGAATCAATCCATCTGCCTCGTTCGATATTTATTGTCCCCAATGATAAGGCATACATCTGTATCTGAAACTGCGTACGATCAGGGACCCATAAATTTCCTGTAATGACTCGCCATTCAGGGGGCTTATCATTTCCTATGCTTCTATGTTGCTATGTTGTCCGAGCCTCACCTAGTTTCCAAAAATTCCACTTGGGTCGAATCGGCGTTCTTGCTCAGATACAGACAATCCCGGGCCTCCTTGGACGTGAGACCAAAGAGACTCCTCCCTCAAGGCAATATTTTATCCCCGTGAGTATTTCTCGAACTATCTGATGCTCGGTCAAGAGCGCATCAGAAATCTCTTATTGACAAGCCCCCGGAATGGCGAGTCATTACAGGAAATTTATGGGTCCCTGGTACGATCGAGTACCTGATCTTGAGGACAACATTGAAACTAAGTCAGAAGACTCAAAAACGTTTGAGGTAAGATATCAAAGCTACAGACTAAATTGATTTTGTGACCTTCGCGTAAACCTTGCGAGGGTCTCTCATATCCCTTTGGGGCTTTGGGTACGCGTACCACCGGTTGGGAACCACTGCTCTATCCAGCTCCGTTCTGTCAAACTGCATCAAGTATGTCAATTGTGGCTTCCGACTTCAGTGCTGACTTTTCCGCGGGGCTAATGCGCGACTCGTTCTGAACCGAAAGCCTAATCGATTATTGTCCCTTCAGATAACTTATACCAAGATCTAACGTGTGATTGTTATTGTTTCTCTAGCGCATCTGGCGGCAACTCGTCACTGGATTTCATGAAGGGCGTATACCAAAAGCGCTAAAGGAGCGCTTGGCTAGGGCAGGGGAATAACTGATATTAACTGAAAAATAAACAGAATCAACTAACTGAATACACTATATAACGAAAAAGGAGAAAAGGAAAAAAAAATTGGTTTCAACTTTAGAAGGAAAAAGAGAGAAAAAACAAGGGAAACAATTAACGAGAAAGAAAGAAGACAAAAACGGGGTCTGGAGGCCATCTATTTTAAGTAGCGGACCTCCTCATGCCGTATCAAACGATCAAGAACGTGTTCGAAAGCTCCGAAACGAACGAGAATGCTGAATTAATTCAGGATTTTATGCAGCATTTCGCTTTCGGACTTAAATTTTCGCTCAATTAATGCAGCTTTAATTCAGCATGAAATTCATCGAAAAATTCAGCAAAGATGCTAAATTTTACGCTGAATTTTCAAGAAGAAACTGGGGAGCAGGCGGTTAAGGCTAAACTTCGGTATTCTAGAAGTGTCAGAGAACAAATAAAGGTAACAGCTTTCGTAAGAAAAAAAAACGCAGCATTGAATGCAGCATTAACAGCACTAAAAGGCTTTCAGACACGTTCTAAAACTACTGATCCGCTTGAATGGAGGCGAAATGGCACCTTTGCTAATAGAGCAATATCCCGAGCAAAGCTTGGTTGTTAGTTGGCCCTGAATGAATCTTCGCTAAGAAGGCCACAATGTCTAACTATAAATTTTTAGACATAAGCCATGTTCCCACTCAGTGCGGCGACCAAAATTTTGTGGCACGAGTATTCGCGCCAAAATTTCCAGGCGAAGAGATTTTCGGTTGCGTGACAAGCCTTCCGAACATGAAAACAGCCGAAAGTGGGAACTAAACTGAAAGAACTTCGTAACATTTAACACAAGGATGCGCAATTCAGGACACAACACTTCGGATATTATCAGCAAATGACAAAGAATGTTACCGTTAGGCTCTTTTATGTGTTTTCGTTCTCGTTAAAGGAACAGAAAACTTGACTCAAACTTGACTCGGGGAGCTGACAGATCAAGAATGTACCCTGAGTCGACAAGAAAAATTCTCGTTACGACCATTGCAGTTTCCGGGAAGTTTCCGAGAATTCAACTCAAGCAAAAGGTTTGTGTGCCGCGACTAGGAATCGAACGCACGCCGCCTTGCCGGTTTGTCGTTTGTCTTTAGTCTACACGTAAAAAGGCGAACTTTTACAGTGCATAAGTGCATAATTACAGTGCATAATGGGCAAGGGCCTACCAGCTAGCTTTGGGAACACTAAGGAGGGGGTTCGAGATAACAAAGAAGGGAGGGCCTGTCGACAATAAGTCCCTGTATACTTATCTAAGCCCCCCCGGGCGATTCGATGGCCGAAAGTTGCGTAGTCAAGTTTTCTGTTCCTTTAAAGGTAACATCGCAAACCATGGTTAGTGTGTTTTACCGGAAACACAACACTTAATACATAGGCTACGGCTAAAAAACAAAACCTTCTCTAACATTAACAGAGAATATACAAATTGCTATTTGTTGAAATCGCACATCCTTATGTTACACGTTATGAAACTTCTGCAGTGTAGGCAGTACTTTACGCTGCAACTCCAACAGTAAACTCTTACAACATAACCAAAAGTTGTAAATAGTAGTCGGTTTTAATTCATAAGCTCGTTAGAAACTTCATTAGAGAGGAATTCTTCAATTCGGCACTTTTTAGCATATTTTGTAACTTTTCGTTCTTTTTGTGCTCACTGATAGGTTTACGAATTGACTGAGTGACAGGCAACGCCATCTTGGCTGACTTAGCTGATTTTTTATTAGCTGACAGATGGCTCTTCGGTCTCGAATTTGCATTGAGCTGCGATGGCATTTCAGATGCTGAATGTTGGAATCTGTTTGTATCAGAGTTTGCAGGAAGGATTCGATCGAAATCGAACCTTGACTCACTCTGACAGAACAAACATGTTACAACCTAAAAATTACGAAGGTATTAGAAAAAGAACGAAAACTGGACAGGATCCTCAAATGGAACCAACAGGCACTATAAATCGTCGGTAATAGCCAATCAGAGCGTCTGAACAGCCGTCAAAAATCAATCAGGAAAACCATGAAATTTGCGGGAATGCCTGTTTATAGATGAGTTCCTATCTACACAATCAATCTTTAAGCATAGACAGATAAACACTCGGCTGAATTTCCTCATTTGAGTAATATAACGAAACTTCGAAAAGTTTTCTAGCGAAATTGTACATCACTTTGTCTTAATTATCACAGAGCAACATTGAACTCGGTAGAAGCTGGAGGAGTAGTAATAAGATCAAACTAACACGATCTCACACTACCACTCCCCCCAAATACAATGTATCTTCAGCAATAAGCCGATTCCAAGAAAACCTGGGGATGTAAGGTATTGTTATGATTTTTTTGCTGTCTGCCATCCTCCAATTACTACTCCTGAAAACCTGTCTTGTAAGGTATTGTTATGATTTTGTTGCTGTCTGCCATCCTCCAATTACTACATTTGACAAATGAAACGACTTAGTAAGGTCATACGTCACATATGTGCCTGTTAAGTGGTAGCCTATATGTGGGCTATGTGGCTTACCAGAGCTTTGGATTTCTTTCTCAAGTACAGCAAACGTCTCCTCTCAAGCCTTGTGAGGGAAGTGTTTGCAGACTTTTCTTCCAGCTTCCGCAACTTGGAGTTTGCAGAGCGAGGCTGTCTCAGTTCGTGGACAATATTTCCATTTGAAAACGGAACTAAGCATGTTTGGCAGTGGTTCATTGCTCCAATCCTTGCTCCTTTGATTTTCAACTTTGTGATAGCTTTGGTCTTTTCTAGTTTTTGCCTAAAAGAAAGAAACACAAATTCTTAGCACCTAACTGTGCATTCTGCTCTTAAATTCAACACTTCTTGAAAATGGTAAGCTATATATAACATTGACAATAATAATCATACACATCTATAATATTAGTGTAGACAATTTGATGTACAGTAGAAGTATATGTATTTGAACAATTCTTTAAATATTGCACTACTTTGTTCAGAAAAGAAAAATAACAAACTTGATATCAGCTAAAGGGCACTGCTTCAGCTTTCTTCTGGCAGCAATCTGGCACACCTAGTAAGTTAGAAAACTAGCTTTTGGATTTTGTTGTTAGAGTCCTACAGATGCATCTTCTTCCATTAGTTAGGGTCAGGGGCGTCGCAAGTCCATTTTCGGTGGGGGGGGGGGGGTGCAGAGCCAAAATTTTACCGAATCTCTCAAAAATTTTACCAAATCCTAGAAACTGAGAATTCGAGGTTTAAATTATGGAACATGAAACGATTACGTAGGAAGAGTAACATTAAAAGGCAGCATGAAAGACGATAAGCCAACTATTAAGCGGCGTTTCGGCGAAGCCCACTTGGACGAATATATTGCCACGATTGCAGTGACAGCTTCTATCTATTATAGGCTACCCAACAGAAAATTAAATCGAGCACCGCAGGCGAATTTTTATTTCTTTATGCTAAAATTTAACTGCTTCTCTTAAAAATTCTGTCATTTACCGTGGATTAAATACCGAGACTGTAAGAAGTTCTGACGTTAGATTTTAGCTTCTTCCGTAACTATTTCCATCCACATTCTAGCTTTTAATGTTTCGAAATCTCTATACTAAAACTGGCTTAAAACCCAAGTTATTGAAGCACCCTACCGCAAAAGAGAGAATATTACGAAATGCGCCGCAGGCGGAATTTTCAAAACGTTCATAGTTGGATCTTCTTTTTGGATACAAGATAAAAGTAAGAACTTTCGATGAAATCATAGATCAGTCCTTTAGTCTGCGACCAGTGCTTCGCTCAACCTCTTCTGAGTTTCAAGGTTTGTGGTACTCCCAAATCCTGGCAACTATACCGAACAAGTTATCGAATCCCAGTTATTATACCGAGAAAGTTTAGACCGATAGCATGTTCAGGATTCTGTATAACTACCATATCCCGGTTTTTATACCGAATTGTTTTGGGATCGAAAGACTACCGAATAATATTGGGATTTGGTATAATTTCGTCAAAACTGGAACAAAAGTCGTGATTCGTGGTAACTACCAAATCTTGGATATTATACCGAATAAACTACCGAATCCCAATCATGATACCGAATTATTTTGGACCGATAGCTTATTCGGGATTCTGTGTAACTACTGAATCTCCATAAATATACAGAATAGTTCTGGCATCGAAAAATTACCAAATAATTTCAGTAAATTCTCTCACCGAATTCGTAATAACTAACAAATACTGGCAATTATACCGAATCCCCATCATTATACCAAATAGAAATTTGTACCGATAGCCTATTTGGGATTCTGTATAACTACCGAATCCCCGTAAATATACCGAATACTTCTGATATGGAAAAAATACCAAACAATTTTAGTGAATCTCAAACCTCGAATCTCAAACCTCGAATCTCGTTACGGAATCTCAAAAAGGTGGGGGGGGTGCTGCACCTGCCTGCACCCCTCGCACCCCCCCTTGCGACGCCCCTGGTTAGGGTATGCTTTACGCTACTAAAATTATTTTTCATAATTTCACCACTATTATAAACATAAAATAAACATTTTCGGCAAGTATTTTGAGGTAAAAGTTCCCTGGTATGGATTTTAATGTTTTCTTGGCCAACCTTAATGACATATTGAGATTGCTCAGAAGCAACATTGGTAAGACGGGTAGGTAAAACATTGAAATTTGCACAAATATTTATGTTCTTTTTCTTCTTTGATATTTGCGAGGACAGCATTTCCCTTAGGCTACAGCTTCAAGAATTAGATTGGATAAAAGAGCAGAATGTTGTACTTTTCTTCGACTGCAATATTTTTGCTATGCAAATAGATCTTTTCTGGCATGGAAGGGGAGCCCCTCTGTTTTCATATTTTAACATGGGATAACCATCTCGGACAGCTATCGGACATTCAGCAATGGTAAAACACAATAGTCAAATACTTGTTTGACATACTTTTAGTCACGAACAGACCCAATCCAGTTGTCTTAGCCTAATAGGTTTATGTTGTCGAACATGGATAAAATACTGTGTGCGAGTAAACATTTTTTGCACCAGTGTTCAAATAAAAGTCATTCCCGGTCCCCAGATAATTTGGAACTGGTGGGACATTTACTAGTTTTAGTGACTTCGCTATGTTAGCTCTCTTCAACAAAAACATTGGCCTTTTCCCAGAAATTTGCTGCTTTACGTAACTGTTTCTGAACAATTAAAAGTAAAATTAGGCCAACTTTGAGCAGAGTTTGAGCAGAAAGCGGCAGTCGAGTTTCGGGTTCTCACGATATTTTGCTAATCTATTTTATTTGCAAGTGCCGTGACCCGCCGTGACCTTGCTATGACAATTACAAGAACGTGTCAGATTGGAATTATTCCATCAATGTGTTTGAATTCTAATGTTTTACCTTAGCTGATTTGTTAAAACTTAAAATGTGCACTCAGGCATCAGGCCCAGTCATGCACAAATCCTCAATTTTTGGGCATGGTGCCCCAACGTCAGGGCATGCCCCAAGGTATGGGCATGGTGCCCATATGTTGGGGCACCATGCCCTGGAGCATGGGCATGATACTAGCATGGCACCCCCATGATATTTGGTTGAACTGAGATTGATTACATACCTAAATAGGGCCTTCTTCCTCTCCTAGACCACTAGATACTTGATCTTATGTTCTATCTAACCTCTTTTTCCAATTTTAAAAATATTAGAGAACTTCCAAGAAATTTAGCCTTTAATGAAGACCACTTTTTCCTATTGGTTTACCATGGTTTACCTATCCATTCAAGGGAAAAAGGGGAATTCATTCATTTCTTGGAAGCTCTCTAATATTTTTAAAATTGGAAAAAGAGGTTAGATAGAACATAAGATCAAGTATCTTGTGGTCTAGGAGAGGAAGAAGGCCCTATTTAGGTATGTAATCAATCTCAGTTCAACCAAATATCATGGGGGTGCCATGCTAGTACCATGCCCATGCTCCAGGGCATGGTGCCCCAATGTATGGGCACCATGCCCATACCTTGGGGCATGCCCTGACGTTGGGGCACCATGCCCAAAAATTGAGGATTTGTGCTTGACTGATCAGGCCCAGGGAAAAGCTCTAATAATGACATAATACTTACAAGTAATGTGACTGAATAGCCGAGTATATGCCAGGTAATGATGCCATTGCATACAAATGATTTATTGTCTTCTTGTGGCTCTCAGCTTCCACTGAAGTCATCCCAATATTGTTGTTGGATACCGGCGCCATGTTTAGAACTATTCAAACTTCTCGCCACATGGGTCGCGCTCAATCAAAGAAAATCAAAATCCCCAGTGAAATGACTAAATAAATCCCTACTTTCCACCCCGAAGAAAACAGTCTTGGTTGTTTCTCTGGCATATACTATCAACTATCACATGGTTTAGATCTTGCATTTTTCCAACTGATTTTATGACATGATGGTGGATCCGTGGAGGATGTGCGTTTTTCGCAAGTCGGTGAATTCTTGCATAGAGAATTTTTCGCGAGATTCAAAGCCAGGCTATACCACGGCTTTACCTTCCAGACATTTGCTGCTTCCGCACAGTCAAGTTAACCCTTCTGCATTTTCTTGAAAACGATGATAGGGCTTGATAGCTAATTTGCTGTTCTTCAATATTTCCTATATGATGTCGATGTCCCATTCAACTGAATATCCTTTGCCTGTCCATCACTTTCCTTTTTCTCCTATCCCGCTCATTTGGATTATTGTTGAGTCTCAAAGATACCTTCCAATCCAAACACCCTTCCAGATTCCAGATTCTGGGGTGCCAACATAACGGACTTTCGGATGTTTTTGGCCTGGCTTCACTTTCCGGATCCAGATCGACGAAAAAAGGTTTTGAAATCCGGAAGGTTAAGCCTGGTTTTCAGGGATCATATTCTATCGAGTTACGCACATTGCAAAAACCACAGGGAATCCATTCCGGTAAGCACTCTCTAATTGTGTTGCGGAGCAACACTACTGCTTTCGTAGTTTTTTTTTTTTTTTTTTCACCGTGATCAGCTGTTGGGCGATATTCGATATCGATAACGATATATCGATATATCGGACCAAATATCGATATCGAATATCGAAACGTAAATATCGATATCGAAAACGATATCTGTTCATTTATATTTATTGTAAATAATCCGACATAAGTCACATTAATACATCCGAAATTTGAGCAATTTGTTCTTCGTATTCAGTTTTTATTTATTCGAAGTTTGAGTCGATGCAAGATGCTTTTTCACGACAATTTTCCTCTTAAATATTGGCGAAACGAGACGGATACTGTAGCGAAACATGGCACCGAAATATCGATATCGATATATCGTTTTATCGAATATCGAAAGTGAAAATATCGATATATCGAAAAATCCAAATATCGCCCAACACTATGATCAGCGACCTGTAGCTCCGAAGTGGTAAGAGTTAAAAATTTGAGATTTTTCAGAGGGAAGGGAAACGTGAAACAGAGTAAAAAAGTTCCAGAGAAGTTCCTAAAATTTCTAACAGTTTTCCAGAAAAAAAAATAATACCGTTTTTTTCTTAGAAACTCTGCGTTCGATGTTTGGCGTCAAGTTAAGACGACCCTAGCTTCGGAAATAAAGTTGTTAGAAATACAGTTATGCTGAACTCATGTAGAACTTTCATTTGTCTGTTCGAGAACCGGAGCACAAAATTCCGTAGCTCGTACAGATTTCCCGGAAATAATTCCGGAAAAGTCCATCTCGTTCCGATTTTTTTTTGAATTTTCTCAAATTTTCGATTTTGATGTTTCTTATATTTTTATCGAGTAGTGCTATGAAAAGTATGCAAGAAGAAGTGAAGTGTTCTATATACCAAGTTGCTTCGTTCTCTAAGAAATAATTTCCGAAGTTTCGACGTTCTAGAGGTAACTTCTATTCTGGACCAGCTAGAATTTTTTTTTTCCAACGCGGTTCGACAGGTAGTTTCTCCGAAATAAAATTCCTTCTTTGAGTTTTTCTATTTGGAAGTTTTGTCATGCCCTCGGGGCAATTTAATTTTTTTTGTGAATTTGGTTTGTTTTATATTTTCCTAGCTTAGACCATCAAAAGTTAAGCAGAAAACTATAAGACGCTATTTCCGTATCTCTTTCAGATTTCCCGGAAATAATTCCCGAAATGTGCGTCTCGAAACATAATACTTCGAATTGGTGTCAAGTTAAGACGGCCCTAGTTTCGGAAGTAAACGTTTTAGAGATAAAATAATTATGGACTCAGATAGAACTTTTATTGATCTTTTCGAGAACTGAAGCATGAAATTCCGTAGCTCTTACAGATTTCCCGGAAATAATTCCGGAAAAGTCCATCTCGTTCCGATTTTTTGGAATTTTCTTAAATTTTCGATTTTGATGTCTATTTTATTTTTATCGAGTAGTGCTATGAAAGTTATGCAAGAAGAAGTGAAGTGTTCTTTATACCAAGTTGCTTCGTTCTCTTAGAAATAATTTCCGAAGTTTCGACGTTCTAGAGGTAACTTCGGTTCTGGGCCAGCTAGAATTTTTTTTCGAACGCGGTTCGACAGATCTCGATCCCATAAGACTGGAACTTGGAATAGTTTTCCGGATATAAAATTCCTTCTGTAGGTTTTCTATTCTAAAAGTTGAATTTGATTTCTAGTTTCAATTGTTTAAAGAAATTCTGGTTTATCTTGAAATTGTAATTATCCATCCTATAAATATTCAGAATTGTCAACTGTGTTATTGTGTTATTCTCGTTTATTTCTGGACCAGCTAAACATTTACCAAACTCAGTTTAGTAGGAGCTCGAAATAAAACCATATCAAAGATGCTTCAAGATAACAATCGAAGCAGCATTAGAAAAATGTCCTGTGAAGGACATAATGGAGACTGTATCTCCGCAACTGTGTCCCGTAGGGCACAGTTGCACGTGTTGCTCCGCAACTGTGCCCTAAGGAACAGGGCACAGTTGCTGCAACACTTCCCGTTGCACAGGCAACGGAGGTCTAGTTTCCACTCTTTTTACCGCGGAAATCCAAGGAAAGGTAATAATTAAAAATTTCAGCTTCTGGAATCACGTTGACTAGCTTAGTGCTTAGTCACTTCAGAAATCGCGGAATTTCCCACTATAGTCGTCTTGTAACAGAATTCCGGGAAAACATGCAAGCTTTTCCCGATCGACAAAACAGCTGAAGAAAGATCGACAAAGTTTCTGTTGGCAGAGCGAAACATCTGTCGAGCAGAGGCGTTACTAGCCAAAATGTTTTTTTGGGGGGGGGACAAGGTATTTATCGACTGGCTGGTCATTTTTACAGACTATTTTTGCGGGATAAAAGTGACTATTACTGAGAAAAAAACCGACTGTGTTGACGAAAAATTGGCTGATTTTAAGAAAACCGACTATTTTTACGAAAAACCGACTGTTTTTTATTGTTTTTAAGAAAAAATGATTATTTCTAAGAAAAAAATCGGCTGTTTTTTACTAAAAATCGCGGAGCTTCGCGCCGACTCGGCTATTTTTTACCGACTGGCCGACAACATTGGGGGGGGGGGCGTCCCTCCTCCCCCCCGCAGCAGTGATGTCTCTGCTGTCGAGGCGAATTAATCTGAATTCATCAGCCTGAAACAGGCCTGAAAGTCAAGCTCTGACTTAAGCCTTGCGCTCAGAAAAAAAGGAAATCCGCTTGCACACCCAACGAAATCTGGTGGAAATAATTCGCTTTGCGCTTTTTCAACTCCATGGTCTTTTTTTCACACCAGCATTTACCGGCCGTTCCCGTTTCTAACAAAAGGCCTGGCAAAGCAATCGATAATCTGGACTGAGATTCAAGCTGACCTCCCTGTGCTTCAATTACTATTATCGTCGAGGGGTTGCCCACTCCTCGGCACCTGCTGTGCACCCCCGACTCGGCACCGGCCGGCACCAGTCGGCACCGGCCGGCACTGGCTTTATGAACCTGTTCAGAACAAAATGATTTCACTAAAAATGTTTCGTTCACCATGTTTCGTTTCGCCTTATAGAGGCGAAAGCCTTTTGATGCAATTATATTATTATTATTATTATGAGAATTCAGGATTTTAATTTTGAAAAATAGCGACTGCAGCTTTTTGGGATCCCAAAACGTAAGTGGTGGGATACCTATGACATCGCAAAAGTTGTCCGTCTGTCTGTAAGCACGATAACTCTCGAAGATATTGAGATATTTTGATGAAACTTGGCGGGGTAATCTACCCCCCCCCCCCCAAACAGGTCAGGTTCGAAGATGGGCTCTGTAGCCCTATATTTGAGGGTGGGGGAGGGGTTTCAAATTAAGTAATCCGTAAATCCGTAATCCGGCCAAAACCGGAAATTTTTTTAAACGCAAAACTATTATTTGAGGTTGATTAGATGATAGACTTAAGGGTATGAAAAGACGCTGAATCTGTGTATGACAATCATTTTTTACCCGGACATATAGTTCGTCCGGAATCCGGTTGAAACCGGATTTTTTTTCAGAAGTTAAAGTTTTATTTGAAGTTGATTAAATGTTCTTTATAGGGATAAGGAGATACGCTGAATTCGTTTCTGAACTATATTTGTTTTTCCTGGGCAAGTAGTTCGCTCGGAATTCGGCCGAAGCCGGAAATTTGGCAGAAGTAAAGCAGGAAGTTTCGATCATTATCGTCAAAATAGATATGGCTTATACAGGTATATCTGAACTTGGTTTTCTCAGATGATTAGCCCGGCGAAGACTGGATCTGGCGAAGACATGGCCTAGTTGTCTGGTTCAAATATTAAATTTTTGGGATCCCACCGAAACCTTTAGTCTTATTGTTTCATTAGAAACAGAAGAAACGTGAACTTTAAAATGGGACCTAGTATTGACAACTTTAAGGACGACTTCTTTACGAACTTTAAGTTCGTAAAGTTTTTCGCAAAGTATGCTCCGTAAACTTGTCGCCGCTTAGACGGGAATTTGACTTAGATGACATTACGAGAATTTTTTATGGCGATTTGTTCTAGAAAGAAAAAGATTCTAATTATTAGAGATTATTTTTATCATACATGAACCACACCATAGGTAGATATTTATTAGCAGTAAAAGCCACAATTGACCATGGTTAATATCCAGATAGAAAAAAAACTCCAATAAATAAATTAGAATAATCCAACAACAAAAGTAATATAAATAAATAAGTCAGTTCTAAACAATTTAATTCAATAAGTAATTCTTTCTTCCCAACTCACCTGACAAAATCAACAAGAACAAAATTAATTAAAAAAAAAATGTTCCTAATTATTCTTGCAAAAAACAAGTTTCAAGTTATTCAACCTTATTATTATTATTATCATACAAACCACAAGAGTCATCATCCCATCATTTTCAAATTTATTTTCATAACTTGTTTTCGATCTCTTCTCCTATTGGTCAACCTTCGAACTTTACGAAAACAGTTAACTAAAGTTTGACTTCTTGCCTGCCTCCGTAAAGTACTTTACACGGTTTAGCGGAGCAACTTTACGAGAGACTTTACGCACTTTACGAACGCCGTCTGAGCCGTCCTTTAGCCTGTTTAATTTGAAGGACTAAGTATTGTAAGGTACTGAAACAAGTGTCATTTCATCTTTAAGGTTACAGTAGAGGTATGCTTATGCGAACGGTTTTTGGGATCCCAAAACGTAAGTGAGGGATACCTATGAGTTCAGTTCAGTTCAGTTCAGTTTCTTTATTAACAAAATTAAATAATACACTGTGAACTAACTACACCCTAAGAGAGCACTGCCCGTAACGGGTGACAGTATTCATTCATTTTTCAGGAAAAGAAATACAAGGAAAAAGAAAAGAAAAAAGAAAAGAAGAAAAAGGGAAAAGTAGAGAAAACAGACGTATATCAATCAAACAAAATATATAAAACAACTATCGGTAGAAAAAGTTCGGATCTAGATCAATATTTTCCAATAAGAAACTTTTAATCTTATTTTTGAATTCTGGTATACTATTAGCATTTTTCAAAGCATTTGGAAGATAATTCCATATTTTTGGACCGGTAAATTTGATTGAAAAACCAGATGACGTGAGACGTCTCCTTTCTGTAACTAGTTCCGATGCATGTCGAGTACTATGTTGGTGAATTTCATCATTCCGTCGAAAAACCGACATAAACGACTCAGGTGCGGTATTTGTGCTTACTTTGTATAAAGTTTCGGCAATTTTTTGTTCCCGAAGTCGAGCCACATTTAATATTTTAAGTTTTATTAATAACGGCTTCACACTTTGACGAGGCTCAAGCTTGCAAATAGCACGTATAGCTTTATTCTGAAGAATTTGGACTTGCTTCCATTCTGACTTATAATTTGAAGCCCAAATGCTTGTTCCATATAAAAGATAAGAGTGGAATAGACTGAAATATAGGATCAGTAAAATTTTATGGGGGAAAATAAATTTCAGTCTATGGAGAACACCAACAGCTCTTGACAGCTTCATACAAAGAAATTTAATGTGAATTGCCCAATCCAGCTTTTCATCAATTATTATGCCTAAATATTTAATGTGGTCTACTCGTTCAATTTCTTCGTGGTCGGCCGTATTTATCTTACTATCGTAGACTCGGTCATTTCCATGTTTAAAAATGATATACTTCGTCTTTTTTGTATTAAGGGAAAGCAACCGTTCTTCAAGGAATTCAGTTGTTGCCCGTAGGCAAACTTCAGCGTTTGTAATTAGTTGCTCACGATTTTTATGCGTGAGAAATAATACAGTATCATCCGCAAAATTTATTATATAGGCAAAGGGGATATCAGCCGAAAGTTCATTCACATAAATTAAAAAAAGTAATGGTCCAAGGACCGATCCCTGGGGCACCCCACAAGTTATATCGAATGAATCTGATATGATGCCATTAGCAAGTATTTTACAACGTCTGTTTGTTAAATATGACCGAATCCATTCAAGAACCGTCGACTTTATCCCATATCCTTCTAATGTTCCAAGAAGGATGTCAAAATCAACACAGTCAAACGCTTTTGTTAAATCCAAAAAAATCGCCAGGGAATATAAACCATCATCTTGCGCTGCTTTTATATTCATTATAAGATCCGTAATTGCGAGTTCAGTTGATCTGTTTTTCCGAAATCCATATTGTTTATCAGAAAGAATTTTATTAGCTTCAAAATATTCATACAGTCTTTTTGCAGCAAGTTTTTCGTATATTTTCGAAAAAATTGGAAGTAAGCTGATTGGTCGATAATTGTCAATTACTGTTGGGTCTCCTCCTTTAAAAAGTGGGATTAATTTGGATTCCTTTAGTTTAGTAGGGAAAATACCTTCATCAAGGCTTCTGTTTATAAGGACTGCAAGAGGCTCAATGATTGCTGGTTGTATTTTTTTTATTAGTTGCAAAGAAAGTCCATCTAGGCCCGTTGACCTTGTTCCTTTAATTTCACAAATGCATTTTTTTACTTCATCACATGTAACAGATGGGAATTTCTGCATTTCCGCCATTGTCTGTTGTTTCTTTAGTTTTTGAGATGTTACCTTTGTAATTAGTGTTCTTTTTGATTTAGCATTCGACAGTTTATCTTTTATTTTTTGTCCCATATTTACAAAAAATGAACCAAGAAGACTCGAAATTTCTTCCGGCGATTTTACTGAATTTTTTTCACTAATCAGTTCTTTTATATGAAGTTTTTTTTCTGATTTATTTGGATCAATGACCGAATTAATTATCTGCCAAGTTTTCCTGGGATTCCCGTTCGCATTTTTAAAACTATTTTGAAAATATGTTTCCTTTGCATTTCTCTTTAGCTGGTTTAACTTGTTTCTATATTCTTTAAACCGGTGAAAATTCTCTTCTGTCGGATCATTTATATAATGTTTATAAAGAGTTTTGCGGTTGTTAACAGAAACGAGAAGTCCCTGTGTCATCCATGGTTTTCTGGGCAAATGCTTACGCTGTGGCTCTTTCATCACAGGACAATGGCAATTATAACTGCTAGCAATTAAATCAATAAACGCTGAATACGCTGAATCTGGATCAACGTGGGCTTGAAAAAATTCATCCCACTGAATACATTTTAAACTTAATACTAGATCTGCAATATTTTTTTCTGACTCATCTCGACGATTAAGCCTGTATTTGGGTTCTGATTTTATCTTACTTTTACCCATCAATACATCAGTGAAAGTAGCAAAATGATCAGATGTTTGAAATAATAGCACTTCTACTGACCTTCTAACAATATTCTGGTGAGATACAAATATATTATCAATCAGAGTCGCGGTCGTTGGGGTTACCCTAGTGGGTATTCGTACTATAGGCAGGTACCCATATGACATACAGTTTTGAAGAAATAACAGATTCTTGTTATTTTGTAACGATAGTAGATCCATATTAAAATCGCCTAGCATTATTACCGGGTACCGATGACACTTCAACTTTGACAGCAGTTTTTCTAGCTCATCCATAAATATTTCCGTATCACCTGACGGGCTGTGATATACCAACGCTATTAAAATTTCCTGATGATTTTCTTTTATCTTGAGACAAAATGACTCAAATATTCCTTCAACACGAACATTAAAATCAGGTATTAGCGAATAATCAAGTCCTTTTCGCACATAATACGCTAGACCACCTTTCCTTAGCTTTTCACGGTTTAATACTTCCAACGAGAAACCCGTAATATCTAGCATTTTTGTATCCATATTCTCTGTAAGGAACGTTTCTGTCAGCGCTAGAACATCAATTTGATTATTTCTACTAACAACTTCCGATATTTCATCATATGCTGTCTGCAATGACTGACAATTTAAGTGACCAACCCTCAAGTCCGACTTATGTACCTTTTTCGAGCATTCACTTACATATCTGCATGATATACTATCTACCAATAATTCACTCTGTTCTTTGTCGTCTTCACCTAGCGTTGAGTTAATCAGAGAATCCAGGCAAAGGGGATTTTTTTCAAACTGTTCTAGTCGATTCATCTGTATAACACACTAAATGACCGAATAAATAATCACTGATCGATTGCGATTGGTCCTTGTCTTGTTACACAACTGGATGAGAAGGATCGGGCAATGCAATTACATCATCGACGTTCGTAATTCGTTTTGTAGTTGACCCGATTTTGGTCATGATTTTTCCGTCTACTGTCCAAACATTCCGATTTCCAACTTTGTCCTTGGTAGCATTGAGGAGGTCTAGCCTTGCTTTAGTCAAAGACTCAGAAATGAAGAGACCTGTTCCTTTTAATTTTTTTCTTGCACCCAGCACTTGTTTTGCCAACAGAACCGTTTTGAAGCTCACCTCAAAAGATGCCCCTCTCTCCTCTGTCTCGTTGCCAATCTTTCGAACATCACTTATATCGGATATGCTGAGGTCACTTATTTCCAGCTTTTGTTTCATAATGTTCAACAGATTTGATGCCGCCGTCTGTGAGGCTGAAACGTCTTTCACGCCATGCATGACCAGCTTTGTTGCCTTCGCTTCCTGTTTCAAAGAGTCGATCTCACACCATAGCGAATTTACTGATTTTTCATAGGTCGAGATCATTTTTTCGATTCGCAGTAGTGACTTATGGTACAGTTCGAACTTCATGTCGTATTCGATCTTCAAACTGTCGTGGACAGCTTGAGTGATTTGTTCAATTTGAGAAGTCGTAATTCCTGGCATACAGTCCTTTAGTTTTTCAACTTGTTTCGTGATTTCAGCAGAAACTGTTGCACTAATATTGGCTTGATCGGACGTTATTTTGAGCGCTATTTGATCAATCGATGATTGATCAAATAGCGTTGTGACAAATAGCGTTATGACATCGCAAAAGTTGTCTGTCTGTCCGTCCGTCCGTCTGTCCGTCTGTAAGAACAATAACTCTCGAAGGGAATGAGATATTTTGATGAAACTTGGGGTGAGGATTCTTTGGGTCAAGAGTAAGCTCGAGTTCATAGATGGGCTTTGTAGCCCTACATTTAGGGGTGGGGGAGGAGGTTTAAATTAAGGGGCAAACAAAATTTTGAAACAGCTAATGTAATAGTCGATTATGGGGTAAGAAGACATGCTGAACACGATGGTGAAAACCATTTTCTCGCAAGACAAGTAGTTCGCCCGGAATCCGGCCAAAACCGGAAAGTTTGTTAAAAGTAAAAGTTTTATTTGAAGTTGATTAGATGTTTGATTTAGGGGTAAGAAGACATGCTGAACACGATGGTGAAAACCATTTTCTCGCCGGACAAGTAGTCCGCCCGGAACCCGGCCAAAACCGGAAAATTTGTTAAAAGATAAACTTTCATTTGAAGTTGATTAGATGACAGTTCAAGGGTAAGAAGAGACGCTGAATCTGTATATGACAATCATTTTTTACGCGGACATATGGTTAGTCCGGAATCAGGTTGAAATAGGATTTTTTTTTTTATAAGAAAGTTTTATTTGAAGTTGATTAGATGTTCTTTATAGGGTTAAGGAGATACGCTGAATTCGTTTCTGAACTTTCTCTTTTTTTTTGCTGGACAAGTAGTTCGCTCAGAATTCGGCCGAAACCGGAAATTTGGCAGAAGTAAAGCAGGAACTTCTGATTAGTATCGTCAAAATAGATATGGCTGATACAGGTAAATCTGAACTTGGTTTTCTCAAATGATTAGCCTGGCGAAGGGTGGTTCCCAAAATCACCACGATCTTTTTGCCCACTCTCACAATGCCCACGCTCAGAATGCCCACGATCAAAATTCCCACGGTTAAAAATGCCAACGATCAAAATGCCCACGATTAAAATGCCCACGACTCAAAATGCCCACGAATCAAAATGCCCTCTCGTTTCCAAAAGCCGCTCCCCTTTTCGAATTGGTAAGTTCAATAGAGTCCAGTATCGGACGGCACCAGCCGGCACCGTCCGGCACTCTTAATTCGTCTCTGCTTGCACCGTTCGGCACCAGCCGGCACCGGTCGGCACCAGCCGGCACCGGTCGGCACCAGCCGGCACCGGTCGGCACCAGCCGGCACCGGTCGGCACCAGCCGGCACCGGTCGGCACCAGCCGGCACCGGGCACCTGCTGTGCACCCAAAAACTGAGTGGGCAACCCCTCGATTATCGTCAGCCAAAGCCCTCTTGAATGATTTTTTTTTTCACAATTTCTGCCTGTACAGAGAATAAGCGTACAACCAGGGATCCATAAATTTCCTTACAGGGGGCCTGTCATTTCCTATGCTTCTATATTGATATGATGACCGAACCATCCAGTTTCCAAAAATCCCCGCTTGAGTCGATCGGCATTCTTGTTTGCCTCATTGGACGTGTGCGCCAAAGAGACTCCTCCCTCAAGGCGCCAGCAGCCAATCCCAAATTTTGTCTATCTGGTCTTGAACGTTATTGGACCTTTGGTATTTCTCGAACTACACTCCGTGCGCTCAAGATAGCATCAGAAATCTCTTATTGACAGGCCCCCTATAAAGGAAATTATGGGTCAAGTAACAACCAACTGTGCTTTTGCCACAGTCCGGGCCCTTCACCCGTGAAAGATTGTATCCCCCCACCCTCGGCTCACACTGCTGCGGTATAAACGAGACGATTTTTACTTTGTGCCTGACGTGACCTAGGCTACGAGAGAATCAAGATAAAAATGCTAACACACGATCAGGAGCTCCCGGACTGGAATTCCTGCCCGATTTTCGGCAACATCATCACTTTCATCTGGAAAAGTTTAAGTTTTTTCAACTTGATGATAAAGGTCAGGAAATCCGGCCGGGAAATCCTGAATACGCCCTTCTTAAAATCCAATGACGAATTGCAGCCAGATGCGCTAGAGAAACAATAAAAATCACACGTGAGATCTTGGTATAAGTTATCTGAAGAGGTAATCAGCGATTTGGCTTTCGGTTCATACCGAGCCGCGCATTAGCCCCATGGAAAAGTCAGCACTGAGGTCGGAAGCCAGAACTGACAAACTTGATGAAGTCTGGCAGATCAGAGTTGGGTTGGGCAAATATAGAGGAAGGAACATACGTACACCAAGGAGTAATGTGTCATTGTTTACTTTATGCTAGCTCATCTAGCGGCCAAAAAATAACTAGCCTGGAAGGAATTTTATGAGGGGCGTATGTGTTCAATAATTGTAGCTTACGTATCCGTTTTATCCATTGTTTGAATATGCTTTCCAGTCAGCTTGGGCTCAAGGAGTGTTTACGTTGCGCTCGATCGATGTCAACAGGCTCCGGTGTCTCATGAGGGTAGAGGCATACTCTTCGAACGTTAGTTAACTTTGAACACGGTTTTGGGCTAAAATGAAGACCCGAAACACCTATTCAGGAGTTCTTCGGAGCCCTTGAACAGCTACTATGGCTGACTGGTAGTTGATTTTTGTCACAGCAAGTGGACGCAATGGCACGGTTCAAAGTTAACTAGAGTTCAAAGAAGCAAACCTCTACTGTACATCCAGCACTGAATATGAGAAACCCTCGTGTCCCGTATAATGATACGAGTCTAAGGCAAAATAGTGTATTGCTGTCGCTAGCACACAAACAATCAATTCAAACAAGTTCATCACAGAACGAAAGTCTTCAAAACTTTCAATTTCTCACTTAAACAGACTTTCCACTCCTCTACCCCATTTTTGAGCAGTCCATCCCACACCTTACTCCGACAAACCTTAGTGATGTCGCTGCTTCCATCTAGAGTTACAATTGAAGCTAAGTCCGCCATCTTGGCTTCATTCCTGGCAGTTTCCCAGTTTTGCAATTGGCTTAGTAGGCTTTCGGTGGTCTCTTGAAGTTTGTTGCTGACTGAGTTAAAAGATGCAACGGCAGTAGCAACACGTTGAGCATGCTGGAAGAAAAGAACAATATAACCTGCAATATAACTTCTTCCTCCCAAATACGACCTTGTTATTATTTTGCAAATATATACATAGCAGATTGGTTTTGACAGGTTTATGTTATAGACCTAACGCCCCACGCAAGTTGAGATAGACTGTGTTTGAGAATTCAAAAAAGGTGGATTATGGAGTTAATGTGCCGGTTCCGTATCTACCCTCGCAATAGAATCCAGAAGCATTTTACGGAAGTAACAGGACATAATAAAAAAATAATGTTTACCACAAAAAGCGGTGAAGGGGGGGATCTAGTTCAAACAAAATTCAGCTGAAGTATCAAATAAATATTCCTTGAGCCCAAGCTGACTCTTGCTTATTCTGCTTTTTTATAATATATCTAGCTCCCATACAGAATTATAAGCCTCTAAAATCCCCACCTTTCTCCATTGTTTCGTTTTGTGCCTACGAAATTTTAGCGCTTTTTTGGCCTTGCCGAGTTTTGCCCGTCACACAACGAAACGTTTGCCGGGATCATCAGCGTCTGCTGACAACTCTTTCACACATAAGGATCTGAGAAGGTTTTGTTTATTACTTCTTTTATTTGCTTAGTTTTCACACTTTTGAACCACGGCGCGATCAGTTTTCAAATGTTTTGCGCCCAGCCGCCGCGTCGGAGAGCAGGAAGGCTGGACATAGTCGACAGGCGCTAACAAGAAAATCGCTAATTTCAGATGGAAAGTAATGGTACTTTCGAAAGTTTTTATTTCTGATCCATTTCATAGGGAAAATATTATTTCTAGTAAGAGTTGTGCTTTAAAGTCATATATTCATACACTATACAAAAACGGATTCGTCAGCTGTATTGCTTATGTAGCGATATTTCGGCCCTTGATTGCAGGTTTGTTCCTTCCCCAGCGTTGGCACAGAAGACTGCCAAGAAGACCGACAGCCTGAAGAGGGCCCTTGCCAAGAAGGGCCGAAATATCGCTACATAAGCAATACAGCTGACGAATCCGTTTTTGTATATTGTATGAATATATGAGCTGGAGTATCCGTTTGGCACTGTCAAATATGAAGGGGGGGGGGATCAAACGGCACACTATTTTAAGAAAGCAGAAACATGCTTCAGGCTGAGTAAAACAAGAGCTGAAAGCTCATATGGCACTTGTAAGAATAAGCGAACTGTAGGCGGGAGTTTTTTGCTTGAGAGTTATATACAGAGCCGAATATCATTTTATTTTACACTTGCTGAAGTAAAAAGAAGTTAAAAAGGCAGGTCAACAACTCCTCTTCTTCCTGGGAAGGTTCGAACCTCTAGGTCCCCCCGGATTTTAAACTGAACATCTGAGACACTTGTTCTTGACACTTGTCAAGTTTCATGCATGTCCGATTACCGGTTCCAAAGTTATTCATGTTACTAGTTTCCGGATTTCGCATCCCTCCACTCCCATCACAGTGGCTGAATCGGGGAAAGGATCCAGGGTTGCCACCGGTAGTACAATTGTGCCCACAATAGAACTTTACTTTTACTTTGGCAGCAGATTTTAAGAAAAAGGTAGTTGTCAGGTTTTATTTCCAAGGTGACTATGACCCAGCAACACGTTTTGAGTACTTTTCTTGTTTGGTATTACTTTTTTCCTTTTGCCCAGAGAATTTATTTTAGTAAAGTGGCAACCCTGAAATGATCATATCCAAGTCAATCTGGTGGGGTCCCTGATACGCCTGTCAATTTTCCTCGTCCTAGCTTATGTGGAAGCATTTCACGAGATTTTCGGTTCCCCCTCCAGCCCCCCCTCCACCAGTTATCGGATCCGGTCCGGATTTGAAACTGAACATCTGAAACACCTGTCCTTGCAACTTGTCAAGTTCCATGCATGTCCGATTACCCGTTCCAGAGTTATGTATGTTAGTAGTTTCCCGACTCCGCATCCCTCTGCTCCCCCATGATGGCCGAATCGTGGAAGTGATTATTGCTAAGCTAATTTGATCGGGTCCCTGATACGCCTGCCAAGTTCCATCGTCGTACCTATGTGCATGTGACAACAGTAGCAAAACCCGGACAGACCGACAGACATTACGATCGCTATATGGCACTTGAAAGCTCAAGTGTCATAAAAGACGGCAACTAGAGGAAATCTTCAAACGGGAGTAACTTAAAAAGTAACGACCATCTCTTTTTTTATTCCTCGGAGAAGTCAAGTATAAGTGGAATTGTCGAAGACGCGTAATTCAAAGACTAATTATACCAAAAGATTCTTTAAAACAAGTAAATTTCACGGAACTGCAATTCAAATAATCTCTATTAGAGCCGGTCATATTTTAATCCTTAAACTGTACCTGTTCCCGCAGTCGGTCGAATCACAAATACGATCAGCCTAGTGGTCTAGGACACGGTCGGGTCCCTGATACGCCTGCCAAGTTTCATCGTCCTAGCTCCCCCTAATCTATATCAACTCCTATTACGCTTCAACAACACGTACCAACTCCTTCGACGTTCGATTAGATGTAAGCAAAGAATGACTCAATCATGCGTAGAGTTATTACTTTTGTGAAGAAGGGGTAGGGATTTGACAAGAACTAGAAAAAGCGTTTCAAGAGATTGTGCGGACTCCCGGTAGGATCGGGAAACTGATTATTTCCAGGATGGTTTGGTCGGGTCCCTGATACGCCTGCCAAGTTTCATCCTCCTAGCGCCCCCTAATCTATAACAACCCCTACCAACATTCCACTACATATCCCAACCCCTTCGACCCATCTTATTAGACAAGCTCTCTCCGAACACCCAAAAGATTTGAGCAAACAATGACGCATCCATGCACAGAGCTTTACTAGTGGGGTAGGGGTTTGACACAAACTAGAAAAAGCGTTTCAAGAGATTTCCGGTGTCCACCTCCAGCTCCCCCCCCCAATTATCGGATCCGATCCGAATTTGACAGTGAACATCCAAGACACTTGTTCTTAATACCTGTCAAGTTTAATGCACGCCCGATTATCCGTTCCAAAGTTATGGATGTTGCTAATTTCCGGATTCCCCATCCCGCCACTCCCCCATTGATGGTGGGATCGGAGAAGTGATTATTTTCAAGTTAATCCGGTCGGGTCCCTGATACGCGTGCCAAGTTTTATCGTCCTAGGTCATGTGGAAGTGCCCAAACTAGCAAAATGCGAACAGACCGACAGACAGACAGACATTACGATCGCTATATGGCACTTGAGTAAGCTCAAGTGCCATAAAAACAGACAACAAAACTGCTTTATCACGTGGCGAACCGAGGGGCTACCCACTCCCCGACACCTGCTGTACACCCTTTCTCGGCACCGACCGAAATCAGCGGTGCTGGCGATAAATTAGTGCATTTATCTATCAAACGCTTCTAAACATGCTTATTTTAATGCTCCAACACGTGGCAACCGGTGCCGACACCGGCCGGACACCGCGGCACCGGGCACTTGCTGTATACTAAAATCGAGAGTGGGCAACCCCTCGTGGCGAACGTAAAAGCACGGGAACAAAAAGTTTCAGGATTGCACATTTTCCATAAATACACATGACAGTTTCTCAAGACATATTCGAAACAGCACCAGCGAAGTCCCGGATCCTTTATTTTCAGGTTCCTATACAGCCTGACCATGCACTCTAGATTCTGGACATCTGAAACGGTCCATAATTCGGCGTTCACGGCTGAGTTTTCGCAGGACGTTTTACGTAAAAGGGAATTTGTTTATTAAACAGTTGTGTATTAATTTTTGTTAATTAATTTTTTTCCGTGTCTTAATGTATTTGTTTTTCCCTGTTTAATCGTAACTTTTAAATATTTCGTTATGACCTCGGTTATAAGTCTTTTTAGCGTCTATTTGGCGAATTAAACTGATGGACTGATTATTCACTACCTCTAGACTTTTTTGTTTATGAGTGCAACCAAGAACAGATAACTGACCTCACGGAGAAAATGGTCCTTCAATAAGCGAAATGGTTCCTAACCATGATCATATCTTCAATGCGAAGCAGAGTTTTTTTCTGAAAATTTACAGGTCTTATACCCTGCAAAAATTCTGGTTATATTACTCCGGACTATTTCAGTTCAGATCAGTTTTATTCATAAAAATAATAAGCACCATTAACTCATTATGACCCCACCATAAGGCCTAACATGACCCATTCCTTGAAAGGTTATTAGATATTTTGTTTTAGCAACCAAAATGGAAATCTTCTCCTGAAGACACCTCCTTCTACCATGTTCAAAATCAACAAAAAATGAAATTTCGCGGTCGGTAGGATTCGAACCTACGCTCCCAGAGGGAATCTGATTTCTAGTCAGACGCCTTAACCACTCGGCCACGACCGCTTGTAAAGAGCGCAGCTTGGACTATCTTATGCAGAGAAAGTACATCCTACCTGATTTGCATCTTCTTTCTTCTTTTTCGCTTTCTTCGTCTTTTGAGCTTTCAAGAGAGAACTACAAACACCAGCCAACGATGTACCGATACAAACCGCCTGGAAAAAAGTTACAATTTTAAAGCACAGGTCACTGCGAATTTTATTTCTTTTTGATCTTTGCATGCACGACTAACGGGAGGGCATTTTTTTGGTCCCTGTCGCTGGGTTCAGATTTAATAATATTATTCCGTTGTCAGTTATTCCGTTTAGACTGAGCAAGTTCTTAGAGAGATGAAGCAGTATAACATTGACATCCTGGCCCTTAGTGAAATACGGTGGAAAGGTGTAGGCCAAGAAACACTGGATGATGGATACGTGCTGCTGTACAGCGGAGATGACAACCATCACCGGGCAGGTGTAGGACTAATGATGTCCCCTGCAGCATATCGAACAATGATCAAATGGACACCAGTGAACGAAAGGATCTTGTTTGCACGTTTGGCAACTACACACGCTAAGCTCTCTGTCATTGTGTGTTATGCCCCTACCAATGAGGCAGATGATGATGTCAAAGACAGCTTCTATGAAACTTTACAGGCTGTTACCAAAGACATACCCAAACATGATGTCCTGTGCGTAGTTGGTGATCTGAATGCCAAAGTGGGAACCGACCGCAAGTACTGCCCCGAAGTTCTAGGACCACATGGACTTGGTCAGATCAACGAAAATGGCACATTACTGGTAGACTTTGCGCTCAGTAATGACCTTGTCGTTGGTGGGTCACTCTTCGAACACAAAAATGTGCATAAGTACACATGGACATCGCCAGACGGCTCAACGCGAAACCAAATTGACCACTTTCTGATCGCCAGAAGATGGCGCACGAGCCTTTTAGACGTCCGTGGGTATAGAGGAGCAGATGCTCAGTCTGATCACATGCTCATGATCGCCCACGTACAAGTCAAACTACGTGCCCAAAAGAAAACAGTGCAAGATCTCAAGAAACCGTACGACACGGACAAGCTACAGGATCGAAAGGTCCGCAGAGATTTCTGTATATCGTTACGGAACAAATTCGATGCCTTGGCTGTTGAGGCAAAAGATTCAGATTCAGAAAATGTCGAAGCGGAATGGGACAACATAAAAAGTATCTACACAACGATTGCCGAAGAAAAGCTAGGTTTCCGAAAGAAACCAAAAGAAAGGTGGATCTCAGACGAAACATGGAAGCTGATTGACGAACGAAAGGCGCTCAAGCAGGCCACGCTCACAGCTACGACGAGGAATGCAGAGCTGGCAACAAAACAACTCTACAAAGAAAAAGACAAAGAGGTCAAAAAGAGTGCAAGAAAGGACAAACGACAATTCCTCGAAAAGAAAGCAGCTTTGGCAGAAGAAGCCGCTAGGAAGGGTGATTCCAAGACTGTCTACAGATTGACAAATGAGATAGCAGGAAAACAAAGCAGCCGAATCACCCTTGTGAAGGACGAAAATGGACTAATCATTTCTGATCCAGAAAAAATCGACGAAAGATGGGCTTCCCATTTCGAAAAACTTTTGAATAGACCGACAACTTGTGACCGAGCAAATGTACCTGACATTCCTTTTATGCAATTAGACATCAGTACAGATCCTCCGAGTGCCGAGGAGATCATGCATGCAGCAAAGAAGTTAAAAAATGGACGAGCCCCAGGTATTGATGGCATCTCAGCAGAAATGCTGAAGTACTCAATCAGTACCTGCATATCCATTTGGCTCGCCCTCTTCACACAGATATGGACCTTAGTGAAGGTCCCAAGAGATTGGAGCAAAGGCATTCTAGTCAAACTCTTCAAAAAGGGAGACGCGATGAACTGCAACAACTGGAGAGGTATCAGTCTTCTCCCTGTCCCCTCCAAACTTTTGGCCTCCATCATCTTGCAACGTCTGCGAAAAGCACTGGATGCAAATCTGCGAGAAGAGCAGCATGGTTTCAGAACTGGAAGATCATGTTCTGATCTAATATTTGTGCTGAGAATGCTTGTCGAAGAATCAAAAGAATGGAACAAGAAGCTCTACCTCCTATTCATTGACTTCGAAAAGGCATTTGACTCAGTTGACCGAGATTGCCTGTGGAGAGTTCTGAAGTATTATGGAATTTCCGAGAAAATAGTAGACATGATTATAGCGCTTTATGAAGAATCGGAATGTTGCGTAAAGACTGAAAACGGTACAACCAGATTTTTCAAGATTATGTCTGGTGTCCGTCAAGGGTGTGTACTTTCCCCCATGCTCTTTATAATCATAATGGATTATGCCCTGAGATTCGCATCGGGATACGGTGTAAAAGTAAGCAACAAGCAACTGTTCGATCTGGACTTCGCGGACGACGTTGTTCTTCTCGAAGAGTCTAAAGAACGGTTGCAGCAACTACTTGACACTATCGCCGAGAATGCAGAGAATGTCGGGCTAAAAATAAACGTAGACAAATCGAAGAGCATGGCCATCACAAACTCGCCGCTTGTTCTCCATTGCAAAAACAAGGATCTAGAACAAGTACAGGAGTTCAAATACCTGGGTAGCTGGATTGATTGTGATGGAGAGATTTCGACCGAGATAAAACGTAGAATTGGGCAAGCAACAGGTGCCTTCAATAGATTGAAGCCTATTTGGAGAAGCAACAAATATTCACTGCGACTGAAACTACGACTCCTCAACAGCAATGTATTATCAATACTCCTTTACGCAAGTGAATGCTGGAAAATAAACACCCAACTTGAAAAAAGGATCCTCGCATTTGAAAATATGAGCCTCAGAAGAATCCTGAATATAAGCTGGCAACAAAAAATCACCAATGCAGAAATACGAAGAAAAACAGGTCAGCCCCCTGTCACGGAGTTGCTGAAAAGAAGGCGGTGGACCTACCTAGGACACGTCCTTCGTATGGAAGAGAGCCGCCTTCCTCGAACAACTTACGAGTGGAAGCCAGACGGGAGAAGAAAGCGAGGCCGCCCCAAAAACACAATGAGGCGAACATATGACCGAGATCTGAGGACGGCTGGTACCTCGCTAATACCTGAATGGGAAGACGTCACCGCTGCGGCATCGATGCGGGACGAATGGAGAGGTTTTGTCGACGCCCTATGCGCCACCGATGGCTCTGGAGGAACTAAGGTAAGGTAAGGTAATTCCGTTGTCAGCGGTGCCGACCACACATTAGGCAATTCAGTTTAAAAAAAATGCTGATTTTAATGTTCTAAAACGTGGCAACCGAGGTGGCAAACGGTTCCGGCTAGTGTCAACTGGCACCTGACACTTGCTGTACAATAAAATCGAGAGTGGGAAACCCCTCGCACCCGACGTGACATTAAATGAACGAACAACAGTGATTGCCCACTCTCGATCTTGGCGTATGCTACACCAAGTACCCGGTGCCGGCATTATTAAAATCGAGACTAAAATCTGCATAACTTGAGGCGTCGAAAAATTATATCGCCTGATTTACAGCCAACACTGGTGCAGGCCGGTGACGGGAAAGGATGTACACAAAGTGCATAGAGTGACCAACCCCTCGGGTGTAAGCCTCTTGCCTATTTTCTTGCCTGCTTGTTTTCGGGTTAAAAATAAAGCCTCGTTCTTATTTTCGCTAAATGCGAAAATAAGAAGTTCTTAATTTTTAATATTAAATCGACCCTGATTGTCCGGAGCCTGTTCCTATGCTCGGATGACTTGTGTGTTCCACCCTACTACCGTAGTTACTACGCATGACACCACGAATCCTGGCTTCTTGTCGCCAAGGCTGGAACGCATTTTCCTATTTTCGTCAATGTCACAGGCTGATCTGGCTAATCACATCACAGAGATCGTAGTTACCACGCTAACTACGATCCTCAGCGTGGTAAGCAAATAGTTACTATTTTGAGAAGATGGAACGGTCAGCGTAGTAATTTGTCACGAGGTTGGAACGAAAATAGCAACTAATAGCTACAACTGTTAGAAGGTTGGAACAAGCTCTGTCTGTAGCCTATATTTCCAAAAAAATATCGCACTGACCTAACCAATTTTATTTCCGAGTAGCCTACAAACAAATACTGTCGACAGAATAAAATAATTACAAGCATCGGCTGTATTATCAATAAAATTTAAAAGAATCCATAACAGGTTTTCAGTCAGAAAGAATATAGCGTCAACTTTATCAATGATTACCAAATATCAGGGATGTGAAAGGGAGACTGACTTCTCTGACATTTTTGTTACAATTTTCTAACCCTAAGAAGAAGAAAGAGGAAGATGAAAAGAGGAAGACAAGTATAGTAGGCCTAAGCTAAAAGTTACAAGAAAACAAGCAACAAATATATAAGAAAACTAAAAGTACTGTCAGTTCAAGTAACACTCAGCTCAAATACGGTGAAGCCAGTAAGTGCTCAGAAACTCTCACTCACTTTGTGTGCCAGTATCTCAGGCTCTATTCTACGCAGTGAGATATCGGGCACTTCGTGCATGCGCTCTAGCAGGACAACAATTCAACTGAGCTGTAATGTACTACAGCCTGAAAAGGACCCTTGTCAAGAAGAGCCGAACTATAACTGAATAATAGTCTAGTTGACTTATCGGTTTAGATTCATTTTTCACACTGTACAGCTATTTTAGTGGTTAGCCCCCCCTCCCCGGTTTAAACGACACCTGAACAATGAAACCATACTTGAACACACCACGGAGAATGCATTTACAGACATGGCCACGGAGAGCATTCTTCTCCTGGGCGTGACGTTTTCAAAATAGGGATGTTCGTTTCTGGAGGTTTGCACATGCAGACTCCAAGACAAAAAGCGCAATTCATTCAAATCTTGTACAGCGCTGGCCGGATCGTATTGGAATTTCTTCTAGACAAACGTTTTGGCTTAACTGGTTAAAAATATTCCAGAAGAAGGGTTGACTGGAGACATTTGTTCATTTCTAAAACTGTTCGGTACTGAAATAAGGACAGATGCAAAATCGATCAAAAATCACAGCTTGGAAACACTATTTCGCATTTGGATTGGGTTTTCTGCAGGCAATGGAAGTCATACAGATAGGGATGATACTTGGTACTCTTCATTCAGGTGTCCTTTCACCACTTTCATATCTACAAATAAAGAGATAAATATTCCTTACCTCAATTTCAAAGTACATCTTTTCCTTTAAGTCATACTGAACCACAGCATCAGCCTTTTGATTTCTAAATCCATCCAACATCTCACAAAGTTCCTTCACACATAGTTCCATTGTATTCACAGCGTTGGCTTCCTCAAAGTCACTTAAGCTTTGCACACACTGAACAAGCTTTACAACACATTCAACATACCCACGTGATGTGATTTCGCACAGTCTCGGTCTGAAAGGGCCTTGCAGATGAAACTCGCTACGCTCCACCTTATTTTCTTTTAGTTCTCTCAGTTTATGTTCAAGCTCCGCCCTAAGCCGGTTGAGTACATTGTCTTTCGTTTCAACCCCATTGGTCGCTCCATTGGCCAAGTGATTCTTTTCCGGCCAATCAGGGGAGAGGGCCAGGGCAGCTAGGATTAAATGTAAGAGCTTGTTCCGGAGACTAAGGTAATCGCGCTCCGCTTCAAATGTATCGGACTGTATCTTCGATATGGCGTCGTTCGATACGTTATCGTAGGATATCATGGCTTTGAGATCGCGATTGTCGATGAGGGTATCGCTATCACAGCGATCCAAGTCTGGGTCGGCGTCAGTCTCGTGCGCGGTCTGGATAACCTGAAAAAAAGGAAGTTCAAATCAGGATTTGAGCCCAAATCCGTTTTTTCGAATCTGGCCTTTTTCTTGAGGATCCGAATCTCGTGTGGAATTCAGCATTAACGGAAAGGCGAGCTAGAAGGAACTACAACTTATAAGGTCGGTGACAATCTATAACTAGAAAAAGGAAAACTACAAAACATCATAATCCGGATTGGTTTACAGTGATGCACCCTCCTATGTTATCTGGCGGGAGGGGGGGGGGGGGGGCATCACTATAGGTTAGTCTCCGACTAAGCCAAAATAATCCACATCAGATTCAAGCAACATCACATATCTTTTCTCCCCCCCCCCATTATCCACTAACCGAACTGAAGAAGAGAGACCGAAAAGAAAAAGAAAAATACTCATCGAATCCGAATCCAGCTTGAATAAAATAGTTCATATAACACGGAAGGCCTCTGGGTTCGAATCCTAACTCGGATGCGTAAATCTCACACTAAGCAGGGACCCATAAATTTCCTTTACAGGGAGCTTGTCATTTCCTACGCTTCTATGTTGCTATGTTGACCGAACCAGTCCTACTTTCCAAAAATCCCACTTGGGTCGAATCTGCATTCTTGTTTGCCTCACTGGACGTGCGCACCAAAGAGACTCCTCCCTCAAGGCGCCAGCAGCCAGTCCCAAATTTTGTCTATCTGGTCTTGAATGTGATTGGACCGTGGGTATTTCTCGAACTATCTTCCGTGCGGTCAACATAGCATCAGAAATCTCTTATTGACAAGCCCCCTGTAAAGGAAATGTATGGGTCCCTGCACTAGGAGTGATACCACCATCTCAAAAATATACCACAGAAGCTTCTTTTGACCCCCCCCCCCACACACACTTCACTTCCAAAGAACGACCGACTAGAGCGGTGATCCTTTACTCGCCAAATCCAAATCCAGCCTCAATAAAATACACCTAAGTCGCCCACAGCTGGTCTTACCTGAGCGTTCGTATGCGCGTTGAAGGCCAAATTTAACAGTATATTTTCGGTCGTCGCCATGGAAAATTGGATAGAATCCTCCAGCCTCTTTCTGAACTCCGCCATTTCTGGGATTTTCGAGAAGGTGCCATACTTATAACACGAGATCACGTGCTCAGAAGATTCACGGGTATTGGCGGAGAAAAACCGAAGGGTCTGAGCATAGATGGCGTTCGCAGAGCGTACTTGACCCAATGGCAGTAACTGATGTGACAGGATGTGGGATAGTGAGTCGAGCTGAACATATTTGACATCCAAGGTGTCGTAGATGTCACGTGCACCGGAGCCGCAGCCTATAGGGAAACGAAGACGACTTTTAAACTCGTCCATACTAAGCAATGATAATGCTGTATGATATGTGTATTTTAAACGATAATATTTGAAAACGGATAAAACTAGCCAAGCCGTGTGTGATTTCAGGAACACAGTTGAGTATTAACATCGTCGAATATCTCAGAACATTGGAGCAGACACAGTATCTATACTGCACCTTGTCCTTTAAAAACTAGCTGAAAGATTATCAACACGACAGCTTCATCAACGTCGTAAATTTCTGCAGTAAAAACACAACTCTGTTTCCTTCCTGTTCACTTAGATTAAGCAAGAAGTGAAATGTTTTTATTTTTCACAAACAAGCCCCGCCTGTCGCGTCGTTTGTGATTGGTCCAGACGGAGATAAGGACTGCACAAACATATTAGAGGCAATATATGTTCGCGATTTAAGTCAAGAGTACGTAAAGTAAAACAAAAGAATTAAAAAACACAACGAAACAGTTAGAATATACAATTTTTCACTCATTGGCCAGAAAAAGTAAGTGTTCGAAAATGGCCCTGTTGGAAGAAATAGGAATCGTCCGAAGTAGCATACCTCTTTCGTACTTGGTTAGATCAAGCTTACCTAACAAGGTGTAGAATTTAACCAGAAGCAGCTTGAAGTGATGATTTGCAGGCGAAACTTCCAACCCGTAATGCAGAAGACTAAGTGCTCTCAGAAGGTGTTCCTCCTTGTGCCCTGATTCCACCCACAGGTCATAGAGTAGATGCGCCGCAATTACCAAGTATACGTCGTTTGGCCTACGGAGAAAGCTAAGTTTCAGTCTATCCTCCCTACGAACATATTAAGATATAGTCCTTCCATTTGAGAGGGAGTTTGTTGGAAAAATAATAAGCCAATTGGAACCAACATATGGGCTACCATAGAAAGCACTGGCATATCCTAGAGGGTGGATAGGCCAACACTGCCAACACTTATTTTTCTTCTTCATAAGTCACGTGTTGGACCCAATCAGAGTGGTACAGAGACCACCCCCCACTCCACAGAAAAAAAACGGATATACTCCAACTCCTGACCCTAACCCGACTTCAGATAAAACTTTTGACTTCTCACAAACATCCGCTTTTGGACGAATTCCGGTCAAACTACTTGTCCAGTAGAGAAAATGAAGTTCATATAGTAATCTTAACCCTATAGCGAAGCTCCGATCGTACTTATCGTTCCGATAAGTTTCAGATATGGACTCAGCACCCCAGCACCCCTAAATATGGGGCTACGAACCTGACTTTTGCTTTGACCCAAAAGATTTTCACACCAAGTTTCGACAATTTAACTCAACCCCTTCGAGAGTTAAAGTGCTAACAGACAAACAGACAGACGGAAAAACTACGTAGTCATAGATCACTAACGTTTTTGGATCCCAGAAGTCTTAAAAACAGATGCTGTTTCAAGGATCCTATAGTTAGCGCATTAGCTTTTTCCGAAAAAAACATTAGCTGCTTAAAGGTAATGTTAAACCTTAAAGTAAGAATGTACTTACTTTAATTCTCGTTGGGCAGATTTTCCACTAATTTCCTGAGTTTGTTCGTAAAAGACGCACAAGTCCTTTACTGTCTTCTCTCTGTCGGCCACAGGCGGGTCCTTGTGTCTTCCAAGGAATCGCTCCAATTGTAGGAACAACAGATGCCGGAAGAGCTGAGAAACCTGCAAAAAGGTGAAGGCACAGTCTAAATAAATGTATCATCTGCGACCCTGGCCTTGCTCCACTTGTGCGATTAACCAAAAGATTGCTTTTCTTTTAGTATTTTTGTTATATTATGTTTGTTGTATTCTCCTGTAAAATTTTGTTTGCCAGTAGGCTAATCGAGGATGTCTCTTTATTTTGTCGTGTGGAGAGAAAATGTGTTTTAGAATGACTGAAAGTCAAACTGAAACTTTTCCAAGCGGGAGGCCGTTTTTTTTTTCAAAACAATATTCCTTGAAAAATAAAATCAAAAGAAGGCGCAGTTTCAAGACGTGTGCCGTGCCGCAGTGGGAAGTAGGTGCTGGATTATATTTCCTAACAACATTCCTTCCACCCTTTTATGTGGAAATTCCAACATACTTTTCTACTTACTAATCATTACATAAAAATTATAATCATTATCTAAAAATTATAATCATTATCTAAAAATCATTGTCTGAAGTTGCCAGACCACTTTCTCTCATTCTACACTTCCAAGTTTCCCACCAGCCTATCTTGTTCCTTGTTTCCGGTGTCTCCTACCAATTTCCAACCGTATCAGCAGTTTTCGTATCACGTTAACCGTATCAGCAGTTTTCGATACGATTTTCAACCGTATCGCCGACACGAAGGGACACGGAAAAGAGCAGTTCGGGGGTAAAAAAAAACAAAAAAAAAACACTGAAGTGCCATTAGATAGCCCACCAATAAAATGCTGTACGAAGGTCAAACCTGCGATCATAGGTTCGATTTTCCAGCAATCCCGCTTAAAGTTTAACCGAAAAGGGCTGGGATAGGACAATCTGGTCACCCATCACTTATTCACTTACATTAGCTTGAAGACCAGCTGACAATGCGTTACTTCGTTGTTCCGCTATTCACGAATAATCGATTTTCAAATAGTGTAATTTCCTTGTGATTTGTGGTACTCTATGCGCTTGTATTTTTGTTGTGTGCCTTACGAGAAAGATTTGTGACTTGTTCAGGCACTATAAGCAATCTTCACCAATATCACCATTGCCCACTGAAAAGCCGCGTCTGTGTTGAGATTAAAATTTCCCGCGTCATAGTAGAATTATACGCTGTGGGAGGCCGCAGATATTCTGAACGTAATAACTAGAGCAGATAGTGGAATATAAAAAAAAATCCCTTTGAATCCAAATAATTCAGTGTATTCAAATAAATGACACAAAAATAAGTCTGCTTTTCAGTTAAACTTTAAGGAGAGGATGAATCAGTAACTGAACAAGCTCATTGCCCACCAAGCCTATAGCAACGGCAGGATATAAAAGTAAAGACAGAGTTTCTTCAGGTTTTCAGGTAACACCTTTTATAATTTCTACATATACAAAACAAGGTCAGTTATATACTGATAATAACTCATTACTTTCAGTAATGAGTTAACTGAAAAGCTTTATTCTAGTTTTTCCGATCATTCTGCTCTTTACCTATCTGGGCTTTATCCTATATTTAAGAAAAAAGACATTAGCGATATTCGTTCTTCTTATTTCAGGTTCTGTAAATTTCTTCTCTATCTTCCTCGCTGGTATAGGAATCGAAAGATAGCAAAAAAGTTTTGTCTCCCGAATATTGCTGAGAAGTTGACTGATCTGCACGAAAAGTTTGTCGCCTCACCACAGTTTAATCCGTTTGTTTTACTAATGTTATTGTACCTGTGTCTTTTTGTCTCACGTCTTTTCCGTTTTTTTCTTCAAGTTTCTACTCCACTATTTATCTTTTTGATGTAAGTGGGTAATAAATAAATATTATTATTAATATTAAAAGCCAGCTTATTTTCATTTCTAGGATTTGAACAAACTGAATTATATTGACTCTCTATCATCTTTGGCTCTAGCAGAGACGTTCAGACTATGCACTGCTGGCCCGACAAGACACAGTTTATCCAGACGTGGAGAACTGGAATTTCAACAAAGCGTCATTGCGTGGGACCCCAAAACGATATACTTTTCGGCAACCGTTTACCGTTGTAGTTACGAAATATTTCAAGCATAGATGTACAAGTACACGGAGGTACCACAGATCCGAAAGAAGAAAAAATTCATTCG
Organism: Branchinecta lindahli; assembly: GCA_023053555.1. Taxonomy (NCBI): domain Eukaryota; kingdom Metazoa; phylum Arthropoda; class Branchiopoda; order Anostraca; family Branchinectidae; genus Branchinecta; species Branchinecta lindahli. The sequence continues at coordinate 16,437,478 of JAKZAO010000012.1, read as the reverse complement.
ATCCAAATCGACTTGCGGAGATGAATAGCGGAGCAACGACGTAACGCATTTTTATCCGGTCTTTAAGGCAATTTAAGTGAATAAGTGATCATAGATGGGCGAATCCGATCATGAAAGGATTCGAATCCGAATCCAGGGCTAGGTACGAATCCGAATCCACCATTTTGTGCTGAGGATTCGAATCCGGATTCGAATCCGACCTTAACAAAAATCAAATCTTGTGCGTAGATTATAGTTTAAAGCTCAAAGGTGACACAAAGCACTGATATCTAAGGTTATAAGACAACGTGATAGACTACTGAGGATGGTTGGTAGTGGAGATAAAAAAGTTGGATTCCTAAGCCCACGGTGTAAAAATTGGGCAACGGAAACTGAAGGATCCAGACTAGAAATTTGAGCGGATTCGTAAGATTGAAGGTTTGGAATCCGAGTCCGAATCCGAATCCAGCCTGACAAGCAGAAGATTTGAATCCGACCAAAATGACGAACCCTGGATTCGAATTCGCCCATCTCTGTAAGTGATGGGTAACTAGACTGTCGTATCTCAGCCCTTTTCCGTAAAAATAGACAATCACAACTGATAGAATTCTGGAGCACAGCCGTAAGTTCCAAGGATTTATAAGCGTGTCCGAAAGCTTTCAGGACTGTAAATGCTGCATTTAACGCTGCATTTTTTTAATTTTTTTTCGTCCGAAAGCTCTTACCTTATATGTAGCATTAAATGCGGCATTTACAGCACTAAAAGCTTTCAGACACGTTCTTTATTTCTTCTCTGACACTTCTAATTCCGAAATTTAGCCTTAATCGCCAGCTTCCCAGTTTCGTCTTGAAAATTCAGCGTAATATTTAGCATCTTCGCTGAATTTTTCGATGAATTTTATGCTGAATTAATGCTGCATTAACTGAGCGAAAATTTAAGTCCGAAAGCGAAATGCTGCACAAAATGCTGAATTAATTCAGCATTTTCGTTCGTTTCCGAGCTTTCGGACACGCTCTATGTATTACCAGGGACCCATAAATTTCCTTTACAGGGGGCTTGTCATTTCCTATGCTTCTGTATTGCTATGATGACCAAACCAAATCCAGTTTCCAAACATCCCCGCTTGAGTCGATCGGCATTCTTGTTTGCCTCATTGGACGTACGCGCCAAAGAGACTCCTCCCTCAAGGCGCCAGCAGCCAATCCCTAATTTTGTCTATCTGGTCTTGAACGTGATTGGACCGTGGGTATTTCTCGAGCTATCTTCCGTGCGCTCAAGATAGCATCAGAAATCTCTTATTGACAGTAAAGGAAATTTATGGGTCCCTGGTATTACTAATAGCAGAGAAATAGGATGGATAATTTTACTTACTGAGGTAGGAACGCCATCTAGCTGGATCATCTTTTCAGTCTCCTCCAGAAGCTGCCTCTGCTCATCCGCGTTCAGGTACACAATGAAAGGTTTCAAGTCAGAGAAAGCACAGGGTTTGTCACCAAAAGTCTGACAGTATTCAAGGAACCACGACAGACGATCAGTTCCTGAAACAGGAGTTTGGAGCTAAAACAACACTTCCTATTCCAGGCTGCGTTCGGCCTTGTCAATTAAACAACTCTCTAGCGAACCGAACTGTTTTATTATTTGGACATGTCTGCAATCGCAGAGATCTTGTAAAGTGGTATCTGAACAAAGTAATAGGACTTTTCTTTTAAAGCGCCCCTCTTACTTATTCTGCATATTATATCAAGGCCAGGCTCCCCTATGGACTTGTATTGGTGATGATGAAAGTAAAATGATTTTTTCGGATACCACGGTCAGTTAATACGGTCAGGACCTTGAATCTGTATATACGATACCAGGGTAACTGGCCAGATACTCAGCGACTAGAAAAACGACTTTAGACCGTGACATCAGATACCATGGTATCTGCAAAATCGCAACTATTGTTTCGTTTTGCGCCTACAAGCAATTTTTCAGTCGGGTTGAGTGTACTAGTCAAGCAGCGCAACGTAACATAGAAGGTCCGCCAACAACTCTTTCAAAAATAAGGGTAGCTTAATTATGTTTTTCATTCGTAAGAATTAATAATAATAATATAATTGCAATAATAATAATAATAATATAATTGCAATAATAATAATAATAATATAATTGCAATAATAAGGCTTTCGCCTCTATAAATTTCTCGGGACACTCTACACTCCAAACTGAATTTGATTGAAATTGACACCTGCTTTGAATTGGTTGATATTTTCGGCATTCACAACACTTTCTGGGAGATTGTTCCAATGTTCTACTATTCGGTTTCTAAAGCTCCATTTTCCAACGTCTTTCGGAATTTCTTGCCACTCAGTTTCAAGTTGTGTCCTCTGAGACCGTTGTCATTGAAAGTGAGGATAACATCAGGCCTTATGTTATCATAATAACTATGGCAAATTTTAAAAGGTTCAATCAAATCACCTCGTAGAAATCTGTAAGATAGACTGAGTAATCGTAATTTTTGAAGTGGTAAGGCTTTAAAATTTTAAAAGTTTCAATCAAATCACCTCGTAGAAATCTGTAAGATAGACTGGGTAATCGTAATTTTTGAAATAGTAAGGCTTTCGCCGCTATAAATTTCTCGGGACACTCTACACTCTAAATTGAATTTCAGAAAGGTGGTAGTCGACACCTGGTTGATATTTTCGGCATTCACAACACTTTCTGGGAGATTGTTCCAGTATTCTACTATTCGGTTTCTAAAGCTCCATTTTCCAATGTCTTTTCGGAATTTCTTGCCACTCAGTTTCAAGTTGTGTCAAGACCTGGTAGTTCAATAGTTTCTGTTGCACTACCCACAAATTCAACAGGGCGCCACCAAAGGGCACGTCTTGCTCCGCAAGTTCGAACAAAACAAGAACGAAAAATGCCTAACTACCTTCATATCCAAGAGTTTTGACTAGCAGCAACTTCGCCAAATAAGGTCCTCTCATCTTTTCTTCTGGCCTAATTTCATCCATAAACTTCGCTAGAAAATCCACACCAGCCTCGGACACAAGACCAGCCTTTTTTAGGATCACATACGCATCCAACATCCCTTCATAATAGTCGAACCTGTCCGGGAGGGATCGTGCAAGGTCCCTGAAGAGGTCAAACGCTTTCTGGGCAGCTGAGGGGTCAGTGGTTGCAATTTTCATGTAGGCTTCTGCTTTTAGTTGAGGGGCGGATTCGTGAAGGAGCTTTTCGCCGAGGGGAGAGTCAAGAGCGCTGACTATCTCAGCGTGCTTTTCCTGGAATGAGTTCAAGGTTTTATTATTTACAACAAAACAAAATAACTAAATATCAGGAAGTTACCCGGCAGAGAGGGACTCAACAAATGCTCGGCTATCACTGAAAAGCGAAACATTCAAATAAAATTAACGAAAAGTTATATGTACTCGCATATTAGTGTATATGACTGTGTGACATTTCCGATGCTATTTTTCTTAAAGTAGCTGATTCATGTGGGCCGAGAAGGTAGGAGACACTGTCGTTTTACGATAGGTCGAATATTTACGAACACCAAGTTACCTTCGGTTTCTCCAAAATCTTCATGGTATCCAAGGTTATCCACAAATTACTTTCACTCTTGCAAACAAGTTCGTCAACTTGCCATTACTCATTAAATATTCACTGATCTCCTGGTGCGGGTCAGAGATATACTAGAATCTTCGAGAAGATCAAAGGGCGTGTAAGAGGATTAAAACAACGATGTATATCCCCCTGTGGGCGTTTAGATATGTCAGAAGTAAAAACCCTCGGCTTGTTTGATAACTTTTGGTCTCGGAAGCTCAATATTATTTTGCTTACTTTCAAAGTCTGTAAGAAATCGTTATAACGAATTTAGTATAATTTACGGCGTTTGTTTATTGTGATCTGGTTTATATCCTTAATTCTTTGGACTTCGGGGAATTATCAAGAAAAAATAGAAAACAAAATACTCAAAGAAATCGATAATACAAATAGTTAGTTTGATTTTTCTACACATTTTCCATGTGCCTGACACAATAAAAACAATTTGTTAGATACATAGTCAAACTATGATCCCAGCCTCTCCATGTCGTGCACTTCCGACCCGCGCCACTAGATGACCCAGCGGTCGGATCGAGTCGTGTCTTCATCTTGGGTCTAGGGTGGGGGGGTTCTAGACGTTGCAAGTGCTAGAATGCTTATGATGCATCTCCTTTAAGGAAGAATTTTTGGAAAAATAAAGCGAATTGAATTGAATTTAAAAAAAAAGTGATTCACAAGCATTTTGTAAAGAGGGAGATTTCAGAAGTTAGTAGACGACGTACGTCGTCACTGGGTGTGTGAAAACAGTGAAAAGCAAGCGGGGTCCTTTAAAGCAGGACTGAGAAGGGAAGAAATTAAGCATATAAACTGAAATGAGAATCAAAATCCTGAATATGTATCGAGAATATAAAAATGACCATTTCAAAAATGTTCTTCTGTTTAATGGTGTCGAACTTCTGACAGTTCCATTTAATCACCTGATGGTGCTGTCTCTGCAGACGAAACTGGCCAGTATTATACAGGTGCGTGCGATGTTCATTTTGTATTAGTAAGAGGAAAGCTTTACCTGGAGTTCGAGAATCATGAGGTAGAGAAGAACCTCAGGTTCAGCTTCCATCCTATTTTCGTCTATTGCTTTTCGCACCATCCTTTCTGCTAAGGGATATGTGATTCCAAGTGCCATCTTTCTGTCCCCTGATATTCCCTGAAATAGAAAATAATAAGTTCGTGTGAAGGGCGGCAATATCACACGTTCTGCCAAACACCCCCACGACTAGCCCGTGAAATTTTTGTCAAAATAAGTGCTGATATGGTTGTTAATGATATAAGCATGAACAAGCCTTGGTAATCCCCTTCTATAACTTTATGACATATATAGTACATTTGGGGATACGTGTACATGTATTGCTGAAGAGGATTGCTCATATACGAATAAAGATTCGTCTGTGACTAAAAAAATGTATAACAAGAGCAGTCTGACATCTACGTCGCACCAAGTCTATACAGTGAAAACTCCAACTAGGAAACTAAGGCGATTTTTTTACAAATTCGCTTTGGTATGTTATTTATTTTCCGGACTGAAGCGAGTTCAGATTAAAGTCACGTAGGCTACTTTAAATGATGATCGTCCTCTTTTGCTTGCGTTGCCATTTCCTAAAAAAAAAAAATCATCTACCATTTTACCCCTCTGTCGTCGGCAGATAATGTCATTGTCTCATACAACGTCAGTGGCCCTGCCACCAAGCGCATTACGACACCCAACATGCATCTCCTTTAAGGATATGCTGTACTCGATACTGACTGCCTCCCAATAGTCGTAGATGTTTTCTGCTTCCGAATCAGCAATCCCGTGGCTTTGCCCATTCATTTACAAGTAGCCTTTCAAGGGGTAGAAGGGTGAGGTGGACGTTATTTACCTGCATTACGACACTCATCACTGCCCAGAAATAATAAGGATTCTTCGGCTTGCATTTATATAACGACATGGCAACCCTCTGCTGGCTTTTATAGTCGCCTATCCTCACATATGCCATAAACAGGTTTGTTAAATACTCTTCGTTTGTTGGGTCTTTCTTTAATACTTTCTCATAGACCTGGCAAATCATCTCCGCTGAAAAAGAAAATCAAATGAAAGTGTGTCTAACTTCATTTATTCGGCCCTGTCAACAACAGTTGCCAAATCGTCTTTCGTTCAGGGTTAAAACTATTCTCTAAAAGCCTCCCCTCCCAATCGCGGACCACGAGTCACTCCCGAATGCTGTTCCAAGGCCCCTCCTCTTCTCGTCTGCCCCAACACTTCTTCTACAATCCAGCTGTCCCTTTGTGGGAGGACTTGTCCGGAAGAAATGGCACCAGCGAGATGCCATAGGGTTTCAATAAGGGGCTTGATCAAGAATGGCCCATGCAGCCATGGAGAGAGGACTAAAGCGCCCTGAAGCTGTAACCATAAATAGTCATCATCCTCAACTGCAAGCTACTCACCGGGTTACCACAAACATCCCTATGCCTGCAAGGGCAATTTAACGTAACGCATGATGCAGCCTAAACTATATGACACTGGAATGTCTACTGCTTTTGTGTACTTCTTACAGCATTTTTTATTTAATAAAATGGTACCTATCTTCCACCTTTTGATCTCAAATTTTGGAGAGAGCTTTAATTTAGTTATTTTTCTGTTATCAAAATTTATTAACAATATTGCTGTCTAATCATTACTGTTAACAGTAGCAATTCTTCGAACAATACTAACATTGAACTTGGGATAATGGTTGAAAACTTTTTGAAAATATTGATGAGTTCCTAGTCTGCAATGGTGCAAATTCTGCATTTAACTTTTGTGTCCAATGTCCTTGCCACTGTCTTATTCTGGTGCACTGTGCTTTTGTGTTCAATATCTTTTCCAAATTTGTGATTAGATTATTAGTATTTACATTATTCCATATTTGTCTCTCTAAATGGGTGGTGAACTTGGATTTCTGGTAAAGTATTAGGAGTTACAGCCTTATTTGAGCATTATTTATTTATCTCTTTTAAACTTATTTTCCTGTGTTTCTTACAGGTTTCTATCGTCAGCTGCAATTTCTTTAATTCCGATTTCCTCTAAATCAGCTACCAACAGGGACAGGAACACATATTGCAACTGAAAGGACAAGGTTAGCTTCCTTACTTCTATTTGTTTCCCTGAAACACATTGTCAAGGCCTGTAATGATGTTTCTTCTATTTCTTCCTCCATGATCTTGTTGAGGAGAGCCTTAGCATCGTCAAACTTCTCCATGCGAATGAATATCAGTCCTTTCAGCGCCTGTAAGAAAAGTACCAATTAGACTCGAGCTAGGTTCTCACTCTGCAAACTGGTGCAGGACTGTTCAGCTAAATTTAAGTTAATGACAGTAAAATGAGGGAATTCAACAGAAACTTTTAATTGTGCAAATTCCTGTTGGGAATGACCCTAGCCGGTACCAGTGAATCCCTCTAATGATTGACAACTTCAGTTTTTGTGTCTATGGTGTTCACAAAAAAAAACTAAGAATCAAATGAAATCAGAACACTCATATAAAAATACTCAATTTTTGGACATGGTGCCCCAACGTCAGTCAGTGCATCCCCAGCATGGGAACATCAGTGCTCATAAGTTGGGGCACCACGCCCTGCAGCAAAAGGAACAGTACCCCCATAAAATTCAGCTGAACTGGAAATCTCAAATTTCTTATTTAAATAGAGTTTGACGAGGGTACTGTGTCCTTGCTCCAGGGCATGGTGCCCCAACATGAGCACAGGTGCTCATACGTTGGGGCATGCTTTGACGTTAGAGCACCATTCTCAAAAACTGAGGATTTGTGTATGACTGAATCAGAAAAGTTAAGCTTGCATGATCAATCTTCGTAAATAAATTTGCTGCTTCTGACTGTAATGGCACCAAGCTTCATGAGGGCAGGACTTCTTGACAGAGATCATTAAGAGCCATTTTCCTTTTGGCAGGCTGTATGAGGTAATTGTTTTTACCTCCATGCTTCAAATCTGAACTGGAGTAAGAGTAGGCTAAAGACTCTCTATAGTATAAAGCAATGAAAATGGTTCTAAATCAACTCCTTTACAGTCATCAGCCAGCAGCTTTGGGCAGCCGATTTGGGACCAAAATGATAATGAGTGTTCTTAATTTGCAGCTAGTCTAGGAGCTTGGCCCTTATTAGTTCTAGGATAGTTACCTTTGCTGTTTGAAACTGTGGTTGCTTTTTGAGCAGCTTATCGATTTCTTGCAGAGCTTTTTTATTGTTCATGTTGTCAATCAAATCTGAAAAGAAAAGAAGAATATGATGATGCATGAGAGAAATAAGTGGCAAGTAGGGATCCAGTAGAAATGAGGAGCAAAGGTTACAACAGGTTACAAATTAGTTCTTTGAGTACGCTAGTCTATTCTAAGTCTAAGAAAACATAAGAGGTGAATGTTAACTCCGATTTTAGAAGAAAGCTGAAACAATTGGCTTTTAGCTGATATTAAGTTCTTGATTTCTTCTTCCATTTGACTGTTTAAGCGCCAGTAGTACCAATACACAAAACCAAGCCGACCAAGGTGGTCTACAATTTTTTAGATGCGTGCTCAAAGAAGCAGACCTCTACATTACCTAGATGGGCTAATTAATCTTCTCAAATTAAGAATATGTTCAAGGGCTTACCATAGATCGGCCTTAACCTTCTTTCAGCCACTTCTTTGGACGCCATTGCAATTTATTTCCCAAAAATATGGCTAAATTCTTGATTCCTGCTTTTCTGATCTTTTTTAGGAAAGTTTTCAGTATCAACCCCAGTTGAAAGAAGTGTTGACTTTTGAAGAAAGGAGCGTGAAACTCTACGAAAATCTGCCAAGATACCATGAAGCGCGCAAAAATTCAAAATTTCTAATATGTGTTCTATACACTTGGAACAGTTGGAGTTGGAATTTGCCACTTGCAGCCTAGGAACTGAAAAGGCTTCTGAAGCAGAGAAGGGACTGGTAAACCAAAAGTGTTCATTGATTTTATGCAGTTCTTTATAATAACATGTGGATGTTATTGTTAACACTAATAATAATGCCTAATATTATTTGGCATTATTACTATTAGTAATAATGCCATAATGGTTAAAAATAAAATAATTTATCGTTGATTTTTCGTTTTGACATTTTAAATGTCATTTGTTGAACTTGGAACTGACTAGTTGTCAGTTTTGTTGGTCGTGGATGCACTACTCAACTCAGTGCTTCCACTTGCTTTTTTTCAAATTCTGGAACAAGCCTTAGAAATTCGGGGCGTTTTGGGGAGACGAAACTTGAGTTTCGGTGAAAAAATCGGGTATGCAATTTTTAGCAACGTCGTGTCAAAGAACGCGAAGATCGAAGGTGTTCTACCGCACAGGTTGACGATTTTTAACTGTGATTTCAGTTTATAAAAAAGGTCATGCCTAATAACGGGGACTCGCTGGACATTGAAGCCACCGCAGTACCTTCTGAGCGCCGCAGGCGAGATTTTTTGTTTAATTAGCATATTTTGCAACCAAATTTAACTTTACTTTCCGAACAAAGTTTAGTATGTTCCATCCCCAAAACTGTAAGCCCAAACATCAAAGTATAAACAGAGCGTACTAGGCACCGCAGGCGAAAATTTGGAATTCTTTATGATCAGAGTGCCTTTTTGGATCGCAAATGAAAGCAAGGGCCACGTCAGCTCATAGTGTTTGGTCACGACACAGTGTTAAAGACATTTAACTGGAAACTGGTACATCGAACCTTTTCAGATGAAATGACCATCCGAAACAAAACTGAAACAGAGTAGCCTTGCTGCAACCCACGTTAAATACGTATTGGCAACAGAGAAAGGTGCAAAACAGTATTAAAACTGTGGAACAAACCGTTAACGCTGAAGTAAGTCAACCACTAATTCTGTTGTCGTTAAATTTTAGGGGAGAAGAAAGATATTCGGGGAGTTTTCAGGGATTCGGGGAACGCCATTTTTTTTTCGGGGGATTTCTGGAATTTCGGGGAAATCCCCGAAAATTCGGGGAAATCCCCGAACATTCGGGGACTGTGGAAGCACTGGGACTACTACTGTATTACTATGTGACTTCAGTTTATGACCCAGAAATTATGGCAGAATGCAGGTGAATAGTTTTTGCTAGTTTTGCATCTGGACACTAGTGGACACCCGGTGGATACTACAGACACAGTTGGCTACAGTCTGACTAGCTAGGTACAGTAGAAGAGGGCTAGAATCTAGAAGTACAGGAGGGGTACAGGAGAGGTACCCAACCTCAGACAAGATTTCAATTTCCAAAGAAATCTTTTTTCCGTGAAATCCATCTGGCTTAAAAAGGAACCAGAAAACATGACAAAAATACTAGAGTGAAGCTAATAGAATGGTTTACATGTTGGGGAAATTAACTTTACTTCAATATTTCTAGTTGAATATATTTTGATTTTCAAACAGTTTCACCCATTTTTACATGAGGTCAGATTGCTTGCAAAGTGGTGAAAAAGATAGAGGTAATAAAGCTAAAAACCAGAAAATCCCTTTTTAGACCAGATTCAAAACAGAGAAAAGACAAATAATTGTACTTTTCTGGGACATAACTGTTGAACAAAAAAATCGGATTTTGCTTCTTGACTGTCAGGATAGCATGGAACTTTCATTTTAACATTTTTGCGGCAAAATTAGAGGTTGCGCAAAAACGAGGTCAGGTACCCCTCCTGTACCTGACCTTGTTTTTACGCAACCTCGAATTTTGCCGCAAAAATGTTAAAATGAAAGTTCCATGCTATCCTGACAGTCAAGAAGCAAAATCTGAATTTTTTTTCAACAGTTATGTCCCAAAATATTACAATTATTTGTCTTTTCTTTGTTTTGAACCTGGTTTAAAAAGGGATTTTCTGGTTATTAGCTTTATTACCTCTATCTTTTTCATCACTTTGCAAGCAATCTGACCTATTGTAAAAATGGGTGAAACTGTTTGAAAAGAAAATTATATTTAACAGAAATATTGAAGTAAAATTTATTTCCCCAACATGTAAACCATTCTATTAGCTTCACTCTAGTATTTTTGTCATGTTTTTTGGTTCCTTTTTAAGCCAGGTAGATTTCACTAAAAAAAAGATTTTCTGGAAATTTGAAATCTTGTCTGAGGTTGGGTACCTCTCCTGTATGCTTATCTGAGCATTATTTAACTTTGGTTTTTGTCCACTTGCTGTGAAAAAAGTCAACTACCAGTCCAGTACCAGTTAGCAAATGTAGCTGATTGAGTGGTGATTAAGGGCTCGTAAGAACACCTGGATGGGTGCTAAATGGGTGTAATGGGTCATCATCTTCTCTTTTAAGTTTCAGCCGAAAACTGCATTGTTCAAAGTTAATTTTACATTCAAAGAAGCATATCGATACTGTATGATGGTTTAGGATTAACTTATCTTAAGTAGGTATATCATGACAGTTATAATACCTTTAAACCGTTCTTTCGTTCCAGTTTTAGTGCCTCATCGCAGCATGAAAAATCACATTAGACAACAAAGAAGTCAGTGCATGTTCTGCTAGAACTTCATACATTGTATCAATCCAATTGTGGTAAAACTTCAAAAATGGCTGGGGGGCCTGGAGCTAGATCATTGTCCATTCTGAAGGATGCCTGTATCGCCTGTGCTTCAAACAAGATATCAGAGCGAAAGGTAGGGCAGATTCAATTTTTTTAAGCGTTATTCTTAAGTGTTTTCTTGCCAAGGGTGTAGTGATACGGGTCGCACACTACGATAGTCCCTTGGGTACTTTGCTGGACTGTCGGGAGTTAGCTCATTTGGCATCAAGGGGCAAAAAAGTGGCCACTTAAAAGGGACACAGTACATTCAGCATATTTTATATTGGGAGGAACGCTACGGGACAAATAGTGCCTCTTAACACTACGGGACGACAAAGTACCCACGTAAAAAGATTAATATTAAATTTAGCACATCTTATGTTGCTAAAAATCAGGTATATAAGGAGTAGTCCCATGTATTAATTAATCAACGCAGTGTAATACGAGAATCCGGTGTATTCTTAGAAGTGATTGTGTTCTGAGACCTCAGTATTTTGTGACCCAACAACTGTTGGATCAACATAATGAGTAGGTAGTGAAGTAATAAATAAACATACATGCAAATCTAAAACACCCTAAGAGATATAGACTCTTAGCCTCATCTACGCTACCGTACTACGCGTCCAGTTATACCTATAACAAGGGGACATACTTTAAGGCAGGTCTAAAAAAGAGGAGTTTAAATGGGTGATTTCAGTCCGGTCTAATTCATGCTGCTTGGAGAAAGAAGAAAATACTTAGGAAGAGCTAGGGTAATGGATGGTCTTTTCTCCTGTCCGATGTGTGGGCAGGTGCTAGAAAAGACCTAACATTTTATGAATGATTGTGAAGAAGTAAAAGATTTAAGGATGGAGGTTTTGGGGGTGGAGTACGGGGGGAAAGAATGGTTGATACAGACGTTTGGAGAAAAGTTTTATCTTGGAATTAAAAATCTTGGAAAGTTCATCTGTATGGGAATGTCGCACAAGGGAGCACTTTAGTTTAGTAAGGTTTAAGCTTTTGATTGTGTCAATGTAACATACGTAAATTTTCTTCTATTGTTTTGTGTTTACCATGGCCGCAAGGCTTTAGTGTAATAATCTACTTACTTACTTAGGCTACATGCTTGGTTAGGTGGGCTTCGTCTTGTTGGTTATCGTGCGGTGGACCAAATATGGTTGAAATTCAGGCCCACTGGGACCATTCTCTCGTTCTCCCAAATCAAGATTTTTGGCGGACCATTACTCTTGATACAGTTGATAAAGTTACCACTCTTTGTCACAAGTTTTTCGCTCTTCCAAGCTGGTTTTAGAAATAGTCTTGTCGGACAAGTGTTAGTCTTTATTTTGTCAGTTTTGTCAGTTGTTGCTAAATTAGGAGACTTGAAATTACTCCTAGGAGCAATGTCATGGGACACCGGGAAACACTCTACGGACCTGTACTTTGCATTAACTTGTAACTGGAGAAAAAATCACACTGCGAAACCAAGGAATCAGACATTTCCATTTCGACCCCAGCAACCAATAGGTTAATTTCATTTAAAAGCTCTCTTTTTGTCAAGATTATCTGTGCCAGCCATCCCTGGCTGTTTGCTTATCCTCAGATAGTTTTGTTTTCACTGTTGTTTACAAATATTTTCTTTTTAGAAGGCATCCGAATGCATAAAGTCTCAGCTCGAAAATTCCAGAGTCATTGCTGCCTTGGATGTAAACAGTGACAGTGAAGACAGGGAAAGACTCTTTGGATGGGACATGGTATTTGAGGGAGCCAAGAATTTTGTAATGAAGGTAGGAATTAGCCTTTCACTTATCGAACGAATCGTATCTGTCCTACAGAAGGGGTTACAAGTTTGTTTGGCTTTGCGCAAAAGATAGGCATCGCTCAGCCAGGGGCGTCGCGAGGGGGGGTGTGGGGGGGTGCTGCACCCCCCCAGAAGGCCCGTGGGAAAAAATTCCGGTAAATTTTGACTGGTGCGGCGAAGCCGCGCCAGTTAAAATTTGACAAATTCACCTGAACTTGACGATTTTTAGGGAATCTACCGGATTATTGTTCAGGGAACCTACCGGATTTCGCTCAGGGAATCTACTGAAACCTTTCACAAGGAATCTACCGGAACTTGACTTAGGGAATCTGTCGGAACGTGTCTCAGGGGATCTACCGGAATTTGCCCCACAGAATCTTCCAGAATTCGGCTGAGGGAATCTAGCCTACCGGAATTTTCGCTCAGGGAATCTACTGAAACCTTTCACAAGGAATCTACCGGAACTTGACTTAGGGAATCTGTTGGAACGTGTTTCAGGGGATCTACCGGAATATGCCGCGCGGAATCTTCCAAAATTCGGCTCAGGGAATCTACCGGAATTTTGCTGGTTACCGCTTACAGGGATGACCGCGAAGCACAACTTATCAGAGTGAATCGTGCAGACGGACAAAACATCGAACCTGGACGTTCACCGGGTGATTCCGGTAATCTCCAAAATTTCTGTAGCTTTCAAAAATTAGGCAACCTACCAAAATTTACGCCATTTCCAGCTACAAATATTGTTCCAGGAATAAAATCACAGTACCATCTACTCTAGATTCGACAGCCTTCTCGACTCACAAGTTAGCCTTGTTCCGACATGATCTCGGAAGTCCCCAGGACAGCTTCGGAACAAAAAAAAGTTTGAAGAAATATGGTATTCGAATTCTTTCGTGAATTTTAGTTAAAATTTAACGTTCGTCAACTAGATCGGTTTCACATGCGATTAGTAACAGACTCTCATGAAAGAGTCAGAATATTTCAGTGTTTTCAAATATCAGAAGTAAAAATAAGCTATGCCTTTGCAGTTAAACTTCAACGAGCCTGTCTTTGTTTACCGTCGTTTGTAACACACAATCTAAGTCAGAACACAACAGTATTCTAGAGTTCCTGCAGACAGAGGCGTTACTAGCCAAAATGTTTGAGGGGGACAAGGTATTTACCGACTGGCTGGTCATTTTTACCGACGGTTTTTGCAGATAAAAACGACTATTATTGAGAAAAAAAACGACTGTGTTGACGAAAAATCGGCTGATTTTAAGAAAAAACGACTCTATTTCCAAGAGAAAAATTGACTGCGTTTTTACTAAAAATCGCGGCGCTTTGCCGCGTCATCAGGAAGGTGTCGCGACGCCCCTGCGCTCAGCACCTCTTCCGAGACGTTTCCCGCATTCGCTCCCAAAGTCTGTCGGAAAATCACCCAAAACTTTCCCACTCCGAGAGAGAATTGAATGTAGAGTCTAACACCGGGCATAAGCAGGAGCAACAGGGTTGAATCACTTAGCCTTCTCCTACAAGATTCCTACGGTTGATAGCCAAGGGGGGGGGGGGGCTTGCCCCTCTGCAGATTTTGCAGAACCTTGCATGAAAACACTGGACCATGTCCTATTCCAGTGTACTCGACTTCAATACGTTGAACAGCCATAGAATACAATTCGTGTCATTGCCCAAGAAGTACCACCTCAGTATTTCGACTAGATCCATTCGGGATCCTGCACTCCCTCCTTCATCCAAGGCCTCGATCTTCAAAGCAATGATCAAGATCTTCCGGACGACAGACCTACTTGAGTCAGTCTAACTAATCGAGGCGACATCGCCCAGTGGCGAAGATGCGAAGTGGACAACAAATGATCTAACGCCTTGATGAAAAGAGATGGAGGCAGTCGAAAACATGAAGGAGTCACCCAGTCGTCCACCTGCTGCGATACTTAATTTTTCGATACTTAATTTTCTACAAGCTGAGCTATTCGATTAAGTTGGTAATAGTGTATGTGCGTTTCGCGGATGTAAATGTAGGCCCAGAGTTCGGGATACACAGAGAAATTGAGCTTTGCGAAGTCTCAGTAAAGTTATTCAAATAAATGGGCGATAGAACATCTACAGGAAAACCGATCTGTAATACCAAGGACCCATGATTTTGCATCAATACCTGCGATTGGCGTAGGCAAGTCACTGTCACATGCCACTGTCATATTTTGAAATTTTCTTGGTTGATGTCTTCTAGATTCTATTATTTTCAATAGTCAACAATAAATGACTCCTAACTCGCGAGCGAAGTGGACGGCAAGCAAGCAAGGCGCGTCTTATGGTGTCGTCAGCGCCATAGGGGAGTAGTAAGCAAAAGTGAAAGCTAACTTTGTGAGTAGTGAACTGAAAGAAAAGTGCTGCTCAGTCGGGATTTGAACCTGTGACCTTCGGCCGCAGTTGCCGTTGCGCTGTCGCAAACCACTACAATTGCCAGATGGAAGCGGGCTACATGAACAGGTATCCCGTAGTGGGTTCAAATTCTGCCTGAGGAGCATTTTTATCTTCAGCTCATTACTTGTAATGTTATCATCTCCTGGGCGTCCTTCCCCATCAAGTATAATATTTGGTTTTCTCCACGATGCTCTGCCATTAGGGCCCTGGACTGTCTACGGTGCTCCGACGTTGGAGTTCTAGACTTTTAAATTTGATTAAACAGTTTTCAGGTTTATTTGTCACGGTTAAAGTCTCTTGTCTAAATTTTGTTTTGAAACATTTTTTAAAACTAAGTTGTTGGAACATTAGTTTAATTAAGTTGAGGAACATTGATTAATTAACAAAATAATTTGCCGGAACGTACTCAGTAACACGAGGATCCAAAAATGGGCGTAAAAAAGCTAAAAACGTATTGTTTTTCAGGAGTTGGAAAAGATTCAAAAAGACGAAACGAAAGCCAGCAGCAAAGAGTCAACCAGAACAACGCTTGAGAACTTAAAACGATATTGTGCGTCGTTTATGCGCTTTGTCGTCCGGAAAGCGAACGAAAGAGGGCCCAAGCTGCCCATCTCAGCTCTCATGGAGCACGTTTTTGAAGTGCTAGTGAATCCCATATCGAGGAACGCCTTCGGGAGGTATTATATAGCGATGCTGGATTCAAACATACTGCCTTACCGAGAGAACTGGACGACCTTCGAAAAACAAACATGGGAAGGTAAGCTTTTACTTTGAATTATTCACGTACATGACAGCCCGCTGTTCGAGTTTCAATTTGACATATATGTATTCAAACAAGACAAAGAAGAAATAAAGTTCACCCGTATAGCCTACTGTATGCAACGATTGTGTTATTGGTTCATGGCCAGTTGGCTTCAGTAAACATCTATCTATCCATCTAACGATGAAAACTAAACCTACCATGCACAACAAAGAGTGCTTGGGTAGGGTAGGCTATTATTAGTTACAGTATTTAAATAACAGTCAGAAACAACTTGATGTGTCAAGAGTTTGTCTTTGTTATCTAACGTGGGGAAGGGAACTGTGTAGAAAGTTTTGTCTCGAGCGGGATCATGATGTTCACAAGCCCCTCGGTGGCTCTGTTGGTAGCCCGCGTATCGTGGAATCCGAAGATCGTGGGTTTCAAACCACGCCCGAGTAGCATTTTTGTCTTTCCGTTCATTACTAAACACACAAAGAGGGGAAAATTTTATTTCAGCTGGGACCGTTATATTCGAATGTTTGTAGATCGATGTTTCTAAAACGAATCTCAGAGAGAACAGTTTTGTCTTTCAGTTTCACTACTCTTAAAAAATACTCCTTGCCGAGAAAACCGACAAAGAGGTAGGCTGATTTGCATGACAAACCTTGGATGTGTGACCTGACTTCATTCGAACATTCGGTCAACATTTTCTCGTTTCTAGATTTACTATCATGTGCTGTCCGTTTTCACCGCGAAGCCCCTGCAGACAGTGACCTCACACTTTCTCTACGAGTCATCTCTACCATCTTACGTCTAAGCAGCATCTCCCACGATTTAAGCGACATTCTGCAGAAGCGCGCCGACTTTTTCCTCGAAATCCTTGGTAATGTGAAAAATCCTGCGGCACAGCTGGAGGCGTTGAACCTCTTGAACAACTTTTGTGAGGCAATGGAATTTTCCGATCGGATTTTGGTGTGTCGCATTGGGGAAAAATACCTCGGAAACGTGACTGGCATGTGGCAGGAGCATAATAGTGCGTTGAAGAAAAGTGTGTGCAAGTTTATCATGAAGCAAATGGCGTACCATCATCCGAAAAATGCTGCGAAGAAAGAAGATGGAGCTTTGTCAATATGCGACTGGGATAATTGGAAGGTATGGTTTGGAACTTAGATAGATAGATAAATTATTTATTCACCAATTCCTGTCATGGCTTATACCATGTGTTTGGTAATGTCTTGATGTAGCTAATAAGCACACACATACAATCAAAACAATCGTAAGACGTGTATACAACAATCATAAATAACGTCATAAGTTTAACTAACAAGTTAAAAATCTCAGCATACTTTTCTTTATACAGATTTATAAAAGAAGGGACAGAACTCTTAAAGTAGTTCTACACTGTCAGAAGTCTCATTACATTAAAAGGATAAACTGGAAGCATTCTACCATTTGCAGTGTCTAGATCACCCCCAATTTAAGTCGCAAGTTTAAACCAAGGATCAGTACTGCCGTGGGATCATCTAGTGGTGTGACCCGGCAGCACCCACGTCGGCATTCTCAAAGTAAATCTTAAAGGGCCTGTCGTGGGCCTATCTATATTGCTAATGCAACGTACTTCCGTGACAGCATACATTAGTTCTAAACCCGGAGACCCAAATTTCATTTGTTAGGCCTATATTCTGAACCAGCTAACGACACGTCACTAATCTTTGCACTTGCTGCGATTGAGTAGTTTCCATGCGCATTACGCTCCCGACGAGTGTTCGCGTCTCATGCTATTAATGCATAAAACCCGTTTGTCGGAATTTTGCCGAGATTTCGCTAGAAGTCAATGAGCCTGGGAAAAGGCTGAAATCAGCCAAGGACGTGCATAATTTGCTAAAAGTAGAGCCTAGCTTTACAGTATTCAGATAGTTTTGAATATCAGAATATGAACAGTAAATAGTGCGAGGTGTGCTTTAACAAAACAATCCGACTAAGGGAAAAACATTTAGCTAGGAATATGAAAAAAAAGTAAGAAACAACATTCGTGGGTGCCAATACATGAAAACATCTCCTTGGGGAACGTCTAGTCCAGGACCTTGTTAGACCAGTAAAAGCCAGATTTTTTTTTCTGGATTCCAAACAGCCGTTTTCGTCGAGGCGGATCTGGAAGGTGAAGCCAAGCCAAAAACGTATAGAAGTCTGAGGTGTTGGACACCGCAGATTCCGGATGTCTGGAAGAGTTATTGACAGCTGTGATTGTGATACTGGAAATATTTGAAATGCGAAAAGGACATGTAAGGAATGTTGAAGGATAGCAAAATTAGTTGTCATCGTTATCATGAAATCTGGAAGGGTTGGATTGACTGTGTGGGAGCTAATGGGAGGTTGGGCATCAATCGGGAGTTCCGGCATCACTGTGGCACACCGTCAATCACCTTCATCCTAGCTATGGCCTTCGAAACATAAGCTTTTGTGCTTGAAGCACGTTTTTAGTCAGGTGATCTAGAAGGAAAGTGTGCGTGAACTTATTTTGGACAACGTTTGATATATTTAGCTGTAAAGGCGGAACCTTTTTTTGTTCGTTTTTCATTTTCTTGTTGTAGTGTGGAATTTTATTTATCAGAAGTAACTATCAAAAACCTTACCACCGATTTTATACTTTTGTCAGAAAAAATTATAAAATACACTTAAATCACTTTACCATCTCTGTCATAAGCCATTGTCCCTTCCTTTTCCATTCCCATTTTCCCGTCCTTCCCGCCCGTTGCCCAATGCGCCAGCTAATACAGTAAATTTATTGTTCTTTCTCGTGTTTAGCTGTGTATTTCTTGTTTTGCGTTTATTTATCTTTTGTTGTTGTTGTGGATTTTGCTGTACCATCTATATTTATTGTTAAGCGTTCATTTCCCTTTTTTACTCTGTATGTACTGTGCAAATGCCTTTAATAGGCTGCACGTAATAAATTCATTCATTCATAAACAACACTGAAAAGGAATAGCAACTCAACCATGGAGTTATAATAATCTATTAAGACAAAATAATCGTAAGTTATTTCATATTTCTAGGACCAGATCAAGCGTCTGTACAAGTTCGTCGACTCAGTCGTGGTTGGATTGTTCCGGAGCAAGAAATCGGCAGACCTCTTCCCGGATCTGGTGCCCATTGCTTCGAATTTACTCCACTTGCTGAGTGCACTTCACGTTGACTCGATTGAAGCTTCTGAACCATCCACTCAGATGTCAAGTGCCCGTAAGCGAAGGAGACTGGTTACCAGTTATGAGGAACTTGTGGAAGAGCTGAGGAGCAAAGGCGCAGAAGAAGCTGTAATACCGTGGTAAGCACTAAATACCTGACTAACCTCCTGCTCCCATCAAGTTCATTTCAAATCACTTTGTTTTTCTAAACATTCTTCGTTAAAAAAATAGCATAGGAAGTGCCAACAGAGATACACTAAAATGCAAGTATTAATTTTGATAACAAACAATATACACAGTTTGTTGTTTAGTGCCACAAATTAAACAAGAGCTGCAAGCTCATATGGCACTTGCAAGCTTTTTAGCTTGTATTCAAGTTATCGAAGTAGGATGTGAATGGATAGTAGCTTTGTCAGTGTGATGGGTTGTTTGGTACTACAGTTACGTTCAAAAGAAATGGTCACTTAGTTATATTTGCTGTTGTATAACATATTTGAACAATTTGTTTTAAATATTTTGACATCTTACGGAAAAATCAGCGAAACTTTTAAGCACTTCCTTTTCGACGGTGACGCTCGGGAGGTTTCGATCGCTCCATTCTAACCGTGTCACGTGATTTTCGGTTCCTCCCTCCGACCCCCCCACATTCATCGGATCCGGTCTCGACTCGAAATGGTACATCTGAGACATGAGGTCTTTCCAAATACCAAGTTTTATAAAGATTCAATCACCCGTTCGAAAATTATGAATGTCAATAAAATTCCGGATCCCGGCTCCCCTCCCTCCCCCCACTATGGTCGGATCGGGCAAGTGACTATTTCCAAGTTCATTTGGCCGAGTCAATTATACACCTGCCAAGTTTCATCGTCCTAGAACATCTGGAAGTAACTTAACTCCGTAACACCGGAATTCCGGAACCCCACTCCAACTCACCCCGTAGTGCACGAATCCGGTCCGGTTCTGTCAGTGATGAACCTAGGGATTGTTTTTGTTCCTCCCAACAAGTTTCATCCCGATCGCTCCACTGTAAGCGTGTCACATGATTTCCAGTTCCCCCCTCCGACCCCCCCCCCACTCATCAGATTCGGTCTGGACTCGAAAAGAACATCTGAGACATGACGTCTTTCCAAATGTCAAGTTTCATTAAGATCCGATCACCCGTTCGAAAATTATGCATGTCACTAAATTCCGGATTCCGGCTCCCCTCCCTACCCCCACGATGGTCGGATCGGGCAAGTGACTGTTTCCAAGTTATAGAAAATCATCTGTAATCAAAACTCTTGAAGCAAAAAAGATGATCTTCAGGAGCACGAAAATGTATATTTTGCTCAAAAGTATTGTTTGTACTTTAAGGAATTTTATTGTAAACAAAACCCTTGAGGCAAAAATGATCATGGGCTCATAGGGATCACGAAAATGTATATTTTGCTTAAAAGTACTTTTTGCACTTCGCGGTTAGCATTAGTACTTTAAGGGATGGTCGGATCGGGGAACTAACTATTTCTAAGCCAATCGTGTCAAGTCTTTAATTTTCAAGCCAAGTTTCATCGTCCTGGCATGTCTAGAAGTACCTTAACATGCGATCACCGGAATTCCGGACCCCCCCCCCTTCCTCTAACTCCCCCACAATGCCCGAATCCGGTCCGGTTCTGTCACTGATATACATAGGGCTTGTGCTTGTTCTTCCCACCGAGTTTAATTCCGATCGCTCCACTCCAAGCTTGTCACAAGGTTTCCGGGCCCCCCTCCGACCCCCCCCCCAGCTTCATCGGATCCGGTCCGGACTTGAAATGGGACATCCGAAACATGTTGTCTTTCTACATATCAAGTTTCATTATGATCCGATCACCCGTTCGGAAGTTGTACATACCTCAACATTCCGGATTCCCCCTCCCTCCACTCCCCCCACGATGGTCGGATCGGGAAGCTGTCTATTTCTAGGTTAATCTGGTCGCATCCCTGATTTACCTGCCGAGTTTCATTGTCCTAGCCCACCTGGAAGTAACTTAACTCCGTATCACCGGAATTCCGGAACCCCACTCCAACTCCCCCCACAGTGGACGAATCCGGTCCGGTTCTGTCAATGATGTACCTAAGGGTTGTGCTTGTTCCTCCACCAAGTTTCATCCCGATTCCTCCACTCCAAGCGTTTCCCAAGATTTCCGCCCCCCCTCCAGCTCCCCCCAGAGTCACCGGATCCGGTTCAGATTTTAATCGGACCGTCTGGGGCACGAGCTCTTTCCAAATATCAAGTTTCATTAAGATCCGATCACCCGTTCGAAAGTTATAAATTCCAAAATATTCCGGATTCCCCCTCACTCCACTCCCCCCACGATGGTCGGATCGGGAAAGTGACTATTTCCAACTTACTCATTTGGGGTCCCTGATATGCCTTCCAAGTTTCATCGTCCTAGCTTATGTGGAAGTACCCGAACTAGCAAAACCCGGACCGACAGACCGACGGACGGACAGAAATTGCGATCGCTATATGGCACTTGGCCGAAGGGCAAGTGCCATAAAAACTTGAACTTCAACATGAAATTGCTCAAAGCGAAAGTCGGCTAGGGTGTCTTCAGTGATATTTCGGCCCTTCTTGGCAAGGACCTTCTTGAGGCTGTAGCTGGAAGAAACGAACATACAATTAGTGTCTATATATGCTAAGTAACCTTTGTAAATAACCGTGAATTCAACTTCATTATAGTTTTCTTCGATGTCGTCCCGACAGCTTCAGAGAAGAGACACCTTGGGTGCACTTCACTGTAAAAAGTTTCACCGAGTAAGGATTAAAGTTAACTGCAGTAGGCTATTTGCTACTGGGATTAATCTTAAATCTACTGGGATAAGATTAATTCGAATTATAGATAATCTTGTCTCAGTAGAGACAAGATAGAGACAGTGTAGCCAGATAAATGTATTTGAAATGAAAAAAAAATATGGTACTGGTCAGACAAGCAATCAAAATTCCCTAAGGTGTTCTTTATCGATATCAATCAATCAATCAATCAATCGTTATAATTTGCCATAATATTTAACAAAATAGCAGTGGCATTGTCAAGACATAGTAAAAAAAAAAACAGTTAAAAAGAGCACACACACAAAAACAAGACGCACATTATCTGGCATTGTAGTGCTGAACAAAGTAGGGGACAAAAGATAAGTTGTATCGCTCGCTGGAGTTTGCAGGTGGTTGCTTTAGGGTGACTTTTGAGTCACGAATAAATATGACCATTGCACCACTTCACGAAAGAAGGAAAAAAACTGTGTTCGTTACGTGTGTGCAGAGGGACCAATGGCTCTGGTTTTGGTGCAGGCACAGCCGCTGGGCAAGGGTTCGCCTAGATCCGCAAGAAGCATGCTATTGTATTTCCTTTAACTCTTAACTTTTGTATTCGTCCCAAGAGCGATTGTTGTCGAACCAGATCCATCATTTTTAGGTTGCAAGTCTTAACCCATTTCGTCAGTGTTCACATAGAGGGAGTGCCAGCATTCAATGTGAAATTAACCTTCACAATGCTCTCTTCGTTGTTGCTGCAGTGTCGAGTTTCCTCAGTCCTGAAGCACCTGCTCTCCTGTTTCTCTGCCTTGTTAGACTCAAGTGCGTCAGTTCCAGACCTCACGACTCCCAAGAAAGAAATCCAGATCGCGTGGGAGCTTGCTTTAAAGTAAGTAGTGAGACTAGTACACGTTCTTTAAGGACACGTCACAGTAGAAACAGTTTCAGCTCCGGTTTTTTGTTTTAGTATACGTTCCTCTCAAATTATGCTGGGTTTCTCAGATTCTGTCAAACTACTGCGACTTGTGCTTTTAGTAATTGAAGTTTGCACTTCGTACGTAATCAGTCAGGAACTAACATTTCAGTACATTGATACATATTTGTACATATACATACCATATACGTACATATTTGTTGCAAATTGGGTATTTATTTCGAATTTATTGCAAAAAAAAAAGTTTGGACGACATTTGTAATCTTATTCAGACCAGGGATTCGGAATTTTTTCTTGGTTAAGATGGAAAATTGGCAAGTGAGAACAATGACGGTAGCCTACAGTTGCTGGGAATTTTTTACTTGGACAGGTAGCAAGACTTTCTCAAAGACCCGATTCTTTTATTTATTTATTTGGTACTTCCAAAAACGGTAAGCTTAAAGCTTGTCGCTGTTACAGATAACACTGACAATAAGATCACAGGAACACTGACAGTAGATAGAAACGTAATTTATGCAGCAGGAAAGAAACTAGAAACGCTTGATTTTGAAATTTTGTTGATGCAAGCCAACTTTTAAATGTATTCATATTGTTATTTCTGGTAAAATCTTGTAAGTGTATTAAGTTAAATTGTATTAGTTGTAATAGTAAGTGTATTAGTTAAATTGTGTATTATGTAAATATTTTTATTTTATTCGTATTCTAGCTTTATTTGAAGCTATTTGGAAAATAACTGTGATTGATTGTCTGTCTGTGTGATCGTTCATGGTTTCCAAGTGCGGCTATAACATAAGATATGACCAGTTATCGTCTTGGTCATGGGGGGGGGGGTAAAGTTTGAATAGGTGGTAACGGGTCGTGTGGTCATCTGTAAAAATGAAAGACTAATGAACAGAAAATAAAGATCGACACTGCGGAGGCAGTATGATCGGGACCTGAAGGAGGCCAGCATCTCCATGGGAACCCCTACTTACCCTAGTTACTACGCTAGTCACCGTAGTAACTACGCTTCTTGGCGTCAAGGTTGGAACGCTTTTTTCTATTTTCGGCCCAATATCATGCCGCGGGCTGATCTGACCAATCTAGTTACAGAGACCCGTAGTTACTACGCTCCCGAGCATGGTAAGCAAATAGTTACTATTAGTTACTTTTTCGACAAGGCTGGAACGGTCAGCGTAGTAACTTTTGACGAGGTTGGAACGAAAATCGTTACTAATAGTTACTATTGATAGGGGGTTGGAACACGCTCAAGGTTTAAGTGAGAACCCAGATTGATATTTTGATCATATTTATTCTATCTCAGCAAAATAGTAATAGCTTGACGTTAGCTCTTTATTTTCTTTTTTTTCAGGGCATTGTCACTAAACCAGTGTGAAAAGCAATGCGACGATTTGTTGTCAAAAATCTTGACGTTGAAAACCCTCCCTCTCAGCCTCGTCAAGTTGTTACCAGAAGATATGGTCCGGGGGCGGATAAGCTGCTTGAAAGCATCGCAATCGTTCGCCGCCTACGTTGCACATTACCCAGTAACGACCGAACTGGGAGTAAGCATCGATTGCCATTGTGCCGATTTTTGTAAACAGTTTTCAGACACTGAGCACCAAGCAAAGGTTTCTCTTATTAGAACCCTAGTGTCTGGCCTAAGTAACGAGACGAGTTCAGGGGCTTACCAGGACCTGCCACTAGAATCCATCTTGAACAGTTTAATGGTCCTTTGTTCAAGCGATTGGGCTCCACCCGTATTGACAATGCAACGCGAGGAAGCAAGCGAAAGCAGAGTGGAGAGCTTTTATTTGCAAGGATTACTTCTGGAACCAATCGTGACGCCTGTCATAGAAGAACCCGAAGAAAAAAGGGAGAAAGAGAACATTGCTATTACCGCTTGCCTCTATAAACTTGCCTGGTCTGAACTTGTGAAGCTGTGCAAAGAGATTTCAAATGCCACATCTCTAGCAGAGACGCCCGAGCAGATCTTTCAATCTTCAGTCAGGTTGATATCCTGGATAAGCCTGTGTAGCCGGTTCGAGCATGCAAGCGAAATAATTCCGTCGTCTGATAGGTATGTTGATTTATGTTCTAAATTTACTCCTCGTCTTCAGGTTGGAATTAAGGCTACCCTGTTCTGCATTTCCTAAGCCGACCGTTGGCTGGAATCGCCCAGCGTAGTCCCTCGATCCTTTTACAATCCAAAATGCGCCTTTGTGGTTGAGACGCCGCGCTACTGTTCGCCCAGTTAGTCGCTACTGCTTTTAGAGATTTGAGATTGCTTTATTTGTAAAATCGAAAAAAATCAACTGACGAATCCCCGAACTGACAAAATGCCAAAGGCTCGAAATGGTCAGCTCAGGAACTCAAAACCGTATCCGCGTCAAACACGACAACAATTCCGAATATAAAGAACAACAGATAAATAAAGTAGATCATACCAACCCTCAAGACTCTAAAAGATGTTTTTTTTTTCTGAAAAGAGCTCAATTCTATAAAACAGCTCGGTAACATGTTCCATAGGCTACTTCTACGCCAACATGTCGCAACGAAAAAGCTCCTCGATGAGTATGGTGTCTTTCTGACAGCAGCAGATTTCTCTCAGAAGAAGTTGTTGGGTATGAATGGTACTCCTATAACTACCGTAGGTTCATATTTTTTGTCCTCTTTTTGTATTTATAGAGAGGACTGAGTACCAGATTTGCAATAGGCATATCTCTCAACTTTGGTAGATTCGTTGAATGGTATGTCATCGTGCCCATCCAATTCTTGTTCGGGTCTTTTATTTATTAGCATATTTTTACTCATTGTTCATGAGTTAAATTGACTGAATACCGAATTTGTGATTTGAACTTTGATATATTCTATGCATGATGTGCCATCATCAACGAACCCAGCTCCGACCCAATCCCTGTTTTGAAACTAAACTTTGACTTAAGATGTTAGATATTTCTTTTGGATGAACCGCAGATTATTTTGGAACAGCTGGCAATAGGCTAGGCCTAAGTCACTGGCATGCCCGTGAAACCTTTCGGTACGTCGCTGGGAAAGCTTCCACTACCACTGATTGGACATGTATACTCAAAATACTCTTCATAACACAGTCCTGTGCCGTTACGTTCATGGAGCTGCAAAATTTTGCTTCAGTATTTTTCGCTTGTTTATTGTGTGCTTTGTTTTGCAGTCAGTCAGTACTTCCAACAATGACCCATGACTGCGAACGCCGTCTCTTGGAGAGTTTGAACAGCCCATTGGTCAAGATCTCTCAGAAGCAACTGGGGTTTGACCAGCTCACTCAGGCAGTAAGGTTCTCACCTAGACTCGCCTCTCTCTTCTCCGATGATTTCTTTGATGCGCTGATCAACTTCTTAGCTCCTCCGTCGCCTCCCTCAACCCCTCTTTCTCAGATGCATAGCTCCTTCAGTTTTAGTGCAATGCAGAGCCAATTAGACGCTACTCAGAACCTAGACTGGACTCCAATCGAAGAAGGTGAGACCGAGTCAACTGCTCATAGGGACGTCTTTGACACCGAAAATCTGTCAGATACTGAGCTTTTACGAATAAAGACTGGAATAATTGCTGGCGAGCTTGCACAAGCGACTGAAGAGCGAGCCATTACGCTTCTTGAATTTATTCAGAAACTGGATTCGAAAAATGGTGTTGTGGTCTTGGTCGTCTTTGAAGTGCTGGACATTCTGTTAAAGTATAGGTGCGGATCTGTGACACCACGAGCTATTGAAGAAATACAGTACACTCTTCAGGGTATTGCAGGACATTGGTACAGCGATAGTGAAATCATGGCGAAGTTCCTTGCCATCATGAGGAAGGTTATTGAACATCTTAAGTGCGTCGATGATTCTGTAATCTTAGAAGCAACGATGGATTTACTAAAACCGTTTCCATCGCTTCTGACATCTTCGTCTTTGGGCCCAGAAGTTGCTGCAGAGTTTTTCCACTGCCTCGTCAAGTTGCAGTCTGTTGATCCCCTGGGCGAATGGGCCACGTTTGAAAGTGATGCAAATGCGTTAGTGCCAGCTTTGTGCATTCTGGACGTTAGTACCAAACTTGGTCTCAAGATACTTTGGCATGGCGTTGTCGCCTTGGCAAACGTCAAACTGGACGGAGACGTTTTCGAGGACGTCAGCAGCTACGAAACGAAGATTGTTGAGAAGTTGTCCGATTTGGAAAGTCTTCTTGGAAAACATTGCGTTGGCTTCGGAGAGACCATGAAAACTACGATAACGCTTCAGCTATACAACTTTTGGCTGTTTCATTTTAAGTGGTTGAATCAGACGGTGTTTACCAGACTCGTTGTACAGGTCGCTGAAAAGGGACTGGAAGAATTCGTCCTAAAAACCGCAGGACTGTGGGCCAAGTTGAGTAAGATTAAATTCTCTGATCTCACTGACAAGCTGATGCCCTCTTGCCTATATTACTGGCTCCGCAAAAGTCATATGCTCGAAAATTTCCCTTACCGTCTACTTGGTTGCGCCTCCTATCGAGATTTCTTGAGAGATTTGATGCCCGCCATAACATATGCCCATCTCAGTCAGCAAACAAGCCCCGACCTACAACCCATAGCTGCAGTTCTCGGCCTAAGCACTGAGCGAATAATCCTTAGTGCCTTTGCTGAAGTAGTTGCAGTAGCTGTAATGCATACAGGATCGTCAGAAGCGTTAATTGAGCAGGTGAAGCGTACTGTTGGTGATAGCGTCTGCGATGACCTTCTATCACAGAAAATTGGCCTTGTAGCAGCCGTATTGATCCGCCACAGTTTCGACGGACAAATGCTCTCTGAAATGCTGAATGGGGGAAGACTGCCGATGAGCCTTCAAGGAGGGAAGTACACAACACCAGCAGTGTACCAGACCCTTGAAACCCTGCCGTCAATGCTGTCAAGAACTGGTTCCGCTATGGAGGACTTACTAAAAAGGAACCCTCTTGGATTCCATCAGCTGTTCAGCGAACTCTTCCGTGCGGTGAGAGAGTCTGTCTTCTATGGGGAGAAGATCCTCAGCCTCGGCCAGTTTGGATTTTTCACAGAGATGGTGCTAAGCGCTTCCTCGAGTCTTCCGTCAAGTCGAACTTACGTGATGACGGTATTGAATGAAGCTTTCTCTTCCTTCTTAAACGACCCCGACTTAACTAGTCCCTGCTTGAAGATTCTGAGCAGCTACATCGAAAACTGCTTGGAGCAGGACTCGATCGCATTTGCACACCGTGGACTTGAAGGAATCCTAGATGGGTTGTGCCTCGCTGTTGCAGATCTCAGACTTCGACCAGCAGCAGTGAAAATCTTGGAAAGGCTAGCAGCTGTCCCCGAGGTCCTTAAAGACCTGCCGCATTTACCGAAGATACCCGAACTGGCGAACTTCCAACAGCATCAGGAGATAATGAAAGGATGTTCGACCTTGCACTCAGTCCATGTGAAGCTTCAGACTTCGATTGAGCTAATACGCAGCTTACGAGCGACAGTCGATGACTTTAGTGACCTTTCCACTTATCTGCGTCTTCGTCGAAAATATGTTCTCCAAGCCCTGTCTTCTGGCGACGAGACACTGGTGACAGAACTGGTGGTCTCCCTCATTCGCGTGATTCAGAAAACGCCGCTTCTGTCGGCGTCCGCTCTTCAGGTCCTGTCTGAAGTACCACTACACTGTGTTCGACAAAATAGCTTCCCGGTGGTTGACTCACGGAAGCTCCAGACGGAGGAAATACTGGACGTTTTGGCTTCTGCTATACTGTCCAGAAACTCGCAGTCTGTAAGCCTCGCAGCCTTGGTTCTTTCCGAAACTGTAAACCGTATCGAGTTCTTGGAATATTGGAACACTGTGGAATCCGACCAGTATGTCCTTAGAGACTTCTTCTTACCTTTCGCTAAGGGTAGAAAGGCTTCTCAGAATATCCCAAGACTTGACCCGCAAGAACTGGAACTCATATTGTCTGAAAAGACCGTCTGGTCTGGAGGTATCTCCTATTCTCAGTGGGTTACTAAATTAGTAAATGGCCTTCTTCGCAGCACCAATGGTGTCACCTCGCTTGAGGCGTTCCTCCCTCTGTGCGAAGCGAGCCCGGAAGTTTGTGAAGGTATCCTACACTATGCTGTGGACTGCCTTGTCCGGGTTGCCGATTCCGATCTGAAAAAGAATCTGAACGACAGACTAAATATGCTTATCAGCACGCTGTCGCTGAACTTCAACGATGAACGGAAACCTATTGCCATCCAGGTATTGCGAGTAGTTGAATACCTAAGGAGTCGGTTTGGAGCAAAAGGACCGCTTGAAAAGGGAGGAGCTGGTGGTTTCAAGAGTTACTTTCGTCTGGACTTGGATTATTTGGAGCTGGGAAGCCTTGCTCTAAAATGCGACCACGACTTCCTGTCAGTGATCTATACAGAAGTCGGAATAAGCCATCTTGTCAGGTGAGTGATACACCCCTCGCCTTGTATTATTTATAATGATTAAGGCCGCTCTCTCACTGAGCTACTCAAGTCTTGCGCTGCTTTTGTGAAGACGCAACTCAAGCGTTGCGTCCGGAAAATGTCTTATGGATTACTTATCTGCCAGGACTACTTATAAGACACTTTGCAAAGCCCTGGTGCTGCGACTCATTATAGGTCTTTCTCTGTTTTGGGCACTATTGGCAGATTCAATTCAATTCGCTTTATTTTTCCAAAAATTCTTCCTTAAGAAAAATAGCATTGGAAATGTCACAGAGTCACAGATACACACTAATATGCGAGTACATATCATTTGTTGTTAATTTACAAATGGATTACAAATTCAAACACTGTTTAGTTTCACAAAAGCTTTCATCGAAACACAATGATACAACACATATATTATATACAATTTACTCGTGTTAAAATGTCAATTGGTCAATTTGATCAAAATTTTTCGCGAGAATTCTTTACGGTGCAAGGGAACAATGGTAGTGTCAAAAATAAATGCTAGGATTTTCAACCATAAATAAAACAAAGCATGAGTTAAAAACAGTAAACTAATGTAAAATCAGACAGATCGGAATAAGCTATCGGTGGTGCTATTGCCGATACGATTATGGGGCCCTGACAAATAAATTTAATAGACGACAAAATACTCCATCACAATCAGTTTATGTTGCAGTGTCACGGTTTGAAAAATAAAAAAATTAGAAACACATTTGATAAAATTTCTATCGTTTTTAAAAGTGGACAAGGGCATAGAAAAATTACTGCCGATGTTTTGGTATCCTTCTTTGTTCTTTTTTGGCGCTTTTCTCTAGACCGATCTATTTTTAAGTTTGTGGTGTTTTTGAAATACCTAGTGAAGGCCTAACCCCATTCCACAGTTCGCCCTTCTCCTTTTTCAGTGTTTAAGGAACAGTGCAAAACAAGTAGGCGTTGATCGTCAAAAATCAAAAGTACCCTGTTTCAGTATGCTTAAACATGAAATCCACATGTCCGTACCGCTGTTCCTAATTACAAGAAGCGCTACTATTTTGGGAGTAACTTTCAGCACTGACTGCTCGTTCGAAGATCGCATTGAAAACGCAGGCCTATTGCGCAAGGGACGTTCCTCACTGCGACCTTAGTTTTAATGCGTAGGCGTAGTTTCACAGTTTCTCAATTTCGCCTCGTATACCGTTTGGTATGCGAGGCGTGGGTGCATACCTTTAGGTATGCACCCACGTGCGCCCCCTTTTGGAATACTGCTGTCCGGTATGGAGACCGCAAGTACAACAAGACCAAAGGTTTCGATGGGATCCCAAAAATTTTATATTTGATCCAGACAATTGGGTCTTGTCTTCGCCAGACTAATCATCTGAGAAAACCAAGTTCAGATATACCTGTATAACCCATATCTATTCTGACGATACTGATCGAAACTTCCTGCTTTACTTCTGCCAAATTTCCAGTTTCGGCCGAATTCCGAGCAAACTACTTGTCCGGCAAAAAAAAAGAAGTTCAGAAACGAATTAAGCGTATCTCCTTATCCCTACAATGAACATCTAATCAACTTCAAATAAAACTTTAACTTATAAAAAATCCGGTTTTAACCGGATTCCGGACGAATTATAGGGCCGGGTGAAAAATGATTGTCATATACAGATTCAGCGTCTCTTCTTACCCCGAAAACTGTCATCTAATCAACTTCAAATAAAACTTTTGCTAGCTTTTAACGAACTTTCCGGTTTTGGCCGGATTCCGGGCGAACAAGTTGTCCGGGTAGAAAATGCTTTCCACATAAGTGTTCAGCATGTCTTCTTACCCCTAAATCGAACATCTAATCAACTTCAAATAAAACTTTTACTTTTAACAAACTTTCCGGTTTTTGCCGGATTCCGGACGAACTACTTGTCCGGCAAGAAAATGGTTTTCACCATCGTGTTCAGTATGTCTTCTTACCCCACAATCGACTATCACATTAGCTATTTATTTTGTTTGCCTATTAATTTGAACCGCCACCCATAAATGTAGGACTACAGAGCCCATCTACCAACTCGACCTTACTCTTGACCCAAAGGATCCTCACACCAAGTTTCATCAAAATACCTCATTCCGTTCGAGAGTTATTGTGCTCACAGACGGACAGACAGACGGACAGACGGACAACTTTTGCGATGTCATAGGTATCCCTCCACTTACGTTTTAGGATCACAAAAACAACCTATCCTTCAACTGTCACTACTGTTTCTCAGAACTGTCAAAGTAGGTAAACACCTACTGAAAAGCCAGCTTATATAGCGGAGCAACGCGTTACCATGGGGTTTTCTTGTTCGTCAACTGAGTTGAGCGTTTTAACATTATTCCGCGAATCTTTAATATCACCGTCAAAACATTGATAGCATAACACAAGGATGCACAATTTCTCCAAACAACTTTATTTACTTTTCATATCTTCTACAGAAAATATCAGCCTACCATTTCATTGCGCATCCGTGTTTTACTGTTGACAAGAAGAAATAAGCACCAGAATCTCCGTCTCCCTATCTTTGTGATACGAACATGAAAAGTCGACTAGATCCCTATACCCTGCCCAATGCAAACGAGCGGAGGGTAGGAGCTACGCGGAACATCAAAACTCGTTCAAACAGCTATACCGCAGTAAAGCCCCGAAGAAGAAATTTCCAAAAGTAAAAGCCGATTGGTTGCTTATCATTGTGACGTCACATGTGACGCGCTGCAGAGCGCAGTCAGCACGCCTCCTGCAGATAAGCTTGGCGGCGAAGAGGGAAGTAGACGGGCATCTACTAAAAGCTCTGCAAGTACCTCTAGCTCAGGTCAGTTTTATCGGGATATCCATCGTCGCTCCATGGGACCAAAGACGGAGGTTCTATTGGCCTATTTTTTTCTTGCTGTCGAGGAATTTTTGATGGTGAATAAAGTGCCTTCTTACTTTTTCTGGTCGTTTTGGTGTAAAATGTATTATATTGCGATCCCCTGCTGGCGAACCTCATCAGATGAATACACCAAAAGGCTCATTCATCTATCTTTATGGTACTGTTGATATGCAACCGAAATGGCGCTTGATTTGTTCATTCTCTGCTTGCTACTAATTAAAGAGAACTGCGATACACTTCACGAAATTAGTTCCATTCTTGCTCCACAGCAGTCTCAATCCTCTATTTCTGCTTTTCGCTTACAGTTCTGAACCATTGTTAGATTTTGCGAAACCCAAAACGTGAATGGGAATCTCGATGGGAATCGTCGAGCCACGACGAGAACTTACTTCCTAGTCGGAATATCCCTTTTGATTTTCCCTCTCCCTGGAAACGTCTCTATTTGTGCAAAAGTGGGGATATTTCATTCAATTAGAACAAGATCAAAGATTTCGATGGGATCCCAAAAATTTAATATTTGACTCAGACAACTACGTCCTGACTACGTCTTGTCTACGCCAGGTCCAGTCTTCGCCAGGCTAATCATCTGAGAAAATTAATTTCAGATATACCTGTATAAGCCATATTTATTTTGACGATACTGATCGAAACTACCTGCTTTACTTCTGCCGAATTTCCGTTTTCGGCCGAATTCCGAGCGAACTACTTGTCCAGCCAAAAAAAAAGATAGTTCAGAAACGAATTCAGCGCATCTCCTTATCCCTATAAAGAACGTCTAATCAACTTCAAATAAAACTTTAACTTATAAAAAAAATCCGGTTTCAACCGGATTCCGGACGAAGTATATGTCAGGGTAAAAAAACGATTGTCATATACATATTCAGCGTCTCTTCTCACCCTTGAATCTATCATCTAATCAACTTCAAATACAAATTTTACTTTTAACAAATTTTCCGGTTTCAGCCAGATTCCGGGCGAACTACTTGTCCGGCGAGAAAATGGTTTTCACCATCGTGTTCAGCATGTCTTCTTACCCCTAAACTTAACATCTAATCAACGTCAAATAAAACTTTTGCTTTTAACAAATTTTCCGGTTTCGGCCGGATTCCGGGCTAACTACTAGTCCGTCGAGAAAATGGTTTTCACCATCGTGTTCAGCATGTCTTCTTACCCCTAAATCGAACGTCTAATCAACTTCAAATAAAACTTTTGCTTTGAACAAATTTTCCGGTTTCGGCCGGATTCCGGGCTAACTACTTGTCCGGTCAAAAAATGGTTTTCACCATCGTGTTCAGCATGTCTTCTTACCCCTAAATCGAACATCTAATTAACTTCAAATAAAACTTATACTTTTAAGAAACTTTCCGGTTTCAACTTGAAATAAAACTAATAAAAGCCCATCTACGAACTCGACCTTACTCTCGCAAAGAATCCTCACACCAAGTTTCATCAACATATCTCACTCCCATCGCGAGTTATCGTGCTTACAGACGGACGAACGTACAGACAGACGGACGGACATCCAACGTCTAATCAACTTCAAGTACAAATATAACTTATTACACATTTTCATGATTCAGCCGGATTCCGGGTGAACTACTTGTCCGGCGAGAAAACGGTTTTCATATTCGTCTTCAGCATGCCTTTTTACCCCAAATTCGAACATCTAATCAACTTCAAATGAAACTTTTACTTTTAACGAACTTTCCGGTTTTAGCCGGATTACGGGTAAACTAATTGTCCGGCGAGAAAATGGTTTTCATATTCATGTTCAGCATGCCTTCTTACCCCAAAATCGAGCATCTACTCAACTTCAAATAAAACTTTTACTTTTAACAAACTTTCCGGTTTTGGCCGGATTCCGGGCTAACTACTTGTCCGGCGAGAAAATGGCTTTCATATTCATGTTCAGCATGCCTTCATACCCCTAAACCGACCTTCTATTCAACTTCAAATAAAACTTTTACTTTTAACAAACTTTCCGGTTTGGCCGGATTCCGGACGAACTACTTGTCCGGTGAGGAAATGGTTATCATATTCGTGTTCAGCGGGTCTTCTTGCCCCATAATCGACTATCACATTAGCTGTATAAAAATATTTTACTTGCCCCTTAATTTGAACCCCCTCCCCCACCCCTAAATGTAGACCTACAGGGCCCATCTACGAACTCGACCTTACTCTTGACCCAAAGAATGCTCACACCAAGTTTCATCAAAATATCTCATTCCCTTCGAGAGTTATCGTGCTCACAGACGGACGGACAGACGGACGGACGGACGGACGGACAGACGGACAGACGGACAGACGGACGGACAACTTTTGCGATGTCATAGGTATCCCTCCACTTACGTTTTGGGATCCCAAAAACACGGTTTACCTAACGAAAGAGCTAGTATCCCTACAGAAATGCGCATCGAAAATTATAATGGGACCTGGCTACGATCAGCCACTGTTCGCTTTGAGAATCCCGAGTCTCTGCAACCGAAGAAAAGAACTAATACTAAACGTCGGGAAAAAGCTGCTGGCAAATAAGAACTACCGATCCTTGCTCCCTCCTGATGCCCCAAAAAACAAGACGGCAAAATAAATTATTACATGTCATGTCAGAGGACGAACCTCAAGGTTCATGAACTCGTTTGTGCCCTTTTAGTTGGTGTAATGTATTTTATTTAGTTCCTGTAATGACCAGCTTAATTTAGCATCTTCTGCCGAAGAAAGCTACGGAGTCGGTTTGCCAGTAAACGATTTGATTTGATTTTCAGTACATCCCGAACCTTGCAAAACACGTGCATCCAGATAATTAAAAATACACCTTATAAACTCATTATTGTTTGAAAAAGGGGGAAAGATGCATGGGAAGATTACTGCCGATGTTTTGTATATGTTTATTTATTTATTTTTTGCTCTAGGGCGCAAGAGACCGGCCGCTTTTCTGTAGATCGATCTACTTTTGAACACGTCCTGAACCTTGCAACAAACATCAACATATCAAGAGATGTCGTCTGCGAAGCTCTTCAGAAAATCGGTTTGAGTGATGACGTACGTGCTCTAGAGGTCCCGAAGCTGCAGGACGTGGAGTCAGTGGCAGCATCAGTCACCACTTCTACCATTCCTGTTAGCATTATTTCGCAGTTGCAGAACGCTGGTCTCCACAGTCTCCTACGCCCGCTAGTGAATAGTGAAAAGACTTTGGGGGAATACCAGTATGAATGTGCCTGGAGGTTAAGAGACTGGAACTTAACTGTCGAAACACCGACTGGAGGCTTTCAAGAAATAGTCTATAGCTGCCTAAAGTCCTTCCGATTTGCTAGTCCTATACAGCTGCAACTGCAGTCCGGGCAGTTAAAGAGTGTAGTAGCGAAGGAGTTTCGTGATAAAAATTTCTCCTGTCTGAATAAGCTGTTGCCAGTGTTTGGTGAGCTCAGTATTTGCAGTGATATTGACCGGCTTTTGTCTCTGCTGTCGACTGATGAGAGTGCTGCGGCTTGCCTTGAGGCAATGTGTGACTCGTCGCGGAAAATTCAGCAAGAGGACACAACCTCAACGGCGTACCGATCTCTTGAGCAGCTGCTGGCTTTGCGTAGTGTCCTCGCGACGGAGCTTTTTAGAAATGCTCCGGAAGTTAGTGAGCTGCATCTTGCGCACAGCGACATCGCTATCCAGTTTGGAGACTACAATTCTGCCCTGAGGTATGCTTTAATGCGTTTTGAGACTTTTTGAGACTTTGAGACCATTGTGCATTCTTGCAGATACCATGGTATATGTTACCCGGTAACTGGATCTGCAATTAGTCCGTTTTGTGCAGTTCCCGTGATATCTGATATACGGTTGCACTGCAAAAACGACTATTGCCGAAATTGCGCTTTTCAAAGTCGTCCCAAAAGAAAAACTGATTTCCAGTCACATCAGTGCCAAACTTCTTTCCCACCAATTTGACGAGATGACTTTTCCAGATACCACGATCAGTTACCACGGTCGGACCTTGGTATCGGAGTATCAGATACCACGATAACTGGCCAGATACCACGAAAGCTACAAAAACACCTTTTGACCGTGATATCAGATACCACGATAACTGCAAAAATGACTTTAGACCGTATGTCAGATACCATGGTATCTGCAAAAACGCAACTAATGAATCAATCGATTCTTATAATGCAGTCTATACAACACAGGAAATCAAATAAGGAAAATAACACACTTATTGTGAGTCTTCGTAGATTCTTCTTATCAGTCTTTCTCTCTGACGGTTTGGTCTGTCTAACTTAGCACTTTCAGCTGGATTTAGTGATCCTTGTTGATCAAACCTTTTTTTTTGTCCTGCATTTTTTGCCCCAACCTAAAAAAAATCTAATTGCTAGACTGTTGATGGGGAGAGGAAGATAAAACGTTGTTTTCAACCTTATCTTGCTTTAATGCGTTTTGAAACTCCCCATTATACACCAGTCAATGGTTCAATCGATTGTGTAATTTATAGACCATACAAAAACACGGGAAAACATAATTCATATAAGGTAAACAGCAAACTTATTATGAACCTTCGTAGATTCGTCGTATCAGTCTTCCTCCTTGAAGCATGGCTCTGTCCATGTTCACACTTTTAGCTGGATTTAGTGTTCCTTGCGGATCAAAACTTTTTTGTCCAGCCAGTTCTTAGTGGTTATTTATTTTTGCCTCAACTTCAAACAATCTCATTGCCAGACGGTTGATGGAAAGAGGAAATTAAAACATTGCTTTTGAACAGCATCTTTGTCTAGGGTCAAGGATTCGCATATCGGACTGCAAGTATGGTGGGCACAGACTGTAGGCCTATATGTGACCTATTGACTTTTTAAGGCTTACCAATTGACTTGAAGGATACGTCATACTCGTAATAGTAGTTCATTCTACTTCCGTTAGTAAATAGTAATATTTCCATCCCTTCCCCTTCCCGAGATTATTAACGTCACAAGTGTTAGTGTGTCCCATCTCCTATATTAGCAATACACTGATTATCACGCTTATCATATTTGTTCTCTTTACGTGAAAATATGCGAAAAACAGCTGAAGTCGTGTGTAATTTTCTATACGCATAGCTTAGTTATAAAGTGTGAAGAAAATTCAGACCCCAAGCTCCTCTCTACAGAAAAACAAAAATCAACCCAACTGCAGAAAAATCTCTACCCGAACAAAGACCCAACCGAGCAGCAAAAACAGCAGCCGTGTCCAAAATGAAATCTCAGCAACCTTTTTAACTCCGAACTACTCTCCAAAAGGAAGTTCACCAATTTAGATATTTAAGACTAAGCTAGAATCTTCAGTTTTGTTATCACAAGCACAGCTTACGTATCTAGGCAGTTCTGCAAGCTCGATTTCTTTTTGGGACACAGTGGCGCGGGAGCAACAACCATGCGAAGTGCAGTGACGTCGTGAATAGATAGGTAATTTGAAGCAGCCAAACAGAATTGCGCTCCCGCCTATGGTGTATGGGTACGCTCTACGCGTTAGGAACACAGAGCGTGTTCCACCCTACTTACCGTAGTTACTACGCTAGTCGCCGTGGTTACTACGCTAGGCTGGAACGCTCTTTGAATTTTTTCGGTCAATATCAGGCCGTGGGGTGATCCGACCAATCACGTTACAGAGATGCGTAGTTACTACGCTAACTACGCTCCCGAGCGTGGTAAGCAAATAGTTACTATTAGTTACTATTTTGAGAAGGTTGGAACGGTCAGCGTAGTAACTTTTCGTGAGGCTGGAACGGAAATAGTAACTAATAGTTACTATTGGTAGAGGGGTGGAACACGCTCACAGTGGCGCGGGAGCGCCACTGTGATAGGTAATTTGAAGCAGCCAAACAGAATTGCGCTCCCGCCTATGGTGTATGGGTACGATCTACGGAGGCGGCAAGTTCAGAGCTGTGTACCAAAAGCTTCTCATGGGGAGAATAGGAGCTTGCTTAACTGCCTAGATACGTAAGCTGTGATCACAAGTTTCGTTTTTTCCATCTTGAGCGGCTTTAAGCCTGAAGAGGACCCTTGCCAAGAAGGGCCGAAATATAGCTGCAATAAATTTCAGCTGACTTATCCGTTTTGCACTGTCAAATGTGATTCGCAGTCAGCTTGGGCTGAAGGAATATTTAGTTATAAAGTGGTCAATTATTTCAGAACATCTGAGCAGAAATGCTGTAGTGCGAGGTGTCCTTTAAGGCTTACTGTTTTTCAGAGTTTAAAACTTCATTTGCGCCCAGCGTCTCCTGGATTAATAAATTACACGAATTTGATTTAGTGTAGCTTTTAATTTTTCTTCGTTAACCGATGTTTCCAGATGTTGATGAAAGCATGGCGTACTCCAGAGTTGGCGATAAGCTAATTGGCGGAAATTTGCTAGAAGAAAGCGTTTTCTTCAGAAGAAAAAGAAGCGTTTTTCTTCCTTTTTTAGCTGAACTTAATAAGTGTTTCTTTCAGATATCTCGCAACGATTGCGGATACCACCTGTATCGAAACAAGCAGAAGTCTAGGCTGGGAAGTAACGCTGAGGAAATCCAAAATCGCATGGTGCAAGTTAGAGAGCAGCACTGCCATACGGATGATTCAGCCGCTAGTCACCCTTGCGAAGTCCGATTCCGTAAGTGACCGGTTCTACTTTATGCCCGGGCCCCACTACAAACACACCTGTTCGTAAATCGGTTTTTAAATGTTTTTAAGTCCGGTTTTTAGCAGTTTTAGACGTTCCTCTCTCACCCGTTCATAAAATCTTGGAATGGAATAATCTATGTCCCATTTTTAATTTGTTGTGAACCACCAATAAGAGGGGATCGGTCTTCAAAACGTCTAAAAACCGATTTACGAACAGGCGAGTCCATAGTGGAGCCCTGGCATTAGGGACAGGACCGTCAGCCTAGTGCGAAACAAGTGAACAACAGTTCAGCAGTGGCCTATTTAGAGGGGTATTTGGCATTGTTTGATGTTTAACTTGCTCCAGACAGTTTCGCATTGAAGCTTTTCTTTTTGTAAAACTGGATGGGAGGCATTGGGAAAAATTTAAGAATTGATACATGAAAAAAAGAAGACTTTAAGAATTGTTTTGTTTCTTTGTTAGTCGTGAAATGCCGTTAGGCTAAATCACGTAATAAATTCATCATATGTGAAAAATGAGGAGAGAGACTAGAGAGAAAAGTTATGTCATTTCCTTGACCGAAGTCATAATACTCCACTGTCGTTTAGTAATCAGGTAGGTAGGTAAGTAGGAAAGCCACAGTAGCAAAAGCTAAAGGATAGGCAACACAGAGAAAATAAATAAACACACATTAATAACTAATAACATCTAAATAGTGTACCATCAACAACGAAACTTGAGATAAAATTCAAAATAAATCAGGGAACCGAACAGGCACAAATGAACACCAAACGTGGAATTTTATTTGTTGTTGAAGTAATTAGTAATAAGGGGGGAGAACGAGTGGAGCCGATGGGCGGTACCTGACAAACGGCCTGGGTAAATTTGAATGTCGTGTGGAGCAAGTCGGTTCAGGGAGTTGTTCGGAAAGAAGGTGGCGGAATCTGACTGATTGCACATTTTTTTTTACCGAAATCAATCGTTAAATTTTGGCGTCTTTTTTTTAACGGTTCGAGCCGGAGGGTCTTAGAACGTGGTCATAACTAGTGTAATCGTGCGAAAATGTAATTTTAACCACCCGCTTCTGGATTGATTAAATTTGGTCATGTAATCCGACGTAAGAACAGGATGCCAGGCGGCACAAGCGGTATTCTGTATGAGGGATAACATATATTTTAACTATTAGGAAAACAAACCAATACAGCATTAAAACGTTGATCTTAAAAAGAAGACACAACAACAATCTTATCTTTTTCAGACAAAACCGAAGAGTGGGATTGCCGCCAAGACCCTTCTAACATATGCGAAGTGGCTCAGAGACTCCCAGACCGCGACCACCACCGTCATCATCAACGACTATCTCATCCCCGCGTTGCAAGATGCCCGCTCCACGAAGGACATCGGACTGACAGCCGAGTGTACCCTTCGAGTAGCTGAATATACCGACAGCCTCTTCGATGCTTGTTTGAAGTCGCTGAACTCAGAGGAGACACAGAGAAAAATCAAGCTAGTGCAGGCTCGGGCTGCAGACCTCGAGAAACTGCAGAAAGAGTTCGAGAAGCTTCCTGAGAGGTCATCAGAAAAAACGGTCATGCACAAAAGGAAGTACTGGATTCAGAAGGAAAATGAGGTCGATCAAAAAGAAATCGAAGAGCTTCGCAGTAAGAAGAATAGATATGCACTGGTAAGCATTTTGATGTATTTTTTGTCGTCAAAACCAATCAAAGCACAAATGATAGTAATATATGATATGTGTGCACTTCAGTAAGGTTTTCAAGCAAAGAAAAAAATAACGCCCTAGCTCCAGAAATGAATGTGTTGTCTTTAATCCATCCTTTGTTTTGGGCTATAACCTTGACGACGAGGGATGGACAATTATGATGTTTATTCGGAAATCTGTTATTTGGATCTACTTTTGCGTTAAAGCAATCGAGAATGGAGAAAATAGCCAATGGACCCTTTAATTCTAGTGAGGCTGGAGCTAACTTTCATTCGTTTTACAGGAGGCCCTGCAGTACTACATGGAGTTCCTTACCATGAATCACTCTATACCCTCAAACTCTGCCACCCACCGACTTGTCTCCATATGGCTGAACAGCGCAAACAACCAAGAGCTTTGCCTTGAATTCGAGAAGAGGGCAGCAGCTATACCAAGTCACAACTTCCTGCCCTTGATTCCTCAGCTCACCGCGAGGGGCGTTGTGAACGCCAGTGAGCAAGTGTGCGAGGGTTTCAAGTCGGGCATATCAGCGCTGATTGAAAGGTGTGGCTTTGAGCACCCTCACCATGTTCTCCCGTCACTGTTAGCGCTACAAATGTCAAGCGAGCACAGCAGAGAGGACACGGTAAGGGTACATTTTATCTCCTCGTTAGGTCTTGAGGCAACCTCATAGAGACGTTTGTTGCTTAACTTCCAACGGTTCCATTTTCGCCCACCTACTGCAAGTCACTTTCACTTACTTCTTCAAGTTAGACCCCTAAAGTCTCTTCAGAATGCTCAAGTTTGTATATTGGATGTCTATACCGTTCTATATCCGTAGCCTACCTCTATTTCCTCTTTTGTATAATAGTAACTGTACTGGAAAAAGCCCGACGGCCATATACAAGTTCAAATAAATAGTGCAAAACACGTAAATATTACTAAAAGAAACAACAGCAAATCTGTCAACGTAATTTATAGATTGGGCAGAAGTTCACTGTAGTTGCCTACAGTAGGTGTGCACCATACCTATTTTACCTCCGACACTCTGTATATTTATCTATACCTTTCTGTACCCATACCTCTGTTACCTCAGACACTATACGCATACCTCGGTAACCTCGGACACTCTGGTAATTACTGCACAGTGCAGATGTCGCAGGTTGTATATGTTAACCTCAATAGCTACCTTAAGAGGGGTGAGCTGGATGGTTCAAGGAGTTAACGCTAAAGTCTATGCAGATTTTCAATTGACACAGAGTTTCAATCCCTTGTATTTTGTATTTTGAAGAAGGTAATTGTTTTTCATTTATCACTCCCGTGCCATTCGTGCCTTGCCCTTCGCCGGGGGTATTTGTTAAATTATGTGTGTAAAAATATTGAAAAGAATAAATGAACCTGAGCCGGAACTGGAACCCTTGTCTTGAAGCCGTAACGGGAGTGGAGCCCAAATGACTATGTATACTTTGCATATTTGATAATCCGGCATTGCAAGCCATTTCTCACCGTTCAATTACTCCTGTTTCAGGAAAGGATAGCTGCCGCCAAGTGGATGATATCAAAACTAAAGGCAACTAAGCACGTGGGCCTCATCATCAAAATGGAACAGCTCTACAAGATTCTCATCGACCTATCCAACACAACCGCCAAGGACAGTGAGAAGTATGAGCTTCCGAAGAATCATCCACTGCTCACATTTCCTGGGCTTGAAACAATCCCTCCGATGACTTATACAATTCCAGTCCGCCTCAACGGAGACTATCAGAACATATTAGGTAAGAACACGTCCGTCACCACCAAATGGCCGTTTCAGAAAGCCACGGTTTCATCAGAGTGCTTACCGTGTCCTTACCCTACATCTGACTGTCTCTTACTTATCCTGTCCGTCTCCTTGCCGGCAGAGGCGCAGTTTGGAGGCAAATCTCAAATTGCGTAACTATTTTTTAATCAAAGGTCAAATGCAAGGCTATGTTGTTGCTTTAAGGTATATTCAAAAACGACTTTTAATTTACCCCAAAAAGAGTAATTAATTTTCAGTCTGAGGTAGCGTTCCAGTGATTTATTACAAGTTATGATGATAAGAGGAGCGGCGAGCGCCGTATTGTCGTAGTTATAAAGCGCTCTGGGATGAAAATAATAACAACACGGACATACGACATCATTGTTACGCGAGTTCCAGCAGAACCGATAGTAATTTTCACTTATGATGCTCGGGACCATCACGTTCGTTCTAGTCAACTAAGGAACCTAAATCTGACAGTTATTTACTCTTTTCTTGTTTCTTCCTGTAATAGGGACTGTTTAGAAAACAAGAGGCGTCTGTTCAACAAAAATAGTGGATAGGATTCGACAGCGGCCTTCGCTGTCAACTGAGGAAAGTCACAGTATACCGTCTAATGCTGCCAGTGCTCACTAGGTAGCATTAAGCATAACTAAATATAATGCTGCTCAAAGAAGAGTAAAACAT
This sequence comes from Branchinecta lindahli, assembly GCA_023053555.1. Lineage (NCBI taxonomy): Eukaryota > Metazoa > Arthropoda > Branchiopoda > Anostraca > Branchinectidae > Branchinecta > Branchinecta lindahli. The sequence continues at coordinate 16,394,481 of JAKZAO010000012.1, read as the reverse complement.
TAGAATTCCTTTTATTTATTTATGTGTTCGATTCGTCTTAAAGCTGGAATAGCCTTTAACACAATTCGCATCATCTGTGGGTCCGTCAGCCAGTCTAGCGTTTTTAAAACTGGATTTCTTGCAGGTACCCAACGGTACTCTCCAACAATCTCGATGGTTGGCGGCATGAACGCTCCCAAGAAATTAGAGGTTCTGGGTAAAGACGGCAAACGACGCTACGAGCTCTTGAAGGGGAGGGATGACACTCGTCAAGATGCTGTGATGGAGCAAGTCTTTGCGTTTGTCAACACGTGTCTGGTCAAAGAACGGGAGGCAAGGGAACGGCAGCTGAAGATCAGGACGTACAAGGTCGGTGAAATTTAGCCCGTTTTCGGAAAGTTTGGGATATGCTTTTCTGTTCCATCACTGGACGTATCGAAATCTTGCCTGTTCCGCTCTTGACGCTTCTGCACAGCTAATACGGGCTGGGCTATCCCATACTTCCTCGATATGATGTTGTTACTTGACCAGATATCAAATATTTTTTTCCTACACAACGGCACTACTGGAATTCGGAAATAAGTAAATACAAAAATTGATATTTTAAAGGCTCATATGGATTCAAGCTCAGTATATGTACTTTAAGTAGGCTATATAATTTGTTTTGATTATTTCCAAATCGACAATTCGGACCCCCACATATGCCTGAAGGTACAGAATGCATATAAGTTGTGTTTGTTTGAGTTGGAAGAAGAGATATTTTTAGGTATCTCGAAATAAAGGATTAGCGTTGCTTTTAAATAAGTGCGAGTAGTACCTTACTTAACGTTGTCTTTCTATACAGGTTGTTCCACTATCTTCCCAGTCAGGCGTTATTGAATGGGTTGACAACACACAGCCCCTAGCAGACTGGCTGAACAGAGCTCACTCGAGCAAAGCCCTGTCGTACTACCCCTCGGACTTGAGTGCGGATCAAGCCTATAATGAAGTAAGAAATTTTCATCGTCAAAGATTAGAAGTAATCGTTACCAGCTTAAAGCAGAAACGGCACGATCCTCCTTTTACATTACCATGACTTTAACACTCCTAACGATCATTCGGAAACCCGACGACCCACCTCCTTCTCCCGCATCGATCCAGGTTTCGGTAAATTGGGGCTGGACTTTGTGCGGATCGGATCCCGCTCTGCGCATCAGGATGATTAAGATGACGTAGAATACTCTTCAGCCCAAGCTAAGTGCGATTTTTTTTTTTCAGTTCATTTATTCCCAAAATTCTGATAATATAAAATGCACGGGATTGTCAAATTACAATTTGACTAATTCACATTAACATTACGGATAAAATAAGGCACAAATGATTTCAAATAGCATTCATTGCTATGGGCGGGCTGGTTCGTTGGCTGAGCGGTCTTAGCTGCCCTTGAGATACTCCTTAGGCGTTTTTCCGTGACAAAATTGTGGGCCACACACTTCTGAGTGTTTTTCGCGGAAACGCGATTGTGTGCCACACAGTCGAGCCACAAACTGCAACTCGCGGAAACGCTGTTTTGTATACTTTTTGGGCGGTAATTTTTCAAACGTCTGAATATATAAATAAAAATCATGTAAAATCTCAATAAGTAGAAATCCATGCTTTCGTCCTTACCATTCCGTGCAAAAAGGATCTTCAGTTTTATGTCTAAATACATGAGAAAGTTTTTTATTTTATTGTTTTGACGTTATTTTGCTGCTAAGTTTGAATTTCCCGCCAAAATCGAGCCACAAAATTGTCAATAACCTCGGCGTTTGTTTGTCGAATTTGAGCCACAAAGCGAGCCACGAAAATCTTGTTGGTCGCGGAAACACGTTTGTGGGCCGCACAAAACACCGCGGAAACACTCTTTTCGAGCCACAGTCGACCCACAAACTGTTTGTGGGTGCACGGAGAAACGCCTCTTGTTGGGCGAGTATCCATCCTTTTATCATCTTCGGGTGGCAGGATCACACGGTGCATTCCGAGGCAAGGCACTTTAGTCCGAATTTCTGTGTGCGGAACTTCCTCACAGTTGCGTGAAAAAACACTAAGTGATATTAAAAGTAAACTCAGGTTTGGTTATTCAAAAATTGTTGCGAACCGAGGCAAATATCGACGAAGTGCTTTAGCAAAGCTTTACGCTTGCTTTTGTAATCCAGCTGTTCTGTTCAACGCTGGTATATACAGTATCTTGACAGAACGTGATCTTAAACGGATTATAATCGATTATTTTCGATACTGTACATTTCTACTGTATTTACCACGTTCGCACAGCAACCGCAAAATAATGTGTTTACGGTGCTACTGATATACTTGTACTTTTGAAATCCTTACACGTGGATTTACTGGCTGATGCTTGTTTGAGGTTAAATCCTCACCACCGCCTTATTAGGTTATTTTAGTCTTTTTTGTTAACGTATTTTGTCTTTTTCTTTCTTATTTTTCTCTTTATTTACTCCACTGTTTATTTTTGTCAAAACTTTAGTGGGTTATAAATATACTTACGTACTTACTTATTGTGAGATCGTCCCGACGCGACGCAAGGGTTTTCATCCCTAATTCTCCCAGTGCTTGTTGATAGGATTTGTAGTTAAAGGAACAGAAAACTTGACTCAAACTTGACTCGGGGTCGGGGAGCTAGCTAACATATCAAGAAGGTACCCTGAGTCGATATTGAAAACATACTTGTAGCGTCGCCCACTACGCTTGTGGTATTTAAAGCGAGACAAACTTGCGGGTTTAGAAATTTCTAGTAAAGCCAAGATGCGGTCTGTACACATCTAAGAAACAGGGGAGGTTGTATATATTTTTTTTGCTGTGTTCAGAACTCTAAGTTATTGGAACCAGCACTGGTGCACGACAACACGACTGATTCAAGTTTCAGTAGGGACGTTCTCTATCGCTATTGGTGCTAGTGTCGCTGCTATTCAAGTGTGTGTCACTTTTTTCAAGTCTTGGCGCTACTCCGTATTGTTATTTTGCTCTGTTTTCGAGCGTCCTGGACAGTGGGGCGACTTCAGCCAAGTTTCTCCCCTAAGGTACTTCCTTTATAACCTGCGCATTTTCAGATGAAGAAAGTCAGTGGCCTCAGCGAGAGCCGTAGAGTGGCCAAGTTCAAGGAGGTATGCACAAAAATGCGTCCAGTTTTCCATCATTACTTCCTCGAAAAATATCATTCGGCCCCTGAATGGCTAGAGAAGAGGACGCAATACACAAGAAGCGTTGCTTCCTCTTCAATGGTTGGATACATTCTTGGTATCGGAGACAGACATACGAGCAATATACTCATCGACAATGCCACCGCTGAGCTTGTTCACATTGATTTTGGTAAGTCAGCGAGCTATCGTTGTGTTAGTGTGAAAGCCTGATTAACAGTTACGTTAGCTGATTTTGTTCCAGAGATATTTCGGCCCGTCTTGGCAAGGGAATTCTCTTCAGGTTCAAAGTAAGAAAAGTGAACATGTCGTAAAATAAATAAAGATTCTAGAAACTATAAGTATCTGATTTTGGTAAGGTTCTTCATAGTTAAAATTGGCGCTGAGATTTAATTTTGGGCACGGCAGCTGTTTTTAATTATTTCCTTTGTTTTTTTATGGTTTGCTTCCAACAGTTTTTATTGCGTTAATACTTCCGAATTAACACCGCCATGGTAACTTTTTCATTCCTTAGAGAAAATTCTGAACGTTTTTCTTAGGTATTTGACTGCACTAAATGGACAAGTTAGCCGAGATTTATTCAAGCGATATTTCGGCCTTTCTTGGCAAGGGTCCTCTTCAGGCTCAAGTTAGAAAAACAGACCTGTGATTGTTTGGGGGAATTACGTACGTGTGAATCCGTTCGAGGACAAGCAAGTTTAATGGTATTTTTTCTCATTTTAGGCTACGCTTTCGATCAAGGGTTGGTCTTGCCCACTCCCGAACGAGTGCCTTTCAGACTCACGCGTGATATCGTAGATGGCATGGGAATCGCAGGCGTCGAAGGAACCTTTAGAAAGTAAGGATTAGGGCTATTTTCCCTACAAATTATGTCTTTGGTTTTCATTGGTGTTTCCATGAGGTACCGCCATGTGCTCCCTGAACGGAATGTGACTCCGACATTGCAGTCCTCAACCCTAAACAAATGCAAAAAATTGCTTTCTGATTTATTTGTCAAGGTAAAAGACCCTTGTATAACTTCCGTCATCATATAAATGTTTATGTTTTAAATTACTTCCGTGACCGTCCAAAGTTTCCCAACAGAAGAAAAAGAACTTAAAAGAAATAGCCTACCATACAGTGGTTCCGCTTTGCAGGATTTGTCCTGAAATTCAGGATTTTTGGATCCTGGCAGGATTTTCTTCAGGATATTTGAGAATCCAGGATTTTTCAGGATTTCCGGACTTTTTTAGGATTTCCCAGGAATTAGGTGTTTGAGGAAAACTTAACCATAGCGGATGCTCTATTTTAGCTATAGTCTATGGCTACGTTTGACGTTCCGCTTTCATCCAACTTCTAATATAAAAAATGTGGTTTATTCCTTTCGTTTGGAACCTATGCTTCTGATTCTGTCTTCATTTCGGATCACAAAAATCAAGAATAAATAAGGGGAGAATTGAGAACTCGCATAACCTTGATGTCAGCAACCTACGTCTCCTTCTAGCCGGCATTATTTACCGGGGGTGGAGCCTGGGTGGGGCTTCGCGCGTTGCCTCTTGCAGTATTAAGTGTTACCTCCAGAGCAAAAGTGATGAAGCAGTCAGAATAAGCGGGAATTTCAAACAGTGCGAATTTCCGAGGATTATACAAAGGGAAACAACTTTTCAATCTCGGGTCAGATTTGCAATGTGAACCTTATGCTTTTACAACCCTTCACAAAGACGATTAAGCCCAAGGGAATGCGGCATTTGATGACTCAGGAGTAATTAAAGGACACCTGAACGATCCTACCATACTTCCATGAACCCCTCAGATCGTCATTCACAGTACCGGTACAGAGAAGAAGAATTTTTTCGCTCCGTAATTTCGGCGCTATCCACTCTTGAAGTTCCAAGTCTCCCTATGGCGATCCGTTACGACCTCCCAAGACAAATTTAGCGCCAATATTTAAACTGTCATTATCGCATGGATAAACGTACGTTGATAACGCATGGATGGATAAACAGCGCATGGATGGATAAACGCATGGACTGTTACGGCGTGGACTATTACAACATGAACTGTTACGCATGGACTGTTACAACTGTTACGGCGAGCGTTACGATCAAGACAAGTCGGAAAAAAGGCTGAAAATTATAGCACGGTGAAACTTCATCCGATTTTTGTCCGGTTTTCGAGAGATAAATGGTAAGCAGTATGTAAAAGTGGCAATTTAGGGTGTTAGACTTCATTCAGATGACCTTTAAGCAACTTGAAAGTTGAGTCATAGACCTAACATGCATGCGATAAGTTCAAGGACCGATTAAAGAAACGTTCAAGGACCGATTAAAGAAACATTCTTGATAGACCATTATTGACAGAATTAAATTTTTTTTTAAAGAAGCGTTGGATTTTTGTGTGGCGGCATGGTATCCCAGTTAATGTTTTTTTATTTGCTTTCTTCTTTCTTTTCTTTTTTCTTCCTCTTTTAGTCATTTTCTCTTTTTTTGACAAAGTGTGTGAAAATTAATGTAAAGTGAAGTTTTCTATTGACTGCTCCCACAGGCCCGTTTGGATTTTCCTGCAGACAGAGGTATGACTACGTGTATCAAGAATGGTAAGCGGATTAAAAAAGATTTGTTCGTGTAGGCTACTTTTAATACTGCGAAAACTACCCGAGAAAATGGCATAATTTTGACCAAAAAGTAATAAGTTTTAAGTAATAATAAAAAATATGTTGATAATGAAAAATTTAGCCAACTACCCGAGAAAATGATATACATTTTGACTAAGAGTAATAACTTATTATCACAAGGCGAGACGTTTTAAGATATATTACAATCAGCAATTATTAATTCAAAAGCAGACCATTATTATGCTATAAGTTACTGGTACGTTTGAAAATTAATCGAACAGGGGACATATCTAACTGTTATCCGGTTTCAGGTGCTGCGAGATCACTATGTCCATCCTGCGGGAAAACTATCGAGGGGTGCTAACACTCCTTGAAGTGCTCCTCTATGACCCTGTCTATCTATGGGAGATGACCCCGACGAAAGTTGCAGTCGTCCAGAAGAAAAGAGGAAGAGGGGCGAACGAATCGAGAGATGATACTACAGCTGAGAACCCTGATCAAGGTAAGAGTCGTCACAGAAGTTCAGTTAATCCAGGATGGAAGAGGCAAAGGCCTCAACAACAGTAGGAAAGACAAGAAACTGCGCTGAAATCGCTTCGTGGAAAATCGAGCTGCCCACTACCTAGCGTCTGTTTTTATGGCACTTGCCTTGCGGCCAAGTGCTATATACCGATCACTTTTCCGTCGGTCGGTCGGTCAGTCCGGTGATCGCGAGTTAGGGTACTTCCAGATGTGCTAGGACGATGAAACTTGGCAGGCGTATTAGGGACCCGACCAAACTAATTCGGAAATAGTCATTTCCCCGATCCGACCACCGTGGGGGGAGTGGAGGGAGGTTGAATCCGGAATATTGACGTATTTATAACTTCTGAACGGGGAATCGGATCTTAATGAAACTTGATGCTGGGAAAGACCTCGTGTCTCAGATGTCACATTTCAAGCCCGGAATGGATCCGGTGACTTTGGGGGGAGTTGGAGGGGGGGGCCGGAAATCGTGTGACATGTTCAGAGTGGTTTGATCGGGATGAAACTTGGTGGGACGAACAAGCACAAGCCCTAGATACATAGTTGACAAGACCGGACTGGATCCGAGCACTGTGGGGGGAGTTGGAGGGAGGGTTCCGGAATTCCGGTAATCCCGACTTGAGATGCTTACACATGTGCTAGGACGATGAAACTTGGCAGGCATATCAGGAACTCTACAATTTTAACTTAAGAACAGTCGTTCCTCCAATTTGAACATCGTGGGGAGAGTGGAGGGAGGGGGAATCCGGAATCTTGAGGTATGTCCAACTTTTGAACGGGTGATCGGATCTTAATGAAAATTGATATTCGGAAAGAAATCATGTCTTCGATGTCCCATTTCAAGTGCGGACAGGATCCGATCAATGTGGGGAGTCGGGGGGGGGGGCGGAAATTGTGTAGAGTTAACGGATCGGAATGAAACTTGGTGGGAAGAACAAGCACAAGCCCTAGATACATAATAGCTGACAAGACCGGACCGGATCCGAGCACTGTGGGGGAGTTGGAGGGAGGGTTTTTGAATTCCGGTGATCCCGACTTAAGATGCTTACACATGTGCTACGACGATGAAACTTGGCAGGCATATCAGGGACTCCTACAATTCTAACTTAAGAACAGTCGTTTCTCGGATTTGGCCATCGTGGGGGGAGTGGAGGGAGGAGGAATCCGGAATCTTGAGGTATGTCCAACTTCTGAACGTGTGATCGGATCTTAATGAAACTTGATATTCGGATGAAAGAACTCATGTCTCAGATGGCCCATTTAAAGTGCGGACAGTATCCGATCAATGTGGGGAGTCGGGGGAGGGGGCGTAAATTTTGTGACACGCTTAGAGTGTAGCGATTGGGATGACACTTGGTGAGAAGAACAAGCGTAAGCCCTAGATACAGCAGTGACAGAACCGGACCGGATTCGGTAACTCTGGGGGGAGTTGGAGGGAGGTCCGGAATTCCGGTGATCGTAATTTAAGGTACTTCCAGATGTGCAAGGACATCCCTTAATGTACTCTTGCTAACCGCAAAGTACAAAAAATATTTCTAAGCAAAATCTACATTTTCATGATCCCTTCGAGTCCATGATCATTTTTGCTACAAGGGTTTTGCTTAGAAATGAATTTCTAGCACCCTTAAAGTGAGCATCTTAATGGAAAAGTAAAAAAAAAAAAAAATTGACCAAACCATAGGCCTATATATTCATGATCCTAAAAGGCCCATGATCATTTTTGCCTCAAGGGTTTTGATTACAGATGAATTCCTAGCGCCCTTAAAGTGCGCATCATCACAGCCAAGTGCAAAAAAATTTTTTTTACCAAACGATACATTCTCGTGATTTCCAGGGGTCCATCGGCATTCTTATCTCAAGGGTTTTGCTTACAAATGATCACATCAAACCCATAAATTGGCGAATTCCTACTTTCACCCTTTTACCAAGCCTACAAGTGCCATATGAGCTTCCAGCTCTTGTTTGTCCAGTTCAGTTCAATTTATTTCTTCAACAAATTCAAAACTCAACATATTCTTAAACAAATAGCCCGTCTCAATATGTGACAACAGGTCACCTGTGTGAGACGGACAAAAAATTACTTTCCAATTTTCAAATGTAATAAGTGAGAGCAACAAAGAATGTAAACATTGCTAACATTGCTTACAACAGCATTTGACACGTGTTGTATGACGATGATTTCGCAGAATGATCGGTCGAATGTCAATTGAGCGATCGTTTTAACGACAGACCAACCACTATAAGGCGCTAATTACCGCGGCTCACGGGGTTATTGGAGTTTCCTGTCTTTCCACTGCTAATGTCTTTGGGAAGAGGTACTGTCTTCTGCTTTTCTGGAGCTGTTCAATCGCCCAACCTGCACTCTCTACTGAGTTATTTAGACTTGCAGGAAGACGGAGTCATCTAGCGGGCTTCGAGGTAAACAAGTAGAAAGCTATGGCAGTGCACTGGCATATTCAGGCGGGGGTTGGAAGGGCACAAACCAGACAAATAAGTACTTGGCGCTATAAGCTATTCCGAGATTTTACCGTTCCTTAGTTGAATTCAGGGGAAGTGTGAAGAGAAGGTTCTTTGTTTGAGGAAGGTTGGCGACGAACTGACTAAAAAGGTACTGACTAAACTGGTAAAAGGTAACTGTAAGATCCCGATCTGGTTCCCCTCTACTCCAGCTGTAATGCATACTTTGCAGGCTTCCTGTCGGAGCAAAATAACAGTAGGGAGTAGCCCCGAGACTAGAAAAAACTGACAATGCACCAGAGCAAAATAACACCAGGGAGTAGCGTCAAAATCCATGCTCTGTGTGCTTGTTTAACGGGCAAACTCATAGCGCCGCCCACTACTCTTGTAGCATTTAAAGCGAGACTTTCGGGTTTATAAATGCCGAGCAAAGCTAAGATGTAGTCTGCACACATCAAGGAAACAGGGAGGTTGTATCTTTTTTTTGCTATGTTCAGAATATGAAGTTATTGGAGCCAGCGCTGGTGCACGACTGATTGAGTTTCAGTAGGGTCGTTCACTATCGCTAGTAGTGCTAGTGTTGCTGCTATTCGAGTGTGTGTCACTTTTTTCGTCTTGGCGCTACTCTCTAGTGTTATTTTGCTCTGCACTGCACACTCGAATAGCGCCGACGCTAGCACCACTAGGGATACATAACATTCCTACTGGACCCAATCAGTCGTACACCAGCACTGGCTCCGCTAACTCCATATTACGAACAGAGCAAAAGTTACAAACTTCCCTATTTCCTCGTCATTCCTAGATGTGTGCAGGCTGCATCTAGCTGTACTAGAATTTTCTAAACCCTCAAGTTTGTCTCGCTTTAAATGTATAACCTTATAGATAACCTTGGCTGAGATTTAAATTGTATATATATTTTGTATCTGTATATCTGTTGAAAATGTTGAACTGACGACGCTTTTGTTAATGACTATGTTGACACGAAATGCGAATTCGGCATTATTGCTGTGAAAGCCATTTTTAAATTAAATTCTACTCTACTCTACTCTCTACTCTACAAATGTGGCGAGCGTAGTGGGCGGCGCCACGACACTGTCAGAACAGATAACACGAGGATGCGCGGTTTTAACAGATAATGCATAACAGATAACACTTCGGATGTTTTCTGTTGCGTTTCAAAATGTTATGCATAATAAGCGTTGCCATCAGGAAGTGTCGAAAAACCGCAAAAAAAGCATTTGCTGAGTTTTCCGACATCATGACGACAAACAAGAAAGTCGGAAGATGCTTTTTTGGCTTTTTTTTTTGCTCTTCCTGACAAAGCTTCTTGTGCATAACATTTCATGAATAACGTTTTTAAACACAGCAGATAACATCCGAAGTGCTATCTGTTGAAACCGCGCATCCTCGTGTTATCTGTTGTGAAACTCCTGACAGTGGAGTAAGGCCTGTATCCGATGCATGGAAGGCATACACTGTAAAAAAAAAAAATCTTGCAGGATTTGCTTCTGGGATTAATCTTGTCTCTATTGAGATAAGGTTATCCCTAATTCGGATTAATTTTATCCCAGTAGAGATATCCCGTTATTCTTAAGACGTTATTCTATAAGACGGATGTCTTAAATTATCCCGTTATTCTATTGAGATAAGGTTATCCCTAATTCGGATTAATCTTATCCCAGTAGACATATGGTTAATCCCAGTAGCAAGTGCAGTTAACTTTATTCCTAACTCGGAGAAACTTTTTACAATGTAGGTCTTGGCGCTACTCCTTAGTGTTATTTTGCTCCGCTTCCTGCAGACTGACACCAAAGGAAGGAGGGATACCTTATGCCCGTTTGTTTATTGCCACATTATTTAAGGTGTGTCTGACGGTGAGGTCAGAAACAACTCAGCTCAGCGTGTGCTAACCAGAGTTCTACAGAAGCTTCAAGGCGTAGAAGGTGACGTCACTCTATCCGTGACAGGTCAGGTCAACTTACTTATCCAGCAAGCTCGCGACCCCGATAGACTTGGTTTAATGTTTGCTGGTTGGAAAGCGTACCTGTGATTATCCTCTAGGATCTAGACTAGTAATCCTGAACAAGTAAGCGTTTAATTTGAATAATTGTATGTTTTTAAATTGATATTCTGTTTTATAATTGAAATGAAATCGTTCATACATGGGTAAATGAACCAGTGGTGCCATTTCAGTAAATCTTGGGGGAGGGGAAGATCAGTTTTGGGCCTCAGTTCCAGGTTTATTATACAGTCTCAAAATTTGGTTACTCTTTTGTGGTAAATTAAAAGTATTTTTCGGATGTAGACTACCTTAAAGTAAAGGCATCGCTTTGCATTTTGCCTTTTGAAACCTATTTAGCGGCCAAGGCCCGCCTGCCCAGTCTACCACAAATCCCTGATTTTGGGAAAGCCTATGCCAAATGCTGGGTATATCTGGTGTTTGGTATACCCTATGTCAAACGCTGGATACACTATGCCAAATGCTGGATACTGGGGCCCAATCAAATATTGATGATTTGAGTGAAGCTAAAAAATCAACCAATCAGAATTCAACTGCAGTGAGGTAGGTCAGGGTTAAGGTGGCAACAGCTATCCGGCGTTTGGCATAGGGTGTCCAGGGTTAAGCATAGGCCATGCCAAACGCTGGGCATATCCAGCGTTTGGCATCGGGTATCCAAAAATCAGGGGTTTGTGGTTGACGGCACCTGTCCCCCCCCCCCCCCAAAAAAAAAATGGCGCCCCTGGAATGAGCCCTCCCCATTCTGTCACTGATTTCCAGTTTATCTGCCCCGATAAAATTGTGACATTGCGTGCGTGGATCAGTCAATGGACAGAACCGGCATGATAAATACCAAATGGTTTATCCCTGTTTACTGGATTTTCGCTGACAGTTTTCCGCACGTCAACATGACCAAATAATTCAAAAAGCTGTCCTGTCCTCAGGTACTGTGAGAAAAGGTTGTCCCTTTAAGCGTTGAGAACGAGAGTAGAATAGAATTTAGTTTAAAAATGACTTTTCCAGCAATGATGCCGAATTTTCATCTTGCGTCAACATAAACATAATCGTAAACAAAGTCATCGTCAGTTCAAAATTTACAGCGCATTTTACAGGTTTGAATATATATACAAACATAATACAAATAAATTTTTAGTTAGTAGAACTTTAAGAATTGAGGCTTTTCGTGCGAATCTCAAAGGGATACGTACTAGCAAGAGCCAATATAATATGAAATTCTGTCTTTAGCTAAACCGCTAGCTGCTTAAAACCGCGGTTCTAGTGCATTTAGAACTACGTGAGTGTAGAAGTTCGTTTTGGTCGGGAATTACATATTTGGAGCAAGGCTGCATTGAAGACAGTAAGAGACGGACGTTCGACAACGTCACAATGTTTTACGTCTGCCGCAAAGCCGTTTCGTGCATTGGATGTTGAAGACCCGCGTGACGGATCACTTGTAGACGGATGTCCTACAACATCGTAGAAGTATCCGACGAAAGTCGCCGATGAAAACCAATTATTATTATCATTGTTATTTATTTATAACCCATCAACTGGTCGAGGCCAAAAACGACGGAGTATGGAAAATACAAAAAAAAAGAAAAGGTAAACAGAATAAACGGAAGTACAAAAGAACAACAAATTCCAAATAAACTTGAGTCAAATCCGTTTCAAGGGGCTCCGCATTGGTAGTTCGTAGACCTTGTAAACTCAATAAAGGTGGTAGGCGTCTAGAATTGAGCTCTGCGGTCAACATTGTAGGGATGGCGTGCTGATATGGTTACTACACATGCAGAGCTTCGTAGGTCCATTATGGAGACCGGTGTACAATTCGCGCTATTGTTTGTAAACCGAACCCACGCAAGGCTATCAGCCTCCAATGGTAAACTAGGCCTCACAAGACAGCCCATTCTAAGGTTTCGTGTTCTCCACATCGTAGAAGAAGAAGAATTTCCACTGGTAAGTTAACCAACTCATACAAAGGACCCAGTAGTATTTCTTAATTCATCCTTTACTTCTTCACGGGGTCAAAGTCCAATCCCTCTACAGTTATTGCACTGGCTGTAATAATTTCACAGAAAAATGGGGTCTCAACTGGCAATCGTAAGCTGTCGGAGGATGACAAGGAGGATGGGGGACCCGATTCACTCTTTTGAGGACACCCTTGCCATGGAGTACAAGCATCGTCCTTGACGTAGCCATCCTGGAAGAATGTTTTCTTGGATCCAGGTTTCCGGGTTGACGCTTTTGTGTTTATTTTTGTCTTGGGTTAAAGCAATACCTTTTAAGCCGTCTGCTGATAGGCCGTTTACCACGTCACACCTACGTGCTGGTCAATCAGCCTACATTTAGGCAACATAAGGCCTAAGTTGTTTTGATCATGTACCCCTTCAGGTCAGGGGGCCCGCTAGGTGCATTCTGATCTTAGGTATGCAATTAAATTTCAAGGGCGGACTTTATCGTTCGAATCGACGTGGGATATTTGTTATATCCACCTGAAGTGTTGATCAGCAGTTATCGCCCGAAGTTTGTTAGAGAAGGTCTCGTAGTGTGTTCCTGAACCAGGTCAGTTAGTTGTAACTTCTCATACGTAGGATTAGGTAGGCTAAGTATTGTTTGGATCCGAGTGAGTAAGAAGCTCTCCTACCTGGAGCGTAAGTATTTCTTCAGTCGAAGCTAACTTTATTTCCGTCTGTTCCATTCCATTTATTAACTACTTCCATTTATTAACTAAAGACAAGAAGTTTTTGAGGCACTAGAGGTGGTCCAGGGAGGGACCAATCATATCCCTGCGGAAGCATAGCTTGTAGGGGCTTAGCTTCAAATCATGTTTGATGGTGTTAAACGGCTGGGAAAAAAAAAATCGGCAGACCAACTCGGTTATCATCACAAAATATCGGCTTTTTGGGATCCCAAAACGTTAGTGACGGATACCTATGACATCGCAAAAGTTGTCCGTCCGTCCGTCCGTCTGTACGCACGATAACTCTCGAAGGGATTGAAATATTTTGATGAAACTTGGTGGGAGGATCCTTTGGGTCAAAGTACAAGTCAAGTTCGAAGATGGGCTCTGTAGCTCTATATTTGAGGGTGGGGGAGGGGTTTCAAATTAAGGGGCAAACAAAATATTTTGAAACAGCTAATGTGATAGTCGATTATGGGGTAAGAAGACATGCTGAACACGTTGGTGAAAACCATTTTCTCGCCGGACAAGTAGTTCGCCCGGAATCCGGCCAAAACCGGAAAGTTTGTTAAAACTAAAAGTTTTATTTGAATTTGATTAGATGTTCGATTTAGGGGTAAGAAGACATGCTGAACACGATGGTGAAAACCATTTTCTTGCCGGACAAGTAGTTCGCCCGGAATCCGGCCAAAACCGGACACAAAATGTGTCGACCAATTTTCGGCTACCCCTTTTCTTCAAAATAGTATATAAGCTCTGCATAACAGAATAGCTCTGCGCAGAACGCGTACTCAATGAACCTAAGAGCTAGTTGTTTTCGAAGGTCGAAGGGGTTGGTATGTGGGGTTGGTAAAAAAGAAGGTGGTTGCGGGCTATATAACAGTTGGAAAGTTTAGAAGGATTGACAACTTCAGTAGAAGGGTGAACACTCAAACCAAAAATAGAACGATCCCAATTGTGAGACAAGTAGGGGATTTCTAATGGTTTCATGGTCTAATAATACGCTGTTAGACCATAACCATCTTCGGCAATGACGGGTTAGCAGTTTTGTCTACTTGGTGTACCTACAATTTGTTTCCCGTGCTTTATATGGTACGAACAATTTGGTACCACGTCTATCACGAGGACATGGACTCGTAAGTAAGAATCGGTTGCTAGAATCTTTGGTGATGAGGGGTTGCCAACTTTTGCTAGTTGGTATACCCTTTATTTTTTGCCAGTGTATTTCATGGTAAGAACGATACGGTACCATGTCTATCACGGGGAGATGGACTTGGAAGTAAGAGTCGGTTGCTATAGAAGGCATTCGCGAGGGGCTTGAAACTTTAAACTTTGATCTGTTTCTAAATAAGTTTTGATCTATCAGCATCATATATTAGATTTTTGGGATCCCATCGACACCTTTGGTCTTGTTGCCGTTGGTGGTAAAATAAACTGCTCTAAGCAGCCTGGGCTGGGTTTCTTTCGGCCCCATCATTCTCTACTTAAATTTATTACGAAACGAACTTTCACAAGATTAATCTGCCGAAATCATCGTTTTTGTCAGATACAAATTTAGTTGTTGTTTTTTTGGTTGGTGGCCAATCAAAATAAGTTTGTCGTCCATAGAAATTGTTTATTATTTTACTGTTTCGGAGATCCGATGTACCCCCCCCCCCCCCCCCGCCCTTCGTTTTGTTTTAATACCGACATCTGATTGCTTTCTTCGAAGGCTTTGAATTTTGGAAAGTTGGGAGCAAGCAAGCAGTGGATGGTGCGGACAGATGACCAGATTTTCCGGACTGATTTTGAGGTTGACGAGGTTGAACAAAATCTCAACTTGTCCGTATGGGACGATGATGCCGGAATTCCTGTCCGTGACCAGTGACCTCCCGGCCCTGATCGTCTGTTCGCAGTGTAAAAGAGTCTACCCTCTACCTCAAATGGAACCAGAGAAGCAGGCAATTAGTAGAGCTTTAAAACAAGCACTTAGTATAGTTTCAGAAAAAGTGGGAGGAAACTCGCTGGGGCCGCTTATTCGGGAAATAACACGCATAGTTTTGGGATTGTCATATGTGGGTCCGAGTGTGAAAAAAAAAATGAAAAAAAGAATGGGAAACGGATTTTCGTCACAAATTTTGTATGCCCAACTAGAAATTCAGTATTAATTTTCGTTTTCATATGTATACCCCGGGGTAAGCTGCCATGTTGAAATAAGAAAATGTAGAAAATTCTTCCTGCTTCGTTTTCCTTTGAAAATGCTCGGTCGGCCGGATTCCCCGGAATCCGGCGAATATGGCAAATTCATCGTCAGGTCTAATACACATCTTTTTACAACTGTTCGGGTCGTTATAGAGGTCAGAAGACGGCATTGTAATATTACCGGGTAAATGGTACAATCGCGTTCGGGTGTAAACCGCACTTTCGGAGAGAACAATACTCCGATAAAACTTATAATGATGGTGTATTTATCTAGATAAAGACACCAAGTTGAATCAGGATATTCTTCGAGTTGTCAGCTAACAGTGGTATTCCCGCCCTGGGCTAGACCGGAAATTAAATTCAGAAAAGAATTACCTAAAGGATTTGAAAATCTATAACAACCGATAGTCTAGGTGAAGTGTTTTAGACGTACACTTTAGAGGCCAATGGCCTATTTTTTGCATTAAATTATTATTATTAAAGTCTGATAAATATTTCCTTTTGGGATACAATCGAAATCTTTGGTTTTATTTAATCCGCTTTAGCTATGTGCATCTGGCGTGTTACCAATAAAATATACATGCATAGGCCTACATCATCGCAGTTTGGGATTTTTTTTAAATAAATTTTATTTCCAGGATGTGGTGGAACAACGCATGGTGTGGTGTTTTCCTTGCCATCGCTTTTTTGGCAAGTCTCCAATCATCCGTGTACGCTGCAGATCCGACTTCAGGTAAGGACAAAATAAACGACAAGCCCTTTTTACACTGTTTACATTTACATTTTCTTTTGTATCAGTACTTTTCGTTCATAAAAATGTTTCTAGTCCACTTACATGATACTGACTTAAATATATCCTTCTTAAACATGTATTTTTCTATGCGTTGAATGCCCACCGCCTTCAAAAATTTGAAATGGAAACACATTTTAAACGATTGTGCTAACCGTTACCTTATGTGTTTTGTGGCTAGAACCCAGAGTCTGGAAGCTGTCTTTGGTCCTGTTACTTTAAAAATGAAATTTACTTAAAATTTACTTAAAATATATTTTAACCTTTAACAAAAATTATTGAGAGTAGCCTATCAGTGGATTTTTGAAATTCTATAGTAATTATAACTGTCGAGGCTAATTTAGGTACCTGAGTAGAAAGATGATGTAGTAATGTCACTGAACGGAGGAGTCGTAAATATATAAGAAAGATGTTACACAGGTGCAAAACAAGAGATAAGAGATATTTTAGAAGTAGTGAACTGAAAGACAAAAATGCTCCTCAGCCGGGATTTGAACCCAGGACCCTCTGCTTACAAGGCAGGCGCTCTAACCGTTCGAGCTACCGAGGGGCTTGTGAACAGAGTTTGCAAACCACTACAATAGTTCGAAAGAAGCCGGCCATAGGAACAGTGATCTCGGCCGAAGGCAAATTCATCTAATCAGTTTTTTTCAATTCATCTTCATCTAATTCATCTAACCGGACACATAAATGATCATATAGGGCGTTTTCTATTTCCACTCATGAAGTTTCGATCGAATCTGAGCCCTTCTAGGAAATGTCTGGTACATCCCCCCCCCCTTCACCCCAGGTCGAAACCCGCCGGAACTCTTTGAGGGCATATGGACTTCATACCTTTCAAGTTTCATCCCAATCGCTCTGGTCGTCTGCCCCCAGGCTTGCCAAAAATTCCGCCCATCCAGCTCACCCATCGTGGTCGAATCTATTCGGATCTAGAGCATCTTCTCTTACCACCCGTCAAATTTCACTCGAACTGAAACGTTTCCGGGAATGTCCGGTGTCTCTTCTCGGATACAGCCGGGATCCCCAAATGGATCATCCCGATGGTTTCATTCCGATCGTTCCACTCGTTTGACCCCTAGTTGTTCCACAGAATTTCCGGGAACCCCCTCCAACCCTCCTCATCGTGTCCGAATCCTATGCTTTCGGACGCAGATATGGATCATCTTGGGCATCTTCTCTTACCGCCATCGAGTTTCGCTCGATGTGATCACCCGTTCGCAACTTATGCCACAAGCTCCCGAGTTCCCCGCCCCTCCACCCCTCTAAGGATGGTCGAACCCAGAAAATGAAGGCTTCCTACATCACTGGGTAGAGCCCTTTACACGCATGTTAAGTTTCATCCTTCTAGTTATTTGTTGAAGTGCCCTAACTAACAAACGTATCATCGACAGACAGAAATAACGATCACTGTGCGGAACTTGAGCTGGATACTCCGTCGTCATTCCGTAGAGATGAACGCTGTCACTAATAATATAATATGACAGCAAATTAAACGGTGCAATTTTTCCAGGTCTACCTTACTACGATTATGAACTAGAAGCAGATGAAACCATACAGACTCCCTATCAGTACTCAGCAAGTACAGGATCCTCGATGGATTCGTACGATAGGAAATGCCCGTGCAAATTGACATCGGAATGCCAGAGACCGTAAGTTGACTCCTTATTTCTTAGGAAGGAAGAGAGAACCATGTTTCAAGTATCTCAGGAATTAATATTTTGTCCGATAGTTTTCCGGTTACTACTAGTACCCTTTGCAATTTAATGCCCCAAAAGACTGCTAGAGGTGATGACTGGCGGCTCCCCCGGAAACCGTGTCGTCTCATACACAGAGTTTCATGAGATAAGAAAATCTTATGTGACCTCTGGCTACTGCAGAAAATCAAAGGCGAGGAAGACCTAGTTGTTGGAACATGTTGGTGGTCGAAAATGGGAGGCTGCTTAACTGCTTTGCATAAAAGTGCGATGCCATTTGCACAGATGGAAGGATTTCGAAATTGTCCGCAACTTATTTTCCAGCGATTGACGACAGTGCAATCCAAATTTAGTCTTACATTTGCGTGACTTTTGCAGGGTACCCCCGACACAGCCTCTGCCCAATCGAACAATACGTACCATTAGCAAGGAAATTGTCCACCACTGACGCAAAGGTTGAAACTTAGTGTTTCGAGACATACCTGAGCGTCGCAACAAGGAGCCCTCCCAGGAGCAAATTGGTCATAATTCCGTTCGATAACAGTTTCCCATCAGTTACACTCTACTATAGCTGTATGTTCTCCTCAAGGCGGGTTTCCTCACACCTTGTTTTCGTCATATTTGTTATTCTGTTCTGTCTGGTCTATTAGTATGATCTTTTATCTTTCAGATACGGAATGTCAGTTTATGACATTCGAGACTTCGGTAGCATCCCACCCTGCGCGAAGAGAAGCATGGTACGATGCTGTGGCGAACCCATCAGTGATGTAAACACGAAACCCAATGAAGATGACAGAATGACCGTTAGCGAGGTTGATGCTTTTGATTATCCAGATGCAAACTACGCAGCTGTGCAGCCTGCTGACCAGTCTCTAGACAATAGTGGTGATATTGCTGTATACTACATGAGTTCAGACGACAGTGGAAGCCAGATTTTCGTAAATGAGCCAGTGTCTCAGCCAGACGTTGCATCAGAGGATCTTCCCATGGAGCATAGAGGCGCTGAGGAAACCTTCGAAGCTGCGACCGCTGCAATCCGGACGACACCTGCCCCGGTTACCGAGAAGGTTTATCAAACCTTCACTGCCTACTCGCCCTACAGTATCAAGTCGGCTTCGCAAGAAAACCGATACGATGGGTATCGCAAGGATCATTATTACCCTATTGTCGAAACTGCTCCATCCATTCAGGCACAGGAAGAGAAGATTTTGGGATACGGTGAGGCAAAAGAACCTGTCTTAGAGGCAGTTCCCCAAGATTCAGTATCTCTTTTCACTCCCGTGAGTCAGGTGAAGGAACAACGGCCAAAACAAGTGTCGTCTACGGAAGCACCTACTATTCAAGCTTCTTATTCCAAAGTTGAGGTTGCTGTGCAACGTCATGATGATACACGTCCAGCTTATTCGCATGAAACAAAACCAAAGGTACAGTTTCCAAACATGAAAGTGAAGTTTGTTGACAACGTCGTTGCGTCACCAGGTACGAACAACTATAACCTCCCGATGCAGCCGGCTGTCCATAAAGCCCGAGTGGAAACTGTTCAAACCAGCACCACGAAACGGCCCGCACGACCTGTTTATAAGGCTGCTGAAGTGACTTCGACGACGAAACCCCCTGTACGGGTTATTACGACGACACAAACCCCTGAGCAAGTTACTACCACGACACAGACCCCTATGCGAGTAGTTTCAGAAGAAGTAGAGCCTCTTTCTGTCAAGTACTCTAACTACCAGGCGCAGAAGCAGTCCTACGACCAGGTCATCGATAGTTCTCCGGTGCCGGTCCAAGAAGTCTTCGCTGCACAGCGGCTCGTGAACCCTGAAAATAACAGACCAGAAAAGAAGAACCAGACGAAGGATCCCGCCCCTACCTTTGCTGAACCTCTCGTACCAGATGTAACTTATGATCAGTCAGCAAAAGAGCACTACTCGAACAACTGGCAATCATACCCCGCTGTTACTCATCAGCATGAATTTGCAGACCACCAGCAGCAGTCCAAGCCTCAAATTACAGGCGATCAACCTGCCGAACAGCAGTACGGCAACAACTGGCAGTCGTACCCTGCTGTTGCTCATCAGCAAGACTTTGCCGACCACCAGCAGCAGTTCCAACCTCTCCTACCGGACGGTCAGCGTGCCGAAAAGCAGAACGATAACAATTGGCAGTCGTACACTGCTGCTGTTCATCATCACGAACCTGTTTACCACCTGCAGCCTGTCCAGCAGCAGCCGATAAATTCTGCGATAGAAAATCCGGTTTTTACCCCCCAGAATGATTTCATGTTCTCCCAGCAACAGTCAACAGCAGTTTTCAGCGCCCCACCTTACTTTTACTACTCGTCTAAACCAGAAGTAAGCCAACAGGTGATACCGTCTAAAGTTCCAGACGCGACGCTGGTCAAGGAAGCTGTCCAGAATGCCGAAAATGTTCGTGAAGCATTCCAGAAGGTAACCGGCGTGCAGAAAGTCTACAAGGCTGTTTCAGGGATACACGAAGCAGTCCAAGCTGACATTGAGACCCGTAGAGCTGAGATGGCTCACCAAAAGTCAATAGCAGACGCTGAGGCCCAAAGGGCTAGTGTAGCTTACCATGAAACGATATCGGACCAACTGACGGAGTCAGCGCAGGTCCAAGCCCTATCGCCAAGACGCCAGCCCGTTACATTCGTAACCTACGGTAATGACAACCGAGTTCCAACTGTTCCTCTGCCGACATCAGCAGTAAGCATGCCCGAGCAAGTTGAAGTTCCTCACATGAGTTTCCAAACACCACAATCTCCTCCAAGTTACAGAGGTCTAATTTTTTACCCAGCTCAACATACTTACGCTAAAGAGGCTCCTATTGTCCAAGCTGCAAGCCGTAATCTCCCCCAATCGAATACTGCGAACATGCATCATGCTGGGATCCAGGGTGGAGCAGATCACAACTTGGAGTATCCTAAAGCTTCTCAATCTCAATTTCCCTTGAGTCAGGTCAGTGCACCTATGTATCAGGCTGGTTCTCAACAGTACATAGCCCAGACGTTTCACCGGGACAGCGAAACCCAGCAGCCTGCTGAACCTCAGCCTACCGTCGTTTCCCACTCTGCCATCGGCCACCAGGGTTCTGCTACAGAATCTGCTTCAGGTGAGAACAAAACGGTCACAATGTACTACACTGGATCTAAGAACTTTGATGTGAACTTCAGGAAGCTAGAGGAGCTCAATTATTCGAAACCATCAGATGTCCGACAAGAAGTACGTCCCTACTACACGAAGAAAGAAAAGTATAACGAAAGAGTTGCTGTCGAAACAACGACTACCATCCCTATCGAAGTCCATACAACCCTGGAACCTGTAAAATCGACGGAGGATGCTTCTACTGTTGGGTATGCAAAAACCACTGAAAAGCCATTCGTTGAAACTACTTCAACCACTGAAGTAGGGACTACTACCGAGGAAACTACAACCCAGGCTCCAGCGACAACAACCGTTACAGCTACAGTTTTCACCACAGAATCTCAAGCATCAAAGATTAGCCAGTCAATCGTCGAAAATCTTCCTGTACCGGCAAAGCTCAGTGCAGGGTTAGCCCCAAAATATAAGTCAATCCACCAGGCTGCTGTTTTGAAGAAGATGAATCAACATTTGTCGGGAGCTAGCAACTCAGCTTTCAAGCATCCATCTGTCAACAATCCATCTTTAGCTCATTCCAAGCCCAGTCAGTTCACCGCCACAAACGTAGCTGCCAAGCCAAATATGCCAACTGAATCTCTCAGAGAGGTTCAGCAGACTGGGGCTGCATACAATCAGCCAACTTCAAGATTCGTCGGAGCTTCCCTCCCGTCAGCAGTCCAAATCCAGCCTTTGGCTACGCTTCAGCCTTTCAACCCTTCCGTTGCGTATCAACCTTCTGTCCAGATTCCGCCTGCCCAGCAGTACCAACCTGCTGCTATCTACCAACCTTCCGTCCCGGCTACACGGCAGTATCAATCTGCTACTGTCCACCAACCCTCTGTTCAGACGCCGGCCACTCAGCAGTATCAAGCTGCTGCTGCCTACCAGCCTTCTATTCAGACTCTGGCTTCTCAGCAGTATCAAGTCTACCAAGCTCCTATGAACAATAATGCTGACCAACCTCGCGCACCAGTTGCCGTTTACATGCCACCTTCAAATCCATCGGTGTCCGCTTTGTTTCCTCCTGTGCAACAGCGCCCAGCTGTGCCTTTTAATTTCGCTGCACCTCATCAGTCCCAGGGTATGCGTCAAAAACTACCCAGACCTCTGATGAAGGTACCCAATCCCGCCCCAGCTCATATGAGACCAACTGGTTCTAGACCCATGGCTATTCAGGCTAGCCCCGTCCATCAACATCATTCGTACAGACCCTCAGCACAGCCAATCGCAGCCGCAACTTACGCGGCTCCTATTGGTAGACCAGTTCCTATGCAACCAGTCGCTCTCCAGATACCGGTAATGTCCGTGGACGAAGATAAAGACGACAAAAAGTCATTGCTGGGACCACTTAGCCTTGGTAAGGATGTGCTTGATGTCGGAAAAGGACTTCTGGCGGCTGGAACCAAAAAAATGCACGACCAGGTAGAAGCGACCAAAGACATGATCCACGGATCCTTGGAATCTGGAAAGGATATGATACACGCTACGATGGAAACTGGAAAGGACATGATTCACGGGACCATCGAGTCAGGGAAAGACATGCTACATTCTGGGAAGGAAATGCTTCATGATGGTCTTCACGCGGGAAAGGCAACGCTTGATTCCATTATCCCATCTGTCTTCAAGGAAGATAAACACGCCCAGCAGCCTCAAGTAATGTTGGCACAGCCCGTTATGTATCAGCGTCCCCTACGACCCCAGCCGTACCCGGCAATGCAGAGGCCTTACATGGCACCTCCAACGTATCAACGCAGTCCGCCAAGATATTAGCGTCTTGAAAGTCCCAAGCCGATAATATTAGTACCATGAAGAGTAGATGGTTGTATATTTGTGAATACCGGATAGATCTCGATGATTTGTTATTTATTTTTTTAAATAAAATTGACTATGATAGAAAAATATATTGTTTATCACATTAAAGACGCCCGTCAGCCACCTATGTCTGACAAAACAAATATCGACCTACATCTCTTAATATTTGTAACTACTTTAAAAATCAACTTTGTTCATGCCTGTAGGCATCAGGAACGTCCGGTTAGACTTACTTTCCGACAAGTCATTAGGGGATGACTTGATTCTTAAAGAAATTGGACTATAGATTGTCGGTAGAACCCACGCAGAGGGCCTTGGTTATGCTGCCGACAGACGATCAGGGTCGGGTACTTGCGGGCTGGAATTCCTGCCAGGATTTTCAGCACCATCATCAATTCCATATGGAAAAGTCAAGATTTGTTAATTTATCTTGAAAATGCAAAAATCCTGCCGGGAAATCCTAATCGTGTGTTCGCAGCATAAGCCCATGAAATCAGAGATTACGCACGCGGTATACCCACTTAAACATGCACCAGGGACAAATTCGACGTAAATGCCGGAAACTGTGAATTGCTTAGTTCCGAAATACAGACCGAAAGGCGGTGGAGCTGCGCGTGTCGTATGCACCTTGTACACATAATAATGTTGTTTACATACGACTTTAATGCTCAACCTTTCCTTCCCATTGGAGCAGGAATGCTAGGAGTGCACTCGTTTTCGCTCGTCTGATCAACTCTCAACTCAGCAGGACTGGCTGTTTGCATAGTCATCGCTTTTTGGTACATCGTCTTTCCAGCAGGCTGTGCTCAGTTTGTGGCTACATCTCAGGCAATTTATGCCCTTAGTCCCTAGGCTAAGGGAAAATGTTGTATCTATAAGCTTCTGCTGTGTCGCCGATTCTCCGACGAGCAAATTTTCAATTAAGAAATCTGGATCTCGTCGGTAAGCATTTACACTAGTGTTTATTGACACCTCCATCGAAAAACATGTGTTGATAAGAACCTGTGTATGCCAGTGCCTCGAGGAAATGCGCGATCGTGTTCCGTAGATATTGAGCCAGTGCTTGTTTTATCCGAGAACTTGCATACCATCTTTGGGTTCTGGCTAACAACCCCCGAACACCCCCTCCCCCGGTACCAAAAACCCCCGGCGACTCCCCCCACCCCCCACAGACACAGTCAGTAGTCCCTTATCGGACATATCTAGATGTGCTGGTGAAATTTTGCAAACAAAAATAAATTTTTATGGATAGTATATATACAGAGGCGAGCGGCAAGCTAGCTGTCCTCACGCGTTTACATTCAACTCGCGTTTCTAGGAAGTCAAAACTGTAGTTTTTTTAAGATTTTCTAATTATCTAATATATTTCCATTTGGAACGGGGAGTTTCGGGGGGGGGGGGGTCGCCAGGTTTTTTTTCGCCTAGATCCAACATCTTTACGTGGCACCGTTAGGCTAATCCATTGAATAGTGAAAAGAAATGGAACACATAAATTTGCGGTAGGCCTATAGCATATACCGTTTATTTGGATCGGGAAATGATAGTCCGAGCAAGGATGCATCCCTAAGAAGGCTGAGACCGATTTTCTACTACACTGTAGAAAGTAGGTTCTGCATATGTAGGTTTTGAGGCAAATGCATTGCACAGACGTTCGGGGACCTGAATTCCTGCCATGATTTTCCACACCATCATCGCTTCCATACGGAAAAGTTGAGACGTTTTCAACGTTATGATGAAAGGGAAAAAAATCCGCCGGAAAAACCTGATATGCTGTACGCAGTATAATAGCCCGAGTGGAAACTGTTGTAAATCCAGTGCAGTGTATCAAGATTCCATCTAGCAGAGAGAGAGATTTCAGATGAAACGAGCAGGCCCGTGTCCATGAATCCCGATGAAAAATTCTTTGACACTGTAGTTGTACGAAAAAGTTGCATGGAATGGTATGTAGTAGTATGGAGTAGTTTGATTAGTGATATGTAGTAGTACAGAATACTTTGATAAACTTGCCTCCGACTGGGTTAATCTTATGTAGTAGTATCCAATGGCATCCAGTTTGTTAGTAGGAGCATGTAGTAGCAACAGTTACTGCTGTATGCTACTTTTTCGTACTATGACTAATTCTCGGATACTTTTCATCGGGATTTATATCGGGGGGGGGGCTTTATTTCGGGGGGGGGCCACGGGTCGGACCGAAAAAACATAGATCAGAGGTTAAAGCCTACAAAAAACTATTACTTTTTTGGGTTTAGGGGGGGGTCGAACCCCCCCCCTGGATACGGCCTTTGAAACGAGTGTAAAAATGTGTTCGTTATTTGCGTCGTTTAATGTGTTTCATTCCTGCCTTTATCGAAATTTGTTACTCAGCTGTGTTCCGTATAAGCAGGTATTAAAGGTTAACTTCAGACATCGAGGTTGATATCTGAAAATAACACTGAGACGGCCATTGAAAATAACCTATCCGAGCCGAAGGCGAGGTAGGTTATGAAAAATATCTACCGAGCCGAAGGCGAGGTTGATATTTTTAAATGGCCATCGAGGTTGTTATTCTGATATGAACCGAGATGGAGGTATGTTAACTATTATAACTTTTTCGAACAGAATATTTTTCACAGGTAGGACTTATTCTTCTTTTGTTGTACTGTTTCGCTAACGGGGTAGAGAATTTTATTTTAGTGAAGTAGCAACCCAAGCACTTCAGTTTCTACCAATAGTCTTTCACTTTTTTCGTGATTCAGATGCCATCTAGCGGCCGTGAAATCTACTACATATCTTCTAAAACGGCTCCGCTAGGGATCGTGGAAAAACGTAAACAAACAAAACCACGTGTTGAAAAGAAATTCCAGACAAAGAAAGTGTTCAGTGCTGATAACTAGCTTTTGGAAAGCAAGGGATAGTAGTATGTTGTTTCAGTTGACAAGCTGTATTTTCAGTGGAACTCTGATTGTGACGAGGTATGACCTAGGGCATAGGTTGGCTGTCTAAGAGAGTAAGATGTTCTGTCATTTGTTCAGGGCTTAATAACCAGCTTTTGGAAAGCAAGGGATAGTAGGATGTTGTTTTAGTTGACAAGCTGTATTTTCAGTGGAAATCTGATTGTGACAAGGTATGACCTAGGGCATAGGCTGGTTGTCTAAGAGAGTAAGATGTTCTGTCATTTTTTTTATACTTTTAATTTTATTTTATATTTTATTTTTTATACAATTAATAATTATTTTTTATGCTTTTTTTGCTGAAAGTACCTATTGTTTTTTAATTAATTTTTTGGAGGTCAGCTTCTACTTTTTAATATTTGAGGAAAAGTGCTCGATAAATTCAGTATTTGAGGAAAAAGTGCTCAGTGAACTTCTGCGGAGGCTGATACGGCTTCGTATCATCCTCTGTGGAGGCTGATATGATATCGTATCATCCTCCCAAAAATTTATTGTCATAATATAACTACCTGTGGGACATAGGAAGATATACATTACATATCTGTTCGAGAAAAGTTATAATATAATATTTTAATCAAAATACAAAAATTTCGGCACTCCCCCCCATGGTTAAACTGTTCAAAATTAATCACGGTTCATCATGCACAAGTTGCCTTCCGAGTCTAAATGCCTTCGGCTCCGATCTTCGAAATGCCTTGAAATCTTTTCGCTGGGTGTCATTTAGGCGTTACTACAGGAACAAATAAGAAGGAAACTATAGGGCGATTCTGGTGGTCTGGAAAGCTCTGCGAGCTTACGCTCCGGCTGCTCTTGCGACTTCGGCTAAAAGCCGCTTCGTTTTCCAGAGCTGTTCTCGAGCTCCGCTAGGCGCTAGTTTCCGCCAGCACTTCGAAAGCGAATCCACTTCGCGAGTGGAAAGTGGTTTCGGCAAGTCAGCGAGAAGTTGTAAGGGTGCAACTGAGGCGCGACGACTTTTTGCTTTTTCTTGCGCTCGGCGGATTCTCGCTTTGCTTTTCGGTAAGCGAATCTAAGAGATCGCCCTTATGGTTGAATAGACGACGCCCGATTGGCAGATAAAGGGCTGAAAGGGTGACGTTTCTGTCAAACGGAAAACAAAGTCAGGTTTCACATCTGAGATAGAAATTATGTGTCCAAAAAACGACTCAAAAGGCTAGGATTTTCTTCAGCCGTTCTTGGCGAGGGTCCTCTTCAGGCTGTGGCTGGGAGGATCGAACCAATCAACGACTGCCATTGTTTAAATATGATGCCCCTTCGGATTGGGCTGTAGGAGTATTTGTTATCTATTTGATTTTACATTTCCCCCATTGTTGTTGTTGTGTGCATGAATTGCGTGCGGTAAAAAGATTAAATTATTTTAAAGGGCGGAATAGGACAAGGCTGATCAAAAGTCACCACGTTTATCTTTTGTTAGGTCAAAGCGACGATAATTAATCAGAGATTATATCGCCCAGATAAAAAAAAGGCTGTAGCCTATAAGTGCCCATGTGAAGTGCCGACAAAAAAAAGTAAATTGAACTAAACTGAACTGTAAATAAAAATATTGTCGTAAACGAGCAGCTTAGTAGGTTTCAAGAGAAAACTAATTCGCGTGCCGCGTATCTAAAATCACCTGTTCAAGTTGTCGCCGCGCAACCTCTTACCGTAGTCAAATATTAACTTTTTTTTTCCTTGTACCCAATCTAGAATACACTGTGGTACCCCGAGAGCATTTACTTTACCATTCTCTTTAAGGCCGCGCCCCGAAGAGGTGGTTCCCGGAATTTTTGGGAATCTGGAATAAATTGTTAGTTCCCTTCGGTAATCATGTGGAGATAGACACCCTTTCGGAATTCAGAATGTCGAGAAGAAAGCAAACCAAGCCACGAGCTGTCAAGAGTAAGTAGTATTTTCTATAGCCTATCTATATCAGTGTGTGCATGACCCATAAAGGTGTTTTTGCAACAAGAATCAGTGTATATCTGTATCAGTATGTGCATGATCCTCGAAGGTCGTTCTGACGACTTGCTGTTTGTCGGTTCACATCTAACCCTTAAAGCTTGGATGACAAGCTTTATCCCTCACAAAAGTTATCAAAAATAAGAACGAAGTGTGTAGGCTACCGTAAACTAGATAAATGACGTTCTGTGCTAAGGTTAAATCCCAATTCACACAGAGAACGACATTCGCAATGTCTGACGTCACGCCTGGCGTTGAAAAAACTCTTCGTCAGGTAAAAAACGCTTCGGCTTCGAGCCGAAAAAATTCGCAACGCCAGGCAAGTAATTTGAAATACGAAAAGATGGATGTAGAACAGCTAATCGTTTAGTTCAGAGTTCCCCAGTCATTTACGATCTTAGTGTCAATGAGTATAAAGACAATGGAATAAGAGAAAATGCATTTCTGGATATAAAGAGCGTATTCCACCCTACTTACCGTAGTTACCGTAGTTACTACGCTAGGCTGGAACGCTTTTTGAATTTTTCGGTGTCACATATCAGGCCGCGGGGTGATCCGACCAATCACGTTACAGAGATGCGTAGTTACTACGCTAACTACGCTCCCGAGCATGGTAAGCAAATAGTTCCTATTAGTTACTATTTTGAGAAGGCTGGAACGGTCAGCGTAGTAACTTTTCGTGAGCTGGAACGGAAATAGTAACTAATAGTTACTATTGGTAGAGGGGTGGAACACGCTCAAATTCTCCCCGTGTGTCATGCCCTGCGATTTCGCCTAGACGTAGCGAAGCGTATTTTTGCCTGCCAATATTTAGACATCCTCTGTGTGAATTCTTCTTAATGATGTCTAGCAATTTTGAGTGACGTTGCCAGGTCTTTGATGACTGGACGATAACGACGTCCTAACTTGTTGGCACTATTTACGTCATGGAAACAATTCATCATTATTGAATAAATTAATGATTTTGTTACCCGTTCAAAAAATACATAAAACGATGTAACATGAAGACATGAGCCTGTTATACGATTATTTATTCCTTGACCAAGCTGACTTAGACTCATATATTCATATAATGTATACAAAAACGGATTCGTCAGCTGTGATGCTTATGAAGGGATATTTCGGCCCTTCTTGGCAAGGGTCCTCTTCAGCTGGGGAAGGAAACAACCTGCAATCAATTTCCTTCCCCAGCGTTGGCCCAGAAGAATGACAGCCTGAAGAGGACCCTTGCCAAGAAGGGCCGAAATATCGCTTCATAAGCATCACAGATGGCGAATCCGTTTTTGTATATATTATATGAATATATAGCCTACGATTATTATTTTCTGAACTATATATTTTCCAATTTATTCACGAACTGGACGAAAGAAACGTTAGATTTGCTTAATGGTCCGCTTTGAATTATTCCGCACTTTCTCAGACTTTGTATGATGTCCAGAACAGAATATAAGAGCCAAGGCAGCGTAAGTAACAGGCTTCAGCTAAATTATTTTGTAATTATGGCTTCAAAGCACACGTCTTACGTTTTTTACTGCTTCACTCTTTTCGAGGCGGACCAGGCTCTCACGTATTGCTTCTGATAAGTTAATTGGTAAAAAATACCGGCTCTGCAAGTTTCACCGAGTTTCTCGTCAAAATCGAGGGGGCCAGGGAGACGGCAGGGATGGGTTTATAATGTTTGAGAAACCCAAAGTTTCAAAGGAGCCACATATATTAGAATGGAAACTGTGTTGAACTCATTGCGTGTCACGGCTCTATGCGATGCCACTTTCTGTTTTGCTTGAGCTTTTATGGTTGAAAAAATCACTTATTGTAATACAAACTAGGAACGGAGTTCCAAGAAATTAAATGAGACGGAGATTAAGTGAAGTGAGTTGACTTATACGCGTAATTGCTTGCATTGGTTCCATAAAATCCGTGCAGTTGCAGTCGGTATCGGATGTTTCATACTGATATCGCAGTTTTGTGTCTTGGTAGACTAGCAGCGACACCTTGTGTCTTTCAACCAAACCTTCGTGTTTGGTAATTCGCTTAGTCGACGCTAGGCGGTAGTCCTTTACGCGAACTGAGGTGGTAGCAGTGGTTATGCACTGATAGAATTTTGGTCGGTTTCCTGTTCGTAGGCTAGATGTCCAGTCATTCAGCGAATCAAGGCTTTTGCATCGACTGTCCTGGCTGAATATTGAAAAATTGTATTTGTATGTGCATTATTTCTTTTCTCTCAAGTACTCCGCTTTTCGCAATAGCGGGTCGCACAGATACGTTATACCTTGTAGAATGGCTCCCATGAGCACTAACTTACGTATTCTCCTACTCTTTCTGCGCCGACTAAACAGTATCAGGCGACCTTCCTACTCGCCCACCGCGCTTCCATTAATTTTCCTCCTTAACTACAAAACCCGTTGACTTCGTAGCTGTAACTGTCACTGAATTCTTGACGAGGAACTGATGTTGACCACCTTTGTTCCATGCATTTCCATCCTTCTGTCTGGCTCTTCTACTGTCCCTCTTGCACCCACAAAACAATATCACGCGATCTCCCGACTCTTCAACGCCACTTCCGTTCATTTTCCTCCTTCAGTACAAAACTCATTAACTTCGTAGCTGTAACTTCGCTGAATTCTTGACGAGGAGCTGTTGTTGATCAGCTTTGTTCCACGCTTTTCCATCCTTCTGTCTGGCTCTTATACCCTTTCTCTTGCACACACCCACAAGACAATATCACGCGACTCTCCAGCTCCACTTCCGTTCATTTTCCTCCTTCAGTACAAAACTCATTAACTTCGTAGCTGTAACTTCGCTGAATTCTTGACGAGGAGCT
Organism: Branchinecta lindahli; assembly: GCA_023053555.1. Classification (NCBI taxonomy): domain Eukaryota; kingdom Metazoa; phylum Arthropoda; class Branchiopoda; order Anostraca; family Branchinectidae; genus Branchinecta; species Branchinecta lindahli. The sequence goes on along the minus strand of JAKZAO010000012.1, from coordinate 16,363,736 downwards.
GTTGTTGATCAGCTTTGTTCCACGCTTTTCCATCCTTCTGTCTGGCTCGTATACCCTTTCTCTCGCACCCACCCACAATACAATATCACGCGACCTTCCTACTCTCTAGCGCCACTTCCGTTCATTTTCCTCCTTCAGTACAAAACTCATTAACTTCGTAGCCGCTAACGGAGGCCTTTCTCTCCGTCGACGTAGCCCGGATAGCCTCCCCGGAGACCTTGGAAAAGCACCCCTGCTCCTTGCCAACTTGCTCCCAGGGGAATGCCTCTCCGCATCTGAGTATATCCCCCGAGGATAGGGAATGAAGTTCGTATTTTCCAAGCTCCAGCGGATTCAGTCCCATTGGGAGTCCTATTTCGATGGTAGCAAAGTCAAGCCTCTCGTGTCTACGGGGACTTTCGTGAATAAATGAGCGAAGTTAAACTTGTTCACAGATAACGACCCTAGCGCGGTCGAAGCAGAAACAAAAGGGGACCAGATAGTATCGGACCGAAGAAAATTTTCGTCTTTCAAAATGATCGCATAATCTCTGAGATATGCCAAGAGCCCGTGATATTTTCATCAGTTCCTCTCCTCTTGAAGCGTGTACTCCACCTTGTTTTTTATTATTCATATAGATTTATCAATTGCTTAGAAGCCCGAAGGTCATGGGAACAATCAGTAAAAAAAAAAATCACAAACACAAAAAGAAAACTAAAGTCTCATCCGGAATTATTCTACTCTTGTGACACACTTTATGTTTTTTCCTGTTTGGTTTCCGTCGCTATCCTCCGGAAGCGCCCCAATCCCTTCATAAAAGGAAAACACTTATCCTTAAAGGACCCCTCTTGCTTATTCTGCCTTTAATAATATCCCTATAGGGAGCTATCCCTATATTTTTAGCTACAGCTATATTTTTATCCATTATTGTGGATAAATATAAGCTTCTTAAATCCCCACCTTTCTCCATTGTTTCGTTTTGTGCCTCCGAATTTTTAGCGCCTTTTCGGCCATGCCGAGTTTTGCCTGTCGCACAACGCAAAGTTTGCCGGTATCTTCAATGTCCGCTGACAACTCATTCGCATACAAGAATACGAGAATCTTCTGTTTTTGACTTCTTTTGTTTGGTTAGTTTTCCAACTTTCAACCACGGCGCGTTCAGTTTTCAAACGCTTTGGGCCCAGCCGCCGCGTCGGAGAGCAGGAAGGCTGGACACAACGCTAACCAGAAAATTGCTAAGTTCAGGTGGAAAGTAATGGTATTTTCGAAAAACGTTTTTTCTGGTCCATTTCAGGGGGAAAATATCATTTCTAGTAACAGTTGTGCTTTAACAACTCTTTAACCACTCTTCGTCAAATTCGCCCACACCGTACTGTTCTTTCCTCCATCACCCAGCTCCATACAATCTATATATCCATGATCAACCGCTTTACAAGAAATGATACCGTTTTGGTGTTTTCGACAAATTACGGCCAAACAACTAATCAGATGACAAAAACCAAGTTCAGGTATGGATTCAGCATGCATGTTTACCCCTAGCCTATATCTCACCTCTAATCTACTTTAGAAATGTTTTTACTTTGACCAAATCCATCGTTTTAGCTGTATTCCAGGCCAACTGCATGCAGAGCAAAAGAGCTGGACGTGACATCGAGGGGCCAACCAAGAACCAATCGATCAAAATTTTCGGGTTTTGGCGAAAATAAAGTCCAGGGCTATTCATGGAACGTTCTTACTCCGATATGAACCTCTAATCGAATTAAGAATTAACTTTTACCAAATTTTCGGTTTGGGCGGATTCCGGGTAAACTTCTTGTCCGGCGAGAAAATTATCAGATCTGGATTCAACATGTCCCCTTACCTTATATATCGACTATCTCATTGGGTTTTAAAACTTCCTTGCAGAACTCCGGTTTCGGCCGGATTCCGGGCTAACTACTTGTCTGGCCAGAAAATAAAGTTCAGAAACGAATTCAACATGTCTCATTATCCCTACATCGAACCTCTAATCAACTTCAGACAAAAATTTTACTTTTAAAAATTTTCCGGTTTTGGCCGGATTGGTGAACTACATGACCGGCGAGAAAATAAATTTTATACTTGGATGCATGTCTCCTTAGCCCCAAATCGACTATATCATTAGCTTTCTGGAAGAAGAAAAAAAATGTCACCCCTTAATTTGAACTCCACCCCTAAATACAGAGGTACATAGCCCATCTTCGAACTTGACCTGTCAAATAATCCAACAAAATATTTCAACCCCATCGAGAGTTATCGTGCTAACAGACGGACAGACAGACGGACGAGCAAACTTTACGAAGGCGTGTTGGGGTCCCAAAAAGAGGAAGGCAGGACTTCTGTTCTGATTTTCTTCTTTGAACAGGACTTCACTTTAACTCTGAAATGCCTTATGTTCCCGAAAATACAAGAAAGCAGCCTTTTAAAAGTTGACTAAAGAGGTCACCGATGACTAATTTTTCAACAGTTGCTGTATTTCAGTACAAAATGTTGAACTAAAAACAGAACAGTTAACACAAATATTTTCTTTAACTGGATTTTATGGTTCGCACTTCGGACTAGACCAAACACAAACAACCCGAAGGGCGGGGCTTAACTGTGAACAAAACTCCATGGGAATGATGGATGCGGCTTGAGAACGTAACCACTAAAGCAACTGTACAAAGAAAATGAAAAATAGGCGCGCCTGTTATTGAGAAGAAAACTTATCAAATAGTGTCGGTTTTCATTTCTGCTTTAAGTTTTTGTTGAATATTGAAGAGTGATGCACAAAAAGTAATGGCCCATAGTCGTGTGTTAAGGCCTGCATTTCCAGTGCTACAGATGCGAAGCTCGGAAAAGTTGCGCCTGTACAAAGCACAGCCAGAAACTGGTACGAGCAAGGAGTCAATAGATAAGATAAGATAAGATTTAATTGTGCAAAAAAGCCAAAAGGCCAATGCAAAAAAAAAATAAACTAAACAAAAAGACGACGACCTATACAGTAACCTATTCTAGGGATAATTTTCGGTGTTGAAAAGCGACCCTGAGGAATCTTGCCAGCCTCCTCACATCATCAAACTGACGGCTACCAATCATATTACACCTCCATTTCTCATCAAGCACTCCCTCACATTCTCCAAACACTACATTTCTCAGTACTCTTGATTCTAATTCTAAATTAATATGTTACCTCAAGATTTCCGTCGTGGAAGAACTGTCCTTTACAAACGCAGCGTCATCAACAATTACACAGTCGCACAAACATCAACTTCCTTTAGATTCTCGATAGCAGTATCTCTAACCCCCTTGCTCACGTCCCATCACTGTATTCCTTAGCTCCGCCAGGCCAGAATTCTCAAACTCCTTCAGTCACAATTGTCACATAATAAACCGTCAGTTAGTAATTAGTAAGGTAACATATATGCCATCAATATCTAATAATCCATTAGTTTTACAGGGACCTGGGCCGTTAAACGAGAGGATTTACGGATGAAATCGTGATTCTTGAATTTCCGATTGCATTTTCCTAATACTTCAGCCTCTTTATTATTCTGGGAAATCCCAATAGGTCTAGATCCCTTCTGAATTTGTTTTTGTAGATCCGAAATATTCATGAGTCGATTATTGTTTCCTAACTTGGCGCGAGAGTAAAAGCTCTTTTGGATTTCCAGTGGGATTTGGAAACCTGGAAATTCATTAGGAGTAGGAATCGTCCGAAGGAAATTTCAAGTAGCCATATTCGAGTTTGTTAAATGAGCTCGTTAGGAAGGCCGGGAATTGATTTTAGGACTTCTCCGAATCTGTCTGATTTTGAATTCATGCATTTAAGTGCAAGTATGGTCTACAGCATCACTTGGTATTTCCGTCATGTTTTCAATGTAGTAACAACATTCTCAAACTTTGAATGTCCCTGTGATATTTCACACTTGTCCAAAAAATGATAGAAATATCTAGAAAGAAAGATCTAATCAATTCTTCTTTTTTTGTTTGTACAGTACTCCCAGTTTAGTAAAAATACAATAACAATCCCAAACTTTGAGCTGAGATATATTTCCGTCATGGCAGACCTTTTCAATCTGATTGGCTGGTTTTCGTTGTTAGTCTGCCGTTTTGTAAGCCTCATCAGCAACATTTTCAATATCATCATCAATATTATGTGTTTTCAAATATGTTAGTCTGCTGCTTTCTGCAGCTCAACAGCAACATTTTCACCGTCATCATCACTTCCATGTGTTTTCAAATTACGTACGGCACATGGACGGAATAAAAAACAGACGCAAAAGGTGGGGATCCTGTAGTTATGTGTGAGCGATGATCTGTTCATATCTACGCATGAGTTTATATATAGAATTAAGACCACTCCAAATAGTCAAATAACTTGTAGCCTACACTGTGATGGTTAAAAGGAGCTTTACTGAAATGACAGGTAATGCGGATGAAAACGTTGCCAGTCGATAGGAACGATAATCTGTGAAAACAACTGTAACGTACCTTTACGCCCCCAAGCGGACTGCCAAATCATACTTTACTATGATTGTCTACTATCACAGTTTACTCATCATAGTTAACTATAACATAGTTAAAGCTGAAGTTATACTGCGCTAAGCAGATAACGGCGGGTTTACACACTGCGTGAAATCCGAGCGTTTTTTATGCTCGTATTCGGGCTTGAAACGATCTCTAGCAATACGGACGTATTTATATAACAAACGGACCGATTTCTCGAATACATCCGTATTGCTAGGAATCTTTTCAAGCCCAAATACGTGCATGAAATACTCTCAAGATCAGGCCCGTATCCAGGAATTTATTCCGGGGGGGGGGTTTGCCTGCGGAATTTATTTCGGGGGGGGGGTTGCCCACGGGTCGGACCAAAAAGTACAAAAAATACATAGATCAGAGGTTTAAACCTACAGGGGGGGGGGTCGAACCCCCCCCCCCCTGGATACGGCCTTGCTGAAGATACACTCTAAACCCACCATAAACCAGCCTGTTCTTCTTCAAGCGACGTTTCGGACTTTCTTTAACCTTACTGAACGAACCTGTGATCACAGGTTCATTTTTTCTAGCTTGAGCCTGAAAATGCCCTTGCCAAAAAGGACCGAAATATCACCAGAATAAAATTAATATGAGCCGACTTAAACATGACTGTACATTTTCTTTCTGAAAATCTCTACACCAGCATCCACCATTGTTCACAAGTAACAGCAACCCAGTTGACCCTCTACAGCAAGGATCCTTTCTTTCCATTGATTATTCCGGTTGCCAGATATCATTCACAATTCTAGTAGATACACCTATTGTTCTTGAAAATAAGGAAAAGTCAGGATCCCTGTTTTTGTGGTTTTCTTCTCTTTCTTCCTTAAATCAGGATCCCTGTTCTGAGGGATCCTGTGTTCTGATTCCCTGTTTTGATTTCAGTTAAGCTATTCCGGTCAGTTACCATCTGCGTGCAAACGCTGCATAATTTATTTCCTTATTTCTTTCCCTCTATTCATATTGAAGGAAATTCATATTGAAGATGGGTTATATTTTTGCCTAGAAGATAATTTCGAAAACCATATTGGCCTGAAATAACACAGGAAATCTGAAGAAAAACAGACGAAAATGGGGTTTTTAAAGGCCAACGAACATACTAAAAAACGAAGCGAATAATTTAATATAGTAATAATATATATATAATAAATAAATATGATATGTTTCATCTCCAAGCTGTTTGACAAGGTCGCTTGCTTGTGGGATGAAATTTGTTTTAGCAGTCACTCGCTAGTAGCCTACCGAGCGAGAACAGTATTATAATTGTTGTTCGCAGGGATTGGTCAGTGGCTCGTGTTTAATTTAGTTTTTTTTTTTATTCTTCCAATTTTGGTTTATAATTTTCGGTTGTTTGTTGGTTCTCGGCATGTTTTGGTTTGTCTCACTTGATGATCTTCATCCACTTTTTGGCATGTTTTTGTTTTGGTTTGTCTCATTTGATGATCTTCATCCACTTTCTGGTATGTTTCCTCGAAATTTTCCGTCTGTGCTGAAGAAGGGAGGTGGTTGTCCTCCCGAAATAGTCGATTCGTTTTCTTAGTATTTTCGTTGGCCTTTAAAAAAAAACAATTTTCGTCTGTTTTTCTTCGGACTTCTTGTGATTTTTGCCTGGGAAAAGGAGCTGATCTGTGTTTCTGTGGCAATGTATTTGTATATTAAAAGCGCCAGACGGCCATAGTACATTAATCAACACAAGGAACAAGAAACTTGTACTATGATAGTACAAACTGTGGATCTTTCTGTCGACAAAAATTTTCCTACCTTTCCTTTAGGGTTCTCTAACAGTTAAGTTATCACGTAGAACGAAGCACCCATTATTCACATTATATTTGAAGAACTCCCCAGTGGGGGTCCAGCCAGCGTGAGGTAGATTACTAACGTTCGCGTAAGTAGGGGGCAAAGCCCTCCCTCTATGGGTGCTGTGGGATCTCTGTCTTCTGGCATCGATTTATTTTCGGACGTTTTGGGTTCTTTTAATTAAGTTGGCCTGTTCGTTTTGTCTCCCTGTAATAAATCATTTGGTACCAAGCCCATGAGTATGAGGTGGTTCAAGGGTTTTAAATTTTTTTTTGTAAAAGGTGCGAAAAGGGATGATATGTGAAGTGTGGTAAATGGTTTCTAGATAATACATTCATTTGTTTGTAACCGTGAAAATTGAAGGATAAAAAGGAAATTATGGAAAACGACTCAGGCATCGTACACATTTAGGGGCTCTGTAAGTAAATTCTTTAAAAAATAGATGTGCATAGGGTCATTCCAGCGAAAAAAAGCCAGGCAAAAAAATCGATTTCTCAGATTTTGACGAAAATTTCTCAGAATGATCTACCAGGGTCCAGGACCTTCCACAAATTTTTTTTCGGCGAAAAAAAAAATTTTCGGACTCGGACGAATTTTTGAAATTTTCGGCCAAATATTCCATTGTTGATGGTGGAAAAAGTCAATATTTTTCAAAAATTCGACAAAAATCAGGGAAATTCAACACGACCTTGAAATTTTTTGAACTTCTTATCTACCTTTAGGACTTCAAATCCCGAGATGTTCAAGTATGTAGGTACTCTTCTTTCCTTTTTACGGTAATTTATGCAAGGCAAGGTAAAAAAAAGTGGGTCTTGGTAGATCCACTCCAGAAGAACCGGCCAGATCGCGAAAATTCTGAGATTCCCTATGGTAGTAGAGTGAAGAACGAGCTACATTTCTGCATTAGCACTTTTGTGGTTATCGAGCCAGAAATGGTCTTAAATAGCGATCTTAGAAAACTGAAATTCTTGGGAAAATGCATTGTTTTGATGACAAAATGAATTAGTCTCACAACCTAAAAATAAAAATTGAGAAATGAATGCTGCTCTAACCCTGGTTTCAGTTTTCAGATCTTACTGTTAGACCACAACCTGCCTGGACCAATTCTTAGCTGTCCAAGGGCCCGAAATCTTCTTTTGGCCTACATTCAGAAACTTACTAGAATGCATGCTTTTGTTTGCGCGAGGATGGTAAATTAATCATATACTTGGTTATACGCAATTCTGAAACGCTAACCGAGTTCCGTTGTCAGTACATTTTTGGGATCCCAAAACGTAAGTGGAGGGATACCTATGACATCGCAAAAGTTGTCCGTCTGTGCGCACGATAATTCTCGAAGGGATTGAGATATTCTGACGAAACTTGGTGGGAGGATCCTTCGGGTCAAAGTACAAGTCAAGTTCGAAGATGGGCTCTGTAGCCCTATATTTGAGGGTGGGGGGTGGGGGGGTTCAAATTAAGGGGCATTTTTTTTTTTTTTTAATCTATTGAGATAGTTGATTTAGGGGTAAGGAGTATATTAGTAGAGATATGAAAGGTACTGGTCCTTATTTTTGTCCAATGTGTGGTATTGAGGGGGAGGATGCGGTACATTTGATATGTTATTGTGAGGGGTTGAAAGGATTAAGAAAGGAAGTGTTTGGCCGGGAGGTTTGGGAGGAAAGGGAATTGGTTTCGATTATGGGAAGTAAGTGTTTTGGTGGTCTCCGAAGGCTGGGTAGATTCCTGAAGATAGCTATGACCCACCGTGAACTATTTTTATAGAAGTTGATTTTTGGTTTGTTTTGGAGTGTATGATATTTTGTTTTTTGTTATTGTTTTATGTTTCCCGCCATGGCCCTTGGGCTTTTTTGGGATTAAATTCATTCATTCATTCATTCATTCATGCTGAATCCGAATATGAAAGTTATTTTTCACCGGACTAGTAGTTCACCCGGAATCCGGCAAAAACCGGACACAAAATTTGTCGACCAATTTTCAGCTACCCCTTTTCTCCAAAATAGTATAGCTCTGCGCAGAAAGCAGAGCTATAGAACTGCGCAGAACGCAGAACCTAAGAGCTAGTTGTTTTCGAAGGTCGAAGGGGTTGGTATGTGGGAAAAGAGAAGGTGGTTGCGGGCTATTAACAGTTGGAAAGTTTAGAGGGATTGACAACTTCGGTAGAAGGGTACACACTGAAACCAAAAATAGACCGATCCCAATTGTGAGACAAGTGGGGGACTTCTAATGGTTTCATGGTCAAATAATAGGCTGTTAAACCATAATCATCTTCGACAATGAGGGGTTAGCAGTTTTGTCTACTTGGTGTACCTACAATTTGTTTCCTGTGCTTTATATGGTACGAACAATTTGGTACCATGTCTATCACGAGGACATGGACTCGTAAGTAAGAATCGGTTGCTAAAATCTTTGGTGATGAGGGGTTGCCAACTTTTGCTAGTTGGTATACCCTTTATTTTTTGCCAGTGCATTTCATGGTAAGAACGATACGGTACCATGTCTATCACGGGGAGATGGACTTGTAAGTAAGAATCGGTTGCTAGAAGGGCGTCGCGAGGGGCTTGAAGCTTTACACGTTGATCTGTTTCTAAATATTACAAGTAAAGAGTATTGCTTCTTCTAGGTCTTCATCCGTGTCGACAACTTTGCCCAACTCCTAGTTATCGCAAACCTTAAAGCAGACAGAGTATCCGAGCTGGTATTATAGTCAGAACAGCAATGTTTTTTTGCGATTTCATTTTTGAAATGCACGGTCAATCAATTTTATCATCAAAACAATGCATTTTCCCAAGAATTTCAGTTTTCTAAGATCGCTATTCAAGACCATTTCTGGCTCGATAGCCACAAAAGTGCTAATGCAGAAATGTAGCTCGTTCTTCACTCTACTACCATAAGGAATCTCAGAATTTTCTCGATCTGGCCGGTTCTTCTGGAGTGGATCTACCAAGACCCATTTTTTGTTTACCTTGCCTTGCCAAAATTACCGTAAAAAGGAAAGAAGAGTACCTACATACTTGAACATCTTGGGATTTGAAGTCCTAAAGGTAGGTAATAAGCTCAAAAAATTTCAAGGTCGTGTTGAATTTCCCTGATTTTTGTCGAATTTTTGAAAAATATTGACTTTTTCGACCATCAACAAGGGAATATTTGGCCGAAAATTTCAAAAATTCGTCAGAGTCTGAAATAATTTTTTTTCGCCGAAAAAAAATTTGGGGAAGGTCCTGGACCCTGGTAGATCATTCTGAGAAATTTTCATCAAAATCTGAGAAATCGATTTTTTTGCCTGGCTTTATTTCGCTGGAATGACCCGCATCATATTTGTAATTAATAAAGTGGGGGCTTGTTCGTTCTCTCACTCCGCAATACATCATTGACGAACCTGTGAGTATGAGGTGGTTTAGGCGTTTCAAAATCCATTATCGAAAAGGCGTAAACTCGAAACAAAATTCGGAACTTACGAACTTACCTACTTCAGGTTCAGAACAATAACAACTGACAAGAACGAAACGACCGTTCCGAATCCAGGATTACAAGTTAAATGAACACGGCTGAATCACAATATTGGTTTAAGCGGAATAAAAAAAACCTAAGGGCGATATTCCACGAGCCTATGTGCCGGCTGTTCTTGCGACTTCGGCTAAAACTCGCTTCGCTTATCAGAGCTGTTCTCGCGCTCCACTAGTTTCCGCGAGCACTTGGAAAGCGAATCCACTTCGCGAGTGGAAAGTGATTTCGGCAAGTCAGCGAGAAGTTGCAAAGGTGCAACTGAGGCGCAACGACTTTTCGCGTGTTCTTGCCGAGGTTCTTGCGCTCGGCGGATTCTAGCTTTGATTTCCGGAAAGCGAATCCAAGAGATCGCCAGAATCACCCTCTAATCAAATGAATGAAGTCAGTCATCGTACTCATTTACCGGCCTTAGCCTATCAAATTATCGATATCGTAGCAGAAATAACTAGCCCCAAAAGCCGTTTGCTGTAAAAGTGGTCGTACGGAGTGGACGACGAAGAAAGAATCAGACAGGGTTTCTGGGGCTCTTCGGGCTCATATCGACCATGTTGCTTAGCTGCGTTCAGTTTGGCGTCCGAACCCCTCTGGACACCCCTCGGCTGTGGCTGCCAAGGGCCGAATTAGGCTACTTGAAAAGAGGTTAATCCTGCAAATGCAAGCTTGTTTTCGAATTCAAAATCTCCGCGTCTTGATGAATTTTGGCTTGTCGTGCTAGTAGCGCACATTCTGAACAACAGCCTCGGATGAAAAAATGCAAAATCCCTGAGATGGGTCAAAATGTTTCAGTGTATTCAAATATCAGATGTAAAAATAACCTGCCTTTTCAGTTAAACTTTAAAGAAGTGTGTGCAGTGCTCTTGATGACTAACTTTTCGTGCCGAGTAAGAATCGCCGTGTGCCTACCAAAGCCTGAAACGTCATCACAGCAAACGTTGTTGATTGGTCTATATAGGACTTGCATCAATTTTAAAGAGTCGTTTGGGTGACGTTTCTTCCAGAGGTTCGCTGTCGTATTTTGGACTCGTACAGAGTATACACTCGACCCACAAGTTAGAACTCGTGGAAACGCCGTTTTAAGCGTGTTTGTGTGTGTGCGTTTTGTCTACTTAACGAATAGCTATTTTGTTATTTTGACTTGAATTTGCCGCCAAATCTCGAGCAACAAACGATTCATTTTTGAGAGTTGTCGGTCAAATTTGAGCCACTGCGTGCGAGCCACAGCAACTGTGTTGGTCCCGAAAACAGACTTGTGAGCCACACAAGCGATCGCGAAACATTCTTTTCGAGACACAGCCTCTTTGTGGGATCACGATTCACGGAAAAACTTGTTCGAAGTAAAAATCTTTCTGAAGCCGGAGTTGAACCAGCTAGAAGACAGAGGCTCGATCGCTGTGCTATCGTCGGGCCTGGGAACTTTTTTTCATAGCTGACTACAGGATCAGTGAATCCACGCTCGACAGTGGCCAACATGTCACGACCGTTGATGCTAAAAAGAAACTGATCAGTCTAAAATAAAAATATCAAAACATTTTGATTTTGGTCCACCTAGGTTTGACGACCTTCCTCCTTGGTGATACATTTTGGCCGATAAATAGGTTTCAAAAAAGCAATGACTTTACTTTAAAGGAGTTGCATCGTAAGCATTTTAGCAGTTGCAACGTCTAGAACACCCCCACCCAAAACCCACGGTGAAGGCATGACTCGATCCGACCGCTGGGTCATCTAGTGGCGCGGTTCGGAAGCACCCGACATGGGGAGGCTGGGATCATAGTTTGACTATGAATCTAACCAAAAAAAAATTTAGCAGTTATATGGAAAATGTGTTGAAAAGTCAAACTAATTACTAATAGCATTATCAAGTTCTTTTATTATTTTTTGTTATTAATTCCCACAAGTTCGAAGAAGAAAGGATGTAAACTGGATCACAATAAACAAACGCCTTAAACTATATTAAATTTGTTGTGGTGGTTTCTCGAAGATTCTGAAATTTATCTAAACAACGTTCAGCTTCCGAGACCAAAAATGTCAAACTGGCCGATAATTATTATTTTCTCTTCCGAAATGGTGATATACTAAGTTGTATTAATCATCTTACTGGCCACTTGATCTTCTCGAAGGTTTAGTACCTGTTTGACCTCCGGCAGGAGATCACTGAATAATTAATGAGGAATAGCCACCTTGCTATGAAGAGTGAATTGTGTTCAAGTAATTTGTAGATAATGTTGGCTAGCGTGAGGATTTTGAAGAAAACAAGGGTAAATGTGTTCGTAAAACCGACCCATCGAAAATTGATGGTGTAACCCACGTTCTCGGCCCACATGAATCAAATTCTTTAAGGTATATTCGACAACCACTGAGCATTTACCGTAAAAAGAGCAATTTGAGTACAGGATCACTTGGTATTCCCGTTTTCAATGTAGTAACAACATTCTCAAACTTTGAATGTCCCTGTGATATTTCACACTTGTCCAAAAAATGATAGAAATATCTAGAAAGAAAGATCTACTCTTCTTCTTTTTTCCAATATTTTTCCTTCTTACTTATCTTGACAGTATTCCCAGTTTTGTAAAAATACAATAACAATCCCAAAACTTGAGTTGAGATATATTTCCGTCATGGCAGACCTTTTCAACCTAATTGGCTGGTTTTCGTTGTTAGTCTGCTGTTTTGTAAGCCTCAACAGCAACATTTTCAACATCATCATCAATATTATGTGTTTTCAAATATGTTCGTCTGCTGTTTTCTACAGCTCAACAGCAACATTTTCACCGTCACCATCACTTCCGTGTGTTTTCAAATTACGTACGGCACGATCCTGTATGTGTTACAAACCTTGGATCGGGGCCCAAAACTGATTTTCAGCCCCCCCCCCCCCCCCCCCAAGGTTTAGAAATGGCGCCACTGTTTCTGGTTTGTTTCCAAGGGAATTATCTAAAATTCAGCTTCGAAAAACAATTTGATATGGCATGCTATCCGAGTCTGTATTCTGTACCCATCGTTCTTTCCTTGTCACATTTTCAATGACACCCGAGGAAGCCCATTTTGTCCTAAAATATTCATACCGCCTCGGACTCGATTTATCTTTCTTGGAACCCCGGGGAATCCCTTAGTTCAAACTAGGACTCGCCGTCCAGTCCATCCCCTGGGTACTGGAAACTTCCAGCATCTTCGATGAAGTTCAGGATCGTTTTGCATTATTGAGTTCAATCCTCAAGGGTATAGATCTACTGGGGAATCAAGTCCTGATCGATTTTGGCCAGCACCAGAGGCCCTCCTTGGTAATGCAAATATTCAGTGAGAGTGAAGACCAGGGGCTGTTGAGGAGTTGAGGGATCTGGGAAGTAAGATCCACGTGACGGAGAAGCTATGAAAGTCATATCCTTTATTTTCACCTTGTTAAAGTCCTCGATTCATGTGGGCCGAGAAGGTGGGAGACACCGTCATTTTTCGATGGGTCGGATTTTTACGAACACACTGTTACCTTTGTTTTCTTAAAATCCTCACTGTAGCCAACGTTATCCACAAATTACTTGAACACAATTCACTCTTGAAAGCAAGGTCGCCATTGCCTATTCAATATTCATTGATCTCCCGACGGCGGTCAAAAGAGTTACTAAATCCTTCGAGAAGATCGAATGACGTATAAGAGGATTAAAACAACTAAGAATATTACCATGTGGACGTTTAGATTATGTCGGAAAAAAGAAATCATCGGCCAATTTGACATTTTTGGTCTCGGAAGCTGAATATTATTTAGGTCAATTTCAGAATCTTCAAGAAACCAATATAACGAATTTACTATAATTAACGGCGTTTGTTTATTGTGATCTGGTTTACACCCTTCCTTCTTTGGACATACGGGAGTTAACAAGAAAAATAGAAAAAAAAGCCTTGACATCATGTTTTCTCTTTATCATGGGATACATCAGAGTGCGGGTTTGTATTATGCAAATGCTGATCAGTGGATTAAGATTAACAAGTCCAGATTTGGATACGGACTTCATTATCTACTGCACAAAATGTCCCCTCCAGCTTGTTCAGTAGCTCTTCAAGAACTGGTGCAGACTTTGGATTTGCAGCAGCGGCCAAACGAAGCAATCAAATATCTTATGTCCTGGTGCCGTCCTTTCCGAGTGGTTAGCACTCTCTATTCACAAGCGAAGGGTCGCTGGTTCGAGTCTGCCTATCGTTTTGCTTCTTCCGCTCCACGAGGAACGACTCATTCAGGATTTGTTCTTTTTTTTCAAAAGGCTCTGGAATCCCGCAGAGGAGGCTTTGCGTATTTTTCTACCAGCTCCGTTGTGATCAAATTGAGATTCTTTTGTTTGCTGCTAATTACTGTATTTGCAGTGCATGAAATCAACCCTTCTCTGTAGGAGTTCTTCACATTGTATATAAAAGAGACCTTAAAAGTTTAAGGCAGTGATAATGCAGATTTTGACAGTTTGAAACAGAGACATCACGAATCGGCTTGAAATAGACAAAGCTTGCACTGTTTTATTTCGACTCCACAAATCCTGAAAAAGTTGGACGTTAAATGCCCATTTGCGGTTGTGCCGCAACGAGTGGTCGTAAAGATAAAATGAAAATTGACAAACTACTAAATCTTTGCGCTTTCTTTAAGAAATAGCTATAGCCGGAATCATCTATAGCCGGAATCAACAATTTGGTTTGTTTCTTGACCATCGGTTAAAGGAGTTGCATCATAAGCATTTTAGCACTCGCAACGTCTAGAACCCCACACCCCAGCCACGACTCGATCCGACCGCTCGGTCATCTAGTGGCGCGGGTCGGAAGCGCCCGATATGGGAAGGCTGGGATCATAGTTTGACAAATGGGTCAAGTAAAATGTTTTATTTTAGCAGGCATATGCAAAATGTGTAGAACAAGTGCGCAAGCGCTCAGACGTGGAGTGTGAAAGTAAAATGTTTATTACATCTTATATACAAACAGCAAGATATTTCACATCCCCAATAACCAAAAAATATTGAAATACTAATTTGAAATCATCCCGGTTTAAAAGCTTAAAAAAAACGCATTTTGAAATCTAAAAAAGATCTTCAAAATCTTACAAGAACGGCCTATGTTTCAACGCTGAGCCAGTCCGACACCTAAACCCCTTTTCCATTAGCAAGGTAATAACAAGTGTAATAAAACCAAATCGTTTTATTGCCTGATACCCCCCTTGTCACAACTTCATTAAGATCTTCATTATATCATCGGTCATATGACAAAACCGTCCAGTTTCAAACTCATCATTGAAGAGTAAAGTACGCCGCGTGGTCTTATTTGTTGCTCTGTTACACCAAAATCCGCATCTGTACATATATAAATATCCACAAGTATACAAGAGTTGAACTTGAGACGTGCCATAGACGAACTTAACTGATGGGAAATCTGGGCCCGGCTTCTCATGAACGGGAGACGGTGGGGGGGGGGGGGGTGTCGGGACCAATCAAATTGCACATCTAGACCTAAACATCCTCGGCTATACCAACTTAGAGTATGATTCCAGTCACTGGTCAAAAACTTTACTCATGGGCAAGGCCGTATCCAGGGGGGGGGGGGGGTAGGGGGTTCAACCCCCCCCCCCCAGAAACCCACAAAAGTAATAGTTTTTTGCAGGTTGTAACCTCTGATCTATGTATTTTTTGTACTTTTTGGTCCGACCCGTGGACAACCCCCCCCCCCCCCCGAAATAAATTCCACGAGCAACCCCCCCCCCCCCCCCGAAATAAATTCCTGGATACGGCCCTGCTCATGGGCAAACTAGGCCCACTTGCCCCTGAACCAAGTGAGGGTGGGGTTTGGGGCCCGCAAAAAGCAAAAAGAGACCCCAATGCTCACAAACCTACAAAGTTTCAACTTGATACCTGTTGATTACTGTCACGGGTAACAAACTTTACTCATGGGCAATCTGGGCCCAGTTGCCCTTAACGGGGTGGGTGGGGGAGGTGGAACTTTGAAAGCAATTTCCCAGTCCTAGGATCTACAAGTACAACGAGTTTCATCGTCCTGTACCCAGGTCTGGTCAAGTTATGAATATTATTCACTGAGCAATCTGGGCTCTTTTGCCCATGAACCGGGTGGGTGTGGGGGGTGGGACCCTCAAAAGGCACAACTAGAACCCAATACCCGCAAGTTTACCAAGTTTGAACTTGATACTTGCATTGGTTCACGAGTTATGAGCTCCACTGGTGAAAACCGAAAACCGGAAACCGAAAGCTGCTACAGCGCTCGCAATAGTGGATTGTTCCAAGGAACACTCCACTAAAAAATAAAACTAATTATTTGCATTATCGATTTCTTTTAGTATTTTGTTTTCTGTTTTTTTCCTGTTAATTTCCCGTAAGTCGAAAGAAGGAAGGATGTAAACTATATCACAATAAACAGATGCCGTAAATTATACTAAATTCGTTATAGTGATTTCCTAAAGATTATGAAACTGAGCTAAATAATATTCAGCTTCCGAGACCAAAAATTGTCAAACTGGCAGATGATTTCTGCTTCCGACATATCTAAACATCCACATGATCATATACTTAGTTGTTTTGATCCTCTTACACGCCGCTCGATCTCCTCGAAGGTTTTAGTACTCCTTTGACCTGCGACGGGACGGGACGGGAGGTCAGTGAATAGTTAATTAGCAATGGCGACCTTGCGTTCAAGAGTGAACTGTGTTCAAGTAATTTGAGGATAACCATGGATACCGTGAGGATTTTGAAGAAAACAAAGGTAACAGTGTGTTCGTAAAAATCCGACCCATTGAAGAATGATGGTGTCTCCCACCTTCTCGGCCCACATGAATCAAATACTTTAAACGCTGAAGTAGTCAACCCGTCGTGGTTTTCAAAATAATATATTCCAAGAACGTTTTTTGTCTGAACTGACGACGCAGTCAGTAATCTTATAGGCAGGTCCATATCCAGGAATTTATTTGGGGGGGGGGTTGCCCGCAGGTCGGACCATAAAAGACATAGATCATAGCTTAAAGCCCATAAAAAACTTTTATTTTTGCGTTTTTTGGAGGGGGTGAACCACCTAACCCCCCTGGGCACGACCCTGCTCATAGGCCTAGCTATCCCTTAGCGATGAAAAAAGATTCTATAGCCGGGGACGTTTCGATTGAGGACGTTTCGCCACGGGGAAGTTTTGCCGACAACCCCTGTAACCAGTTCAGTGGTTCTGTGACACTCTGAAGTTGTTTTACCTCGATAATGCACCTGAAGATCGAGGCGAACTTAAAATTCTATGGTTGGGGACGTTTTGCCGTGGGGACGTTTTGTCACGGGGACGTTTTGACACGGTGACGTTTCACCGGGGACGTTTTGTTATGGGGACATTTCGTCGGTAAGCCCAGTGATTCGTCTATTCTTGCTGAAGCATAGATGTTAGACGAATACCTTCCGCAACTTCAAAACACACCGCCGCTTGCATCACTGGAGAATTCGCATGAACATGTTGAATTAACCATCTATGCTCAGTCCTGTCTTTCGTGACGATATTGCAAATTAACTTGCCCATCAAGCAGGAATGCACCTCAACTCATTTATATTTCCTCTGTTTAACACAGCAGTAAACGCCAACGCCGGATCGCTGATGAAGTTATTACTTTTCTGCGCACAAAAAGCCGACCCGCAACTTATACAAAGAGCACCTTGCTCGGGCAGGGGCCACCCATCACCTTGGCAAGCAACTGGCCCACCCATGATCCTGCTGTATATGTAGGCATGTATAGTGGCCCGACGGGCTGCATCTCAATTTGACGAAGGGTCCCTGAGGCTTTTCGAATAAACAAGTGAGAGGGTCGCCTAGCTGACAGGGAACTGATGAATAGACCAGGATCTAAGGAAGTTGACGAATTCATTGAAAAAGTGGCCAGATATTGGTTATGGGATCCTTTTCTAATAATTGGCTATGAAAACTCATGATTCAGCAGTTAGTGAAATGTAGCGCAGATTGAATCTTTAAATGTCACGAACGTCGGAACGCATGTTCTGCTTTCGTGATTTCATGTGGGACAGCGGCGAGAACATAATTGGAAGGACTGTATAAGGGATGCTTTTGCTGGCCGGTTTCAGTATCAAAGTGATGACAATAAGGTTCGATGTCTGAGACAAGTTCCATGCCAGGATTGCCAGGGCTAGCACCGTCGGCACCGTGGCAAGCTGCTTAACGCGATACCTACTTACAACCGAATAGGCCTGAGATACGAGAGTCTAGTTACCCATCACTCACTTATTCACTTAAATAGGCTTGACGAAGACCCGATGAAAATGCATTTTCCTTGCTCCTCTATCCAAATAAAATAATATTTGACAGTGCAAACGGATACGCCAGCTGAATTTTATTAGAGCTATATTTCGACCCTACTTGGCAAGGGTCCTCTTCAGGCTATCGCCGTTCAAGCTGGAAAATTACCTTGTGGAAAAACAACTCAAGATTCTAGCTTAGCCTTCAACTCTGATTTGGTAAATTTCTTTATGAGAGTTACTTAGAGTCAAAATTGGTGGTGTGATTTCAGTTTGGACACGGCAGCTGTTTTTGCTGCTCGATTGGGTCGTTGATAGGGTAGAGATTTTCCGCATTGGGGTTGACGTTGGTTTTGTTGTAGAGGAGAGCTCGGGGTCTGAATTTCCTTTCTATTACAATGCCGTCCCATATTTCTGGTATCACAACGAGCATTATAACGATTGAGCTTTTTCTTTCGGGTTTTCCGTACCTCTATTTACTTGTACCTCAATGCCTGAAATATTTAGCAACTGCAACGGTAAATGATTGCCGAGAAATACATCTTTGTGGGTCACACGCAAGGGTAGCCCACACGCAATAGCGGGCCTTCTCATTAGTGACTTTAAATCTGGAATTTAACATTTCCTGAATTTCGCTTCATTGGCCACTGAAATGCAAATTCGTTGAAATTCAAATTTTCCGCGTCGGCTTGAACTTTTTCTTGTCGGGCCATCAGTGCACATTCTGAACGTCACTACCAGAGCCCAAGATGAAAAAAAAAAAAATCTGAAACCCCTTAGCAGAGTCAAAACATGTCAGTGTACTCAAATCCAACGATATAAACATAAGCTGGCTTTTCAGATAAACTTTAAAGCAGTTGATTGATACGGCGGAACATGGTGGAGTGGAGTCAGTCGATAGGAAAGACACACTCGTGTAGTAACACTACTGTACCTTTTCTTTCTGCATCATCCCAATATCAGCCGATATTCTTCACAACTAAGAGAAACTGAATCGACTTTTCATGACAACGAGTAAGTCAATAATTTATTCACTGGGTCAACATCATCCTCTGGATTACTAGACACAGATTTTTCTTCATAAACACATGACTGATTTTAAGGCATAATTTACATACAAACCTGAGAACAAGTTACTGTAAAATAGATACTGCCGTCTGCCAAGTATTCGGATGATTTTTCATTTTTATCCATAGACCAGCTAATTGTTTTGTATATAATTTTCTTGTTAAAGTTCAATCGAAAAGGACTGAGATAGGGCAATCTAGTTACCCATCACTTATTTATTTACTTAAATAGGCTCGTAGACCTGATGAAGATACGCTACTTCGTTGCTCCGCTATTCACGAATAATCGACTTTCGGATAGTGGACTTTCTCTGTCGGATTTGTGGTACCTCTATGTGCTTGTACTTGTGTTGTACGCTTGACAAAAACGATTAACGAAAAATAAGTGTTCACACAGTGAGCTCCAGACCGCGAGCTGCTCATTGGCGACTGAAAAGCCGCGTTTGTGTTTAGATTCAAATTTTCCGCGTCATAGTAGAATTTGCGTTGTGGGGACGGCCGTAGATATTCTGATTGTCATTACAAGAGCAGATAGGGAAAAATAACAGAATCTAAATAATTCAGTGTCTTCAGTTATATGACATAAAACTAAGTTAGCTTTTCAGTTAAATGTGTGCCTTGGGTGCTTTCGAATATCGCCCCACTAGATGATACGACGCTCGCACCGATTCCCGGTTTGAAGTCGCGACTTGGATGGTGGTGATCTGGACGCTGCAAATGCTATCCAAGGAAAAGAGGGATCATCAACAAATCAGTCTTTAATCCTTCAGACAAAAATCTCACGGTAGTAAAAACTACCAAATATTTCTTCTCGTTAAATTCGAGACGCGGACGTTCCCGGATGACGGACGACTAATCCCAGACCCCAGTAGACTCAGTGTTGATGAAGCTTGGAGTCACCTCCTGCTACACGGTTAATGTATTAAAAGTAGTAAAGACCTACGTCGGGAGCAACCCCTGAAATATTCGTCTTTCGTCTTCTTCTTGTTGGTGGTGTTGACATTTTACATTTTTCTTTTCACTATTTTGTCTTCTTCTTCCCGGATGACGGACGACTAATCCCAGTAGAGTCAGTGTTGATTTCGGTTGGAGTCACCTCCTGCTGCAGGGATGATGCATTTAAGGTAGCAAAAGCCTACATGGCGAGCAACCGCTGAAATTTTCGTCTTCCTTCTTCTTTTTCTTGATGGTGTTGGCATTCTATATATGTTTTTCATTATTTCGTCTTCTTCTTCCTGGATGACAGGCGGCTTCTCCCGTAGACTCAGTGTTGATGAAGGCTTGAGTCACCTCCTGCTTCAGGGATGATGCATTTAAAGTAGTAAAGGCCTAAATGGCGAGCAACCGCTGAAATTTTCGTCTTTCTTCTTCTTCTTCTTGATGGTGTTGTCATTTTACAGTTCTATGTTTCATTTTTCACTGTTTTTTCTTCTTCTTCTTTCGGCGTACACAATACAAATTACATAACCTCTTTGTGGTGTATGCGTGTGAAAGAAGAAAATACGTCTTGCGATTCTGAGAGAGGTGAAGAGAAAGTACTGTCGTCATTTGACCGTCGTGCCAGACAAGAAAATAATACTTCGAACGAAAAGCTGAAACCATTGCCACCTTCATTAAAGGGTTAGCTATGGACGTCTACAGCCAAGGAACAAATAATGAAACAGTGTTGTCACTTCTTCTCTGACGAAACGTATGACATTCGGCTTCAAATATTTCCGCAAAATACAGTTTGGTGCCTACAAAACTATCTTTTAACCGGTTATTAACGGGAATTTTCAGCTTCAGAATCATCTGCATTTTGCTTTTTTTACGGTCGCAGACGTCGGACAATCCTGGCCAAGTGAGCAGAAAAGCAGAGAACCAGTGATAACACTGGAATGAACAATTGTCGGAATATCATATTATACCACAAATATTAAGTATATGTATACATTATGTGTATATATAGTTTTAGTGGTTGGCGTCTCTGGGACTTCGCGCTCTGTGCCAATTCTCGACCAAGAATATGTCCAGATTAAATTACTTGTAGGTCCCTTTTTATATGTGTCTGCCCAGCCAGAATAATACGATGGACATAGAATTCTCTTGCACGAACCGAGTAGGATCCCACGAGTCCTTTTCTTCCGTGCCTGGGTCCTTTGCATGTTTCATCTCCCATGTATGCTGCTCTGGGACGATAAAACAGCGCTGGCATTATAAAATTGGCTCCAACTGGTAATATTCCCCTAAGGAACCATCCTCTGTCGGCCGCCCAAATTGCGCTGAGGTCCCTTGTGACAAAGGAGCGTCTGGCAACAGTGTGATATATAGACCACAGTAACTAATTCTGACATGTATCCTATAAAGAGTTTCCATCTACCTGAAGACCTCCAAGGTGGAAAATGAGTTTTTGTTTGACCTTAATTGAACGGCTGGCCTCATTTTTTAAGTTCGCTGAAAAGCAATCATCTTTCTTCACCTATCACCTAAAGAAAACAATTGCCCTTCGGCTAAATAGCCCAGTTCAACGCTCCAAGCAAGCGGATAGGTCTCCGTTTGACTCCTCGCCTCATTATCAGCATCCATCCCACAGAGATAGTAGAGTAAACAGGCACGGACATGGAGTCCATGGACCCTGCTAGGCAGTTAGGCCCCATTTTCGATAATTTGGCAAAAAACAAACTATTTATTTTTAGAAAAATTAGAAAGATCTGAAATAGATAAGTACCAATTATACATTTCTTTTAGGATACACATTATATTCTCAAATTTACCATTTCGGCCCTGGCCCTCCGGCCTAGTCCGGCCCCTCCAGATTCGGGCCCTAGGCAGCCGGCCAGTTTGCTTCGGCAGGAATTCGTCACTGACAGTAGAGAGTTAATAAACAGAAAAGAGAATCTTTCCCTTTTTAAACTGACAGGTAGTGCAAACTTTCATCGTCAGGGAGGTTCGCACCTTTTGTTATAGGAGTTTAACTATAATCTTGGCCTGCCAGAATTTAATACGCGATGATGATGGTGGTGATCATTTGGGGACTAACAAGAACTATACCGCATGGTGGCTCGGAACTGTAATGTGGAGGGCTATGGGAACAATGATCTCGCTCGATGCAAACTTGTTTAAACCGGTTCACTTCCCCATATCACGAGGCTGATAGCCTAAATATTTAGTTGAAGACTGAATTTATGTTGTAAATTCAGTTTAGTGGCATGCAAAGTCATGACTTCTTAAAACATCAAGGTCACCTAGTGGAGGAGTCGTATAAATATTCCTTCGGCCCAAGCTAACTGAGAATCATATTTGACAGTGCAAACGGACACGTCAGCTGAATTTTATTAGAGCTACATTTCGGCCTTTCTTGGCAAGGGTCTTCTCCAGGCTCAAGCTGGAAAATGAACTTGTGGGAAAAAAACTAGAGATTCTAGCTTAAGTATCTGATTTTGTGAATTTCTTCGTGAAAATTGCTTGAAGTTAAAGCTGGTGCTGCGATTTCATTTTGGTTGCAAACCATTTGCGATTTCATTTCGATTTGCAAAAACAGGAGTCGTATCCTCACAAGTAAGAAAAAAACATTAATAAAGAAAACTGGTGATTTTTTATTATTATTTTATTTTTCTTCACTTGAATTTAAAATAAAAAGTATATCTGCAGCTCCCGCAGGCGAAGATCCAAAACAAGAAGAAGCTGATGCCGAACACCCACGTGTAGTCACTTCTGCAAAAAGTCACATCAGTTAAATCAAGAAGGAAAACCTTGACAGCAATAAATGGCAGCCCCAGATAGCAAACTCGAACGAGAAGTCCGATAAAAAATTCCTCATTAGAATAGGGTTTGCCGATTTATCTTGCAAATTATCCGCATATCTTCATTGCCATCTGGTGGCTGCTTCTCTGAATAAGAACTTGCAAACGTGATGGTGTAAGTTTCACTGTCGGTGAGTTTGGTGATTTATCACAAACAGATTACACGGTTTGTGTTTTTCACACACGAAAAAAGGGGATGGTACAAAAACAGATATTCTAACTTTTTTGTAGATGTTTATCGGTCAACACCGAACCAACTCAAACACATACTACCTATGACTGGACTATATTTATTTGTTACAAATACTAGTTCAGGACTGCAGGTTCCATCTATAGCCTGAAGAGGACCCTGGCCAAGCACGGCCAAAATATCGCTGAAAAATTTTTCCGTTTTGAATGACTTGTTACATTTCGTTATATTGTTTTCGTAGCCGAAAGGCCTTAACAGTTTATTTCGAAGCTTCTACGACGAGGCTAGGGCTCTTGGATTTCGGAATACCGGGAAGACCCCCCCCCCAACAAATTTACCCCTCAGATCCACAGTTATAGCTATTCGTATTTTCGTTTGTACCTCTGCATCTGTTATTTTGATATTCTGCTTATTTCCTCGGTTATAAACAAATGTGTTGTGTTTCTTACGATAACAGAATACAGCAATATAATTAGCTGTTTTATTGAACATTTGGTTGAAACGGGGGGAGGGAGTCGGTTTCATGAGTTTTGCCAACGTACTGTTAGATGTTGTTATGTTGATGAAGATGATTTTATCTGTAACCCCTCTAAATAAGCACAACGCAAGAAGACGGAGTAAAAATAAGGAAAAAGAAAGCAAAAATCTGGAAGAGGAAAACAATTTACGAAATGCAGAAAATTAACATCTAACCTTGAACTTGCGACTTATTGAGCCAGAATTGAGACGAAAAATAGTATACATTATAAACGAAAGCTATTTCGTTTTCCGCCCTTACCTTGGCACAGTCTGATGTTCGCGCCATGACTTCTGTAAATTAAAATCGAAAAAGCATTCGACGCCAACCTCAAAGCTTTCTATCATGAACCTACATACCCCTCGATGTTGTTCAGAACCTTTGCGTGCCTTCCGCTGCATTGCACTTTCAGATTTGCATCGCCTTCTCGAAATTCACCTCTGAACATTTAAGGCAAATTAACTTCTCAGGCATCCCTTTAGGTGGCACTTCATCAACTTGCCGGTCCTTCATGGTTCCCAAATCTGTTTGTCTGATCGAAAGAATTGATTGTGGCTCAAGCTCATCGCCTTGCATGCCACAGTGACCAAGAAGCCCAATCTTGACAATCTTAAGCACCTGTACAAGGAATCGAGCTAATGGTCTACCGGTTTCGTCCGTACTCCCTTAAGCAGCAAATGACTCTGTCGAAGCTCAGCTACCAAAAGTGGTAAATCTTATCGACATGAGCTTGGTCTATAAGGGGGTCGTTCATTCGAAGGGCTAATTTTTATTCATATGCGGCATGTTACCAACAAATTAATAAATTTGACAGCATCAGCATGGTAAGACCAAAAGTGGTAAATCTTATCGACATGAGCTTGGTCTATAAGGGGGTCGCTCATTCGAAGGGCTAATTTTTATTCATATGCGGCATGTTACCAACAAATTAATAAATTTGACAGCATCAGCATGGTAAGACTTCTGTAAACCAGAAATAACTTTGTTTCAAATTAAATTACCTTAAATTGATATTCATGCGACAAAGGCAGCAGGCCTGTGGACGTCGCGGTATCAGTTGATTTCCTTGGCTTGCCCGATAAAGCTGATACGCCGAATGAAGGTGTTGAGGCTTTGATCTTAGGGGACTTCGGATGAGAAAAATTCGCCGTTCCGTTAGTGTTTCCGGCTCTGCAACCGTCTTGCCTTTCGACTATTTTCTGGAAAGCACCGACAGACTCTGACTGCGCAATAGTCAGCGCCTAGGGAAATCCAAAGTGGGACGATACGGGTCACAAAGAAGTTGCGTATCCCTCTTCGTTGGTGTGAACCATCTAGAACTAACACCTAGTACTGTCTCTAAAACTCGCTTTACTGTGCAGCGTATGGTAGTTTTCCCCACTTCCCTTTGCTGAAGGTGGTGGTATTCTTTATTGAATCCTGGAGAGCTTGTCGTTCGCCAGGATTCAGGATTCAACAACTTTACTAAAAACATTCATGCCGGCTTGACGACCGGTTACAAACAAAGCACATACGTGCTTGAAAAACGCAACCAGTACACATTTACTACCATATTACATAACTAATCAAACCTTCACTAAAATAAACGAAAAACTAATTAATTTGTCCTCTCTCGTCTTCCAAACCCTCCACTCACCAACTACCCTCAAGGAGAGGTATTGTAGTTATCCCCGTTTCCCTTAGCTGAAGGTGGTGATATTCTGTATTGGAGCTTGAAGGACATTGTCGTTCACCAGTATGGTGTTTTCTCACTTCCCTTTGCTGAAGGTGTTGAAACTTTATTGGACCTTGAAGGACATTGTCGTTACCAGCACGAGTATTGGAGTTATCTCCGCTTCCATTCGCTGACGGTGGTGACATTTTACTGGACGTTGAAGGACATTGTCGTACACCAGTACGGTAGTTTTTCCCGTTTCCCGTTGCTGAAGGTGGTTGCACTCTTTATTGGGTCTTGAAGGACATTTTCGTTCACCAATACGGTAGTTTTACCCACTTCCCCTTTCTGAAGGTGGTGAAATTCTTGAATTGACCTCGTAGGACATGGTGGTTTTCCCCACGTCCCTCGGCTGAAGGTGCTGACATTCTTTATTGGATCTTGAAGGAAATTGTCGTTCACCAGTATGGTAGTTTTACCCACTTCCCCTTCCTGAAGGTGGGGATCTTTATTTTACCTTGGAGGACATTGTCGTTCCGCCGTTTGATGATGGTCAGGTCACCAGCAGTCTCTTTTGAGGATAGAGGGGTACACATTATGTCTGACTCTGACACCCACCTGGACGACTCTGAAGTTCTTAGTGTCTTTTGTTGGTCCAAATCGATCCTGATCCATTAAGTGCAAAATCGTTCGGAATCGGGAAGTCGCGAAATTCCATCATACGCCTGATCAACCTTTGTCACGAAGTTGCTATTTTCGTGCCCTCTTTCGTTGGAAGATCAACACTTGACGTGCGAGCTGAACGCCCGGACAATTAAACACCAGCGGGTGAGATCGGAATCACGCCGCCAAATCCGGTCTTTAGAGGGATAAGCCGACAGTTGACTTGGTCCACCTTTGTTGGGCTTTGGCAGGGGTTGGATGCCGTCTTAATAGACCTCTACTCAATCGGATTGGCCGATCAGGGATGAAAAATAATGTTTACGAAACCCGATGCTGAAACTGGCGTTTGAAGATAAAGTGGGTTCCCACAAGTTTATTAGGGTACAGGGGGGCTACTTTGAGTGCATTCCTTCAAGCCTCCACCTCGCACAGGCTGACTGACTATGCAGCTTCCAACCGAGAAGCTGCTGGGTTCAACACAGGTCCGTATCCAGGAATTTATTTCGGGGGAGGGGGGGAGGTTGCCCGCGGGTCAGACCAGAAAGTACAACAAAAACATAGATCAGATTTTAAAGCCTACAAAAAACGATTACTTTTGTGGGTTTCGGGGGGGGGGGTCGACCCCCCACCTGGATACGGCCTTGGTTCAGCATGTCGATAATTCCAACTACGGAAGGAACACAGACAGTACGAGGCAGTTGCGTAGCACCCAAATGTCCTGGTCACAGCTGGTCATAATATTTATACAGTGACGAACTTCTGCCTAGGTGCCCCAACCTCGAAAAACGAGAGGCAGGACCCATTTCTTCTTCCTTAAGCCAAGTCCTGAAGTGGTAAATGTGAGCCAGGTCCCAAAGTGGTAAAGTGAAACTGACATGTGCAAACAAAAAGTTGGCAACACTTGGTAGCCTACTTGTCCAATTCATTTACAATTCTGCTTGTCTATTTTCTAAAGTTGAAGTATTTTATATAAATGCAAAAATAAAAATAAAGTTTTATTTTTTTGCTAAAGTTTCTTAAAAGGTGGCCCTGACTGTCAGTATCGAATATCGTTCTAGTAAGATGATAAAGTTTGCGATGTGACGGGCGAGCTTGCGAACCCCTTACCTTTAGAAGTCGAGTTGAGTCGAGAAGGAGAAAGAAGAACTGCCATTACCTCACTTATAGGAATTTGTCCGGGTTGTTGCGAGCTCGCATGACCTCTATCTCGGCTCTGCTGTTCATACAAGAGGCGTAAGAGCCTTATCTGAAAAAAAAATATATTATTTTATTTATGAAACAGGAATGGTCAACTGCCGGTTATGGAACGAAATAGGCAGGCTTGCTAGTGCCTATGCAAAATTTACGGACCAATGCAGTATTGCTGCAGAATAATGGGCTTGGAGGCAGTGCCGTTTTTTACTTTTCGTGGACCCTAGGCCATCCATGGATTGTTGGCCCCATTCATGAGTCAAAAACGTAACAAGAGCTACGAGCTCATATGGGACTTGTTACGAGTAGGCGGTACAATAAAGTACACGAGAACGTCACAAACTAAACCCGCCATCCAAAATGCGGTTCGGACTTAGAAATAGAATATGCAGTTTCACTCTAGTCTGATCATTTCTGGCATCGCCTCGGATCATCTGGGGCAAATGACTGTTGTAATTTCCAAGTATCTTCCCAATAAACCCACTGGTTTTATCCCTAGACGTGCCACGGTTTCCAGTACCTCCCTCCAACTTCCCCTACCGCGGCCGAATCCGGCTCCGATTCGTGAATGGATCACCTGAAGCATTTTTACTCACCACCTACCAAATTTCACTCGAATCTGGGCGTTTTTCGGTAGGTGCCGCCCCCCCCCCCACCGTGGTCGGATCCGGTTCAGACAATAAAATATGCCATCTAGGACACATGCTTACTCTACATTCCAAGTTGCATTTAAATCGCTGCACTCGTTTGACCCCTATGCGAGCCACAAGATTTACAGGACTCCCCCTACTGTGGCCGAATACGACTTGAAAACTTAAAATCCGAATCTCTGACATCTCCTCTTCCCGCCCAGCAGGCATGTTCGGATCTGGCCCGGTTATGCCATTCACGTATCTGGGACCTGTGCTTGTTCTTCCCACCAAGTTTCATCCCGAACACTCGATTCTAAGCTTTTCTCGAGATTTCCGGTTCTCCGCTCAACTCCCCCCAGTGTCATCGGATCCGGTCCGGATTTAAAATGAGGCATCTGAGACACGAGATCTTTCTATATATCAAGTTTCATTAAGATCCGATCACCCGTTCGTACGTTAAAAATACCTCACTTTTCGGACTCCCCCTCCCTCCCCCCCCCCCTACCAGATGATCGGATCAGGAAACGACTATTCTCAAGTCAATCTGCTCGGGTCCCTGACATGCCTGCCAAGTTTCATCGTCCTAGCACATCAGGATGTACCGAACTGACGTGATCACTAGAAATCCGATTCCCCCCCCAACTCCCCCACAGTGACCGGATCCGGTTCGGTTTTGTCAATCACGTATCTAGGACTAGTGCTTATTCTTCCCACCAAGTTTCATCCCAATCCCTCCACTCCAAGCGTTTCCCAAGATTTCCGGCTCCCCCCTCCAGCTCCCCCCAAAGTCACTGGATCCGGTCCGGATTTTAATCACGTCGTCTGGGGCACGAGGTCTTTCCAAATATCAAGTTTCATTAAGATCCGATCACCCGTTCTAAAGTTGTAAATACCGAAATATTCCGGATTCCGCCTCCCTCCACTCCCCCCGCAATGCTCGGATCGGGGAAGTGGCTATTTCTAACTTAATCATTTAGGGTCCCTGATATGCCTGCCAAGTTTCATCGTCCTAGCTTATGTGGAAGTGCCCGAACTAGCAAAACCCGGACCGACCGACAGATCGACCGACCGACGGACGGACAGAAATTGCGATCGCTATATGGCACTTGGCCGAAGGGCAAGTGCCATAAAAACGCCAGCACATTAGCACAGACGATTCTTGGTCGAGCCACACTATGGTAACATCTGAGCGGTAACGTAAACGACGACGGTACAATATAGCTGGTCACACCTGGATCGTAATGAACAAGGCAATACGGCTGTCAACCGTAGCCTGATTTCTCAGCAATTTTCACCGGCCGCTTGTCCCCTCGTTTCTCCTGCCCCCCCCCCCCAGCAACGGCCTAACCGACCTAAGGGCAAAGACGGCACTGCTTGGAGGCATAGGGCAACGGGAGCATCTTCGCACAGGGCAACTGTTTTCTACCAAGTAAGTCTACAGTCTAGCCGGACTTAATCATACATTTAATTAACACTGGCTTTACCCGTTCATCCAACAACAATTCTTGGTAGACCTTTACGAGTCTTTACAGTTTAACCGAAAAGGGCAGAGATAGGACAATCTAGTTACCCATTACATATTCACTTATAGAGTCGTGAAGACCCGATGAAAATGCGTTAATTCGTTCCTCCGCTATTCACGAATAATCAGTTTCATATAGTGGAATTTCCCTGTCGGATTTGCGGTACCTCTATGTGCCTGCTCCTGTGTTGTATGCTTGACAAAAGTGATTTACGAATAATAAGTTTTCACGCAGTACAGTACTAGTACCTTCCGCAAGTTGATCACTGGCCACAGAAAAGCCGCGTTTGTATTGAGATTCAAATTTTCCGCATCACAGTAGAATTTTGCGTTGTGAGGACGTCCGTTAGATATTACTGGTGAACGACAAAATTTGAACTTCCCACCAAATATCGAGCCACACAAACTTGGCTTGCTTTAGCTTGCAGGGCCACCCAACCGATATCGGAAACACTATCCGGGCCACAGCCTCTTTCTGGGATGGTGGGAAAATTTAAGTGGAGACACTTTAAAGGGTGGGGGATCGTCCTGTCGGCCATCTTATGCCACCGGTGCTTTATCTGAATATTCACTTCCATACAGCGTCCATGAGGTCTTCCCTTCAAAGAAGATAGTAAGTACAGGATCGTAAAAGCATTCCTGACTTCAGGGCCCGACTGAGGGTTCAGGTTGTGTTTGTCAGACAGAATAATAGTGGAGCCAAATGGACCCATTGACGCCTTTCCTTCAAGTTAAGCGCAGCTTGAGGATAATCTGGTTAAATTATAGAATTATGGCCATCGTTTTCTTTTGAGCACGGATTGTCATATCCGTCGCCTAATGCTCATGGACACGAGGGTGGCAGGGTAGCTGGGGACACTACCGTGTCCCTGGCTGAAAATCTGGCCAGATAGAAAGAAAATGACTGGAAATGCTAGTAGTACAATTCAATTCAGTTCAGTTTAGTCTAAAAACACATAACAGACAAGCCAATGGGTTGTTTTTGCGTCACAACAAAAATCTACATGTATATACAAATTTTTGTCATTTATACGGACGTCTTATCATAAATATGGTCTATAACATAATATACTACAATTAATAAATCATAAATAATGTAAAATTAACGTTCAAATGCGTTCCGAGTTGTGTTCAGAAGTCGGCATGGTAGCTGAAGATACTGAATGACACCACGGGTGAACTTAGCTAGCTAGGATCAAGAAAGCAAATGAGCTGCAATTACTTGTTGGTATTTTTGACGTCTTACTCGGTGAAGTCGTTCATTTCGACCATTTTCACTTACTGGAATCATCGCATCGCTCAGTCTGGCCAACTTTTACCATTTGCTAGTAGTTCAGAGGTCACTCTTGGCATCTTCATCGATGAAGCGCCCAGTTGTTAAATGAAGACTTGTCACCTGATTTTATTTTTTCCTTTGTTTTCTTTTAGTCGGTTGTCAGCATGTGCATTTGGCCGGTTACAAATAATATGCATTGGTACCCTACTCACTGTGGATCATCGCATCTTTTAGATTTTTCCGGAACGTTCCTGTTAAGACGTCAGCGTAGACCGCCGATGACGTGTACCTTGTAAAAAAAGATCTCTAGTAGACAACCGTTTTTTTGAAATGATTGAAAAGTAGTCCATGCCTCGAAACGGTTATCCAATCAGTGACGGAGTCATTAGTTTCCGATCCTCATTGACAGGGTCGATTAACTTTTAGACACGCGCAAGTGTCTTCAAAATAAACTACGACGCACGATGAAGAAATTGGACGATGGATCTTCGCCAGTCATCAATAACTGAAACTAATTGCATCATGACAATCAGAAGAAAGGCACCTGCGTTGGTAGTTCTCTGTCATTCATGCTTCTTCGTCTTTCGATTGCTCATTCGCTCCGGTTAGGCCTACGATTCCGACGAAGTAATCAAGCAGATCGTAGGCACATTTCGATATCCTTAGCATGTGGCTAAACTAATCCAGCTGAATTTGGATTTTTTTTCTTCACCATTCGAGTTTTCAATCAAGCCCGTGAGTTCGACGAAGTGATCGAGGAATATTTATGATAACCTGAGCTGCAATTCATGCTCCTTCATCTGTCGAGTGTTTATTTTCTTTTGGGCTGACAAGTTCGACGAAGTAAGCGATCAGATCTTAGCAAATTTGTGGTACCCTTAGCATGGGAACTGAACCAACTGAATTTGGCCGTACGAAGGAGTGCCAGAATCCAGATCTCGCAACCGGCTGTCATTCATGCTTTTTCGTCTGCCGAGTTCTGCGATTTCGACAAAGTAATAAAAGAGCATTTGCGATATCCTTAGCATGTGCCTGTACCAAGCCAGCTGGGTGGCTGTGCGAAGGACTGCCATAATCTGGATCTCACAACCGGCTTTCATTCACGATTCTTTGTCTTTGTCGAGGTCTTTGTAGCGTTCATTCGCTTCAATGAGGTCTGCGACTTCGGTGAAGTGACTTCGCAAGTGCCAGTACCAAGCCAGCTAAATTTGGCCGTATGAAGGAGTGCCAAAATCTGGATCTCACAACAAGCTGTGCCCTAAATATGCGCAATTTCTGTACATCCCGCATCACCGTGCTGCATTTTCATCCGCCACCGCTGATCTTGATGAATGATCCCCTTCTGCTTTAGGCCGACCGTGTAATTCATCACGAGGTCCGCAAGCGTCTAACTCGTTTAAAACGCTGCCTGCCAAGCTCGGCTCTTCATCTCTATGGAAATAATATTATGCAGAAACAATCATCACTCAACAGCAAGGTGGTATGCAGGGACCCCCATGGACGTTTTGCATTTGATATGCTGGGCGCAAACGGGACAACTCAATCACCAGGGAACCCATAGCTGTTAATTCAAAAGGAATACCCGCCCAGACCTCATTAGGGTTGCATGCTTTCGGTGCAGTTAATAGGTACCTCTAGTCACCCAACGGATATTCCTCAGGGTTATGTCTCAACTAAACGTGCCGACATTGGTACCCTGAAGTGAAATTCAAATATGGGGAAATAGCGATAGCGCTTGAACCTATTGACTTTTGGGCTCATCTTTCAGACCATCGCGTGAGCTTGGCACTTGCGCCGGAGGTTGTTGGTTGGTCGCGACCGAAAGTATCAATTCTGTTTCATTCAAGTTCACGATCCGTCCTCGAGTTGAATATTACTGAATTTAATTACAAAATGTACTGGGACAACCTGCTGTTGAACAAATATTTTAATTCTGCTTCTTCCAAGTTCACGATCCATCCTCTCAAGTTTGAATATTGGCGAATTTTATGATCTACTGTTGAATAAAACTTTAATTCTGGTTTGTTCAAGTTCACGATCTACCTTCTCAAGTTCGATCCAATTAACTTTGGTATGAAGAAGCACTACGAGACAATAAGCTGGTAGAACAGATCTTTATCTTCATCTGGAGGTGTCTTACGCCAAGCTAATCAATTCTCTGTATTTTGCGTTACTTAAAACGTTTTCCTTCAACGAAAATGCGGTTTAGGTGCGATTAGCACAAACTCGGATTTCGTTGGACATATTCATGCTGATGTCGAGAATCACTCTGGTTGATCGTAACATTACAATGAAGAGGCCCTTTCTTATTGAACTGGGGGTTCCTAAATTAACTGACCGCAGACATACCCTTTCAGAAAAAATTTGGAGCAAAGATTGTGTGTTGTCTCGAAATGAGCAGTCTATTCCCCCTTCCCCTCCCGTCGTCCGTGCGTCGGTCCGAGAGAAACACTTGCAATCAGTTTTCTCCGTATCCTGCTAATTTTTCAGCCCAATTTCTACACAGTTTCATTCCATCATTTATTTCTGGTCATATCTTATAAATGTATTAGTTAATTTGTTGTCGTTTTTGTGTATTTCATAAAATTTTATTCCTCTTCTAGCTTTAAGCTATTTGGAAATAAATTTTATTGATTGACAAAAATGTCACACTGTCTGTCTGATGCGTTGCGCCTATCGGGATTGGACCTTCACGGAGAAAAGCCCATATTTGCCGAAACTTGTTCAGAAAAGGCTTCACTCCTTATGACTGCTTTCAAGCAGGGCTGTACCTAGTAATTTATTTCGAGGGGGGGGTCTCCCCGCGGGTCGGGCCCAGCCCTTACTGAACATTAAAACAAGAAAATATATTAGTTGCTAGTATCCAAAACGATCGTTTCTGTATACGTGTTGCTGTGTAGGGGAAAGATATGTCATTATTGAAATCTTGGCTGCGGTATTAATGGTACACAAAAGAGGGTAGGTTTTTACCAAGCCGAAGCTAAAGATCAGAACAGGATCAATGCGTCCAGGTTTTGATTCGGACTTCAAGTCAAATAGGAACAAGATCAAAGGTTTCGATGGGATCCCACAAATTTAACATTTGATCCAGACAGTTTGGTCTTGTAGATATCCGGTCTTCGTCAGACTCCTTGAACGTCATATCTATTTTGCCGAAATTGATCAAATCTTCCTTCCTTACTTCTGCCGAATCTCCGGTTTCGACCGGATTCCGGGCGAACTACTTGTCCGGCAAAAACTAAAGCTCAAAAACGAATTCAGCGTATCACCTTCAAATCAAAAATCAAAGTTTATCTGAAGTTGATTAGATGTTCGATATGGGGGATATCGAACATCTAATCAACTTCAGATAAACTTTGATTTTTAACAAATTTTCCGGTTTCAGCCGGATTCCGGGCTTACTATATGTCCTGGTAGAAAATGATTTTCAAAAGCAGATTCAGCATGTCTTCTTACCCCTAAACCGAATATCTAATCAACTTCAGATAAAACTTTTACTTGTAACAGATTTTCCGGATTCGGACGGATTCTGGGCGAACTACTTGTCCGACAAGAAAATGATTTTCATCTAAATGTCCAGCATGTCTTCTTAAACCTAAATCGAACATCTAGTCAACTTTGTATAAAACATTTACTTTTAACGAACTTTCCGGTTTTGGCCGGAGTCTGGACGAACTACTTGTCTGGTGAGACAATGGTTTTCATATTCGTATTCAGCATGTCTTCTTACGCCGAAATCTACTATCTCATTGGCGGTTAAAAAAATTGTTCGCCCTTTAATTTGAACCCCCACCCCTAAATGTTGAGCTACAAAGCCCATCTACGAACTCGACCTCTCCCTTGACCCAAAGAGTCATCACACCAAGTTTCACCAAAATATCTCATTCCCTTCGGGAGGTATCGTGCTTACAGACGGACAACTTTTACGAAGTCATAGGTATCCCTCCACTTACGGTTTGAGATCCCAAAAAAAACATCGAGCCCGGCCTGTTAAAAGTAAAGTTTTAAGCGCACCGATATGGGCGAAAATGCTAATATACGAACTGAAAGCTTCAGCGACAACAGTGGCGTTTGCCTGCTAGTTTGATTTCTCCTTGATATCCCGGCCTTCATTCAGAAACGGATTTATCCTAGAGTTTCCGCGCAGTTACGTTCGTAACTATGAAGGGGCGAAACGGGCCAGTAGGGGAAATATTTGACTTTAAAAATAATAATTGGTTTAAAAATAAATAATTAAGTTTTAAGTACGGGAAATATTTGATTTAAAAAATAATAATTAGTTTTAAAAGAAACCAGTAAACTCACACCGTTTGTGAATGCGAATAGCCTACTGCCAAGATTTTGATGAACCCATTCATGCTGACACCACACAGTCTGTCTGATTCGTCGACCGAGATTGGACCCGCACTAAGCCACGCCAATTTACCGAAACCTGTACAGAAAAGGAATTAATGCTACGAATGAAAGACTTGCAGTGTTGGTGGAATGTCTAATAGAGAATATCTACTTGCGAATGTTATAAAAAAAAGAATTAACATTGGTACTTTAATTATAGGGATAACGTATTGCTAATCCCAATAGCGCAGCATCGTCTGATACTAAATTCATTACCGATCTCAGTCAAATATCATGCTCGCAGAAATTTCACCTAATTGACTGATCCAATTTAACCACTCAGCCTTAACGAAGTGGTGAAAGATTGATCCGTAACATGCATGTCGGGAGTTCAACTGAAACCGCAATAAAATTGCTCGGTCACTTCAAACCTATATTGGACAGGCCTAATCCATCCGTACATCGACAAAAAATACCCAGTGCCCAGTACCGTCGGACCTACTTGATAAAATAACTCAGTCTCATTGGACTGAATTGTCTATATAAATTCATTACTTAGGTTCTAGATGTCTTCGCGGTTGATTAGAGAAGTTCGGTAGACCTGCAGCGATGTGTCAACGTGTGAAAGCCTGTATGTGTCCCGTATCCCGAATTGCTTTTAGATTTGCCGGATTCTAGTATTTTGTAGAAATTTTACGACAAAATGAACTGGTGTAGCATGATGCTGAATAAAGAAATCAGTCCTGCTTTGTTCATGTCCATCATCCATCCTCTTAAGTTCAGATCGTTCAGATACAAGTAATTTTGGTAGGCAGAGCATTGTGAGAGAAGGAACTGGAGTAAACTTACTGCGGAATCGAACAGGAAAGTTTACTTTTATGTTTTTTACACAACGTCTGTGAGTATGGTAAATTTCTGATGGTTCAAGGTTTTAATTTACGCTTCATTATAAAATTATCATACATAGGGTCAAGCCGGAGACACAAGGTCGATTGACCAAAACCCGGTACAATAAAAGAACAAATCTATTTAACAAATAATATGGTTTATGTGTCCACGAGGCATCTTTTATTTAGCGAAGAGTAGCACTCGTTTTTCGCTTTAAAATAATGTTTTGGATGCTTTTCGTTGATTTTTACTTTCAATAATTTTAATTTTTGTGAAAAGTTTACATAAGGTTTTAAACATTTTTAGTTCTTAAGAAAAAGTCAAATTAAAAATAGTATTAAAGTAAAAATTTTCTAAGTATAAATGAAAGAGTGGATCCCACTAAGAGAATAACGAGGGATTAAAAAAAAAGAGTAGCAAGCGCCGTCGGGACATCCTACCACCAGTTGAAAAGCCCCTCACAGTAGGCCCTATTTTAGCCATTTTAACTTGCCGTCTCAACTTGGAACCAGCCCAGCAGGGTTGCCAAGTGTCGCGAGTAACAATACATGTAGCCAGAGATGGGCGAATCCGAATCCGGATTCGAATCTTCTGCTTATCAGGCTGGATTCGGATTGGGACTCGGATTCCAAACCCCAATCTTACGAATCCGCTCAAATTCTCAGTATACATCCTTCCAGTTTCCGTTTCCCAATTTTTACAGTGGGCAATCCAACTATTTGATCTCCACTACCAACCATCGTCAGTACCGTAATCGATCAAGTTATCCGATTACCTTAGATATCAGTTCTTTTTGTCACCTCTGATTTTTTAATTATAACCTACGTATATGATTTTTTTTAAGGTCGGATACAAATCCGGATTCGATTCCGGATTCGAATCCTCAGCATGAAATGTAGGATTCGGATTCGGAATCGGATTCGTACCTAGCCCTGGATTCAGATTCGGATTCGAATCCTTTCATGGTCGGATTCGCCCATCTCTGCATGTAGCACACTATTTTATGTCTTCGCACTTTTGTATATTCACTGCAATCGGCCACGACTGGTTAGTTATTCAGGTTTGCATCTAACGTTCTCTCATGTGCTTGCCTAATAATTATGATTATTTTTTCCCCATTCATGTTTAAAAAATTTCTTCTTAAGTGGGGTAAAAGGAGACATTTTTTTTTATAAAAGATAAAACAAGATCAAAACAAACATTCTATATAAAATAAATATAATAAATAATATAATATAAAACATATAAAATTAAACAGATAACTGACAATAAATATCCCATGTTCGGTCGCTTTATACGGTCATGTGTTTCAGATCACGATTTCCAATATCCAACATCACATCTCAGGACTGGATTTTCTTATTGTACCTTCTTTGTCTCACGCACATGTCATAGTTGGGAAATATCCACTGCAATACGCCTGGCTAGTTTAGACACGTTTATATCGGACGGTCGCACAATATTCCATGTTCAGCCGCTTTATCCACATAATCAGTCAGAAATCATTGCTTTTCCATCTTCATGAAATGCTATCTTCTGATTTTTCCATGCATCAAGAGTCGTCAAAGTCCTATCTGTCTCTTCCATTTCAACCTGGTCATTCCACTTCAGTGGATTGCGTGACGTATGATTTGTGAATGAAAGGAAGAAGTCAAATGAATCACTTATCCTCTCTAACATGGGCCCAAGTGATTCTATTCAGCGCTGATGGTATCAGATTTTATGAGCTGATTAGCTTTTAATTTTCTTTTTGCTAAAATACGCAGAAGGTAAATTCGATCGCAGCAGTATCCCTGGAATGTGCGGTTCAAGTTTCATTTTTTCTAGAATTGAAACAAGCACTTGAGAGGGGGCAGGGCAGGTGGAATCAACATCTATTGTTTGGAAAAATTCTAGGATAGTTTAAAAAACGAATGAATGACAGCTTGTAATTACTTTGAACGGACTGTACTTTAAATAATTCTTGAGCCCAAACTGACTGGGAAACAAACAATGGCTAAAAACGGAAAGCCAGCTACGATGTTTCGTAGCTGAAAAATCGTAGCTGATGCAGACTTTACATTTTTAGTCACTGTTTTAATGTAAGGACTGTACTTTTCATAAATTCTTTAAAGCCCAACTCTTACTAGAAACGAGCTTTTCATGACAAACTGGTTCAGAAACGTCGTTTTCAAAAATACCAAAACTAAGTTAAACCTTAAAGTTAAAAAATTTCGCAACATATCTGAAAACTATGCGCGCCGTGGTTAAAAGTGGAAAAGCCAAGCAAAAGAAGCAAATGGAAAGATTCCGAAATACAAAAAAGATCCGCTGATCTACGAAATCTTCAAAATGAAAAAAAAATCATGCTTATAATGCCCTTATATTTTAAAGACTGTCGGTGAACCCCTAAAGCTTTCGAAAAGTTTGCACTGCTTGACTGGCAAATATTTTCGAATTTTGTTTAGGGTTAACTGCACTTTCGTGGAATTTTTAAACGTTACTGGTACCAAGATATATAGTGAGGAGTTGGTTTTACGCAAAAAACGTATTTTGAGGTCTTCTCCAAGGGAAGCGGAGCATTTCCCGTGTTTTTGGACGAAAGTTCATCTCAGTTCACTTTATTCCACAACCCATTGAACAGTCAAAGCCGATTTTGTGGTTGTCGGAAATACAGAAGGTAAATAAAATATCTTGTCGGCATAGTTTGAAGCTATCGGTGTCTTGTCAAACATAACAAAAATGATTCAGGACAGATTCAGGACCATATATACAGAACGTGCGTTGAACAGGTCAATAGACGCGGGAACAATCTTCTCACGTAGTGCGTTGTTTTAGTTTAAAAGCCGAGGGGTTGCCCACTCTCAATTTTAGTGTACAGCAAGTGCCCGGTGCCGGCACCGGCTGACATCAGCAAGCACCGGTTTTCCAAGTGTTTCAACATTAAAATCAGCATGTTTAGAAGCAGACGAGGGGTTACCCACTCTCCGGCACCTGCTGTACACCCTATCTCGGCACCGGCCGGCACCGACCGAAATTGGCGGTGCCGGCACCGGTGCCGTCCATGAGTTGAATGATTTCGCTTCGAAACATGCTTATTTTAAGGTTCTAATACGTGGCATCCGGTGCCGGCTGATGTCAGTCGGTGCCGGCACCGGCTGGGCACCGCGGCACCGGGCACTTGCTGTACGCTAAAATCGACAGTGGGCAACCCCTCGGAAGCAGAATCGCCTAATTTATGGTCGGTACCGCTGGTTCGACCGGTGCCGTGACAGGGTGTACAGCAGGTGCCAGAGAGTGGGTAACCCCTCGTAAAAAGCATCATACCCGGTCTTTGAGAAAAAATGTCCGAGACGAGATCGAAGGATCTGACCCCCATCACCAATCGCCTTCTGGCAACACCCTGATTCCGTCTAGACCTCATCTGCTATAAATTACACTATCCAACCAGGCCTAAAGTGCATAACAACCGCTATAGCGCGGCGGTCGACTGTATTGCATCTAAATATGTCGCGTAAGCAATAAATGAATCTTTCTTTATTACAGGACCCAAGCCGCCACCAATTGAAGGTGAAATCTCATTGCCTCAAATATGTCATGGGCCCCCTGGGTTGATAGGCTCGGGCGGCAAATCTGCAATTTTGTTTGGGACACAGGCCTGAAGGCGGAAATGATATCTTCATTTTAATGTCTGGGCCGACGTGGACTTGATGAATTATTTTAGGGGTTGTTCTTTTGTTGACGGAGGCACCCTTGGGACGGAACACCCTGGGTGCATACAGACAGGGTAGAAAATTAGAAGCTCAAAGTGTGACATCCAAATTCGACGGATATAATAGAATATCTGTGAAGAAAAGCGGTGCGGTTTTGCAAGGAGCACCCTTTCACTTAGCGACACTGCACCTGAAGTCCGCAGTAGGCCAGGAAAAGAATCCGGTGGGGTTACGGCAGGCCCGTATCCAGGAATTTATTTGGGGGGGGGGGTTGCGCCCTTGGGGGGGATTAGATTTTAAAGCCTACAAAAAACGATTAATTTTGTGGGTTTCGGGGGGGGGGGTCGAACCCCCTAATCCCCCTGGATACGGCCTGGGGTTACGGACGGAGCTTCGCGCAGCTGAAGGGTAGATTGCGTGGTTCATGAGGCACGTTGCGTTCCCCCACTAAAACACGCCATTCTGAGGTTTTCCGCAAAATGATGCCTGTGATGTTCTGTGTCACCTTGGCTGGAGCGAAGTTCATACCCTGTGCTTTGCATCAGGTTGGTGCGTCTCGTAGGGTAAAGTTATACATTTTGCGTCACATCGGAAGCAAATTGAGGGATGATCGCTGATTCATGCCGTGTATCTCTAGTCAGGCGGTGAGTCTCGTACAGTTGGAAGATTTGCTTCAGCTTTGCTCGAACGGAAGCTGACTTCGGAAGCGAATAGAACGATAATCCTTGATCCATAGACCCTGCGTTTTGCATACCAGTCAGGGCCAATCCTTGACGATATATAGGGTTTACCCACTCTCCGGCACCTGCTGTACACCTTTTCTCGGCACCGGCGGGCACCGACCGAAATCAGCAGTGCCGGCACCGCTGCCGGTCATTAATTGGTCGATTCATCTTTCAAACGCTTCTAAACATGCTTATTTTAGTGTCATAACACGTGGCAACCGGTTCCGGCTTGTGTCAGCCGATGCCGGCACCGACCGGGCACCTCGGCACCGGGCACTTGCTGTACACTCTAATCAAGAGTGGGCAACCCCTCTGATGATATGGTCCTTACATACCGTTAAACAGCAAACCGATCGGATAGCAAAGATTGAGACGAATAAAAGATGCTGTGAGTGAACCTTTGAACACTCACGCGATCAAGTATTACTTTTAACTATCATTAGCCAAATGATTAGTCTAGAGGCAATTGCTCACCAGAAGCGTACGCAGATGACCGACTATTTTACTCAATCAGAAATATGAAAGCTTAATTGCAAATCTGTCACCGCATCCTGCGGGCGAACACTTTGTCCTTCATTTAGAACTTATATAATTAATCGCCCATGCATTAGCATTGCTCTGAAAGACTGCACAAATTGATTCATATCTAAAATGGTCACTCCGTGAATTGCTCCACCAAATAAAGATGCTTGGGCTGACGTGGTTACTAACGACCGCAATTTGCACATCTTATCGCGGGCCCGGGGCGTAGCCTGTTTCAGCGGCAAGTTGATAGCTTAATTTCGATCGCCTTATTAGCTCGGATTCTATCTACACCCAGCGCTGATTGGGTTGCATCTCGTTCTGATTTCTGATGGGGTCTAGGGACTAGAAGCTTCAGTCAAGACCCACTGGCATTGAGGACTCTGGTCGTGCTTATATCGTCTGAAAAGTCAAGGCCCCAGAGGTCGATTCCATTCCATGGTACACGGGATTGCAGAGGCGCCATGGGGGGGGGGGCTAAAGGCAAAATGCAAAGCAATGACTTTACTTTAAATTATATGTATGATATGATGCTATGATATTTATTACTCTAAAAGCACAAGGGCCCATACTTAAGCCCGAGGAATAAACCTGGGATGTTGGCCCAAAACTGATTAATGCCCCACCTCCACTGACGGGATCAGAGAACTCTGGGTTTCTCCTCCATCCCTTCCTTGACTCAGTTCAGGCATTGTGGCAGTGCCTATATCATCTGACCAATTCATGGCTCTTCAGCTCCCACGGCACCCCAACACAGCCCCAGAAGTCCGTTCCATAGTATACGGGGTGAAAGACTTCAGTCAGTACCCTTCTGCATACTTTGGCTATTCAAACCTCACACACACTCACAGTAGTACACTGTTTCTGCGTAAAATCAACTTTTCTCCGCATGTTATTCGATTCCATCCTTCCAGGAAAGTGCGATAAACGTTGAAAAATGAATAAATAAACTCACTTTGCGACTCAAAAGTTGCTAAGTTGCTAACTCCGATCGCTCACCACTTAAACGCAGTTCGGCAATGCCGGGATTCTTAATGTCCCTTCATAAGTATAACTCGTGAGTATAATTACTGAACAATTATTAAAGTTACATCTGTGATTTGTTACTGTCTGCATGAAAACCAGTTTATCCTTGTGAATATTTTTGAAGGCCTATCCGTTCATCTTAATTATGTTCTTGCTGAATTGGTGGGGTAAGAATGTTTCATGCTTGAAATTTCTGGTGGTATTGAGGGTGACCCACAAAAAAAAGGTGGGTTTGTGTCAATCAAAAGTTGTTGTCACCAGTGTGTCCAGCAGGTCCGTATCCAGGAATTTATTTCGGGAGGGGGTTGCCCGCGGGTTGGACCAAAAAGTACAAAAAAGACATAGATCAGAGGTTAAAGCCTACGGAAAATGAGTATTTTTGCATGTTTCGGGGGAGGGGGTTGAACCCTTGGGGGACCCTTGTGTCCAGGTGTTGGTAATTTTTTGAAAAACTTATTAATACTGACTATTGGTAGGCTACTTTGTACAAAGTTTCTCCTACATCGGACTTTAGTAACTATATGCATCACCGAATTTGGAAATTTTTTGTCTGAGTTCGGAGAGTAAAAATCCGATGTAGGACTAAAACGCCAGAATGCAAAATACTGCATTTTTTTGTGTTCTGTAAAAGCTGAGTTAATGTCAGACCGTTGTTGGATCCAAGAGGTAGTGAGTGGCCGCTGACTCGGATCCACCTTACAAGACACGACTCTAATCCCCTAAGTTGCCAGCTCGTTTGTTGACGATTTCCGGCAGCCGACATTTTTGGTATATGCTACCCACTCTTCGTCTTAAAGTGGTCTTAGAGAATTTGCTTCAACTCTATTGGTAGTTTCGTGCCCGAACTTAAAGGCAATTAAAACTTCATTTTCGAACTGAGGCCCGAGCTGAGGCCACGTCTGCTCGCGTTCTCCTAAACGTAGTTATTTTTCTCTAAGCTCCATTTACTCGAAGTTAACAGCTAAACACCATTCAAAAGAAGCTGCACGCCAACATCTTTTCGAAAGACTAATTGAAACTTCTTCCCGTGCACCCGTCTGATTACTTTCAACATTCCGTCTATTCGTCCAGATAGGCTGGTAGAATTTTCAATGAGCTTACTCATTAAGTTTTTGGTAAGCGATGGAAACCACCTGTCCGGGTAGACCTGGGCCACCCAGTACTGGTCAACGCGGAGCTATCATTGCTGCAAGAGACCAACAACAGCGTTTTGGGCGGAGCTTATTTTTGGGTAGCTCGGGGTATACCAAGCTGCGCTGCAATTAATCTGAGACCCTGGGGTTTAGTCGATAGCTTGCAGTCGAATGAAATAGTGGAGATTAAGTAATTAATTGGTGAAATATAGCTACCGAAAAGCATCTTATATAGTGACCATAGCAAGGTAACACAATGACAATTTACTTTCAGTTTCTTTTTTGTTCACCATTAAGTCCAATTGTAAAACCTAGCTTAGATTTAACTAGGGAATTTGGATTTTTACTTCTTAGCATTAATTACTGCGCCTTTCTCTCGTGCAGTCTTCTTTCTCCCATTATAGTGCCGACATTAAAGACTGGTGGGGGGAATTTTTGGCGGATTGTGTAGTAGCGTTTCCTTGGATCTTCAGTAGCACCTCACTTAGAACGGCATGTCGGGAGGAGGCCTTCCCAGCGAAATAGCGAACAAAATGCATAAGTGTAGTATAGTGTATTGAATGTATATCGTTATGTGAAGAATATAATAGTGTTTATTTGACCACGGGTGGACCATACACAGATAATAACATAGCATCATTCAGTAAGTGACTGCCTCCTATTTAAATTATTAATCACAGTCTCCGACCAATTTTATAATTTACAATTTGCAGACGTCAAAATACCAAGGAATAGGCGAAGAGGGCCCTCGTCCTAGGAGGTACGCTATGTTATCTTCGCTGACGAAACATAGTGGGGACCTGTCCCTGTTTTGACACTCCCTGTTTCTTTTCCTTCTCAAAAGCATTTTTCCATACCCATCTTGCGACTTTTCAGATATACTTGTATATTTCATGCTAAGTGCCAGAAAGTACTTAGTAGCGTTCAGTATAAGATACATAGATCACTAGTCAGCAGTCTTATGATAACCATACCATTGAAAAATCCTTGCGCCCTTTGTTTTGGTCAATCAAAATTCAAGATGTTGATGTATTCTGCATTGGTCTATTGTAATCACTAACCACTGTCCGCCATCCTGAAAATTGACATCGGTTCTTATTTGAACGAGTCATTGAGAATAAAGCATGCTCAGTTGAAAATGTTGATGTTTTTCTGCTACTGGCGAGCTTCACCTACTCCCTCAAAAAGGCTTTCAGATATGACAGGCCACCCGAGTCGTAATTACCGATTTCTTTTTCCATCTCAGTTCACCAATCGTCATTGCACGATTCAGTGGGATTGTTTTTATGTTCCACTGATCTGCAGACCTGCTCATCAAATATGCATCACTGAGTGCCTAAAACAGTATCACCGAACAATCATAGTAAAAGTACTGAATACCTGGATATTTGTTGCGTGAAAGCTGTTAAATGTGAACAGTTCTGGTCAAGGAGAAAAGTCAGTTAGTTATATGCGTCTGTGGAAATTATAGGCTATTCCGTCTTTATGCTCATGCTGTTGATGGAACAGATTTTAGAATATATTAGCCTAAAAGAACATACACATTATAATACCTCACAACGTCTAAATCTAGTGCAACCAAAATATCTTCTTTTCATTTCCCAAGAAACTGCACAACTTGTGTGCCTGTTTGCTGTATTTGTGCTCTTAGGGATGCTGAGGGACACAACAGGGGCCGTATCCAGGGGGGGAGGTAGGGTGTTCACCCTCCCCAAAACATACAAAAATAATCGTTTTTTTATAGGCTTTAACCTCTGATCTGTGTATTTTTTGTACTTCTTGATCCGACCCGCGGGCAAACCTCCACCCCCGAAATAAATTCCTGGATATGGAC
Source organism: Branchinecta lindahli (assembly GCA_023053555.1). Classification (NCBI taxonomy): domain Eukaryota; kingdom Metazoa; phylum Arthropoda; class Branchiopoda; order Anostraca; family Branchinectidae; genus Branchinecta; species Branchinecta lindahli. The sequence goes on along the minus strand of JAKZAO010000012.1, from coordinate 16,319,016 downwards.
CTGGACACAACAGTTTCGTTCTTCACGCTACAGTCCGGCGAGGGGCCAAGAAGGGCCGAATTTCCTTCGAAAGTTTCTTGCACTCGCATAGAAAGTGAAATAACTGCTGAAGTGTGAACACTTCCCGGCTGGATTTTCTGCGCTTTCATCATCAAGTTGAAAAAATATCCGCTTTTCCTTATGGAAGTGATGATGGTGCCAAAAATCCGGTCAGGAATTCCGGTCCGGGAGCTCCCGCTCCTCCTCTTCTCCGCAAAGCTGGCCCACTATCTCTGAGGGGTTACCCACTCCCAGGCACGTGGTGTAAAACCTTTCTCGGCACTGGTACCAGGCCATAAATTAGGCGATTCATTTGTCAGCGGTTCTAAATACACTGATTTTTATATTCCGACACGTTGCAACCGGTGCTGGCAACGGCCGGGCACGACGGCACCGGGCACTTGATGTACACCACAATCGAGAGTGGGCAACCCCTCTGCTATATCTATCTTTCAACCAAAAATTTTCAGGCAACCTCTGTTAACAAATAAATAATATGCTTTTCGTGAAAGGCTACACATCTCATAGTTAAACGTGTACATAATTCAGAGTATATCATTAGGCTAATAATGAGAATGGAAATTTCCCACAGTTCTCCAGTATATTGATGTTGGGTGACAGATTTCCTTTGACAACATTAATTTCGTTCAGGACATATTGCTTTCGTGCTCGCTAAGCGCAAAAATCAACTGTTAAGCGAGTACTACTTTATAAGAAAACGATGTTCTGGATGGAAGATCTTGCGAATATTCCCAGCTATACGGCGTGAAAAGCTGTCATAATAAATGCTATCCCCTTGGAAACGCATCTGCCCATAACATTGTCTTACCAAGGCGAACCAGTAAAGGACCGCGTTTGTAAAGTCCTTTACGACAAGCAAGAAGTTCGGCTTTCGTTAATTTTTTTCGTAAAGTACTTAAGGTTGACCAATAGGAGAAAGAGATCGAAAGTAAAATTTTTAAATTCTTCCGAAAGTGTGGGATCACTAAACGTAAAACATGCTGATATGGTATAGATATATACGACGATAAAGTGGAATAATTTCAAGAGTTTTTAAAGCATAATTTTCCACTCCCAGTTTTCGTAAAGTTCTCAAATTCTCATCCGAGCATCGACAAACTTTATAGACCATACTTTTCGAAACACTTTACGAACCTTACGAACGCGGTCTGAGCCGTCGTTGGGTGTATGCCTACCCCACGATTTATCGATGCCAGTCTGAATATCTGAACATCTTTATGTTTTCACAAAACCTTTTTTTTTCATGGGAATTGATATTTATAAGAAGTAGAACTAGTGTTTCGTGTATCGTAGTAATATAATATGTCGGCAGATTTTGATCAATGTTTAAAAGTGTGATTCTTTCCAGATATGTTACTCACGGAGGCCGCCGCTGCGTGGCAGAACCTGACTGCCGCTGGATCGGTACTCCAGATTCCAGCATCACTACCGCCACCTTTAGAAAATAGACTGGATCACGGAGATAGAATGGAAATCCCGACAACACCTTACTCATGCCAGTTTTGTGATAGAACTTTCCCGAGACTTTCATTGCTCAAGAAACATGAACAGGTATGTTCTTCTTCTTCCAGGAAGTGCAACACTGTTTACTGATAATATTTCACATCTAACCTGCTTAGTTGATGCAGCGGAATGATAAGAAAACTGAGGAAATATCACAAATGAAAACAAAAAAGAACAAAATATGAACATTTAACATTCTTCAAAAACACTATTAACACGATGACAAAAAATTATACGAAACCGGATCCGGAATAGTAGTATTACCAGGGCCGCATCCAGGGGGGTTAGGGGTTCGACCCCCCCCCCCCCCCCGGAACCCACAAAAATAATCGTTTTTATAGGCTTTAACCTCTGGTCTATGTCTTTTTTTGTACTTTTTGGTCCGAACCGCGGGTACCCCCCCCCCGAAATAAATTCCTGGATACGGACCTGCAGGTATTTACCCACTTATTTTGATTGTATCTCTCTTGATATTGTGGCATTTCTTCCCCCTGTGCAAACAGTCCCTAACTTAAAAAATAACACTCCCCCTTAATCCCATTTTAGATGTGCCTAGATGTGCGTGCCGAGGGGCATCGAAAGGTGATAGTAAAAAACAAAAAAGATAAATTTCGTTATAAACTTGAGTCTGAACTGAGGCACGTTTCGCAGAGCCGGATTCCCGGCGTGTAGACGAGCGTGCCGCAGGATGAGCTTGGAAAAGGGTCGATCTTCGCAAAAAAAAAACAATAAAAAAACAATTTCTTGAGTGGGACAAGATAGATTGTAGGAAAGTAATAGTTCTGGCGTAAAATGATTTATTTTAGCCAATATACTAACCCGCTCCGACTACAATTTTTCAAGGAACGAAAGAATTTACCAAAAATGACTGGTCATGAAAATGACTTATATTGGTTTATAACATTTTTTTTTACTCAAAACATTTGATGACGCTAAACGGAGAGTCAGCTGAGCTTTTCCCTAGCGATATTTCGCCCCTTCTTGGCAAGGATCCTCTTCAGGCTCAAGTCCGAAAAAATTAACCAGCGATCAAAGATAATGTAAACGCGCAATGTTCCGCTTAGAACAATTTTTAGGAACCTTTACATCGCAGGTCCGTTTTCTAGATTGAGCCTGAAGAAAGTAAAAAATAGCCGAACGATCACTAGAATAAATCTTAGCTGGCTTACTCGTTTAGCGCCACAGTCAGCTTGGGCTGACGATATTCAATCAATCAATTTTATTTCAACCCTAATAGCACTAGGCTCGAGACTATAGGCTAACACGGGCGGGAACTGGAAAAACAAACTCTCACTAACAATACAAGTAAATACGAAACGAACATAAATCAAGTACAATAAAAATGTTTAGTGAAGATAAAAAATGTTTAGATACTTATAAAATGTTTAGATACTTATGTTTATGTTTCTATTACTAGTTTGACGCGTCAGCTAACTAACAAATGGAAATCAATGCACACCAACAAGAGAAGAGGGGCCCAATTTTTCAAAATCAGATCTGTTTCTGATTGTCTCCTCAGTCCAGAGCTTTAAATCGCAAAAGTTTACACGCCCACTTCGGTCTTAATAACGTTTATTTCCATGAAAGGTGTTTCCGCCTTCTTGCTCAGACTCATTTAAATGCACGTCTTCTTTTTACATTCAAAACTGCGCGAGATAAAGGTCATGTTTGATATAAGACCCGGTTTACATTCAAATCGCAAGAAATTGCTACAAGTTACTGACGCTCTGTGATACCACCTACCAGGCTTTTACCAGCTCAGATAGATAAATCTTGCATTATACAATTTAGTCGTTATCTCACTATTGAACATTACCGCTAACATGACATCTATCACTGATATATGCAAATGCAAACTTTGTAGCGCCAGAATTCTAATGGTTATATAAATCTTCATATTTTTTACTGCACATTAGTGAAAAGAGATTAAGCAAGTTGTGCTGCTTGATTGACATTTCAAATGGTCCAAAAAAGTAATGCGTTTGGTAAAAACACCGAAGTTGATATATCGATAAATTCAGATTGTGATTGTGCTGCGTTTTTTGCCTTTTAAAACTGAGCTAGCATTTGGGTGCTCGCGAGTTTGTTTTGCAGAGTGTTATGGGACATTATTTTCAAAGAATGATGGGACAAAAAATCAAGATTATGTTTGAGTTATGATAAACCTTCCTTTTATTTCACGCTGTGCCCGGACATTTGATCAAACAGAATGAGCTAAAGAACCGACATTTAAATTTTTGTTCACGTCGAGTTATTTCCTCTCTAGTCTGCGTATGTTACCTTGAGTCAGACTAAAGGTCCCGTCAGACTGATAAAAGCCTTCACAGTAAGCCTCTTATGGATGTTACGACGACGACGACTTACGTGGTTTCACTTAAAATACGTAACGTAAGGTCATGTGCAGTTTTGTCATACTATTATGATGCTGGCGAAAGGAAAAATACAGTTGTCAGGAAATAGAGAGTATACTTGGTCTTAAGCAAAAACTGCGAACTTTTAGACCGTCTTTAAAGAGCCCCTTACACTGTTTATGTTCCAGTAATTCAAAATAGTTGAATACTTTGAAACTATGCCCTGCTTTCTACAAATTACACGGCTTTTGCTGTTAAGACTTTTCCGGGCCCGTTGACTTCGAGGCAAAAAAGATAAAAATTACATAACCGTTTTTATAATGACTAAATCTCTCGCAAAACACCGTCGACAGCGGTTTTGGCCGGATTCCGGGGGAACTACTTGTCGGCGAAAAAATGGTTTTCATCATCGTGTTCAGCATGTCTTCTCACCCCTTAGTCGACTATCTCATTAGCAGTTTAAAAATATTTTGCTTGTCCCTTAATTTGAACCCCCTCCCCCACCCCTAAATGTAGGGCTACAGAGCCCATCTACGAACTCGACCTTTCCCTTGACCCAAACAATCCTCACACCAAGTTTCATAGAAATATCTCATTCCCTTCGAGAGTTATCGTGCTGACAGACGGACACATATGACGGACGACCAGACGGACAACTTTTGTGATGTCATAGGTATCCATCCCAAAAATAATAATACTTTTCTTCCAGACTCACAGCGACCATCTTCCCTTCAAATGTGATTACTGTCAGCGACTATTTAAACATAAAAGGAGTCGAGACCGACATGTCAAGTTGCATACTGGAGACAAGAAATACAAATGTGAGCAGTGCGAAGCAGCTTTCAGCAGAAGGTACATTTTAACATTCACTCTTGCACCTCTTCTTCATATCACTTTTTCAGTGATAACATTTAACATAAGGATACGCGGTTTCAACAGATAACACTTTGGATACTATCTGTTAATGTTACAGAAAGTTTGTGTTATCAGCCTTTATGTGATAATTTCTGTAAACATAATTTCTGCACAACACTGAACATGGTCTGTTATGTTTATTTTTAACGAAAACGTTACTCTTGAAAGATGAAATGGAGATAACACTTGATAACACTTGCAGAGGACATGCCCTAAGTACGCGGCCTTGTGTTAAATGTTGTCAAACTTTTGACACCCTTTCCGGAAAGCTTTTGCTTTGTGGCTACAGTAGGCTACTGAATAGAGTATGTTTTGTTCCGCTTATGATTTATTATCTTTTTTCTTTTTTAAAGTATTCGTATTTCATCGAACCTTCTCCTTAGATTGCTATACTGAATAGAGTTATGTTCTAATTCTTGTAATGATTTTTTTACTACTAATTTCAAAGAATGATGTGTAAATACAGATAGATTAAAATAATAGTAGACTATCAAATTACAATAGCATTGTTGAAAAGGTCGTGGGTGCATGTGGAGCACTTTTGTCTTTCATTTCACTACTTACATTAGTAGATTACTCTTAACCTAGCTGGTGTTCCCAAGTATCTTTATCGTCGCTGTCAAAAGCTCTCGTCGAGAAAATAAGTCAGAGACAATTAGTAAGGTTGGCTACTGAATTTTTATCAACAATGTTTACTTTTTCATGGCGGCTCAGTGCGCTACCGTCTATTAATCACTTGACTATTTGCATGGTTTAAAGCCGGTTTGCGCTCTGTCCTACCATAAATATTTGCTGATCGTGTCAGTTGCAATGTCCCATCTGTAAACTTGCGGTAGATATAGAATACCAATTTGTTATCCGCGCACTGTTTATTCTTTGGTTACCCCTATGTACACACAGAACGGAAAAGGGTGGGGTTGCTTCTGAAGCATTGCATTTGAGAATAACAGTTTGAGTTTACATGTATAAATTCTTGTTATAGTAAAGACATGCTTCTTTGAACGTTAGTTAACTTTGACAGTGCCACGAATACGTCAGCTGAATTTTATTAGAAATAAAATTCAGCTGCCGTATCCGTTTTGCACTGTCAAATATAGAGGGTGTTCCACCCTACTAATAATAGTAACTATTAGTCACTATTTTCGTTCCAACCTCGTCAAAAGTTACTACGCTGACCGTTCCAGCCTTCTCGAAATAGTAACTATTTGCTTACCATGCTCGGGAGCGTAGTAACTACGGGATCGCTGTAACGTGATTAGTCCGATCAGCCCGCGGCATGATATTTGACCGAAAAAAGAAAAGCGCTCCAGTCTTGACACCAAGAACCAAAAAATCGTGACATCATGCGTAGTAACTACGGTAAGTAGGGTGGAACACGTGCATGATTCGCAGTTAGCTTGGGCTGAAGGAATATTTTGAACAGAGCCATTTTCCCGCTGTGACAAGTCAACTAACAGTCAGCCAAAGTTGCTAATTGAAGGCTCTTAGGAACACCTGAATGGGTGTGTGGGGTCTTCATTTTACCATTTAGTCCGAAACTGCATTATTCAGAGTTAACTAACGTTCAAAGACGCATAGCTCTACTGTATCAAATTTACTTCAACAGGTGAAATTAGTACCGTTCAAAAAAGGTATTTTTTTTTAATTCGCGATTTTCGAATCGAGTACTTCTATCGGATCAATTATGATTCAAACGCTACTCACGTTTGACGCCCAACTCTTCGCTAAAGCTAGGGTTTCTGATTCTGATGTTAGGCTACGGTTATTTTTATTTGTTATTAACTGCAAGTTTTCCTTGATTTGTCAATCATTTTGATTGGACTTCACCAATTCTTGGGTTCCAAACTGCGTTCTGATGATGAGCTGTGTCGCGTGTCGTTTTCGCGTGGCAATCGTAATTAAAAGCGATACGATCGCTGAACTGCAAAAGGGACTTCTGAGAGATATCAAGTAGACTGACCCGACGAAAACGAAATTCACTATAATATTTTCATTCCGTAAATCAATATTCTTTTCTTCCAGTGATCTTTTTTAAAACTCCATGACCAAAATTTAAAACGAATTAATTTTCTTGCACATGTAAGTTAAACCGTATAACGAATGACTCGTACCATCACGCTGCCGTCTTTATGTTTGTCATATTGACTTCAGAAGACTTAATCATTGCTCTTTTGTTTCAGTGATCACTTAAAAATCCATGTCAAGACCCACGACTCCCGCAAGCCGTTTCAGTGTTCATTATGCCAGAGAGGTTACAACACGGGTGCTGCCCTGACGTCACACATGCTTAATCACAGGTAACAGAAATAAAGACATTTAGCTTTTTTGGTTTGTTTGGTATGCAAGCCAGGTAGTTCATGTCAGTAAAAAAGCAAGTTAACGCCCGATTGCTCGCCCATGCCGAATACACTTACAGTATTAGATAATATGCTGATGTTATCGATTTAGAGTTACAGTTGCCATCTTGCGGCAAAAGCAGATTTTTATTGTGGGATGTGGACGGCGGAGGATAAAGGGCGATTCTGGCGATCTTTTGGCTCCGCTTTCCGGAAAGCAAAGCGAGAATCCGCCGAGCGCCAGAACTACCGGAAAGTGGTCGCGCCTCTGTTGCGCTTTACAACTTCTCGCTGGCTCGCCACTTTCTACGTACGGAGTGGATTCACTTTCCATGTCGCTTTCACTAGCAGAGCGCAAGAACAGGCTCGGAAAGCGAAGCGAATTTTAGCCGAGTCGCAAGAAAACACGGCGTATAAACCAGCGGAGCTTTCCAGACCGCCACAATCGCCCTTAAGACTCTTATCGCACATGAAAATACCCATCTGGCCAATGGTACATGAAGCAAAAAAAAAAAAAAATTGCACGATGTGGGCAATTGCACAATGGGATCTATGTCTGAGCGATCTACCTATGAACCGCAAGAATCTTGACAATTATTAAGGATCTGCTGCTGAGCAGTCTATGCAGCCAGTCCGCACCTGTAGTCCTGAGTACACCTGAGGTAGGCTTCTTTGAACGTTAGTTCACCTTGGATAGTGCAGTTTTCGGCTAAATGGTAAAAATGAACACCGAAAACACCGATTCAGGTGTTCTTAGGAGCTCTTAATTAGCTACTTTGGCTGGCTACTAGTTGATTTCTGTCGCAGCAAGCGGATGAAGTGGCACTGTCTAAGGTTAACTAAGGTTCAAGAAGCATACCTCCACTATAGTCACGATGACAAATCCACCCACTAAAGCAACTGAGAAGTGAAAATTTTGATGATCAGGTTGCAAACCTAGTTGTCTCTGTGGCAACTGCGAATCGAGTTTGGTGGTCTAGTCTGGTCAGCAAGCAACAGGGCTTAAAGTAGGCCTACCTTCCATTTCGATTACTTTAAAACCAAGCTAATTTGACGTTTCCTTCAAGGAGGGAGTCCGGCTCCGTTTCTTCTACTTCGTCGGCGGCAACGTCACTTACGTCATCGAGAATTTCCCAGTCTCCTCTGACGTCATCATGCTCACCTGCAACTCCGCCCCAGAGCCCCGTAGCGTCCAATGAGGAAAGGCGGAGAGACACAGGAAGCAGCCGGACAAGCAGTCAAGCCAGAGAGGTGAGTACACGGTAGCTTTGCTATATTTACTTCTGACACTAAATCCCGGATAAAGGTAAGCAAATTACTCGTTCCTGAGACACTAGGTGTAGTTCGATTACTCGCAGAGACCGTTCCAGACTAACGTATCCCACAAAAAAAGAGAACATGCCATGTCTTAAGAGGGTCGCAGAAGTCACCACGTAAGATCATCGATCAGCTGACAGTAATCGTCAAGATCGACTTGTATCCGGCCATTCAACGCATCTAACAGATTGCTTTTTCAGGAGCCAAAAACGCCTGAAATTCAAATCAAAACAGAACGACCACCCACACCAGCCAATTCCTCTCACGACGAGCTGGAGCAGCGCCATAGCAGCCCACAAGGCCTCAAATGCCAGTACTGTGGGCAAGAGACCTTCAGCAGCCTCGAGGCGTTAAGCGCCCACGTCCAAGCGCTCCACGGTAAGTTCTCATTATAACTCATCACAACATGGTGGTCACGGATCTTTTAGAAGTCTCAATGAGGTAGTCACCGTTGTTGTTGCGAGCAGAGCAAAATAACACTAGCGTGTAGCGCCAAGACTTGAAAAAAGCGACACACTCGAATAGCATCGTCACTAGCACCACCAGCGATAGAGAACATTCCTAATGAAACTCAATCAGTCTTGCACCAGCCCTGGCTCCAGTAAATTCATATTCTGAACATAGCAAAAACAAGATACAACCTCCCCAGTTTCCTCGATGTGTTCAAATCGTATCTTAGCTTTACCAGAAGTTTCTAAACCCGCAAGTTTGTTTCGCTTCAAATGCCGCAAGCGTATTGGGCGGCGCTACGAGTACGGTCCATTTGTAAAGCATTGAAAGCATAGGTCTTAGCGCTACTCCCTAATGTTGTTTTGCTCTGGTTGCGAGTCTTGTCTAGACGGCACGCTCGAGTTTGAATTCCATGGATAGCGTTATATCGGCCTAAACTTCAGTGTACTGAGGCCATCGATGTTCCTAGAGATTTCTCTCCAGATGCGAGAAACCCATTTTTTGCCATCGCTGGAGCCGAAGAGGATTTCTAGAATATAACTTAATCTACCCTAGTTTGTAAACCTTCGCCGGCGCTGGCTGGCCGCTAGAGCCTGTAAACCAGAAGCGCATTTTCAGAATAAAGCTTAGTATCCCCTAGTTTGCAAATTGCAAACCTTCACCAGCGCTAGAGCCATGTAAACCAGAACGGTATTTCTGGAAAGGCTCAGTCTCACGTAGCTTGCAAACCTTAATTTTTTTATATTTAATTTTAGGACCATCATTCAGTGCCTTGAAGCCGTCTTCCTCGAGTGAAAGTCCGTCCATCAAAGTCGAAGAAGGCCCAGCGCCATCACCTCAGTCGCGACCGCATGACTTCCAGCTACCTTTCGGCCCCCAGCTCTTCATGTGCCACATGTGCAACGGGCGTTTCACATCCCTGGCCGCGCTCCACCAGCACACAATGGCCTCACATAATATCAACGACGTTCTGAGGCTCTACTATCCCTCAGTTATGCGCGTACCTATGGACATCGCAGCAACGGATCTTAGCAAGAAAGAGAAGATAGAAAATGGTCTTTTGCTGACATGTCCGCAGTGCCCTCTTTCATTCCAAGATCTGGAGAGCTACAGCATCCACTTAAAGAACCACTGGGAGACAGCGTTGAGAATGACCCAAGGTCTGTTCCCGCAGCGTGTCGCGTGCCCTGACTGCGGCTTGGATATGACGAACTTCGACCAGGCTCAAGCCGACGCACATGCAGCATCCCATATATTGTCAACTAGTGTTGAGTATGGCTGTCAGGCTTGCATGAAGACGTTCGTTAAGCCCGACGAACTACAGAAACATTTACTGGACATCCACGCTCATCATCTGTATAAATGCTCACTCTGTAAAGAAGTATTCGATTCTAAAGTGTCAATACAGGTTCATTTCGCTGTAAAGCACAGTGATGAATGTAAACTGTACAGATGTACCCTTTGCTCAACTATCTGTAAGTCTGAACTCGAGTTTTCCTCGCATGTAAAAACTGTACACTCCCCGGTAATGCCTACACCTTCCGCCTACAGGTGCAAGGTGTGTTCGGAAGGTTTCGCGGTTGAGTTTCTGCTTGAGCGCCATCTTCAAACCGAGCATGGGATCTTCTCTGGATATCCATATTTCTCCGCTAGGAGTGAGGCTAAATGTGAACGGTGTAATGAACAGTTTACCAGTGCGGCGATGTTGTTACTTCATATTCAGTCTGCTCATTCAGACGATACTCACAGTTGCTCAATTTGCGGAGAAGTATTGAGAAATAGGGACCATCTGGATGCGCATCTAAAAACCCACCAATCTCCAGCACGTGCTGCGGGAGTGAGACTAAAGTGCAATATCTGCGACGATTTTTTCTCGTCTCAGCTTGAACTTTCACAGCATAAGCTACGCCACTACAAAGTTCAAGGACGACCTCAATGCTTGTGCTGCAAGGCTGTTATGAACACTATCGAAGATTTCAGAGCCCATACAAAAATGCATACAACGGATATGCCTTTCACCTGCATAGTCTGTAAGCAGAGTGTCAGCAGCGACCCCGAGCTCGAGTTGCATGCCCAATTTCATACCCAGATGACGGAAGAAGCACCGTCTTATCCTTGTATTCATTGTCGCGCAATCTTTGGGTCAGACGACGAGCTTCGCGAGCACGTTACCTCTCACCTCGTCATTGGCCCGGCCATCGACTGCAAGATCTGCAAGCAGTGTCTTGAGTCTCCGAGTGCGTTACAACAGCACCTGATTGAGCACACCTATGCCGGGCACTCGAGCTACCCTTGTGGAGTATGCAACGCCGTCTTCACCCAAGCTGCGTCACTGCAGCGCCATGTCGCAGAGCATAGCCTAGATGCCCGACCTTACAGCTGCAATGACTGTAACATGAGGTTCTTCTTCCCCGCCGAGTTGGAGCACCACGTAGTCGTGCACCAATCGAGAAGCCCCCGAGAATTCAAATGTGATGACTGCTCCCAAACATTCCCTTCCCTATCCATGCTCAGCCATCACAGAATTATACACGACAACGTGTCCAGTCCAGTGAAATGTCCGGAATGCCCCGCCACATTCTCAGAAGGATCTTCAATGATCACGCACTTCCGTACACTTCACGAGAGTCACTCTGAGGAAAAGCAGGAATTCAAGTGTACTCAGTGTGGCGCTGATTTCCCCTGTCTTTCGAACCTTCAAGGTCACATGAAAATGCACTCGCTCGATTCTTGCTTTAAGTGTGAACTCTGCTCAAAGGAATTCGCGCTGCAGCGCAACCTACAAATCCACATGCGCAGCCATAATGGGGAGCGGCCTTACAGCTGCAGGATCTGCGACAAGCGCTTTGCACGCAAGGAAAACCGAAAGGCGCATGAAAAAGCGCACACTGGAATCAAACCTTTTACATGCTCAGTATGTTCGCGTGCCTTTACGCGCAAATGTCATTTGCGCGAACATAAGAAGTTGCATGAAAAGACTAGTCAAGATGTCGAAGAAATGAATTATACAAGCGATGAAAGTGATGAAGAAGTAAATGTTGATGAGTTGTAATTCTTTAGGATCGCACTATTGTTGGGATTTGGAGCTTTGTAATTTATAAATAAATTTGTTTACGGTGCAGAGTCTCGTTGTTGTCAGCACAGAATAACCAAGGGTCCTCTTCAGGCTGAAGAGGACCCTTGCCAAGAAGGGCCGAAATATCGCTTCATAAGCATCGCAGCTGACGAATCCGTTTTTGTATAAAAGTCAGCTTGGGCTCAAGGAATATTTAACCTAAAAACCAGTATTCTCGGGCAGAGGCGTTACTAGCCAAAACGTTTGAAACGTTCAAGATATTTACCGACTGGCTGGTAATTTTTACCGACTGTTTTCAAGAAAAACGACTGTTTTCAAGAAAAACGACTGTTTTCAAGAAAAACGACTGTTTTCAAGAAAAACGACTGTTTTCAAGAAAAAAAGACAGTTTTGAAAAAAAATTGACCAGTTTTCAGAAAAACCGACTGTTCAGACGAAAATCGACTGTTTTCATGGACAAAATCAACTGTTTTGACAAAAAAACGCGACATTTGGGGGCGTCCCCCCTCCCCCCAGTCATGAAGCCCCTGTTCTCGGGATGGTCGGAAGTCTGTGATGGGGATGGAACTTCCCTTTAGTAGGCTAGGCTAAAGATACTGTCGAGATAAAAACCGAAAATCATCCATTCCAAAAGGACTCGGAGGGCCACCCACGCAAACAAGAGATATTTTTTTGCCACTGAATGGCATGAACATAAAATGCTGTTGGACTACCAGTTTCCTATCCTGCTTGGTTGGAGGATGGGGTGCTGCTGCTTGGTTGCAAAGTTGTTAAAGGTTTAGCTATTCCACCGATGTTTTTCAGATGTTTCGGTCTACAAACAAGATCTAGAAGCTCATATGGCACTTGAATGGCTGGTTCAGAGGATGAAATATGGAATTTGTCTTTTCGTGGGTTTGTTCTAATGATAGTTAAGCACGAAAAAGTTGCATGTATTTATATGTAATAGTAACGAATACTATAATTTAATGTGCCTCAGACTGGGCCAATCTTAACCAGCACTATCCAGTAGCATCCTGTCTTGCTATAGTAGCATCCAGTCTTGCCAATAGTTGCATACAGTAGGATGCAGTAACACGCTAGCCCTGACATAGAAACATGTAGTAGCATCCAGGGACGTCGCAAGGGGGGGTGCAGCCCCCCCCCCACCTTTTTGAGATTCGGTAAAATTTTGGGCCGAAGGCCCAACATTTTACTATTAACATTTAACTCTTCGGTATATTTACAGGGATTCGGTAGTTATACATAATCCTCCTAAATAGGCTATCGGTACAAATCTGTTCGGTATAATGATCGGGATTCGGTATATTTGCCAGTGTTCGGTAGTTATCACGAATTCGGGAAGTGAATTTACTGAAATTATTGGTGATTCTTCGATGCCAGTAACTATTCAGTATATTTATGGAGATTCTGTAATTACACATAATCCCGAATAAGGTATCGGTCCAAAATCATTCGGTATCATAATTGGGATTCGGTAATTTCTTCGGCATAATTTTCAGGATTCGGTTGTTACCACGAATCCCGACTTTTATACCAGTTTCGACGAAATTATACCGAATACGAATATTATTCGGAAGTCTTTCGATTCCAAAACAATTCGGTACAATAACCGGGATATGGTAGCTATACAGAATCCCGAATATGATATCGGTCTAGACTTATTTGGTATAATGACTGGGATTCGGTATAATTGCCAGGAGTTAACACGAACCCCGAAACTCGGAAGAGGTGGTCGCAGACAAAAGGACTGATCTATGATCTCATCGATAGTCCCTTACTCTTATTTTGGATCCCAAAAAGAAGATCTAATCATAAATGTTTCGAAAATCCGCCTGCGGCGCTTTTCTTAATATTCTGTTTTGTAAAACTGGCTTAAGCCAGTTTTAGGATTGGGATTTTGAAACATTGTAAGCTAGAATCTGGATGGAAACAGTTAAATTTGGAAGAAAAAAGCTAACTTAAAAAAAAATCTCGCCTGCGGCGCTCACTTTATGTGATAATGGGTAGTATTGACTACTGTACTACAGTAGCTGCTGGCGCTGCTGCTGCCGGAACGTCGCTCCATCCGGTTTCTGGAACTTCTTGGAGCATTGCAAATTTTAGGCTAGCCTACAGGAAAAAAATTGGATTTCGAAAATTCGCCTGCCGTGCTCGATTTATTTTTCTCTTCGGTCTAATAGATAGAAGCTGTTACTGCAATCGTGCCCGGCAATATATTCCCACAGTGGGCTTCGCCAAAACGCCGCGTAATAGTGGCTTATCGTCTTACATGCTGCCCTTTAATGTTACTCTTCCTACGTAATCCTTTCTGTTCCATAATTTAAAGCTCGAATTCTCAGTTTCTAGGATTCGGTAAAATTTTTGAGAGATTCGGTAAAATTTTGGCTCTGCACCCCCCCCCCCACCCACCGAAAATGCACTTGCGACGCCTCTGGTAGCATCAGTTCGTACTGCATGCTACTTTTCATACAACTTCATTATTATTATTTTTTTAGATTATTTTTCTTCGGGTTGTAGGCAAAACCCTTGAGATAAGAATGATCATGGATCCTCAGAAATCATGAGAATGTATCGTTTGGTAACAAGTATTTTATTTTTGAACTTGGCTGTAGGCCTGATGATGCGCTAGAAATTCCTCTGTACTCCCCCCAGATGGTCGGATAGGGAAACTTATTATTTCCAAGTTGGTTTGGTCGGGTCCCTGATACGCCTGCCAAGTTTCATCGTCCTAGCATATCTGGAACTACCGTAACTCGCAATCGTGGGAAAGGCTGCCCGACCGAGCGACCGACAGACGGAACTGTGATCGGTAGACGGTAGCCTATATGGCACTTGAGCCAAATGCTGCAACTGCTTTAAGTGCCATACAAACTGATTCTGGGCTACCCTATGCCCAGTGCTGGATAGGCTACCCTATGCGAATGCCGAATACACCCTAACAGGGACGTCACTAACCTTTTGCCTTTGGGGGGGGGGGGGGGACGTCCAGTTTGTGCCGACGGACTCAAAAGTGTGCCGACAAAAAACGCCGCTGCCGCGAAGCGGCAACGACGTACATTTCCCGCCAGCACAGAATAGAACCGGGGTAAAACTAACTGGTTACTATAATTGAAAAAATAATTCTTACTTCAGTTGAGATCAGTCCTTTAATGTAAATTCGTATATTTAAGTTCACATATTCGGGTTTTCATTGCAGCTTTCGCTAAAAACTCAAGCTTCCAACGACTGTACCCAGAACAAGTTAAATAACCGCCGCATGCGAAATTTGTTAAATCTGCCTTTTGTCTGGAAAAATTCATCTTACAAGTTCTCTTTTTCGTGTTTCAAACCCCCAAGAATTTCAATCCTAAAACGCCAACTAAATGAAACACCGTTCTTCCAAATAAAGAATACTACGATATGGGCCGCAGGCGAAATTTTGTGTAAAACTAACTGTAATGCATCAGTTGAGATTATTTCTTTAATGTAAATTCGTATATTTAAATTTACATATTCGGCTTTTCTTTTCACCTTTCGCTAAAAAGCGAAATTTCCAACGACTGTACCCAGTACAATTGAAAGCAAGCGCCGCAGGTGAAGTTTTTAAATCTGTCTTTTTTCTGGAAAGTTCTAGGCTATTCTATACCTATACCTGACAGGTTCTAGCTTTTAATGTGTTTCAAACCCCCAAGAATTTCAATCCCTAACCGCCGACTAAATGAAACACCATTCTTCCAAATAGAGAATACTACGAAATGCGCCGCAGGCGAAATTTTGTGGAAATGCTGATGAGCTGAGCGCCTTTTTGTGATCCCAAATAAAAGTGAGGCTACCTGTCAAATCACAGATCTTTCCGCCAAAAAAGTAGTGGCCATCCATAAGAAAGTAGGCACAAAGTTGATTCTTGAGTGTAGACAATCTCGTTTTGCCGACGAGACATAAACTTTCGGGATAAGACAAAACGGATTTTATTTATTACGTGTAATAGGATCCCAAACTGCCGATGAGGCTTAAACTTTCCGGGTGCGCCCGAAAAATGTTTGCAGACTTTGAATTCTTACGTATAAAAAGAACCTGATGGAGAATACCGATGCCCGACGAAAGCATTCAGAGTTCAATTTCTTCTTTGTTTTGCCCGACAAAACTGTAAAGGACTTTATTTCTTACGTGTGAATGGAAGTCGATGTGCCGACGAAACTTAAACCTTCGGGATGTGCCCGATAAACGGGTGCCGACGATACTTGAACTTCCCGGGTGCGCCCGACAAGTGTTTGCTGAAATTGATTTCTCACATATAAATAGAACCCGATGTGCCGACGAGTCAACCGACCCCCGACAAAAGCATAAACAATTTTGTTTCTTCTGTATTTCTTATGTATAAAAAGAACCCGATGTGCCGACGAGTCGACTGACGCCCGACAAAAGCATAAACAATTTTGTTTCTTCTGTATTTCTTATGTATAAAAAGAACCCGATGTGCTGACGAGGATACCGAGGCCCGACACAACCATGCAGAAGTCGATTTCTTCTGTGTTTTGCACGATAACTGTGTGCAGAATTTGATTTCTTGGGTATAAAAAGTACCCGATGTGCCGACGAGTCGACCGACGCCCGACAAAAATATAGAAAATTTTATTTCTTCTGGGGCAAACAAGTGAACTTCGCCGGGCTTCGCCCGACGAAAGTACTTTCTCAAGACCTTTGGGGGGAAGTCCCCCCCCCATAGTGACGTCTCTGCACCCTAATCCAACAAAATAATGATGATTTGAGTGAAGTTCAGAAATCAACAAATCAGAATTCGTTTCTGGTGGAGCTGGTCAGGGTTGGGGTACCTATAGGTCTACAGGTAACCAGCATTCGGCATAATAGGGATTTATAGTAGACTGATTTACTATTATACCATGTGTTGTCAAAATTCGCTTGTGTTCTGACTGGAGATAATGCTAGGCTACAAGCCTAACAGAAAGACAAGTAGCCTAGCCTCCACCCCCTACCATGAAATGAAATTCGTCAGTTTGCACTCCCCCATGCAGTAGCCTTGGATATTGTCATCCAACTCTGTTGAGGTGTGTTACTCTTATGTTGCCAGAGAATACAAAAAAATTTAGACCTAGCAAACATTATTGCACACAACAATAACTGAAATAAAATAATTAGGGTACAGACAGACTGTTATTTTGTTAGAATCTTTTACTCTATTTTACTCAGTTACTTATGCATCCTTTTCCTGCATGTTCTGGTGTGCTTAGCTTTGACCTGCAACAGTTTTGCATTTCTTCCATCACCGATAGCCTACCCCAAAACAGAAGAAAAGGAACATTCACAATCATATCAAATTATTGGCATTTGATTTCATTTAAAGAAAAAAATGCCGAAATATTTGCTCTCAGTTGATATTAAAGTCCACAGAACTCACAGAAGGATTTTCATAATTAGGGTACAGACAGACTGTTATTTTGTTAGAATCTTTTACTCTATTTTACTCAGTTACTTATGCACCCTTATCCTGCATGTTCTGGTGTGCTTAGCTTCACCCTGCAACAGTTTTTGCATTTCTTCTATCACCGATAGCTTACCCCAAAACAGAAGAAAAGGAACATTCACAATCATATCAAATTATTGGCATTTGATTTCATTTAAAGAAAAAAATGCCGAAATATTTGCTCTTAGCTGATATTAAAGTCCACCAGGGGCGTCGCTAGCCAAAACTCGAGGGGGGGTGGCTGGGCGCCTGTCGGCGCCCAGCCGCCCGTTTCAGCTTTTCGTCGCAAATGTAGTCTATTGATAAAACTCATGATACTGCAAGCGTTGAAGACTGAAATGCCTAGTCGTATCTCCGAGCTCAGGGACGGTTTGAACGGCTTGGGCATGGAAGGTGACTACCTCAAAATATACGACTTGGCTCATTCGTAATAAGAGGGATTCGTTTTCGTAAAAGCTCAACCCACAGCCCGCTAATACAAGACAGAATGACGAATGCATATCAGATAGAATGAAAATGAGTGCCGCAGGCGAAATTTTTGAAGGAACCTATGACTTTTTCGGGGTTAAACACTACTTCCCCCCAACAAAATCTTGGTTTCAATATGGCCCAAGCCGCGAAATTCCAAGCAAATCCGAATGAGATGACGCGATGACGGCAAAAGATGCGCCGCAGGCAAATTTTTGTGCAGTCCGGTAGGGTTAGAACGTCTTTTCGAATCCCAAATGAAGGGCCATTTAGCACGGATCTGCCCGTCTGTCTTTGTTCACAACAAATCCAGAAAAAAAGTGACACATTTAGCTGAAAGTTGGTAATGTGACCCTTTCCGAAAAAGAAGTACTGACCATCCAGGAAAAAACAACTTGAAACAGAGCAGACATGTTCTCAATTTACAGTTAAAAAACAAAATAAAAATCAAATGACGCGTTGTAATAATCAGGCCTGTCATTACATCTTCCTTCATTGCTGACTCACAAAGCCGATTTATTGTTATGTGACGCACTGGAGGAATTCACCAAATTATTTTCTGCTAAAACAAAAAGCACCTTTGCATGAAACTAACAAATTCTTGAAAATATACGCCACAAGCAAAATCAGCATGAATTTTGTTGAATCGAGAGATGTTGGTACATAACTGAACACATCGTGTCGGTTTATAGAAGTCTTGGTAATCCTGAACTACCCTTGCTGACTTTACCCGGGTGCACTGCCAGCGCCCAGTTTAGCTGAATTTGGTCGGGCGCTCTGCGAGCGCCCAGACTAGCTCAAAGTTTTTGGTCGGGCGCTCTGCGAGCGCCCGTTTTAGCTTTTTTCTTTCTTCGAGGGGGGGTGGTACCACCCAGTCTACCACAAATCCCTGATTTTGGGAAAGCCTATGCCAAACGCTGGGTATACCTAGCGTTTGGTATACCCTATGCTAAACGCTGGATACAATATGCCAAATGCTGGATACTGGGGTCCAATCAAATACTGATGATTTGAGTGAAGCTAAAAAATCAACCAATCAGAATTCACCTGTAGTGAGGTAGGTCAGGGTTAAGGTGCCAACAGCTATCCGGCGTTTGGCATAGGGTGTCCAGGGTTAAGCATAGGCTATGCCAAACGCTAGGCATATCCAGCGTTTGGCATAGGGTATCCAAAAATCAGGGGTTTGTGGTTGACTGGTACCACCCCCCCACACCCCCCCATAGCGACGCCCCTGAAGTCCACAGAAATGTTTAAGAGGCTCACAACAAAACAAATGTGTTCTACAAACGGTGTTGACTATAGGCCTATCTCAGCCTGTTATGCGATGCCTGCGATGTCACACGAGAAGTCTATATTTTCCACTCAGCCTGTTATGCGATGCCTGTGATGTCACACGAGAAGTCTATATTTTCCATTTACTAACGCAATTAGTAGTATATAAAGGCGGGAGCTACCCCACCCCCACCCCAATTTCAAAACCCCATTTTAACATCAATTTCTTGAATTTTAACATCCTTTTTACCAAATAATCCCCTTTTTTATAGATATTTTGATTTTCTTATTTCCCAAATAAAGGTCCTAAGAAATAGGAAATATTACCCACTAATACATATAAACTACTACTTCTTTTTAGATTTTTAATTTTTCAGTTTTTCATTTTTTATCCAAATATAATAGAATTTCTGCTAAATCAACAACTGCTCAGAGTTATATAAACTAGCCTACTACTTTTTCATTTTTACTGAGTAAACAGTTCTACATCAACATATTGGTCAGAGTTCTTATTCACTCTCATAATAGGCTGCAAAACCAGATTTTTCTTTAAAAGTAACTCATCAGCAATTGCATTATATCTCTGTGGTATAAACAAATCACAGGCTTTGTTATTATGATGAATAACCACAACCAACTTATCACCATATTTTGTCTTGGCCATTCTCATTTTAACGATGCTATATTTCAATCCTAGAACTAGTTCTTCCTTTCTGATTGTCTCATTGTATTTATTCATTCTAATTGTTGACAAGACTTCTTTTAGCGACTCCATTTATTAGCGGCTGATTTTATTTAATAAAAATCCCAATCGCTTGAAACATCTGGTAATAGAAGCCAACCACCTTTATCACATAAATGCGATAGATAGAGACGCAGTACTGAGTTTGCGTGATGATGTGATGATTACCGATTTTGAACTTCATAAAATATTTTTGCAAAACCCCACACCCCCAGACTTTGAAGAATAGTTGCGTTAAGCACACGCAAAGCAAAATATGGTAATGGCTATTAGTCTGGGGGGCCCCTGAACAGGGAAACTCCGAGGAGTTTTTTGAATCGCTACAAACTGCCGTCAGTAGGATTCGATCTTGCGAGGTCTGTGGAATGTCAAGTTAGAACGGGCCAGTGCGCTAACCGATTAGACCACGGGGTCCTCATTCGACTGGCCAAGCTTATGTTTTCTGATGTGATATGACTCATCGGAAATAGTTGCAAAACCTCTCGCCTCCAGACAAGTAATACGGAAAGTTAAGAGGTGTGATGGAGTTGCACCCCGAGTTTTTGGTTGTTGTTGTTGTAGTTGTGGTTGTATTACTTGTCTGGAGACGGCTCCGACTTGAGGAGTTTTTCCCCCGCCATCACCCCCTACTAACAGAAATTGCTAGCAGCGGGATTCGATCCGATGACACAGAATAGCAGGGTCAATTACGTTAGCTAGACGCTAGACCGTTACACTGTCGGAGCTAGTCGTGAGATCTGAAGGAAGGTTTTAAGATGAGAAAACTGGAGACAATTAGGCTACGAAATTAATGGTGGGTACTGGTTATGAGTGATGTAGGTAATTATTGCGCCTAGAAACTGGATCTGAGAGGCGGAGCACATTGAACGTTTTATGAAGAGAATACCAGAGAAAATTTTGCTTTGCGTCACGAATCAATGTTTGTCTGAATTCATCCACCACCCCAAGGGCCTGGGTGAGGGGTTGGACACTGGTGTACCACAGTTCCAGGAAGAGAAGGTGTACTGGGTGGTGAGGGGTTACTCACTTGGACAAAGGTGTACTGGGTGGTGAGGGGTTACTCACTTGGACAAAGGTGTACTGGGTGGTGAGGGGTTACTCACTTGGACAAAGGTGTACTGGGTGGTGAGGGGTTACTCATTTGGACAAAGGTGTACTGGGTGGTGAGGGGTTACTCAGGTACTGGTTATGAATGACGCAGGTAATTAATGCGTATATGAATATGAGGATAGAGTTTTCAATCTTATGAAAGCAATATACTACACTTTGGGTAATTTCTCTTGATTTATTATGGAATTATTTTTACAATATTTATAACCATTCAAACGGACTTGCTTCATATATTTTTCGCGAGGAAAGAATTTAAATGTTTTACGCATTTCCCCTTCGCGTTGAATGACCTCTTCAACCGTTAATTGTCCGCATTTTAACATCACTGACAATTCAGTGTAAAAATTATAAGCGGTTTTATGCTCTGACTTTCTCTCTGCAATGTTTAGATGTTTTTCGATTATTTCAATGATAACAGCACCCAAACTTAAAGAAGCTAAAGGTAGTACTAGAAACGCAGACATTCCTGCAGCTGAAAAGAGGAATTTGGATAAAAGTAAGCTATTACTTATATGATTGTAGTATTTGTAACTCCTTCTATGAATAAACATCATCTTTTCTAATTCTTCCATTTATTAAACAATAAAATTGTTTGAAAAATTATTTGATTGCTTCACGATTCGGAGCACACCCGCCACCTAGGAAACTGTAGCTTACTCCGTGAAATGCAAAACACTTCTTGATCAGTCGGAGACAAGTCTAGGTGGCATATGCTCCGAGAACGCAAACAAATTAACCGTCTCGGAAAGTGTGCTCTCTGTGCATTCAGTCGGAGACAAAGAGGTAGCGCTTACTCCATGAAACAAACATTGAAACCAGTGATTTTCTTTACGGCTGAGAAAACGCAGTCAGGAGAAATTCATTAATAAAAATATTCTCCTATTAAATGATGAATGTTGCAGAGGTTATTCAGCTTTGTAAAAAGGTTATATCGAATAACAAATCGACTATACAAAGATTACCGAATTACACATATAATGAGCTGCGGACTTATGCGAAAATTAATAAAATCAAAACAAATGGAACAAAGAAACATGAAATAACAAATAATATAATAAACCATCTTAATAAGTATATTTTGATAGCTGAAGATAAAATTAAAATTGAACGCAGAAACGAAAGAACCCATAATACGAAAAGACCAAGACCATCCGACTATAAACCGGACGAGAAATTAAGGGTCATTCTGGAAGATGAGATTAAAGAAAATAATATCACCATTACAAAAATAAAACAAGAGAAGGAAAAGATAACAGAAAAAGATACAAGTGAATTAAAAAGATTTCTAAAAAACAAAAACCTATCCACCCGTGGAAACCGAGATGAAGTCATACAAAAGGTTGAAGAATACTATAATAATATTATTACCAAACATAAAGATTCCATACAGAAAATGAGAGATATCATAAGAGATCAAACAGAAAGAGGTGATAAAAATAGACACAAAGCAATCGATTTATCAACTCTCTTCATAAATAAGAAAAAAATTAAAGAAGAAAAAATAATTCCGGATCATTTATTTAGAACGGAAGAAGAACAGCAGACTACAATTTCTAGGGAAATTGAAAATTTGTATACCGTAAACGTTTCAATTGAAAGCAATGGAAGAGATGAACATACTCTTATTGCTTTTGTTTTTAATGATTTACTCCGAAGAATGAACGAAATAAATCATTATAGAGTTCAATTTGTGACCAGGGTTATATTCTATAGACAGGAAAATGATGAAGAAGTTGTAGTATTTTATAACAGTACTTCTTGGATTTTAAATAAAAATAGCATACTTACGCATAGTCATTTGGATGATAATAACAAGAGACTGAGTTCTTTAAGTAATACCCCTCGATCAGGGCTACAATTTAGTCGGTATGAAGGAATTGATTATAGGATGACTCGAATTGAGACTTACATGGGAGGAACGTTTAAGATACTGCCAGATTTCGTAAAAAATAAAAAAGCTTGCCTGAATATTGAAAATAAGGATAAAAAATGCTTTGTTTGGTCGATCTTAGCACATTTGTACCCAGCTAAAGATCATGCAGAAAGAACTTCAAAATATAAACAATATGAGCATGAATTTGATTTCAAAGGGGTTACTAACTTCCCGATGGATACAAAAGACATCCACAAATTTGAAAATAAATACAACATAAAGATCTGCTTATTTCAAATTGATAAAGAGCAAATAATCAGAAGTCACATACTAAAAAGTACAATAAATGGTAAAACAGCAAAACATATCATTAATTTACTATATTTTGATAATCACTATGTACTTGTGAAAGATCTGAGCAAATTAGTCGGTTCACAAATATCTAAAAAGAAAACAAAGACATATCTCTGCACTTTTTGCGGAAGACATTTTACGAAACAAGAACACTCTGAAAAACATGAACTTAAAAATAATTGTGAAGACCCTGATATCATAATGCCTCCTGAAGGTTCAAGTATACAGTATAAAAATATTGCAAAACAGATGAAAGTGCCTTATTGTATAATAGCAGACTTTGAGTCTTATAACGAAGAATACAACCAGGTAAACGGAAAGAAAACAATAAAAATAGCTGAACAGAAGCCTTTTGCATACGGTTTTCAAGTCTGTTGCTCGTTTGATACGAAGCAAAATAAATATTATTGCTATTTCGGGGAAGACGCTGCTCAGCATTTTGTGAAAACAATTAAAGAAGTGTCCACAGAAATTGCATACAAGTATGAAAACAGACAAAGAAATCACACTTATACTGATGATGAAATTAAAGAAAAATGGAAGACCCTAAAGAACAAGACTTGCCATATCTGTAACACAGAAATCACTGAAAATCCCCACTTTGATCATGACCACATGACCGGAAAAGACAGAGGTTTCACACACGCTGAATGTAACATGAAATACAGAATTCCCAAGCATATCCCTGTAGTCCTACATAACTTATCAAAGTATGATTCCCATCTATTTGTGAAAGAGTTGATACCTGATAACGGAATATTTGAATCAGCAGAAAGTTTTATATCATTCTCGAAATCGATAAGTATTCCTAAACAGGATACAGAAATAAAATATGAAATCAGATTCATAGATTCAATCAGGTTCATGGCTTCATCGTTGGACAAGCTATCAGCAAATTTAGCAAAATGTGATTGCAAAGAATCCTGTAATCATCTGAGGGAGAATTTCAAGTACACATCGAATAGTTTCAAAAACGACGAAGAGTTCAAAGAAATAATCAAGAAAGGGGTGTATCCTTATGAATTCGTAGACAGTTTCAGTAAAATGAATGTTACAAAATTACCACCCATAGAAAGCTTTTATTCTAGGTTAACGGGAAAAGGTATCAACAAAAGCGACTATAGGAGAGCGGTCTCTATATGGAAGCAATTTAATTGTGAAACATTACTTGACTATACCAAGTTGTACCTAAAAAGTGATGTTTTAATATTATCAGATGTTGTAGAGAATTTCAGAAATGTATGTATACATAATTACGACTTGGATCCACTACATTACTTCTCAGCTCCAGGACTAACATGGGATTCTTTCCTAAAGCATTCGAAAGTAGAACTACCGTTATTCTCGAAGGAAGACATGTATACATTCATTGAAAAGGGGATAAGAGGGGGTGTATCTCAATGTATAAAAAGGTATGCTAAAGCAAATAATAAATATATGAGCAGTTATGATAACAATAAGCCATCTAACTATTTAATGTATTTCGATAAGAATAATTTGTATGGGTGGGCAATGTCACAAAAATTACCAGCGAATGACTTCCAGTTCATTCCAGTACCTGATGAAATGAAAGAGAACACTAACTTTATTCTTTAGATTATTATCAACTATTAAAAAATCATGTTCAAACAGAAATGAATTTGGAAAATGTGGGGGCAATTTATGAAGTTGATTTGGATTATCCTAGAGAGTTACACAAGTTACATAAAGATCTGCCATTAGCACCAGAACATTTCAATGGAAAACTATGTACGACCTTACTGGATAAAAATAACTACGTAGTTCACCACAGAAACCTAGAATTCTATTTACAAAAAGGTTTGATACTGAAAAAAGTACATAGAATACTAGGATTCACTGAGAGTGCTTACTTAAAAGGATACATAGACCACAACACAGCACTAAGAACTAAAGGTACAAATGATTTTGAAAAGGACTTTTTCAAGCTGATGAATAACGCTTGCTTTGGAAAAACTATGGAGAACGTAAGGAAACGAGCTGATATGGAAATAATAACTGATGATAAAACAAGAGAAAAAATAATAAAGAAACCCAACTTTAAATCTGAAATTATTTTCAGTGAAAACTTTTCTGTGGCAAGAATGTCGAAGGAAAAGATAAAACTAGATAAACCAATGTATATCGGTTTTGCTGTACTGGAACTATCCAAGCTCTTGATGTATGAATTCCATTATGATTATATGAAACCTAAATATGAGGATAAAATAGATTTATGTTATATGGATACAGATTCGTTCATATATGACATAAGAACTGAGGATTTCTATGAAGATATCAAACAAGATTTGAACGAAAGGTTCGATACATCTGATTATGCGAAAGATAATCCATACGGGTTTCCTAGTGTAAATAAGAAAGTGATAGGAATGATGAAAGATGAATTAGCAGGACAAATTATGACAGAATTTGTTGGATTACGATCAAAAGTATATGCTTATGATAAGGACAACCAAGAACAATCAAGCAAAAAACTAAAAGGAATAAAAACGAACATAGTGAAAGATAAAATTACGATTCAAAACTATAAGGATGTACTATTTGGTAAAATTGAAAACCTATCTGTAACCCAGTATAACTTAAGATCATACAAACACCGCATGTTTCTAGAAGAACAGAATAAGAAAGCGTTAGATCCTAAGGATGATAAAAGGATAGTAACAAGCGATAAATACACAACTTTACCTTTAGGTTATGAACATTAAATTCAAGTACCTAGTTAAAAAATTCAAGTACCTACTTCAAATTCAAGTACCTAGTTAAAAAAATTCAAGTACCTACTTCAAAATTCAAGTACCTAGTTAAAAAAATTCAAGTACCTACTTCAAAACTTCAAGTACCTACTTCAAAAATTCAAGTACCTACTTCAAAAATTCAAGTACCTACTTCAGTAAATCTTATAATGAAAAATTCTTTCTAAATAAATGAATGAAAAGGCACCAATAAAAGTGTATGATTTTAGCGAAAAGAATAACTATCAGAACAAACACGAACTTGCACCTCAGTGGCCATTTAGATTATTAATTTGTGGAAGTTCAGGAACAGGGAAAACCAATTTACTCTTGAATTTAATTTATGAATACATCTGTTTCAACCGAATATACTTGTATGCAAAAGATCTTGAAGAAGACAAATATAAAGACCTTATAGACAATTTAAACACTTTAGAATCCGAATGTAAAACGAATATTTTAACCGTAAGTAATGACCTTAATGATATTATCGATGTTGACGACCTAGACCCCCAGTATCAGAACTTGATTATCTTTGACGATTTTGTCACTGAAAAAGATCAGAAGAAAATAGAAGATTTATTCATAAGAGGAAGAAAGAAAAATGCTTCAGTTGTTTACTTGTCTCAGAGCTATCATAAAACGCCAAAGGTGGTAAGACTTCAGTGTAATTACTTTGCATTCTTTCAGTGTTCTAATCCAAAAGAAGTAAAATTAATTAGACAAAGCCATGTATCCAGTATAGACAATGAAAAATTTCTCAAACAATTCGAGGCTGCAACCAAGGGCTATGGGTTTTTCTTCATAGATTTAAAAACAAAAGATAAAACCCTGAAGTACAGGAAAAACTTTGAAAAATTTACCGGATAATTTATTTCTATAATAAATGAATAAATTTGGTAGTGTTGGAAAAAAGGTTGGTAACGAATCGAAAATTACTGACGAAAATGGTAACATTAACCTACACGATAGACGAATTATAAATTTAGGTGATGCGAAAACAGATAAGGATGCTATTAGCTTAAGATCTATGACTGTGATTTTGAATCAATTTAAAGAACAAATGACTGCGGGACAAGTGCAAACCAATCAATATTTTAGCGAAGATATCAACAGATTAACTGCGGTAGATGATTCTCCTGATAATTCATTGATAAGGATCAAAGATAAAGGATTATTTGTAAAACAAACAATTCAAGTTACTGATAAAGAAATTGATGCTGGGGATAAAGTAATCACAAATGTTCAAGACCCTAGAAACAAAAAGGATGCTGTTAATTTAGA
Organism: Branchinecta lindahli; assembly: GCA_023053555.1. NCBI lineage: Eukaryota > Metazoa > Arthropoda > Branchiopoda > Anostraca > Branchinectidae > Branchinecta > Branchinecta lindahli. The sequence goes on along the minus strand of JAKZAO010000012.1, from coordinate 16,291,691 downwards.
TACGTTAACAACAAACCTTTTAAAATATGACGAAAAGCTTCTTAACCAACAAACCCTTAGCAAAAGTATTGAAACAAAGATTGGTGACCTTAGGAAAATCATTGACAAAAAGACTCTTGACCTTAGCAAAAGTATTGACAAAAAGGTTCTTGACCTTAGGAAAAATGATTTTGACCATGAAGTCCATATCAATGGTATTGAAAGAGCAGTCGTAAACATTTTAAAAAGGCTTTCAGAGCAAAAACCTGTTGATCAAGATTTTGTTAAGAAAATAGAAGACTTTATGAAAACTAAACTAATCTAAAGAAATAAAATTTATATGATAAATTAATTTTCTAATAAATGGTTGAGACAATGGAGTATATAGTTTATTTATCAAAGCTTCAGAAAGGAAAGCTGAAGAAATGTTTTGGTGCTAAACAAAAATGCCAGATACGTGTTAGTCATAGCAGACAGAATGAACGAGAACCAGTAAAGTTACTTTTAAGTAAACGACAAATTGATAAAATTGAAACATGTAAAATGAATAATAAGGGTTGTGACATTGATGTATCATATAAACAGATGAAAGAAGCGATTCAAAAGGGTGGATTACTTCCTTTCCTAATACCGTTAGCAATTACGCTTGGTAAGGCAGCTTTAACAAGTGGTGCTGCTGCTTTGGGTACATTCGCTGGTAAGAAATTGGTGGATAACATAACCAACACAGGTGGGGCGCTTACACTTCCTGGAACACAAAAAGTTGTAGGTCGGGGAAGGCCTAAGAAGATAACCGATGATGTCAACACAGGTGGTGCGCTTACACTTCCTGGAACACAAAGAGTGGTTGGTCATGGGGTACGGGGAAGGCCTAGGAAGTCAAAAAACGGGGAAGTCAAAAAAGAAGCAAAAGTAAAGTAGGACCTCTAACCAATTTTGACATTATGGACGCATTAGGGGATATACCATATTTTAGAGGTGTTTTCTCTATAGATACGTTACCTAAACAAATAAATAACCTAGAATGTGGTGTCATTAATTATGATAAACTCGGAATGCCTGGAACTCACTGGGTAGCGTATTGTAATCTACCTAATCAACCCTATGTAGAATTTTTCGATTCTTTCGGTATACCCCCAGGAAAAGAAATAATTAAATATCTAAAAACTTCAAAGAAAAAAATAGCTTATGAAAATCTTGCTGTTCAAAATTTAAATGAATTAAACTGTGGATTTCACTGTATTTCCTACATTCAGCGCAAAATGAAGTTGGTAGCTTTTCGTTTATAAAAATTGTTTTCTAATAAATGGATATTTATTGTATGAAGTGTAAAAAGAAAACTGACACTGAAGCAATGTTTAAGGCAGTGTCACAGAAAAATAATGTTCCAATGCTAAAAGGTAATTGTGTTTTTTGCGGATCAAGGAAAAATCTGTTTTTAAAAAAAACCTCGACGCAGAAAAAGATATTTTAAATACGTATTATTCTAATTATTCAGGTGTGGATGATATTCATAGAAAATCAAAAGAAAATGGAGTGAACGTTTCTAAAGATAAAATAAAAAATGTGTTGCAAAATGAGAATGTATATACCTTACACAAACCTTCTTATCATAACTTTGAAAGGAGGCGAGTCTATGTTCACTATGTGGATGAGCAATGGCAAGCTGATTTAGTTGACATGCAGAAATATAAAAAAGTGAATGATAAAACAAATTACATCTTAACTGTAATTGATTGCTTTAGTAAATACGCTTGGTGTGCCCCTTTGAAAGATAAAACGGGTGCTGAAATTATCAAGGCATTCAGTCATATATTTAAAGAAAGAATTCCTAAGAAACTACAAACTGATAAAGGTAAAGAATTTGTAATGAGAAATGTTCAAACATTTTTGAAAAATAACAACATACACTGGTTTGCATCTGAAAGTGAATTGAAAGCACAAATTGTTGAACGATTCAATAGAACACTGAAAGAAAAGTTATGGAAATATTTTACTCACAATAACACTACTAAATGGATTGATATTTTACCTTTATTTGTTAGTAATTATAATAACTCTTATCATCGTTCAATACAAATGAAACCCATTGATGCTAGTAAAAAAATGAATCAGAAAAAGGTTTACAATGCTTTGTTTCCTCCAGCATATGACTACACAATCACAGGACATTATAAAGTAGGAGATTTAGTCAGAATAAAAAAAGAAAAAAGTATTTTTGATAAAGGATATTTACCAAATTATACGAATGAAGTATTCCAGATAGCAACCATTAGACCCACCACCCCAATCACTTATGAAATATCTGACAAAAGTGGGGAATTAATTCAAGGAGGGTTTTATGAAAAAGAACTTTCAAAATTTATTATGAAATAAAATTACTTGTATATAAATGGATTCAAGACGCTTGAGTGATATGTTATCGGGTATAGTGAAGAATAGAGAAATTCAGAGAAGAAAGGTTCAAGAATATGAGATGGAGAAAGCAGGATTTCGGGAAATGGCTTCAGAATTTAACGCTCCAGTTGTTACGGCACAAAGAGAAAACATGATGGCACAAAAAGAAAACATGAAGACACAAAATGATAATACTGACGCCATCATGAAGAAATTAGGGGCGATTGATGGAAAATCAAGCGTACAGTTTCAAAAATTAGTTGAAACATTTAAAACAACTCATCCACACCAGATCACTGCTTCAAAGGAATCGAGTAGAGCGCCAACTCCTGCTTTAGAACCTTCTCCCGCTTTAGGACCACCATCCATTGATATGAATAAAGATATTAATCCAACGTTGCTAAATCAAATTAATTCAAAACTTAAAGAATCCGGGAAAGGCACTGATACTTATTTTAAAATGCCTACGTATTACATTAATCATCCTACGGGTATAGATGAGGCTCTAGAACGTTTGACATCTCTAAGTCAAAGTTATGGCGGGAAAAAAAGTAAAGGTTACTCTAGCTATGATCAAATCATTGAATTTATAAGAGTCTACAAGGAGAGGTTAACCAGCATTCAAACTAATTACCATTTAGTTCAACAAGGAACTGGAATATTTATGAATTGTGATGAAATGATTTCAAAATTGTACACTTTGATAGGTAGTAGAGTAAATGGGAATACATCTGATGAGGTGAGGAATGAAGCTATTGATATTTTGGATTCGTTAATGCGAAATAAATTTCTTACGAAGAGAGATTACAATTCAATATATAAAAAATATTTCTAATAAATGGTGTTGTTAAACATTGAAGGTAATGAAAGTATCATTGATATAACATTTAGTCAACCAATTGAATTGAATCGTCATTCGGATTATGAAATAGGTTTGAATCAGTGTACTTTGTGGTATTCGTGGCATAATATAAGTGACAAATTTGGAAATAATACATTTCAGTATAGGAAAGATGAAGAGGGGGGATGGGTGAATGTTACTATTCCTAATGGGATGTATAACGATGATTGTTTGAATTATTTTTTGTGTCAGTATTTTGATACTCCCAAAGATAAATGTCCAATTGTAATCTCATCCAATCCAGCATCTATGAGATTTGTCATCCTATTACAAGAAAAATATGTGTTTAGATTTAATAGTGACTTTTGTCAGATTTTAGGCTTTGAGAAGGATAGTGAGATATCTAAGAAAATCAATGAAGGTACAAAACTTCCGAATATAACAAGAAGCGTTGATAAAATTCAAATTCACTGCTCTCTTGTAAACAGTTCTATCGTAAACAAAAGTAAATCAGACGTCATTTGGACATTTGTTCCGAATACAGAACCTGGTTGTCAAATTGTTGAGAATCCTAGACAACTAATCTACCTTCCTATTAACACAAAAGACTTTATTTACTCCTTGAGAATGACAATTACTGATCAGTTGGGAAGACCTATCGATTTGAACGGTGATAACGTTGGATACGTTCTGCATTTAAGAAAAGCTTAAAGGATTAGTGAAATAAAATTATTTACCTATAAATGTTGATTAATAATAAGCGCTTACTTTATAAAAAGCAGTACGGAAGTGGAATCGGTAGTATATTCAAAAATATTGCCAATTCCCAGTTATTTCAAACGTCAGCAAAACAAATAAAAGATGGAGCATTATCAATGTATAATAATATTATTAAACCGAGATTCGAGTTGTTGAAAAACAGAGCAATAGAATACGGAAAAGATCTGATTGATGTAAACAGGAAAGAACTCATTGATGTGATTGGAAAGAAGAAATCGATGAAGGATCTTATAGGTACAAATAAGAGATTTTTAAATCAAAAAAGTCAGGACTTGATCAACGCGATAATAACTGGAAGTGGTTTAAAGATTCTGAAATAATTTTTATCGAATAATTTCTTTCTTATATAAATGGCAGTAAATAAAGTTATCAGTCCGCAATGGAACATTTTTGATGAGCCGCTTGTAGATGATACAGTGGTCAAATATGAATTTAAAGAAATTCGAGAAACAGATGTGAATGTTTCCAATAAACAAGAGTTTGAATTCGTAACGAAGAAATTAGATTCCTGGTTCTATCCAAGTGAAAGTTATCTTGATGTTAGTGTAAGAATTGTAAAAGAGGATGGAACTAACCTAGCTGCAACCGATGTTGCTACTTTAACTAATAATGGATTTAATTTATTCAGTACCGCTGAGTATGTAATAAATGACGAATCGGTTGAAAAAATTAATCATGTTGGTATTACAACTACCGTTACAAAGTTGATTGAATATTCTGATGATTATTCTAGAAGTGCAGCTAGAAATCATTTCTGGTATAAGGATTATAATCAGGGAACCGATATCAACCCTATAAGTAGTTCATTTACCGTACCTGCAGGTGGAGCACTAGCAGGAACTGTGGTTGTCAGTACTAAATCTAATCCAAATTATAATAAGGGGTTTGAAAAGAGATATAATAGAACTAAAGACAGCAAAATAGTAAATATGTATTTACCATTGTCAGAGTTGTTTGGATTCTTGAAAGGAAACAAACGATTTTTTAGAGGTGCATCGCATAGAATTTGTCTAAGAAGAAATGACGATAATAATATGATTGTAAGAAATGGGGATACTAATTTTAAAGTGGTCATTGAGTATTTATCCTGGAAAATCCCTATCATAGCTCCTAGTATTGAAATGATGAGTGAATTGGAAAAAGGTTTGGCTAAGGATAAAAAGTATAATTTGATGTGGGAAGCTTGTAATACTTATAAAAGTGATGTTAGTCAGAATAAGGAGCACACCTGGAAAGTTGTGTCTGAGAGAAATAGTCCAACCAAAATTGTTGTGATGTTACAGAAAAATGACAAGCATAACAACCAAAAACAGAATAATATGGTATTTGATCATATGGATTTAACAGACATCGAACTTAGAATTAATGGGGATAAATATCCTGAAGAACCACTCAAGTGCGACTTTAGCGATGAGAAATGTAAATACTCGAATCTTTACAATAGGTTCATACATTTGGGTTATAAACAATTAGCATTTGATACTGGTAGTGTTGTTAGTATAGAAGAATTTAAATCAGTGTATCCACTATTCTGTTTCGATGTTTCCAAACACGAGTCAAATATTTATAATGGAACAACTGCTGATATTGAAATAAGTTTAACATTAAAAGATGATACACCCGTACCATATAATGTTTACTGTGTTATATATTATGAAAGAAAAGCTACACTTGATATTATTAATAAAAATATGTATGTGAGTTTGTGAGTTTGGATTTTTATTAAATAAAATCAGCCGCTAATAAATGGAGTCGCTAAAAGAAGTCTTGTCAACAATTAGAATGAATAAATACAATGAGACAATCAGAAAGGAAGAACTAATTCTAGGATTGAAATATAGCATCGTTAAAATGAGAATGGCCAAGACAAAATATGGTGATAAGTTGGTTGTGGTTATTCATCATAATAACAAAGCCTGTGATTTGTTTATACCACAGAGATATAATGCAATTGCTGATGAGTTACTTTTAAAGAAAAATCTGGTTTTGCAGCCTATTATGAGAGTGAATAAGAACTCTGACCAATATGTTGATGTAGAACTGTTTACTCAGTAAAAATGAAAAAGTAGTAGGCTAGTTTATATAACTCTGAGCAGTTGTTGATTTAGCAGAAATTCTATTATATTTGGATAAAAAATGAAAAACTGAAAAATTAAAAATCTAAAAAGAAGTAGTAGTTTATATGTATTAAAGGGTAATATTTCCTATTTCTTAGGACCTTTATTTGGGAAATAAGAAAATCAAAATATCTATAAAAAAGGGGATTATTTGGTAAAAAGGATGTTAAAATTCAAGAAATTGATGTTAAAATGGGGTTTTGAAATTGGGGTGGGGGTGGGGTAGCTCCCGCCTTTATTTTTCGCCCTGTTTTACTGTTTCCTGTTTTCTTTAGGGATCCAAAAATAAACAGAACAACAGATGAGAACAGTCGATTCTGTTTATTTTTGTGTCCCTAAAACAGAAATCAGGAAACCGTAAAACAGAGAGAAAAAATAGGAAAAAACAGGAACAGGAACAGGAAACAGGAACAGTGCCCATGCCTAGTTATAATCTGAGCCATGCCGGGTAATTAATCGAAGTCGTTTATTTTGAAGTCGTCAACCCCCATCGCCAAGCACTTGGAACCGCGACTGTGTCGGGGAAGATCTACAAGCGGACGGCTAGGGAGATGCTAGTTACTAATTTCTTCGTAACAATCCAACGAGCGTGCATATAAGTCTATCTTTGCCACTGATACAATTTATTTATTTATTACCCGCTTTTTGGTTATAGCGGAGTACAATATAACAAAGTAAAAGTTACATGTTAAAACACTTGACAAAACAAAATAAATAAACATGGCTACATTCTTCAAATAGCCTTTTAAAACACACTTATTACACTTAAAATTTTGACACTTGCACTAAACGGTTTCAGGGATAAAAAACTGGCTAATGATATCGTGGGCTGGCAGGGCAGGATGTTGGTGGAGGGTGAGCAGATTGGAATGACAATGAAGAAGTGTGTTGATGCTACCCTGAACATTATACTGTGAAACTAATTTACGATTACGGAATGATTTTGGGAGATACATCAAAAATTTACAATACTTAAAAAAACAACTTCTCAGATTATTTACATCTTTTTTACAATCAAATGGTGGAGTCGTGTACACAGACATGCTGCGTGCCTGAGCAATTCATCAGTGTGTGGAAATACATACCTCGGACCTCGGGAAATACTGAATCTGTTGGACGATTTAGAGACTGTAAGTTTAGTGACATCTTTTCTTGTAAATTTAGGAAATGTGTAAGAAAACTTATTTGGAGGATATGAGCAAAGTTTTGTTTCATTCTAACTGTCGTGTCCCGCTCTGGAGTATACAGCGTTGTCTTGTGCGGTTTGGGATGGGGGGGGGGCTATTCCTCAGAAAACCGTACTTCAGTCGTATACGTACTTCAGTCGTATACTTTGAACCATACTTCATTATACTTTGAGCGGGTCAGAATATCAGTCGTATATTTTGAGCTTGCAAGTCTCGGAGAATCGTACTCTCAGTCGTAACCTATATTTTGATCTTGCCAGAAAAACCGTCGTATGTTTTGATCTGTTTGGAATAACAGTCGTGTGTTTTTAGCTTGCTAGCTTCAAAGGATCGCACCCTCATTCGTAGGCTATGTTTTGGGCTTAAGCTTGCCAGAAAGGCACTTACCAAATCGTGATGACCGCTAATGACCTGTTTTTAGCAGTCTGGTTACGAAGAGGTTT